>OU383775.1:66360316-66960316 GCA_910950805.1 Acrocephalus scirpaceus scirpaceus | reverse complement strand
GTGGGATGCTTGGGCAAACATTTGGTGCACCTTTTACCTGTGCTTCACTGACCCAGGTTTCATGAAGAGTTTGCATAGTGTAGTTTTAGATGTAGGCAGCTGAAGTGCTCTGTGTGAGTTTATTGGACCACTGCCTGACTATTCCCTAACACCACCCTGTGATAAACTGGGATGTGATCCACACCCCAAGGTAATTTTCTTTGGCAAAGACCTGACACAAAGTAGCAAGGACATATTTAATGAAGAGATAAAATTACACAGTAAAAACAATGAGCAGAACACCAGGTTTCTTTCACTTTTCTACAAGGACTGAGGGAATGAATAACAAGCATAAGCATTTTCAGGGGGTGAATTTGAATGGAATGGTGCAGATATTGATAGGCAAGTTACAGTATCCTAAAAAAGGAAACAACTGGGAAGGGAACAATAGTTTCAACCATAAAAATAGAAAGAAAATTGTAGTGGATTTTTAAATAACACTTAAACTAATTTTCTTAAATAGTCCATAGTTTACACAGGTAAACTGTACCTTAATTTTCTGTAACGAAAGCCTGTAAATGTTTTCCATGAAAACCTGATTCAGCTGCAAGGAAAAATAATCAGGATTTTTTGTTTTTTGTTTTTTTCAGTTTTGGAAGGAGGACCTATCTGTCTTTTACAGTTTCTAACACCCTTAGTACTCCTCATATTATATATATATGTATATAAAGATAAAGTAATTGACACTGTCATTGAGCTGAAGCCATTAGATCAATATTAGCTTGAGAGGTCCCATAATTCTTACAGTTTTAACATTTACCTGACATTGCTGAATATAAATTGTATTAAATGTAGATGATTTGAGTATTAATTCCTCATTATTGTGGAAAGGATGATTAACTTCATTGAACCTTCACCTGAATTTCTTTGGCAGGACATAAAAAATTGATCTCTATTTTCTTATTTTTCTTTAAAAGTCCAGGTACAGATAATGAGTGTTCAAACCTTGATGCTTTTTACTTATTTATCAAGACAAAGATGCCTATTTTATGATAATGTGAAATAATAAGGAATTTTATGTATTCTAATTTGCACTGCTAGTATCATTGCTCCTAATGAAGTCTCTTCAGTTCGCAGAAGATGGTATGCTATTTCAACAGGACCAGCAAAATATGTAAATCAGCATATGTGAAACAAAAAGGGAAAAATAAATCCTGGTGCTGTCATACTTCCTTCTGAAGTTCTGCAACAAATTAGAAATAATTCCAAAGAAAGGGTTATCTTTTACTAGATGACACTTTTATGAAATTGTTTTAGCTTTTCTCTTTAGTGCAGGAAAGAAATCATTACAAATAGGATACAAGTGACCTAGAGATGATGAATCTCCTCCTAGATATTTCTTTGTGTTTGGCTCATTGTGCATTATATATAATAAATACATTAATTTTAAATATGTTTACTTATATATAATTTTGAAATAATTACTACAACAGTATGTAAGCCTTGATCTTATTGCCACAACCATTTCACATTCATAATTTATGAAACAGCTTATAAAGCATATTAAAGCTTTGATGATCAAAAGGCCTAGATGTAATCTGGCCTCTTTGTTGTTTTTGGCTGGTGATTGTCTACAGTAATCTGTTTATATTTGATACTATCAGTGTCCTCTAAAGTACTAACATACAGCAATATTAGACAACTATAATGACTGTGGGATGGAAATTTCCATTTGCTCCAGAAAATATTCATCAACTCTGCAATGACAAAAACCATAATCATTGTAATTAGATTGTTCAATATACAACAAATTTTGATTCATCTTTCTTAGCTGTATTTTCTCCAGTTCCCCCTACTCAAATCAATTTCTTTTTTGTTTGAAATTAGAACTTCATTTGAAATATTAGTTCTCAAATGCCACAATCAGAAGGTCATGGTAATGGCAATGGCACAAGGAGTGAGGTGGAACAGGAATTTTACTTTCAGGGAAGCAAAGAATGCCCAGAGGAGGCCAGGAGGCATGCCCTGGGCAGCAGGATCTCTTGGCTCTGCCATCATCACCTGTACCTGGTCTGGCTGGCGTATTTTCAAATATATAGAATTAAAAAAAAAAAAAAAAAAAACAGAACAACAAAACAAAATGAACAAAACAATCCACCACAAACCCAATAGGAAAACAACATCCCTTGGCTTAAATGACCCAACAACCTCAACATAAGTTTTAATTCTCTATTTCTTGTTTAGCACATTGAAATGCAATTAACAGTAGCAAGTGTTCATATTAGATAAGGGGAATTGTTGCTACTCATATAATTATGATGTTTCTGTAGCTGAGTCTGGCAGTGAGAGGGAGCAAGACATCTCATCACACTGTCAGGACAGTTGGTGCCTTTGACTAGAATCCATTTTCCAGTGATCAGAGATGCAGTTTTTATAACTACTTCTGTGCAAACTCAAACATCAATGAAACAAACATCTTTCAGAAGATAAGTTCCTTTTAAACCTTTTTTGCAATGATGGTGTTTTTAATGTGTTTTTAAAAAACTTCAACAAAGACAAGTGTGCAGATCAAAAAGTGTGTACAAATAGAATCCCTAATCTGTATCTGTAATAGGAACTGAGCTTTTTGAGAATTGGAGAGATATATTTTTTTAATGACTCAGACAAATCCTTTCCTAAATATATTCATTAATTTGAGATTCTTTTACTTTTTCCTTACCTAGCATAACCTCTTCAGAAATCTTGATATTTAGAGTCGTGTTCAAAAGCTATTCACAGTAAGTCATCTGGGGCACTCAAGGAAGTTCTGTTGTTTGAAAGCTCTCCTTCCCCCACGCAAACCCCACTGCTGAGGACTCGTGCATGCCATCTGCTGGCACTTTCTAAACCTCTTATAAGCACATTCCTGTTTTGTGGCTTCTCCCTTGTTCCTCCCAGCGACACAAAGCACCCCCAGAACTGCTGAGGTCAGGCACAAGTTACCTAAAGCTGTCCCTAAAAGGCAGCGTCTCCCCAGTGGGATGCCCAGATACTGAACAAATCACATTTACCAGGCACTTCCAAAAAGATTTCTTTGCCTGGATTTTTTTTCTCTTTGAAGCATGTTTTTTAATAATGCTGGAATCACTACTTCCGGTTTAACTAGAAAAAACATTTTAAGAAATGCTGGTTAGCATTTATGAGAAATATTTTATTTCCATGTGATTCATACATCCCTCTGTGTGGGGTTTTGATATGAAAATGTTTAGGATTCATCCCAGTGTCCCTGCTTATGGCAGGGCACTTAGAACTAGTTGGTATTTGAGGGTTCCTCCAACCCAAACCATTCTATGATTTTATGATTTATAAAATCTTTTGACAGTAAAGAAATGTTGAAAAAGGCATGCCCATATAATGCAAAACTGCATGTAGTTCCTTTCAAGACTACATATTAGGTCTTTTCAATCACTTTATTAATATGGCAGTTATTTGCAATTTTAACCATATGCACTCGCAGTTACATTTTTTGTGAATATGTTAAAAGCACATGCCTGTGCATGAATATGGAAATGCATGTAATTCTATAAAGATAGACATGGATGTTTATGTGTCCATGTGTTTCTGTAAGGCAAGTAAGCCAGCTATGACTGCAAAATTTTGAGCACCACTGGAATTTCCTTGTCTTTAAAGGGATGAGCATAGATACATGCATGCACACACCCCCATATAATATCCCTTCATATATGTCCTGTGGAAGAGCAGGTAAACTGAACTGCTTTCTTCTGTTTCACCTTACCCAACCAGAATTCAGGAAAAGGTTGAAACTCACCAGAATTCTTGTTCTGTAATGATAGTAATCACTGGTAGGGAAATTGTTAAGTGGCTGAAGTGGTAATTTAAGCTGCATAGCAAACTTCCCTTTGGATGAGGAAAATGTAATGTGATAAGATCAACAAAATAATTGGGGTCTTCCATCCTGTTAGCACAAAATGTCGTCTGTGTCTCAGGAGTGGAGATGAGGACTTGTGCTCTTGGCTCCTACACACAAATGTGCCAATCTTATATGAACCATTTATCACATATTAATTTCTGGCTCATCAGGAATGCTACCAAAACAGGGATGAAGAAAGGCCATGGCTAACTTGAGGTGAGTTAAAGCAGAAAGACCTCTGAATATCTTCACTGACTTTATTGAACCAATCCTTCTTTGTGTCTCTTTGAAGGAGAAAATGTGCTTATTTGCTTTTTTGCGAGTTGTTGATGAAGTAGCTAGTTCTAAGGAAGGAGAAAATAAAAAGGCAAACAAACATGTAAGAGTAATTTTGTGTAAAGAAAACATTGCAACACTCAGACCAATGCAAGGATGCCTGAATCACACTTCCTGAAACACAAGACATAGCTTTCCTGAGTCAGCCAGTCAATCCACTTCTAAGGATGTCAGTCTGCGTAAATTCAAAGCTTAAATGACAAGCATTTCAGTCTAGAAAATGTAATACTGAATAAAAAGAGGAAAAAAAACAAAACAAAAACCCCCAAAACAAACAACCAACCCCCCCCCCCCCCAAAAATAACAAAAAATCTCTTAAAATGCTAGCATACGAGAAATAAATGATAAATCCTATAACACACACACTGAAAAAATACAGGGAAAGAATAAATCTTCTAATCTCTGCCCCTCACTCTTCCTCCCACACTATTGCAACAATAAAAGTCTTACTTTTTGGATTTTCTTGTTTTATTTAGGTTATCTCTGAAACAGAAAACCAGCACACATTGAACTTACTTTGGTTTCTCAAAATGACTGTATTATATGTTTTTAGGAATTGGTTGGATAATCTTATGAAACATTAAAGTTAAGCCTCTTATTAAGATCATATTTAGAAAAATGTCACAGTGACACATTTTTGGGAATCCTAATTATGAGAAAATATACTGGTAGAAGACATTATTTTTCACAGAGGAATAGAAGAAGTAACATAAAATATTTTTTCTGTTACTTATATAAATCATTTGGTACAATTATAACGGTGTTCAAGGATTAATTTTGGAATGTTAGAATAGTAACATTTAAAATAATTGCTTTTGTTCCTTTAATCTTCTAGTTTCATTGTTCTTTCATCTTCTGCTTAAATCCAAATGGCTGCATTTGAAAACTTTTAAAAACATTTCACCAGAAAAGCTCATAGAGATATATTATCTCACTTTCATTTCTGTCCTGAGGCTATCATGTTTGACAGTGATAGAAAATAGTTTCAAGGACAATATAATGACAGAGATGGAATAAATTAAAAGAAACTATAAACTACTTAGTTGCAGAAATAATTTGCTCCTGTTATAAAACTGAAATCTGGAATAAATATTTTAGACTAAAAATAAAAGCCTTTAAAAAGGAGTAAGCTTTAAAAAAACCTGCTACTATTTAATTCATGATAGCAGTGTTTTGAAGGAGCATTCCTAACATTATCCAATTAAGACTTTCTCTGCAAACTATAAAATTTGGATGAAAAGTTGATTACATATGTATTCTGAAAGTATTTAATCACCAGCAATGTCTTACTAATCAGGCATAAATCTGAGGGATCAGTTAAAATATGATGGTTATTTTCTCAGTGCTGAAATACAGCAGATGATCCTCCAGTTACTGCTTTTATAGGGGTCAAAGCTACTTCCACGTGCCAATGTGGAGCTGAGGGCAGCAGACTTTTGTGTTGATACCTGCAGGTCCTTTTCACACCCTTTTCCCCTCCCCTTCATACCACACACTTGGTACCACTTTTGCTTGAGTCAAACAGAAGGAAACACCAAGCATATGGGGTAGGTGCAAAATCTCAGCCACAGTCCTGGATTAGAGATCTGGCTCACAGGATGGAGAGGTACCTCCATGACCCTGGGACTGAGAAACCAAAGCTAAGAAAATGATTCAGAGTTAATGAGGTCCATACCAATAACCAGTGTGTATCAATTAGGCCTGAGCTTACTAACAAGTTTTAAAGATACTGCTTCATTTCAGATCTAAAGGTCGACTTTTCTAACTTTAATGTTTTTAAGAGTCTGCTGACTGTATTGTGGCTACAGCAAAGTAATAGTAGTGTTCGGTGGTTCTTCCTGATTAGAGGAAATTTTTAAATTCCCTTAGGCCAAAATCCTTTGGTGCCTCTGTGGAAACATAAAAAATGGATAAAAAATTTTAAAAACTGAGATAAACGACAGGTGATTAAAGCTTTAAGCACCTCAGAAGTGGCAATATGAATGTGAACATCCATTTTTAAAAATTATTGGTGTGGAAGTCCCCATGACTACTTTCTGAAATCCATTCAACATCCTTTATTGTTTCTAGCTTTCATAACTAGGCTGATTTAATCCCAGGTGCCCATTTTCCTTTAGTTCTTTTGAAAGTCTCTAACATAATTAATATTTTGCATAGTAACAACAAATGTGTCTGTTTATTACTTTAAAAAGAAATGTAAATATTTATGACCTAATATACCAAATTTGATTAATGATGTCAGCTTACACACTTAAAGAAATCTGATATTAAATGCTGATTTAATACTTTGTGTTTTCTTTCTATGCATATCAAATGGACCACTCACTGTGAATTACTGACTGTTTTCCAAAGTGTAAAGCTATATGTCTTTCAATTTTGATTAATATACGTAAAGGTAGCAGTATGCAATTCTGTTCAGAGTGGCTATGCTTGCAATGCCTAGATTAAATCATTTTGAAGATGTTATGAGTTTAAAAAAAAGACAACAAACCCAAGACAAAACAAACACACAACAGTGTTTTATAGTTGTAACTATAAAGTAACTATTTTAGAAATAGTTATTAATTTATTTATGTGTTTATAGTTATTGTGGTTTTAATAAAAACACCAAGTAGAAAAGGTTAAGACTTGTCTTCATGGAGAGGTTTATTTTGGGGAATCATGGCATAATTTTTAACTACTGTATGACTATAGTGTCTCTGTAATAATTACATAAATGAATCCTACTTTATATCACACTGTATTCCCACAATGCCTTGCCTTTTCCTCAAGTGCCATACCCTTTCTAGTTTTCTTAATACTTTCCCAGTCGCAGCACAGTAAAAAGCTTTTAAATAACTTATGCAAACACTTTTTTCTTTTGTCTTTTTTTTAAATTAATCACCTATAGAATGGCATATTCTCTAGACACTATGAGATGAGGATTGCCCCCATTTTGCATAAATTGCTTTTTTGTTACTATTACAAGTCTTATAGGCTCAGCTCCTTGTTAACATGGCTCACAATAAAACTGAGTTTGCTCAGGTGACACTAGAGACTAACACTTGCCCAAGGATATTTCTGTGCTTATTGCCTTTTTTCCCCAAGAAATCCTCCTCACTGAGCAATAATAACATTGTTAAATTTGCATCCAGTTCACCTGGGTTTGCAGTCAGGGGGCTTTTCTGATGTACTGCCTTCTCTTGGCTTTGCATGGGCCACAATTTTCTAATTTGTTTTGGCTGACTGACAGCTCAGCAGTGGAGGAAAAAGAGGGAGCCTTTCTCCATTCATCCATCCAGGAATTCATCATTGCCTTCAAACTTACTTCCTCCTATGTCTTTCTGTAATTTTGGTTATGATTGTCCTTCCTGAGCAGTAACAAAAGTTGAAAATAAGTCACTGGCAAGGGTAAGGCCAGGTCAGACACTACTCTGATGGGTACCTGCCTCCTTGGCTGCTTGTTGGAAGCTGGCAGCAGGATCTGGGAGGCTGATATATCCTTCCCAAAGCCTGAGGTATCTCTGAGGTTTGCCTACCTACCAACATCAGAAGAAAATATACAAAATGTCACCTAAAATACAGTCCACATATGACCTCATACAAAAGTATGTTTCCTAATTTGTTCTTGTTTTTATTTACACAAAAGGGGCTAAAATTCTTGTAGAAACCAGACCTCTTGATTTTAGTGACTTGTTACTCTGTTTTCTGTGACTTTTTTAGTGACTTGTTAATCTGTGTCCTGAGGTTTCTAAGCAGTATCCTTCAATTCTGGAACAATTTCATTACAGTGACAATTCAGTCATGCTTAATATGGAGTGTATGCTTTTCTCCAAGTTCCCCCTTTTTTGCAAAATGGAATATAGATACAAAAATATAAACTCCTAATTTTAATACACATAATACTGAAATTCCCACCTCTCACCCTACTTGATATATGAGATAAGCCTTAGTCTCTTTCTGAACCAATATGTACCACAAGTAGAAAATACAGTCAAGTGAGAAAAAAAATTTCATTGCTCAAATAGGCAAGATATGTATATTCATATATTCGCAAAGAAATTCAGCAATGTTTTTAAAATGAGAGAGTTTTGGAGATTTTCCAGCTTTCTTCTGGCACTATCAGTAGGGGATATTTCAAACTGCTGTTTCTTCATCACAAATGCAGTGTCACTATTAAGCAGCACCCAAGAAGATAACTGGGCTGGTGGGTCTTGCTTGGTTCGTTGTTTGATGATCGCATCATAGGAATGCAAACAATTCTTACATCTAGTGATGATGTAAGGCAGATTTCCAAAAAATAAATCAACCATGCATTTTATTAAGCTAAATACTTAAATAGTACCAAGAAAACTTATCTTGTGGACTGAAATCAACACATTAGATACAGCTTGTTAGCAATCATATCAACTTCCTAATCAACACTACTTTGAGTTGAGAGTAAAGCTAACCAATGCAGACAACAGGGCACACGCAGAAAGGCGCTGGGTAATATTGGGAAAGGAGGCATTACATGCTCGAATGAAGAAAAAGAAAAGGAAAGAAAAGGCAGACAAGTCTCTTCATACATCCTTTCACTCACACATTGAGAGTGTGAAAAGGATATCCAAGAATCATTTGCCACATGCTCTGAAGAGCAACTTTAAAAAAAATTGTCATATTTTTTTGTCACATTCAAGAATTTTACAAGTATGAGAGAAAAAGCTGAAATCGGACAGCGGTACACAACAGATGGGCTGAATTTCACTTTCTACCTCTAATAGAAATGACAGCTTCCTTAAATGAAGACTTTCTCTAGTGACATTCTTTTCAAAGCTCAAAAAAATGTATCTTAAAAGTGCCTATGTGAGATGAGAGTATAGCTACTGTCCCCCCAGAAGAACTGACAGGGAACTGACCACAGGTGTTCAAGATGAATTGTCAAACATAACAGCAAACTTGAAAGTCAGTCTGAGAAGCCTTTAACCTGACCCCTTTCCAATGGCATGCTTGGGGGGAGACTACCCAGGGCCTTCAATTGCAGTTGAGAGTTGTTCAGTCTTTCTGCCAGTAGGCCCCAAATCCTTCCTTTTGCTTAGCCAAATGGAATGAATTGGGAGTAAAATGCACTTAGGGGACAACTGTGAAGAAGTTTTAGTCATCTGCCTACCATTATGAGGAAACCTGTGGCAGAGGCCAAGAGACTTTTCTCTCTATGTATGTCTTTGGGATAGAGTTTAAGCACTTGAGAAGTCGCCCTCCCTTGCTGTTGCAACACCCACAGCTGCCTTGTTTTACTGCCCTCACCAAGAGATTGAGTCAGCTTCAGCACAAAGCCAGTGGGCTTGTTTTAATCTGTTAACTGTGAGCACAACTCAGCTGTGAAGGCAGAAACCTTCAGCTAAAGCACAGTAATGAACAGCTGGTGGGCAGTAACTGCTAAAATTTCTATATCCACTTTTGAAGTCTCAGGTGTTTTAACTTTTTCTTTCTGCATTTTTCTGCCTTAACTGACATAACTCCCATTTTTACTACACAAGATAGGCATCTTACAGAGATTAGCATATTTCTTCCATGTAGTGCTGGTTTCAGTATTGCTGATTCTCAGTGCATAGTCCCTCCTTGAGCAGTAAACGAAGCAGAGGTCTGAAAAAACCTATATGTAATCATGAACTAAATACTGTGACATAACACATACAAATAAGAGAAGTGAGTGCTTAAATAGGCTACCCTATTCCCCTGATGCTTACCTTGACCACATTTCAGGACAGAGAGCTGTAATTTCTCTATGCACCCATGCTTTTTATGGCAGAAAGCTCAGACTTGTAGGTAAAAAACCTGCAGCAGTGTTCTCCCCTCTGTCTGGGAGTGCTGAGAGGTTCACGGGGCACACAGCAGCATCTCTGGGCCACTGCAGATAAGGACCAGGTCTCCACGTGGCATCAGTCTTTTCTCCGTACTCTATGCGTGCAGCTGAAACCAGACTGTGCACCAGACCTTTTAGAAGGTCCCACCAGGGAAGAAGAAGCAAGTATTTCAGTAGGTGGAATGAATGATTCAAGTACAAAGAAATGCTGAAATAAAAAATGCCAGTTTTAGTTCTTGCTGACTGTTCTGCTACTGACCCATACACCTGCCTCCAGCAAGCCCTTGCCTCACTCTGACAATTCTCATGGGCCTTACTAATTTTGCAATTTTTAAAATCTGCTCCTTCCACTCTCCCCAGCCCATCATGCTCCACATTTATTCCTTGTAAATGCTTATTTATGTGCTCTTCAGATGTTCATCTTTGTTCAAAATGATGCTTCACCATCTGCAGTAAACAATAGGAAGAATGACCTGCAAGCAGATGCCCACTGTATTTTTTTCATATAATTTAATCACAGTCTTTTTGTGCCTTGAAAAATCCACATTAATTACACATCTGTAGAGTTACAGAAGTATATTTGAAAGTGCCAATTCACTTTTATTTGCACACTGTAGTGGAAAACCAAAAGTCCAGAGGCAATAGAATGAGGAATACTGAAATGTTATTTGTGATGAAATGTTGTTGCTGTCTGTCCTTGTCTTTTCAAAAGGCTAAAATTATTATTATTATTCTCTCAAACAGTAACCCTATGGATTTGCTTGTATCTTGAATTGTGAGCTTCCTATTTATGGCTTTTCCCAAGTTCTGTCATTTGCCTTGTTTGCAGTGTTTGACTGTGGAAGCTGAAACAAGCTTCCTCTGTGGAGCAATTGCAAGAGTTGCTAAATATTATAAACACGATCCCACAGCACATCTGGCAGTGCACTACATTACATAAGCTTGTTACCTCTTTGTATGGGGTAAGGTCCTGAGGAAATCATCTTAAAATTGCCAAAAGAATGTCTACTGATGATGTCTGCAAACAAAATATCCTCTAATTAAACTGGGAGAACTCAGAAATGCTGAATGGAAGAATAGTTCCTCATGTGCTAAGCCATTCCAGCAGCTGAGGTGTTAAGAAATCCATCAAGTATTATGGGACTGAAGATAACATTGCGGGGATGGCAGAAGTGAGCAATGAGTGAGTGGGAATGACTTGTGTTTGCAAGTCTTGCTGCCTGTTAGTACTTACTCACACAGAGCTTGTCTTAGGTATTCTTTGCTACTTTCATTCCTTTTAACCTGCAGGCTGTAAACACAGTTATTATGAAAGGCATAAACAAAACAACACAACAACAAAAAAGAATTCACACAAAAGCTGTGTGAAGCTTCTGAAATCTGAGTACTGGACTAGTCATTACCTTCCTATCCTCATCACAAAGGCACTATTTTTTATTAGCAGAGAACATGAGAATGAGAGGGAAAAAGACCAAAACAAAAAAAGGAGAAAGAGACAACACAGAAAGGAGTTGGGAAAATGAACAAAGGCAGAAGAGACATGCTAGCGGTGTTGGAGCGAAAAGAGAGGAGACATGGTCATGACAGAGAAATGAGATTCTATCAACAACAGACTCCTTTCTGAAGGAATGTATTTATGTTTTCTCTTGCATCACTACTTTTCCTCTTGTGATAAGGTGAGGCTTTTGAGTAAGTTTGAATAGTGTCATAGCAGTGATTATCAGAACAGTCTCATGTATAATTTTAGCCAAATAGTCTTCAGAAGTTCTTAAGTCCATTTTGTCAATTCAATGGGAATTTTAATTCACTATTAAAATACAAAATTACACAATAAAGGCATTACTGAACTGCTGCAGAAATACCAGCAAATGTGCTGTCTTACAGAAAAGTGATTCTCTTCTGTAGATTTATCAGAACTGTTACAACAGCAGTAATAGCCTGGAGCAGCAGTAATTGAGGTTACAGAAGAGCTTTCCACACATGCTTTACCCCCAAACATAAGCAAAGCAAAGTGAAAGTCCAATCATTAAAGCATTAATTTTGCATGATTCTCCCTTCTCATTACTTCATGTACAGTAGGTTATATTTCACTGTGTGATATAGAATGATGGGAGGCACATGTGTACAACAAAGGGTAAAAATTACTTGACTAAGTGAAATCTCCATGACGACAATGCACAGAACCCAGCTCTTTCAGCATATTTGCCCTCTTTTTGTTTTCCAGAGCAAACCTGCCAGTAACTGCACCAATTTAAGACATGAAGATTTTTGTGTCCTTGGCTTCATGATTTCACAGGAGTGGGCTGAACCCAAATTTCACCAGCGTCTCAGCTGATGGTTCCGTCCATAGCAAGTTCCTCTGAACAACACTACAGGTGGAAACGTGCCTCACTATTGCCCGTGAGCTCTCCCACGTGCACCACTCAGGTGATGTGACAGTGTACCAGGCATCAATGTCAGTGACAGTGTGTACCAAAGTCAGCTCATGGGTGGGGCCAGGGAAGCTTGTCACAGCTCTGCTGTCCTCAGGGAGGGGTGGACGCCACAGTGTGAACCAGTGTAAGTTATAATCAGACAACTTGTGTTCTGAAGAAATGAGGCGTTCACAGGTATGGTAATATCACCACATCACAACAATCATATGAAATTACATTTCTGGAAATCAAATAAATGAAACGGAGCTGGTACTGAATCTATGTAAAGAAGTGGATGACCTTCTATCTAATCCTGAGTTTCTCATTAAACAGCAAACAGTTGAGAAGAAAGTGTGGTAGATTGACAATGAGCAGCATGAAGATCATACACAGACCAAAAGCACTATGAATATTACACCACTGCTGGTCTCAAAGGGATTTATTAAAAACAAAAGCATATAAAGTAGTTCCTGAACAGGATGATTTTTAATTGTGTCCTCCTGGGAAATCTGTACAATACAGACTTGCTTGCTTCCCTTGTAATCTAGAGGGACCTGACAAGCTCTCAGCAGCTTCCCTTTGGTCTAAAATGAGTTACTGCTGAGTTTCTGGACTCTAGTTAATCTTAGTGGTGAATAATATTTACCTGGTTTTAAAACAAATGAAATTTTATTGACTTTTTTTAGACTAAAAGAAAAAGTAACCAAATCATAAAGGGTTCAACATGACATCTAGTTCCACCTTCTTATTAGCACAAATCTCTGAGCATACACAAACAGCAGTGTAAAAGCAGCAAATAGCATCCTTTAGGATGATGGCTGCAACATGCCCAAGTGCCATGGTATCAGTGACCAGCCTGCACTGCCTTGCACTTCTTAGAAAGGCAGATTGCCTCTTTTCTTCAGCCTTCAGGCAGTGCAAGGCTTCTTGAGCTGGATCTAGAGCAGGCAGCTGGGCACAGCACTACAATGCACAACTTTGCTCCTCTCCATCATCTACACAGTGTGTTCTGTATGTAGGATAGGCAGTGCATTAGGAAGGCTGGGAAGAGGAAAATCTACAGTGGCTGCATAATGTGGGGGAAAAACCCCACACCCTGAAAGAGAAACCCTATGCAGTTAACCAAGCTAAATATTAGGAAGCATCAATGGAAAGGATGGGACTTCAATTTTGATCCTGTCTCTGTGTCATTTCAGAATTTTTCCTGGGCTAGCAGGGGTGCTTCGTTCCCACTGGGATTTACAGGCTAACATCTCTAGCAAGATCAATTATTTATCACAAAAGATAACCAGAGGAGAAAGAGCAGAGCCCTATTCTACTATCCCTGGCTTATTTTACGGCTTTATAGTTAGTGCCAGACAAAAACCATGCACCAGACAGGCAGGACTCTTTCTCTGATGGTGAGGCACCCACTTGGAAACAGACAAACCAGGCCCCAGTGTCTACTTGGCAGAAAAGGGGACAAAGCACTCCAGCAGGGAAGCCTGGCACTCTTCAGTTTATGTTACTGAAACCTCTATGCCAAGAAGTCTTTGCATGACAGCCTGTAACTGGACAGCTTCTACCAAAATTGGGTCAGCTTGTTCACAGGCACCAGCTGAGGATCTGTCCTCCCAATTATTTATGTTTGCTGTGATATGGTAACGATATGGTACATTCCCCAACCATCCCATTGCCTTACATTGATCTCTCAGATGTTGTGAAAGATGATGAAAGTATCAAGATGAAAGAAAAAGGAAAAGCGCAAAACAAGCTCACATTAAATATTCATAACTGGTAGTAATTACAAACAGAAAGCAGGGAATAAAGCAGTAGTTATTATGCAGTGTCCAAATCATCTATCTACAACTCCCTCCAGGATTTTTTTCTCCATATATTTCTGTTGCTAGAGTTGGAAAGTGACCCAATATTTTTGGCCTGTGTCTTTGGTCAAATTTTTCTACCTTGTTTATCTGATACCTAAATATAGGCCAGGGTTAGTTGAGAGCAAAATTAAGGCTCTAGATCTTGTTTCTGCTCTCCAGTAAAACCTACGATGAACCTCTGTCTTCAGTAAAAACAAAATGGCATTTCTACTGTGCAAAACTCTAGATTACAACAACAAAACTGTTGTGTTGTCACTTCAGATGTTAAGTATTGTGGTTTCATAAAAGGAACTGACCTCTAATTATTAAAATTTCATACTTTTTAAGTTTCTTTATTATGACTTTTCCTTATTTTTATAACTCAGGCAATTTTGATTGGCCATTATTAAGTTTATTAACCAAAATATTTTTTAAAACTACATGTATAAAAGGTTCATTCTCAAGTGTAAGATGAGAACAAACTAAGAAGCTTTATCTGAAGGCTTCTCTTTCATGTAAAAATTGATGAACATGCTGACTTTCTTGGAATGACCATTTTTGCAACTACATAAAATCCTAAGTTTATTCCATTCTGTCTATATTTCTATGGTCTAAAAGCTGGTGTTGATAAATCAATGTTAAATACCAATGCATGTAGAAGAACCACTGAAATATGTCCTAGGATGTTCTTATGGGTTAAGACATGCTGGATTTGAATCCCATGTCAGTGCTAGAGAACAAGATGCTCTGCCAGATCAAGGGTGAAAAAGTTTGTTGAACTGTAGCATTAGTTTACTGGGCCATACCAGCCATCTCAAACCACAAAAGTCACAAACAATTCAACCTGTTCCTACTTTGCTTAATTTTAATATTCTCCTGAAGTAGCCTTTCCCTGTGATATGGAACTCCAGTTCATAGAAGAAAGCAAGAATTCTATGGCAAACTTGTCAGTTTTTGCCGTCTGAGCACTCTGCTCAGCTTTGGAGACCACAGTAGCTTTGTTAGGTTTCTAAGGCACCCTAATTACACACACCTGAGATTGCAGAATGCTTCAATTTAAGACAGCATACAATCAAGTTCTGTGCTTTCGCAAATATTCAGAAACATCATCTACCAGGATCAAGAGAAATTGAATGGATATCTACTGGGTTTTATCTGCAGCTTTGATGCATAATTTTTCATTTTCTTTAGATGGATTTAATACAAAGAGAGAACAAGCCTAGAGTCCCACAGAGGTGTTTTGACATTAGGCTTAATAAAGCATGAAGAAGTCATTAATAAATAATGTTTTTCTGGTTAACAAGTAAAGCTGAATGCATTCACGAGACCCAGAAGTAGATCACATCATGCATGCAGCCAAATAACTTGTTAAAACAACTGCAATAGTCCCTTTTTTACCATTGTGTTTGGCACAGCCCAACAGAACATTGCACAAATAAACAAACACTGCAGCATACACACATGCACCTTCAGTTACAGTGTTACCTGTCAATTTTTATTTGCACTCAGTGGGTCTGAAGGGTTTGTAAACAAGCATTCATGAAAGTGACAAAGAGCTATTCATATATTGTTAAGCTTTGCAGAGATGGAGCATTGCTGTCTGGAGTTTCAAAGGAAAAGACCTCTTGTATTCATTGAGTTATGCATCATCCCATTTTTGTGTCAAAGCTACAAGCTTAATACATTTTACTGCAGACACGTTTGAGCTACAGCTTTCAAGGCTGTGTCAATATTTCCATATGTCCTTATTTTCCAAGGTTAAACATTCTGGCAAGTTTTGAATCAGGGTCTGAGGAGGGTATCTGTGTACTTGAGATCAAATACATAGCTCCCATTGCCTTTGGCTACAACCAGGTTTCATACAGAATCTGGATTGGGAATGTGGCAGCACTAGGGTCTGGATTCACTCTCCATCATCATGACTTTTCTCAGCTAAATGCCTAAGTTGGGAGCTGAAGTCACCTTAAACTCTCCCTGTAATCAGTGCCAAGAGACAAATGTTTCCAGAATGTGATTCAGATCTGGGCTTCTGATTACAGAATCAGCTTCAAATGAGCAAGTTCTCAATTTAGAGACTTCTGCTACATGCTTATGCTTGTAGGCAGGAAAACTCCTCAGTCCCTCCAATGAGGCCAAGGAACAGATTGTACAATTCAAGTTTGGGCCTGTGAGATCTATGCAGTTTGTGAAGGGGAAAAAAAAAATAGGAAAAAAGTTTCCTTATTTATTTTTAGTTTGAGATATAGTCATATTCTAAATAAAGAGTCATGATATTCAGAAACAGGGACAAAGATTCCAAATGCATGTCTTCAAATCTCTAGCACAGTTTGTAGAAGCACAAAAATGTTCCAGTCCTCTATGTTAGTTGACTGCCATTTGTACATAGTGCAACTATCTTGGAATGAATATTGATAAAAAAAAAAGAAATTGATGTCATCTATTTACTGAAAATCCAACTTCCAACATATTTAGTGTGCTTATGAAAACTAGATTATTTTTCACACCTGATTGAGCCGCCAGGTTCCAAGTGTTACTGAGAATAAGAGGATTGGAGGAAGCTATAATAACTTCTGAAAATGACTTAAAATCTCTGATATATGTGAGGAAAGGAATAGCTATTTAGGTCGGGCAATTTTTCCAGTTGTTTGGAGGATTTTTTTAAGAGAAGATATGAAGAAAATAAACTTCAGATCCATGCCATTTTTAGAACATGAAATTGAAAAGTATCAAATCTTTTAATCTGAGTCACAAATGGGGCGATTTTCCTGTGACATTTCAAATTTTTCAAAAGTAGAAAAGCCTTTTTACTAAACATCCACAGATTTAAGATGTTCAGGGATCTGAAATATTAAATAAGCATTTTTGATATGGAACAGTAAGTAGGAGTGGATAAAGTGCATGGCCCATTTATTTTCCATGGTTTTCTTCCATTTACCAATGAACAGCATTTCTATCCATGATAACCTAAGAATGCAAATGCATGAGCACAAGTCAGTGAAAACTGAAGTATTTTAGTGAAAACACTTTCTATATATTTTCCTATGGCTTCACAATCTCTGCTGACTTGGTGTTGGGAAGCAGACTTAGGTGTGGATTGCTTCTGAAAATGAGACATAAATTTTAGAATTCAGTCTCCATTCAGTTTTTTCCCTAATCAAAACCTAAGTACTCAAACCAAGAAAAACTTGCCCATACTCTCAGGTGAGAACCACAAGATTGCTAGGAAACTCTCACTGTCCAAACAATGCAGAACACAATGCAGGTTTTTGGAGATACCTCTCTTGTGAAATCTGAACAGCATGTGGAATGCAAGAATTAGCTGGATACACAACACAGCCAATATAACAATGCTTCTGGGTTGGGTGATGACAGGATTTGAAGTGACAAGCTTTCTTGCAAGCAAAGATGCTTGTAAATCTTCAAATGGTGGGTTTCTCTATTCAGATTCTGTTTGTATTATACTTCAGGTATTTACATCCTTCTAGGACCATGCCAATAATCCTGAAGTATATATAAGACCATTGACTTTTCTTCTTAAAGAGGTAATTTAGGAATAACTTAGTGTTACAAAACACTAAGTGTTTTTGGACAAAAAAATTACTTAAGAAAGTTCTATCCGTTGTATGAATTTGCACAGTTTTAGAATGCTCCATCCACAAGATGTTAAAATAGCAAACATCCAAGCTTTTTTTATGGTAAGCCTTTTGACTTCATGAGGGTGTAGCTAATGCTTTCAAAAAAGTTCCAACAGATATTCACATAGAAATATGTATATATTACCATGTGATGGAATCACACAATTCATACAGCTGTAAAAGGAAGGGCTCTATGGAAAGAAAATACTATATTACAACCTCATTTCCATGTACATTAACCTACAAGGAGCAAAAATCAGAAAATAACATTTGTGCTACAAAACATAAAAATTAGCTAGAACAGTAAATCAAAATCAATAAGGAAAATAAAACTATTTAGGGGTTTTTTCCCCTTTTGCATGAGTAAGTTAAAAGAAACTTGCAATTAAATTTTTGTAAACAATGTGCACATAGTTGTGGTATATTTGAAACATTAAGAGGTATTTGAAGCAAAAGCTGTTAAAGCAGGAATCACTTTGTCAAGACCATTAAGACAGTAGTTTTCTTGATCTTCATCAAGATACTAACATACTAATAAAGGAGAGAAAATGCCACCCTCTATCAGAACAATGAGGAAGGACATAGAAAGCATTTGGCAAGCTTTAGTATATACATCTTGCAACTGGGTTGGTAACTTTCTTTCAGGGAAGGAAGAAAGATTTAAGCTTTCAAGTAACAGTTCAAAATACAGAAAAAAGCACCAACCAAATCAACAAGCATAAAGTCCCCAGGGAACCCAGTATTTTTATGACAGTATTTCCTGTGAGTCTCCTAGAAGATCAAAGCATGCCAGCTTTCATTATATCCCCTCAAGAGCAAAATGTGCACACTGCAGCTTCTGATTTGCAAAGGCTCCAGGAGACAGAGGCTGATCAGGAAAGTGTTTTGGAGTCTTCACTGCCCTGTCTCTGCTGGGACTTCCTGCAGTGACAGGGCATTTTGGGAGGGACAACACCACTAGCCTGTGACATGGCTTGGCTAGCTGTTCATTCCTTAGAGGAGCTGGGTTATACAAATGGTCATGGAAAAGAAATTCCCAGATTTCTAGTGGAGTCTCGTGTGTCCTTTTAGCTGGTCAGACTGCAGTCAGGATTTATGATTATACCTCATGATTTAAACAATGAAACAGGAGAAATTCTGCATTTCCATGCCTTCTCTAACAAGCTCTGTCTTTTAAGTTGCCCTTTAGGAATATAAATACAATTTAGCAAAACAAATGCTTTATTCATGATGGCAATAAGTACAGCATGGCTGTGCACATACCAATTGAATCGTAGCTTTGCATTTTTTATTTTATTCCTCCCAATAACTACATGTTCCTACAAGTGTCTCACAGACATGCACTGAGTTTTCTACACAGCTTTTAATGGAGAATATTTTAAAGAGTTTTCATAAAGTGAATGAAGCTGTGATAAGCAGCACAGCTGGCGAGCCAACAAGAGACTACAAGGAAGGCATCACCAGGAGTAAAATGTTCTAGGAATGCATTTTCCTTATGAGGCCCAAAGATTAACCAATCAAGATGGATGCTCCAGTTCATATACGCAAAATATACATGGAAAATTAATGAGACGCCTTGAGAACTCTCTGAATACATCTTTGCTTTTGAGACAGATATTTCTGACAAGTATCCCCCAAAAACCAAAACTACGCAATCACCAGTAAGAAAGGCAAAAAGCTGAAGAGCTGTATTGTTATTTTACTCTTGCTTACTTCTGAATGTGAACTGGAAGAAATACTAGGGAAATATTTACAGGAGCACATCTTACTTGGTCAAGCTGTGACCTCAGAAAATCTAGGGGACTAAACTGTGAGTGACTGCTTATAACAAAAAACTTCTCAGGAAAAAGACCCCAGGATGCCTTTTTCTGCTCCCTGTTGAGGAAACTGTAAGGTTTTTGGAGTGAATACCAATAGTTTTACAGTTTCTTCTCCTCCATAATACTCATAACTTTTTATTAATGTTTGGGATCAGGCTCAAAGACCTGTTCCACCTTGAAATTGGATTCCAACTTCCCCAAGACTATTGTGTGTGGCTTCTCCAATTGTGTGTTTTCATGGGACATTTTTTGCTTACAGTTTTGACTTATGCTTTCACCTCTACTTGCCAGGTATTTGTTACTGTAGGAGCTGTTGTATCCTGAAACATCCCAGATGAAGGATGTTTGTATGATCTGAGTTTAAACCCCCTGTCATTAACTTTTTCCCACCAAGAGTAGAAATCTTAATTTTAGCAGACATGCAGAACCTCTGGAAGACAAATTCTTTGCTGAAAGGCCTCTGCAGTATGTACAGACCCTAAAAGCTCACTGCATAACCAGGAGGGAATCATTAAGCCTCTCTCAGGAACCCTCTTTGCTCAGAAGTTTTCAGATTGTCTCTTGTAGAAGCTGGCTCTTTGCAGAAAATGAAAAAGCAATTGTGGATATCAAGAGATCCACAATGGCTGTAGCTTTGAGAACAACATTAGTGCTTTCTATCCTGATGCAAATAGGAGCCTTGGAGATACTGCACTGGGGGAGCAATGTTCTCTCACTGTGAAGAGTTGAACAGCCCTGGATACACTGAGTGGTATCAAACCCTTAGAACTGAAGCAGAAATCTTTGTGGC
The DNA here is from genome assembly GCA_910950805.1 of Acrocephalus scirpaceus scirpaceus. Taxonomy (NCBI): domain Eukaryota; kingdom Metazoa; phylum Chordata; class Aves; order Passeriformes; family Sylviidae; genus Acrocephalus; species Acrocephalus scirpaceus. The sequence continues at coordinate 66,939,764 of OU383775.1, read as the reverse complement.
TAAGCCTTTTCCTTGGAGGCATGCAAGCATTTTCTAGATTTTGTTGTTTTTGCTGCCTCATATTGTAAGCAAAGTGAAAACTAACACAGACTGAAAAAAACCCCCGTGTTGCAGATGCTTTTAACTGGACTGTGAAGAGTTCTTGGTTAGTTCTCTGGGGCCACAGCTGAGCAATGTGCTTATCCTGCCTTTTTCCAAGGATATGAACATCCTCATTGCAAACTCATGCTTAAGGCATGAACATAGGAATCTTGCTCAACTGGCTGTCTGTATAATTTCTGTCTTTCAACCAGTATTGTCTGGATCTCACCCAAATTCATTCTCAGCCAGATGCTCTTCTCCAGGAGCCATTTTCCTCTAGGCAGTGCAACATCTTTATGATGGCTCTGGTTACATCTGTAGAAAATGAGATATACACTTGGGTGTCATCTGCAAAGCCTGTAGCAGCTTAGCACCTCTCTGGAGTTTTCTGGAAGTATTGGAAAGGGATGTAGGGAAAGGATTTATAGTCCCACGGTCCCTGCAGGTGCAGGATATTGGGAAAAAAATCAAATTATGTTACCAGTTTTTCTGGGGTCCTACTGAAACCAGACTTAGTGTCTGCAAGGTATACAAGATTGAGGTATATTCATTTAGCATTTGAAGGAGGAAGAGAGATAAGTAATTCCTTGGCACTGTCTGAAATTAAAAGGTCCTTGCAAATTAGTACAGCCACACCAAACTGGATATTGCTGTAACACGAGTAAATGGAAACATGGTGCACAATATAAAACTCCCTGCATAAAATAGAATGAAGAATATTGTTTCTTACTGCAATACATTTTGGACACTGTGTATTTTACATTTAATTTTACAGTGCAAAGGATATTGCTGAAAATACAGCTTTAGTTGATAATTTTCTTGTTTGGTAGAGCTGATATATTAAAAGGTTAATGTGCTAAATTTACATTTTTCTAGACTGATTATTTCTTACTCCAATCTGTCTTTCCTCATTCTTAACCTCTTCAAAAAGAAATGATATAAAATAGGACTTCTTTTTGACAATTTTAGCCTGAAAACCTTACTTTCCCTGCCGATTTTCATGCTCTACAAGCTTTGCCATCATAAACCACTTTGCATGTATTAAGGAGTATTATATTAGATGAGGCAATTTAAGTGTATCCCATTTCACTTGGTGAAACTAAGCAGCTTTGCATTATAACTAAGTTGAGCTAATGAGAATACGTTTAAAGAATGTGTTACCTGAAACTGAAGTTAGCTAGTCATTCAATACTGCAACCTGTGGGTTTGCAAAACGATGGCAGGAATCCTGCTGTGAGGGAGATAGGAAAATTATTATAATCTGCATTCCTAAATTGAATGAGTATTTTGCTCAGCAGAGGCCTCTTGACTGTAAATAGTCTGAAATTACATCCTGCTGTTTAAAATGCCTTTTTTTCCAAGTAAGTAAAAATGCCCACATTTTCTTAAATCAAATATTTTTCGAATCTTACATGAATTAAATTATTGAGAGAGGGAAAGTCATAAGTCCTTTACCACCTCTTGTAAAAACTGTTTGATATTCATGTTTTTAATAGAAGGCACAAAGTGTCTAGAATTTATGGGTTTATGCTTTAATTATTTAATCATTATATTGTTAAAGCTTATCATCATCTCTCTCTTTTTTTTTAAATTTAAAAAAATCCATGTTTACAAGTTTTTTAATTTGTATGGGGGAAAATTGTATGACAGATATCAGAATCAGCTAATAGATGTGATGTCAAACGTGCTGCTAAGGTAAATTCATGCTGAAAGTTTCCAGAAAAGACTATAAAAAAGACAGCAAAAGACCATAAGTTTACAAACAGACACAGGGGATAAAATTCTGCCACAAGAGTGGCATGGTAAACATAACTTCATTCATGTGAGTTCTTTATCTCATTAAAGCTAGACATGAACCAAAAGAAAAAAAAAGGAAAAGCCCTGGGGATAAGGATTAGAGGCTATTGTAGTTGTTTGTGCAATCGTTTTCTACTGTGTGAAAGTAGTACATACTGTAAATACTTTTCATTACATCCTCTCTAAGAGTTCAGAATGGAAGAGGAGGTGTCTCAGCTTATCCTTCTCAAATTCTCTGTCCTTTAAGTGGTGACCAGTGAAAACATTTACAATAAAAGGTGTCTGTGCTCCCACTGGAGTCAGTGGGGGCCTTGGCTTTGTGTGCATGTTTCTAAGTTGAACAATGCAAGACTAATTCTCTTGCCCGGAGTGTAGATGACCCTGTGTCTCTACCCCCCACAAAAGGTGTCAGTATTCTTATCTGCTTCTTGGAAACTGTCCCTTCCCTACCTGCTCCCTGAAATCTAGCATGCACTGAATGGGACTGTGGGGCAAAACTGAAGAAACAAGTGAATAGATGGGATGGATGAGCAGGAGCCAGGGATCAAACTCATGCCTGAGCCTTGTTATGCTGTTATAGATAGATGTATGTAGCTTTATGTTTTCTGATAAGAAGCAGTGGTTGAAAAGATGTCGTATGAAAGGTGGTTCTCAGGAGGACCAATGAGAGAAGCAAAGGAGATGAAAAGGGTAGAGACATATCTTGAACACAACCTGTTTCTCTGGATCTTAAGGGACCTTATACTGAGTTTCAGTCTTGTTGCTTTAGATTAGGATTCATAGCTCTGACCTACTTCTGAGATGGTGGATAGATCACTTCTGGGGTTTTTTTGTCACAAAATATATTTGACAGAAAACATTTTTCTTTCCACACATTAATTCAACCTCCTAGGACATGGAAGGGCAGAAATCAGTCTTTCCTGGGTCAGGGGACTCTCCTCCCAACATCTGGGAGGAAGCTGTAGCCTCCAGGATATAGTCTGTATGCTGTAGGCTTAGCACAAAATCTCCAGGATCAGTTTTAAATCTCAGATTATGCCAAATGTTCCCAGTTCACAAGGCTTTTTTTTTTTTTTTCTCCCCCTTCATTAAATGCACAACATAGGTACTCAATTCAGTATAACCATCATTTATTCACTTACATCAGGGTAATTTCTTACTTCTGCTACCTAGGATTTTGCAGGCCTTGTGTATAAATCTAGCTGCACATGTTTGATAGAATTCAGCCAGTAACAAAAATTAACCATGGAAAATTTGGACAGGTGGAACTCCACTGGTTTTGCAGCCAGTGGTTTTTCATTTTGATTTGCACTGTTTAAATGAACATGTCTATTACCTGTCAAAGACAGTTTGTTCTCCAATCTATCAAATGATGTTTGTAACATTTTTTGTAGCATTAACCACAAAATCTGCAAAAGCAAAAAATAAAGCAAATTTTTTTACATCATTTTACATCCAAATTTATATCTTGGTAATAATGAATGTATGCTTTAGTAGCAATAGTAAAGCAAAGTGAAAGATACGGAGCACACCTAACCTCACAAGTACAACAAGTCCAAGTGCAAGCTGCACCTAAGCTGGGGCAATTCTGGGTATGAGAGAGCAGCCCTGTGGAGAAGGACTTGGGGGTTCTCATGGAGGAAAAACTGGACATGAGCCAACACTCTGCTCTCACTGCCAGAAGGCCAAACACATCCTGAACTGCTTCAAAAGAAAAATATCCAGCAGGTTGAGAGAGGTGGTTCTCCTCCTCAGCTCTGCCCTCATGAGGCCCCACCTGGGTGCTGCATCCAGGTCCAGAGTCCTCAGCACAAGAAAGATATGGACCTGTTGGGGTAGGTCCAGAGGAGAGCCACAAAGTCAATTAGAGGGATAGAGCACCAACTCCATGAAGACAGGTAAAAGAACTTGTGTTTTCTAGACTAGAGAACAGAAGGCTTCTGGGAGACCTTATAGCAACTTTCTAGTACCTTAAGAGGGTTTATTAAAAAGAAGATATTGGCAGATAGTGACAGGACAACGGGCAACAGCTTTAACCTGAAAGACAGTAGGTTTAGATTAAAGTTGGGTAGAAATTATTTATTCAGAGAATGGTGAAGTAGTGGCAGAGGTTGTCCGGAGGAGTAGTGGATGCCTTGGCAATGTTCAAGGCCAGGCTGGATGAGACTTTGGCAACCTGGTCTAGGGGAAGGTGCCCCTGCCTATGGTGGGAGGATTGTAACTAGGTGATCTAAGATCCCTTCCAACCTAAACCATTCTATGATCCTATCTTCTGGCATTATCTGTCCTAAAACAGCATGCAACAACTATGCTGAGCTAGCCAAACCCATAATCCTATCTCTTATATTTATTTATCAGTCCACACACAGACATATTATGCAAACCTCCCAAGTACAAACATACAGGAAGATGGACTTTGCAATGCATTTGACATTTTAACTCTGCAATTGAGATATTCATTCACTTCATAGTACACACACACACACACACACACACAGAGGTATAAAAGATGTTTTAAAACATCTTTAAAATTTTTAAGTTTTAAAATATTATTTAAAAAGTCGGTATATTAAAGCTACAACATATGCTCTTATACGAATTTTACTTTCTTGGAAAATATTTAGGTATCACATTGAGGGCACCTCACAGAACTAACACAGCTCTCCTCCACACAGAAAACTTTGCATAATCTTGCAACTCTCCTAACCTTCTGCTTTTAAATGGAGTCTATATTTTTATATTCATGTTTTTGTTCCTACTGAAGTCTGTTACAAAGATTCTAAAATAAAACTGTACTAGTTTTTTTGTTTGTTTGTTTTGGTTTTTTCTCCTCCTATCTGGAGCAGATATTTGGCGCCAATGGGCAAATAATTCTTTTTGATGTGGTATGATATTTTTATCTTTTGTTTATTTCATACGGGGAGTTGGTGTTTAGAATAAAAACTCAAATTCTAGCTAGAGTGGCAGACAGAAGATAGATTAGAAAGGTATTCAGATGATAGCACTAGAATCTCTCCATAAAAATGAAAAAGCAGAACTCAATTCATATAGTTGTAAATAAATCAAGTTTGAGGCCCATCTACTTTAGCCAATAGATTTTCTGAAATTATTTCAATAGATTTAATTAGATTTAATAGGAGATGCCTAATAAGAAAAAGTAGTATTTGAATTTTTTTTTCTTAAATGTCCATATGAAATAAAATGAAGCTGACAGAATGACATTGAACTTTTCCCTCTCTTCCCCCAAACCCATATAGAGCATTAATCCTGAAGAATATTCTGCAAAAGATGAAAAACAGATGGCAATCACAGAATAAAATCAAGGTTACGTGATTGTTCACTTTTCTTCTCTACTGCTCTTAGCATTATCCACATCATTATAAACATAGTGGTTTTTTATAATGTTATGATTAGTGATGAAAATCCTGATGTATCTTTATGATCTTGCTACTTTCCTTGTCAGTTATGTGTCTGAGACATGACTTGATGAGCACATATGCCCACACACACTCTACCACCTTTCTGAGCATGTATCTGCTTACAAAATTATTTCTTCTATATTTTCAATCATACCATAGAAAAATTATGTCAGTGAATTGTTCTGGTCAAGGTTGATTTCCTGAGGTGGCAGAGTAGTGTCAGGATAATATCAGCAGATTATATAATGCTTTAAAAGAAACCAAAGGGTAGAAAAAGCAATTTATCAAAATCTCACAGTTTTCAGAAAATGAATAGCTGCCATTTAGAAGAAATTAGTTTTTTCCAGCATGCTGTGAATGTCTTTGGCATTCCCCTGAAGCCTACATGCCATCCAGAACAACCAAGCACACAGTCGAAGAAACACTCTGATCCCCACTGACTGTAAACAAGAACCACCTCGTGAACAAAGTAGAATATTGTCCCCTTTTTACCAGTTGTATATCAAGTGAGAATGATTGAAATGCACTACACAGAAGTATAGAAGAAATACCACAAAAATGGCTAATGGCAATCAAGCTCAGACCATAGGTAGAACTTTCTCTTGGTGGCCAGCTATTCATATAGTAGCCTTCAGATTGCCTGAGCTCACAAAGCACATTTATTACGAGGCAGTTAAAAGCATGATTTCAGCTATATATATGTTGTGTTAATCACCATTTTATTCATTTGTGTCCCTGTTCAAGCAACAAATTGAAACATTGTCCCTGGTGCTAATGATTAGACTAATCAACTGCCTGAAACCTGAGGCTTTTAAGGAAGACACTAACCTTTGTGTCCTTAGGCACATCCAGGAAGTCCAGTACATCTACATTTGATAAAGAACATTCCAGAAGGATTTAACTCATCTGTTCCAGATGTTCAGTCCCAAGAAGTCTTTAGTGCTTACTGAAAAGACCATTCAGGGAATAAATCACCTCCAGGTATGCAGATGGAAAGATCAGACATCTCTGCTGAAATGGTGTACAACTTGCTGAGCCTGTACAAAAAGAGAAGACGTTGCTTATTTGAAAAAAAAAACCAAAAACAACAAAAAAACCACCAAACTAACCCAACAGGCCAAACCAAAGAATTGAAAGAACCCAAACCCTCAGTTTCTCTGTTTAAGAATGAAAAGAATTTTTTTGCACTAGGGCCCCAGAGGTAGTACATGTCAGCTCATGTTTCTGGAAGTACTGTGTCAGTATCCTGTAAATATTGGCTGCCTGGAATCGTGAGCACAGGTTAGAGAGGAAGGAGAAGGGAGAAGGAAAATTACAACAAATGCATTTCACAATACTAAACCCCAAACAAAAGTCATTCCTTATGACAGAAAATAGTTAATTACACTTATTTTAAGTGGGCTAGAGGAAAAGGAATGTTAGATATTTACTGGAAAGAGGTAATATATTGCACATGCTACTGCTACTCTGCTACATTTCACCCTTGATGTTGGCCAGAAATGTATTTTACAGCCATTTGGTAAATCACTGAAAAAACTTCTTTTATACTGAGAGCAATGCCAGCTACATCTGGAGAAAACGGTAACAGCATTTAGTGAGAATTGTTTAGCTGATCTTGTCTTTTCTCTATTTTCTGGGGTTTTTTAGGGTTTCTTTTTAATAATCTAACTATTCCTCCATATTGAAGAACTGGGTCACAGAGACAAAAGTGAATATGGTATTTAATTCTAAACCCCATTCTACAATTTCTAGCTTCAGGCATGAACATTTCTACTTTCATTCAAAGTAAATCAAGTCCCAAGGAATTTGGAGTACAGCTAAGCTCTCAAAATCATCAATGCCAATGTGACCTGCCAAAAGACATTAACTCTGCAATTATTCTTTTAGCTGGGAAAAAATACTTATGAGTGGGGGATCAACATTAAATCAAAGAGTTTCCACAAAAATATTGCAAAAAAAGACCAGTTTGAGCACCTTTGCAATATGGTTGGAGTCTAAGAAGTACAGACTTTACACACTTGAAATTAAATTTTGCACCAATGAAAGAACATAGAAATGTACAACAATCTTGTAAAAGTCTAGGAGAATAGCAGCCATCCTTTCTTTGCAATGTTCAACACACAACTTCCATCTACATTACATAAACCACTTACTTGGCTCAAGAGCAGTTTACTTCTGACTGCTGTTGCTTGTAAGATACATGATTTACAATGCTGAGTATTTTGTTTTTCCATCACCAACATTTATTCATTAATAATTTATCAGATAAATGACTTCTAATTGAGCAATTAAAAAAAAAAATGTAGGCAAATCAATGGCAAAAGACACCAAGCAACATATTATGATACAATAATTTGAGCTTATACATAAGACTGAATTGATAGTGTCCCAAAAGCCCTCTTTTGATAGCTCAGTTTCAGAGAGTAAATGTTCAGCTGAAATAACTAATAAAACATCTCAACTACTGCTCTGAGGAATCATGCCAGTATCATGTACAGTATCTTTGAGAGCTAATAAGTTGGTTCTGGAAAGCAAACAAACAAACAAGCCCTAGATAACTCCTCTGTGAACCTAGTAGCTGTCCCTGGGGGGACATTAATAGTCACATGTAGAAGACAATGAACTTGTCTCTCAGTCGTGTGAATGAGACTTTGAAAATCATAATGGTCTGATTCTTTGATGCCAGTGATACTTAGAGATATAGATTGTAGCATTAGATCCAAACCGAGTTTCTTATCACTCGTATGTGCGACACAGACAGTGAGGGAAGCAAATGTGATAAATCTCTTAAGAGGGAGCTCTCAAGAGCTCCTAATATATCTCAAAAAAGTCCTACTCTGAGTTACAGGATTTTCAGCTGAGTTGCTCACAAGGAAAATAAAATGCACTCTAAAGGCTGTGCCATGGCAATCATCATCACCTTTGAGGATTCAGAGAAAAAAAGCGAGATTTGAAAACACTTTTGGAGAAAAGTGCATATAAATATTTTCCCTCTTTCCTAGGTGTATTACATGAGTTAAATGACTTAAATTTTTTCAGGGCAGTAGTCAAGCTCCCTAAAAATAATGTTGGTAAAAATCCTATCATTTTACAGGCATTCTGTATTTATAGAAAGGACTGGTTTCCCATCAGGCTTGAAGAGACTAGTCAATAATGTGTTGACAGTATGTAGACTTATTTATAAAATGGATACAGTTTGGTTTAAATGAACACATATATTCTACAAAGAATAGATTGTTTTCAAACTTAGATGGAATTTATCTTCCATTATTTGACGAAGACTCATTAGATACAATATATTTCAGGAATAATATATTATATACAATATATTTCAGGAATGACAGATCTACCAATAAAAGCCACAATTCAATGTGGAATATGTGTGAGCATCAATATATGTAATTATATATAAATGATCACAAATATCATCAGCTTATTTATTGTAAACAGTTTAAACTAATCCATACAAAGTGAAAAATCAAATAAAATGGGGTAACATAATTATTTTTTCTGATTTGATTTCTAATTTAACTGTTTCTATTTGTACTAATGAGAACACTAGAGCATCTTGTTTAGTGATCCATTTTCACTGTGTGTACTATCCATTTTCAATGTGTGTTTATCCACTCTACCTAAGACTAGAGTCTTTGTCCACACCGAAAATAAGAGCTGCTGAAGATTGTTGTTTATTTTAAAAAATGGACCTGAGTTGGTTTACAGGTGTCCTAGGGTGACTTTTTGATACTTGTATCCCCAATTGTCTGTCTTCTGTTTACGCTGTATGTTAAGTTCTGTACCTTTAGGACTAAGTAACCCCTGATAAGTAACAGCTGTGTTAATTAACCAGTACAGCCTTGACCCTGATGAGTACAGCTACATCCAATAAGGATGAGTGAGATAAAAAAGGGATAACTGATAATGGTCATGGAGGAGCAGCCTTGATGAGCATGGGTGGAGACTCGTGAAGTAGGATCCTGGAGAGAGAATCACTGATGTGTGACTGGTTCAGAGAGTGAAAGGGGAGAAAAAAGATGTGCAGTTTGTTTTGAAAACAGCATTCCCTCCTCTGCCCTCCTGCTCCTGTACTGTGCTGGTCTGAGACCTGTCCTGTACTGAAAGCCCAGAGAGACACCCGGATCTCACGCCTGCGGCCCAGGACGGCATTTTCCAGCTCTGGAGGAACTGATCAGAGACTGAGCGAGCTGAGCTACCCACAGCAAGGACTTTCTGAATTTACCATCTCACTTCAGAGCAACAAGAGGTCCTGTTGTTTCATATTATTCATTCTTTATGCTTGCGGGCACTTTATTTGTTAAATAAATAATTTTTTTCCACTTTCCTCTGAGGCAGTCCTTTTTCCTGGACTGCTTGGGAAAGGGACCCCATTCAGGGGTTCTCTCACAAATTTGCCCCAGACCAGGACAACAGGTTTCCTTTTCTGAATCTGTTAGCTGCAGGGGATTTTTGGAAAAGGAAGAACCCTGCTAGAAATATTACAAAGACAGATGACAAGACAAGAGTCTCCTGATCATGTAAAGGAAGAATTTAAAAGAATTTTAAAATTATTTTGTTTTTAATTTTTTTTTTCTAGTCTAGAAAATAGCAAACAGTTAAACACTTGGACATTGTAAGTGACCTTCTCTTTATACACATGAAAGTTACTCTTCCTCAAATAATACACAAGTTCTGGTCATGTGCCTACACCATGTCCATTTCAGTGAAAAATAAAATGAGTTAGATTAAGCCATGAGAGTTGAATCATGCTTAACACTTCTACAGAGTCAGACAAAAGACATTAGCTCACAAAATATGAAGGCTACTCTGGAAGGTTCAAATCACTGTTAGAGCTGGTGCCTACAAAAATAATGAATTTGCCATGTCATGAAAATAGATACAGAGAGGCATAATAGTGTGACTGGGGACAAAGAAAAAGAAAATAAAATCAATTATCAGTCACTTACACCTATCTTTGTTTTCAGGCTTCCCCTGACTTCCCTCTGCTCCATAAAAATAATTTTCAGAAAACCCCCAAATTTCTGAGCCTATGGCATCTTTCCAACCCTGATAATCAGATGGCCCCAACCTCTAGGAATCCAGAGCTTCTAGTGTTTGTTTCTCTGGGATAAGTCTTTCTGACACACAGCCTTGGGGCAGCAGCCTTGGGAAGCCCTCCAGCACAGTCCTTCAGAGATGACTCCACGTAGTCCAGGAGCTCTTGATGGAATCTGGGAGGAATTTCTACAGATTGCTTTTTCCACCTGCTGCATAAATATGAAGCGTACTTACCCTCAGGGAAACAACCCTCCATTCTTGCAGATTTTGACATGCCATGTATTACTTTTTCAGCTGTTATTCAAAATGTTTTAAAGATATGTGAAGCCGTGGCAAGTCACAATGACCACCACACCACTGCATTCGTCATCAGTTTTCGGTTCCAAACTAGTTCGTTTTGGTTGCATGATTGAATTTCAAGCAGCTCAAATGATTTCCCACTGAAAAGCTGAATACTTTTTTTAAAAAGATATATTTTTCCTTTTGAACCCAAAATTCATTGTGATAAAACATGGCTGAGGACATTTGCATCAAGGTAATAAAAGTTGGTAAACACTGTGCTAGTGTGTCCATATTTCAAAATAAGCACAAATCTCCTCTTTTTCCTCTATTTAACTGTCAGGCAAAAGGTGAGATCAGCATTCCAGAGAGTAATGTGTTACTATGGTGTAAACCTAGTGCAGTGAGTCTACACTAAGAAAGTTAAAACAATTCAAAAAAATTATCAGACTAAAATGACATTAAAAAAAGGTATGAAATGTGCAGTAAGTCTTTTGAGGCAGTAGTCTTAAATAACAAGGCTATGTTTCAAAAAATATTAAATAAGAAAAACAAGAATAAAATAATCATGAACAAATATTCTCAAAGTACCCTAGAACAGGGGTATGTCCAGCACACAAAATCTCATTTATACCTGAGTACTGTTCAAAGTACGACAAAAAGGCATGTATTTTCCTATAACCCACCATATTTCATATGTACAATAAATATGTACAATATACACCTTATGTGAATTCTTTTCACAAGCTCTGCAACAATTATTCAGTACAAATTGCTACCTGTGACAAGAGTAGTTGCTTTACTGATGTAAATCCAGCACATTAGCACAACTGTACAGACAGCTACAAGAGCGGAAACTCTGTCGCATGATCTACAGAAATAGGTCAGCTTTATGAGGAAATCACTTGTTCTTGGAGGAAATAAATAATGAATTTCCACTTGGGGAGAGACCCCCTTGCAGGCATGAGGCCAACGTGAATTCTCTTAGCAGGAAACTTAATTTCTCTGCAAGTCAGAAAAAGGAACAGCCAGAGGCCCAGCTTCACTGCCTGGGTGCAGAGAGATGCCTTTCCTCACATTTCCATGAGGCACAGTGCAAAAGGGTACAAGGAGAGATAGAGCTATGACAGCACTCATATCACAGCCCTGGCAGCAGGGGTATACCGTGCTCACTATGCAGGGAAGGCTACAACACATAGTGACCCTCAACAGCTTTGTGTGACAGTGAGAAAATGACAAGGGCCAGTGGGACTCACACATGCTCGTCAGCACATTACAAACTGACAACCCTGTCCAAGGATTTCATGAATGCATTTAAGGTACCCATATCTAAAAAGAAGACATTTGTTGTAAATTTATTTCTCAAAATACATGTATTTTTATGTTTAAAAATATTTAAATACATGTATTCATAACACCAATTATTTTTGGGCAAAAGGAAGTGGGTAAAATCAGCATTTATTATGATAACTGCTATGGAATTTTTTACCTTCCAAATCTATATATGTATTAATATCAGCTGCTTCATCTCTTCACAGCTACTTACTACATCTTACCATGCAATGGTAAGATATAATCTGTATGTGAAAAGCTGAAAAACCATCATAAGGGATTCTTCTCTCCTATGTCATAGGTACTGTCTTCCCTAATCCATGAGGTCACAGGCAAGTTCTTCTTTATTTTAGTATTAGGCAGTGGAAGGATAGATATACTTTTGGTCATGTTTCCTGCCCTCTCAACTGCAGCTTCCAAATATTCCAGTTATCCAGATTTTTAAACAGAGGCAAGAAAATCTACAGGAATACCCATTACTGCAGCCTATCAGATAGGAGAAGATGAAGGGACTGGGTTTGATGCCTAAGTTTTAGCTGTCATGTTTTTCAGATTCTGTGTTGCCTAGGGGTGCAGTTCTGAGCCTCATATTAAGTGTTAGTAAGTTCTCTTCACAGAGTAGGTAGACAAAACAAATCCCTTTCCTGCTGAAGACCAAGGACAATGAGTACAACTTTCAAGCCCAGCAACACAAACAACAGTGGACTGAGGAGAGCAACAAGAAGGATGAGACCTCACGACCTGAGTCTGTGGTTGGACAATTGGGCTCCAATATGCAAATGGACCAAAATTTATAAAAGTGTGAGACCTCGTGACTGGTGGTCTATTTTTGTGACCATTTTGGGTCCACCTTGGGTGTAGCCCTGGTCAGGCTCTTGTCCTGCCCAAGGTGTACTCTAAAGTCCTTTCAATAAATATCTACTTTATTCTCTAGCTCTGTTCAGTCTCTGTTTCAAGTCAGCCTTCCCAAAGCATCAGGTTTGTTCAGCCTAAGAGAAGGCGGCTAATGAGAGACCTGGCTGTGTTCTTCAGCCACCTGAGAGGAGGGTGTGGAGAAGATGGAAACACTTCCAAAAAGACTTTCCTTAAAAAGGTCCACAGTGGGAGGATGAGAAGCACTGGGATGATGTTGAGGTAGCTGCTGTGTGACTGGCCTGTTTTCAGTGAGAGATTGGACCTGAGGCACCCTGAGGTTTCTTGCCTCCAGGTGACTCTGCTGAGCAGAAGGCCTGGCTCTCCTGACAGATCAAACGCTGCTTCCCACAAAAATGCTAGGCATTGCTCAGAGGAAAGAGCTTATCTTTCTGAGTGAAATCTACACAGCAGTACTCTGAATCCCAAATCAGATTTTATGCATGAGACCCAAAGAGTCTCAGCCTCGTCAGCTTTCCAGAGGAAATACATTCCCACGCAATGTAACTTCACAGACCTGAGCTGACTTACAAAGATGTACAGATTGTGGAGAGCAGTAAATATAATCTGAATGCAAATATCACTAAGACTTATCTTTTCAGTACATTTGCCCATTAAAGTAAGTTCTTTTGGGAATCAAGTACAGGCCAATTGTAAAATCAGTAAAATGTCTCCCCTTGATCACTTTCATTCCCAAAACTGATGAGCGTATAAATTAGATTAATTAATACTTTTCAGTTCTAATTTCTCTGACTGGACAGCTTATTTATTTAATCTGTGTTTATAGGAGCTTCGCATCTCCATGTAAAGGGTTTTAGTATGTTTCAAGGCAGGCAGTGAAAACAATGTAATGCTACACTGAACCTCCTGGTGTCTGATTCAATCCCCTTCAAAGGCAGCATCCTTTGATCTCAGCACCTTGCTTCTGGACCCCTTCTCTCTCCTGGCTGCAGAAGCAGCAGCCTCATGTGACACCTGCAGCTGGTGGGGAAATGTGAGCTTTCCACAGGCACACAGAGGGACAGCTGCCAGTTGCACGAGGCAGCACTCTGGGTATGAATTCATTGTGTATCTGTCTGTGCAGGCTAAAAAAGCAGCCTATCGCTACCCAGTCAGTTGTTTAAGCAGTGTAAATGGCCACTTTTTCAGAAATTGGTTCTGTACTTGAGTGAAGATACTGTTGGCCACGAAGAATCCAAAAACTTGGCTGTGCTAACAAAATTATCTTGCTCTTTCCTGGTTTCTGTCACAAACACTCGGAGAAAGAGTTGCTCTGCACCTTGTAACAGCCACATTTGAGATAGAGCAGGAGTCTTTATTTCCAATTTGCTTTTATGTCAGTCCCCATCCTGCCCAAATCCTGTCAACCATTATCATATTAACAGCAGATTTGAAATATGTTTTTCCTTTACAGAGCAGAGATATTCAGTCCAGTCTCAGATGACATGGTTAAAGTTTCACAGTGTTCTCCTGTCACATGTCAGATTAATTAACTCAGCCCTGATTAATTTAAACTAGAAGTTTCTTTTATTCAACCTTCTAAAATACCAAATTCCACTGATTTCCTGCAGAGATATACAGGCACAACAATTCCCATTGCAATCTTTCATTATTCTTTACAGAGGTACTCTGCCATATTCCATATTCCCACTAGAATTGCACTGATGTGGCTGTACTGACATTGGTAAAATTATTCTTGATTTACTTTGGCACAAAAGAGATCAGCATCATGTCTACTGGGATAAGATAGTTCCTCCCCATGGTCATATTTACTTTACTTAAGACTACCAAAAAAAAGTATTGCAGTTTCAATATACCATCCTTTCTCCTAAGAAAAAGAAAAAAAGGAAAATATAATTACAGCCTTCTCTAAGGTGAACTGCTGCTTTTCGTGATTACCTGGAAGAATGAGAACAGTAGCAATCCAGCAAAATATCTCTGATGTTCAGATTCTCATGTACTCACAATAGTCTTTATCCAATACTGCTTAAGAAATAATTAGGCCTGAAAATATCTTTCCTCAAAAAAAGGGAGGCAGCTTTCATTAAAAATTGAGAAAGCAAGTGAAATGAAAATAATTTAAACTCATTTTATTTCTATGTTCAAGTGTTTTCCAGCTTTAGCAAAAAACAGCAGATCCTCTAGAAGGCACTACCAAGAATTGCTGGTTTTGGCATGTGGAGTTACATCAGCTAAGCAAATAGGAAGGCTGGGGAAAACAACCAAAAAAAAGACATTTGATAAATGAAGATTGTCAAGGATGGGCAAGCAAGTGACAGAAGCTGCTTCACTGAGAACAGAAGATGAATGCTTCAAAAGACATTCTTTTCACATTGGTGAATATCTTCCACTATTTCTGCTTAGCATATCAAGATTAGTGCTATCTGAAAAATTTATTGGCTTTTTAGAAGCCAATTAGCATTAGTGAATAACTACTTTACTTCTCATGCATATCAGTTTTGGAAATTAAGTGTACATCCTCAGGGTGCTCAGGCACCAGAGTGGTAAGAATAACATAAGACCTTGAAAGGAGTAGAAACTGCTCAATATGTAAACATATTGAAATAATGTTACTGGTGATAATGATAAGGCTGTGGGGAAGAGTGACCGAGCTACTGTGGATGCACAGAAAGTTTGTTTAGCCCCAAATCTTGGGCAATACACCTTCTCTTTCAGCACTAGTTTGCAGCCCTAGCATCTCCTAATTAATCTATGAAACTATGAGTCACATGATGCAGCCAAGAAGTCTTAAAGGCAACCTCCTAGGTCTTTCTCAGTCGGGACTTCCACTAATATTAAGATGAATACTTTTCATAGAGACCTTGCAAATGGAGTTCAAAAAGTTAAACAGAGGCTCTGTTAGCTCTTCATCCTGACATAACAAGCTGGACATGAAGAGCATTGATTTAGCTCCAAGTGTGTATTACTCAACCCATGAGCTTTAAAGACATGCAGAATAAATTTTTTCTTAGGAGTTCTCACAGTGCTGTAGCACAAAAATCTGTGGCAGCTGAAAAACTTCTTTTGAATTAAAATATAAATAGAGGATTTCCCTCCTCCTCTGATAACAGAGCCATTATTTTCCTTTCTTTTATGGTGATCCTCCCTGGGCAATTAGGGCATGAATTCTAGGTTTTACTTTTCCTATAACTTGAGGCCTATTTTAATTCATTCCTCAATGAAAACTGAGGTTCTTGTGTGCACCCTTGACTCTGGACTTTACAAAACTGCAATAAAATACCATTGTGCCTAAAGAACACTGGCAACACTGAAAAAACCAGCATCAAGGCAATGAAAAAGGTATCAGGCAGAGTTGAATTAAACATACAGACATATTTTCAGCCAAGTTCTCTATATCCTGCCCTAAACAGGTACGATTACAGTACAGGTAGGGACTGATGCATGTCTGAGGAAGGAGTTTAATCTATTAAGTTTATTCCATTTAGAAGGACTACTTTCAGGACTACAAAGAAAGAATCATTCTTAAATCAATATCTGAGAAGATATGTGTCCAGTAAGTGCTTACTCCTTTTTTCATATTCTTCTCTGGAGACCTGTGAGACAGATGGTTCAAAGGACCTAACCCTCATTTCTCCAGAACAGAAGGCTTTGCCCTTGGGCTTATTGCTGTCACAGCATGCACATAACCTCCACTTCTCTTTTTCTGAAGCTGAGCTTGCCCACCAATTCTAGGTTCTCATATGGATGATGATTATTTTTCATCAAATAAGCTTAAAATTATATGTAGTCAAAAACCAAACAACCCCCCCAAAACCAAAACAAAGAAACCAACAACAATAACAAAAAAGAATTATGCAATATTTTATCTTACTATTTTGGGGAAAAAAATTTATACTTTTCAAACTATCTTTGTTGAAAGTCAAAAGAATAATCCTATTTGCAAATATGCATATGCAAATGAACAATATCACTCAAATGAGAACTTGCATAGACAAACTTTCAGGTTCAAGAACCCAGGTGTAGCAGCTGTGGTCATTTAATTTCTACAGACACATTCTTGATGAAACAGATTAATTTTAAAATGTGCAATATGGACAGAGATGCTGCAATTCACACTGCATTTCAAACAATTCCTGTTCAGCATCGGTAATTAGGAAATCCCAGCAAAAAAAGAAATATGATACCTCATAACGCTGTCAAAAGTCTGAAAACCATCAAATTCCAAACACTCCAAAGATGAAGTCTTAAAAACTCCCAGTGCAACAAATCTGTTCCATATGAAAGCTTTATAAGACTTCGTTTAAAGCTTCAACAAATGTAAATATCATCACTGCATATAGGCTCTGACCTGATGTCATTTGCCATACCTCCGTGGAAGTCAATGATGATACATTGATTTCCATTAATGAGGGTTTGACCAAAAAAACCCCACTGCATCTATTCACCAAAGAAATGCTTTCCCCTTCCGACTCCCCCACTTTCAAACTTTATTTAGATGCCTCCAGGGGAGCAGAAGTGCTGAATTAGCATGAAATACATTCAGCATCCTCATCCAGAGCCAACCACACTGTAAGCGCAAAGAGGGCATAAGAAATTCACCACTGTGACTCAGTACAGATTGAGATAATCACTGTCACAGGGATGAAGAAAGAGCAACACAGAAGATGTTCTGGAAAAGTTTTCAGTTGTCTAGAAAACCCATGGCAGTAATTGGGAAACAAGTAGAGTAGTTTTAGGACTCCAGATACAAGTAAAGGCATAACATTTGGGAAAAAAGAATAGTAGAAAAGAGTTTTGTTGAGTAATCCCTCAAAAATTATAAAGAATTATAAATTGCTGGGAAACAAGATAGATTGGAATAGTAAAAATATTTTCAAATATATCCTGCTGGTTTAGCAGTATTTTTTAGTCCTATCAAAGTACTGTGTTTTTTCTGATAAAGTCAAAGAACGGAAGTATAACTTTTCTTAAGAGTGATGAGTGACCCAGTTTTAGAGGTAGCATTCATACTGTTATCCTCTGGGTTTTATGTTTAAAAGATTATCTTGACATTAGTAAAGAAGCTTTACTGTATTTTTCCCAGTTAAGTTTTGGACTCTACGTTTACAGGGAAAGCTAAGCTGATAAGAGAGAAGAAAAAATGTTTCAAACAAGAGTTCCATTTAAAAAAAATACCAAACCCTTTTAAAGGTACACGTTTCTGAAATTTCCTTTTGGGTTCCATTTCCTTCCACAAAGTGCTGCCCCCCCAACAAAAGCACTTGTTGGATTAGTTATTTGATATTATCCCTCATCTAGAACTCAAAAGTTATGCACAGTGAGGCTCCTTAGGTTGCAGCAATTTTAAGTAGGACACTTATTCTCCCCACAGAAGAGAGCAAAGCCCCAGGCACCCAGTGTACTTTCCTGCCACTTGTCAGAAGTACTCGCTTTGTTTGGTTTAGAAGCTGGGAATATACCAAAGATGAGAGTTAGGGCTATGACTATTTAAAGAAACCATTTTATTCTTGCACCTCAATAGAACTGGAACCCACATCATGGTCAGGTCATTGAGTGCTTTCGTTAAAAATATTCTTTCGCCAGTGTCACAGATAGAAAACTCTTGCTATGCAAGAAAGTAACATATGAAAGTAATTTATGCAAGAAAAAATAATTTACCTCTCCAGGCAACAGTTAAAAACATACCCATTTTGCTCACATGCTTTTCTTTCTGGATGAATAGTACAAAGAGAGTCCTTGTTTGAATTTTTCAGTGATCAAAATCTAGCTGGGAATGACATTTGAATGAGGTGTTAGTTGCCAGGCCAGATAAACAGATTCACCATCATTTCAGTGTTTCAAAGGTTGTTTGCAAATTAAACATCTTTTATTCAGGGATGACATATTCCAAGTCTCTTCTGGAGGGCTTACTGCAGTGGTTTACAACCTGCACAGGTTGACCTGAAATATACCACAAACAGCTTGATTTAAGGCCAGAGGGAAACTTGTACCCTTCACTTTCCTATGAGAGCAACTCAGACACGTAATGTTATTATAATATTTTTATAGTTTTGAAATGCAAAAAGCCAACCATATAATCATCACGTTCTATTCTACATAATTACAGTAATTTTGTAACATATCCAGAACGTAAACACAAAGGAAATGTAATTGCAGTTTTCCCCAACAGCTGGTAAAACCACTGTTTTAAACTTAAACCTACAAAATGCCTTATGACAGTGATGCCTGGAACAACAGAAAAAAATCTTTGAACTTGTGATTTTATAAAATATATTGATTAAACTGTTGACTGAAGTTAAAAATTTCAAATAGTGGAACATCCCAAGTGATATAAGAAGGGTTTTGCATATTGTCAGTGGAACAAAGGAGCAGAGAGCACTTGCACAAAGTGGTTTTGATATCAATAGGCTGAATTGTCACAGCTATGAATCATCATAAAAAACTGCTGTAACAAGTAATACAAGACTTTGTAAGACATTCTTTAGTGAATCATAGGTTTAAAAAAATCCCCGAACTAAACCCCAAACCATTTAACTTCTTTTATCTTTTTTTTCCCCTGATCAGAATAATATTACACAACACAGAAAACTAATTTTCACATTCTAATGCCCTATTGTGCATGACCTCAAAAAAATATAATTGTTCACTTTTTCTTTAAGGTAGCTATGAATATTTGAGAAAATATCAAGACTAAAAACACCTCAGTATTTTGATTGATTGAAAGATTAGCATCCACTGAATTGTTTCTATCTTTTTTTTTTTTTCAGTGGTGGTAGTTTAATAGCATCACTTGCATTTTATGTACCTTTTTGTTATTTTTTCAGAACATGCTTTCACGTCTCCAGAAGGTTGATAAGTAATAGGGAAACAGTACTCTACTTATTTCAGCTTTTGTCATCAGGAAGAAAACAGACACTTTTGTGTGAGATAGGTAGGCTGCAGGGATACAGCACACCAAACTTCCCTTGGTGAAGGGAAATGCGACTGATGCAAATAAATCAGACAAATGTATCCTCTGTACCCACCTGCAATCTTCTGTTTTACCCAGCACTCAGGCTGCACCAAACACAAAACTGATTTATACATTTTTTAAAAAGGAGATGAGGTTCCAAAGAGCCTGGGTGGCATGAAACAGACATACAATTGTTGGAGCAGGGGAGCACAGCTGATTTAGCAGGTGCATCTATAGCTGTGTGCAGGACACCAAGGATTTCTTCCCCACTGTCCCAAGGGAAACCTCAGTTCCAAGACCAGCTACTAGAAACATTCAGCTTTACAAGTTTAGTTTTTCTAATATGACAGTTGCATTAGGGACAGAACTGAATGATGAAACTAAGAAATGAATTTTTTTTCCATTATTGAATTTTTCTTCTTTGAATAAATTGGGATCAATTTTCTCATAAAAAGTGTAGAAGCTTTGCAGCAGTAAATATTATATAAGACAAAACTATTTCTTATTCATGGATCTGCTGAGAGTTTTTGCATGATCTTGGTTAGTTCTACAATGCAAGCATTTAAACAGCCAATACAAATTTCATGAGATTAGTTGACAAATAACTCCTTCTTTTCCTTGTTCTGGACCACTTTATCAAAAATTCATAGAAAAGGATCCATAACCCAATGGTTTTTAAAGACAGAAGAAAACATTATAGGTTTTCAATGCAATCTGAAAACATATTAAGATGAATTCTTCAAAATATTTCTATGGAGCTTGGAATATGATAAGTGTAAAACTTCAAAATCTATGATGACAGTTAATCATCTAACACAAGGGAGTCCATTTCCTACATAAGGCACCTCCTTGAACTGAGCTGCCTTACCAAGCTTTAAGCTTAGAGCTTAAAGATTAATTTCAAAAAAATACTTCAGTGAAAGATGGTTTTGACACATCCTAGCATCCCTCATGTCTTCTTATGCAATACTTGGCAAGTGTTATTGCATATTTAGAAAACAATAAATACAGTATAGAAAGCCAGCTCTGAAAGGATACAAGTGTACTTTTTGGATGTTTTGCATCTCTGACCTATTCCTAGAAAAAAATGCAATTTACTAAAAATTTATACTGTTTCTGTACATGTGTGTAATTGTAAATTAGTTTCAGTACAAAAAATATTCTTTAACTGTTGAGTAGTAGCTGTGAGCTCTTACAATAACACTGAAATCTGTGACATCCGTTTTAAGAATATGTGAAATAATTCTTATACTAAGCTCCAAGGATTAATGAAAGAAAAAGATAGTTTACATCTTTAGCACTCCCCACTGATAAAGAACTGTTTAGAGTCAAAGATTTAACTGTGTGAATACAGTCTTTGGCCAACAACCATACCAAGAAGCTCCTGCACTGGGCACAGATGTGTGCAAAGCTCAGTCATATGAAAAATAAACTACAATGAACCCACAAGGGAGTGAGCACTGAGGAAGAAGAGGAAAAAAACTCAACAAGGTGTAAACAAAAAAAGAGTGTAGGAAAATGTATTGTGATTAGAAAGCCAAACAGAAAATGAAACTGATATTTGCATAGGTTGGGGTGTTAAAATTGATTTTACAATAATTTCTGCCACAAAATTTATGTCACTATAGCATTATTTTGAACTCAAATTAACTGTCTATTGTATCAGCTCTTACAAGCAGTTTTCTTGGTTCTCCTATCTAAAGAATGAGTCTCCTATATCTGTGAGACACATTTTACCACCATGTACAGCTATAACCCTTCTGATTTCTCTGCATTGTGACTGCTCTGCTTGATGAGGGAGGGCTGAACCTCAACTGAAGTTTCACATCACATTTAGGGAATGCATACAGAAATGAATGCTGATGGTGAACATGTGCTCTGGGAGGTGGGTGAAGGCCATTCTGTGCAATCTGACAGACTTTCCTGCCTTGCAGAACAGTCAGGTCAGCAGAAAGCACTCTCAACTCTCTAGCTTACACAGGCAGTGCTGATATGGTTGAACTTTATTAATCTTTCATCATTGTTCTGTGATGTTCTAAGGATTTTAAACTGATTCTGTTGTCATATCTCTTCAAGAGCAACCAGCAAGACTCTGATGTGACTTCCAGGATGGAAAACCTTCAGGAAGTCTGCAGAAAGAGACTTGTCTAAGTAGATGCTACAGAAATCTCCTTTGCTTTATTTTCTGACTGAAGAGAATTTTGGAGCTCTATGCATTGGGCAACACAATGTAGCTGAACACAATTTGAGCTGAAGGAGCAGCATAACCCTGGCCATGCTCTCAGGCTTTCTCAGCAGAACCTATCTAGGCACAAAGGTGCTGTTCTGCCTCATGTCCTCCAAATTGTTGAGAATGAATGCACCATCTCAAGTCAAGGGGATCACCATCACATACAAATTCTACACCTTTTTTCTCCTTCATTGTCCTTCAGCATGGTTTTAGGCACCTGGGATCAGAATTCATCTCAAGGGAAGAGTAGACCCTTATTTTTCAACCACCTTTCCTATCCTGGTTCTGCTTCCCTTCCTCTACCTCTCTCCAGGAATATAGGCACCAGGCACATTTTTTCCCCAGAACTCTTGATACCCAAGTCCTGGATGAAATGACATCCAACTTCTTTGAAAGTGAAGTGTTGAAGATTTGAAGATCAGAGAGCACAGAAACATCAGAAAATTTGACAAAACCCTAGGAGGAGTTAGGAAGATTTTATTATGGACAAAAGTGGGTTTTATTTGTTTGTTTTACAAGAGAAGTCTATTTAGAATAAAACACTATTTTTCTTGTGCCTTTATGTTTAATGGAGTTCTTCTTTCCTCTACTAGGGTGTCTAACTAACATAGCACTTCTCAGAAATTGACACGTAATAACTTCTGTTTAAGAAGGAGTTTTATTAATAATTTCTTTTGACTCTGGAAAAAAAACCCCACCTTATGAGCCTTAAAAAACAAGGACTATTTCCTTTGGGGTTCGATACCATGTGAAGTCTTGCAGGAAATCTTTAAAAAACAACATTAGAACAGGACAAGCAACAATGGAGAGGTTATTTTTTCACTAGTGGTGGTGGTTTTGACTCCTGTAAACTCCTTCTGGTAGCTCTCTAGGACATCTCAACCCATAATGTTTGCCTCTTGTGCCTCCAGCTGAGGGGTCAGGGTGGAACAAGCTGAAGTGTGGTTTTAGCAGAAGCATTAAATTGGAGAATACTATTCCTAAATTATGACAGCTATCAATTTCACTTTCTTCTACTATGTGTATTTGTACAGCAAAAATCATGATTAAAAAATCAGAATGTTTTAGGTTGGGAAGGACTTTAAAAATCATCTAGTTCCAAGCCTCTTGCCATTGGCAGGGACACATCCTGCTTGACCAGGTTGCTAAATGCCCCATCTAACCTGGCCTTGAATGCTGCCAGGGATGGGGCATCCACAACTTCTCTCGATAGCCTGTTCCAGTGCCTCACTAACCTCACATTTCTGCATACTTAAATTTTCCCTCTTTCTGTGTCAATTCTTTATTCTTTGTCCTATTGCTATGGTTTCTGATGAAGAATTAACAAATATTAATGAACCCTGTGCTATCAAGTCCTGTGCTCTTATGCAGTAGGGAACTTGCCATTTTCCTGTATCTATTACTCAAGATATTAAACTCACCAGGGAAACTGGAGCTGCTCTTAGAGATACTGCAACAGATATTGCCCTCTAAAGCCTTGAGAAAGAAAATTATCCCTGGTAAAGGAGAACATTATTATGGCTGTTCTGCTGACTGCTATCCTTTCAGCTGACATACAGGAAAACATACCAAATCTGGAAAAAAGTGGTACACTGTGATACCAGCCCCACATCTCCTGTTGCCCCAATCAAAATTGGCTGACACCAGTGTTAACACCTTAAGCTAGTGCTACATATAACCCTACTTTCTTTGGGGATCACTGGCTGGTACCTGTTCACGTGGATAAAACAGATACATTTTTCCTAACACTGCATAACAGTCTTTGTGTGGCTTTATCAGGGATAATGCTGACTCAGCAGTTCCTCCTGTAGGTCTGTTCAGACTGCCAGAACTCAGATGAGGGATGTGCACATTTCAAATGCTCTAACTCACAGAGAAACCTCTTTCTTCATAAATAATACTGATTTCTACTCTGCACTTTTCCCTGCCACTGCTCCCATGGAAAGTACAGGACAAGCTCTCTGACAGTGATTGGAAGCCCTGACATAAACAGCAGGATTGTTATCTGTCTTTCAACAGATGGGAGCACTGCCAGCAGGAGCCTATTTAAGCTTATTAAACAGGCAAGGTCATTTCACTCCTGTCAAAGTTTTGTTTTCAAATTTCTCTGTGGTAAGAATTTCTATTCATTTTTATTATCATTCTCCTGATGATTTCATTCATTGATGTAACTTCTCCAAAGAAAGGAGGAAATATGGCAATTTTCATTTTATTCCCCTAGCTACATATATTACTTCTGCCTTATCAACAAATATGTATTACTTTGCACAGTCATGTGTTAATCTCTATAGCAGCCAGCACAGGAGGTTATATAGTCATCTTTAGCACTCTGCAGATACGTGTTTTCCATTATACTCTACTCAGAAAGCTTTTCTCCCTGGGGGGGGGCTTCTAATGTGATATTTAGCTTGAATCCTAATGCAGCTAAGCTCCATCAAAACCATGCATATGGACTCAAGGGTAACTGTAAATAATGCAAAAATAGATCAATATTAATCTTGACTTGTTTGTGTGTAATTCTCACAGAGCTCTTACAACTCCAGCCACATCCTGTGCCATAGATTCTGACTTTTTGCTCATTCCCAGGTTGTGGCAGGGGCTTCAGGAGTATGAAACATCAGCACTACTCTTACAGATGATATGTGAAATGTAAGGAGAATTGCATTATCTCTCTCTAAATATATGTAAGGATATATAGCGTATAGTCTTTAGAATATATTCTTTTCTAGAGAAGAATTAAATTAAAGATGTAAAATAAATAACTTCAGTGGTACTCACTACTGTGGGACTTAACTTTCTGATCCTATTGTGTTGGATGATTGTATTTTATTTATCCAGCTTCTCAAGAATAAACAGACTTAGAAAACAACTATGATGTATTCTAAATCTTAAAAGAATAAATTTCTATATTGTACTTTATATTTGTGCATGTGTATTCTTGCTAGAAAAAAACTCAACCATTCACAATCATTTATTGAAAACTATTTGAATCCAACAATTTTTTGGACTCCATTAAATAATAATAAAGATTTAGTTCTTAATGTGCATATTTTTATTTTAAAGCTACAGTCCCATAAACAAATATCTAATTATCTTCTAAAGATGTTCTATTTGTAAATAATTCCAAATTATACAATTTCCTGGACAAAGAACTGCCTTCACTCTTCTTCCCCCATTCTGTTTATCTGTGGTGATTTTTCTTGTTTTGTTTTTCTATTCACCAGCTCCTTTTAGTAATACCAAGCAAAAAGCTGCTTTTTCAAACATCAGAAGAGCATAATATTGAGGGCATCATCTCCTTGCAGGGTTCTAGAAGTAGATTTTGCTCATTAGAAGGTAGCAGACAGATTGCTGACAAAGGTTCTAATAAGCAACATTAAAGCATTAATACCATGAGCTCAGGGTTTTGTACAACATAGTAAACCGTATGCTGCCGAACTTGGGATCTCTTTCCAGCTGTCAACTGACAGTATCCCTGGGTTCCTGCTAATTGGCGACACACCAAGGCAAACAAGTCAGCTAATTCCAGAACAGTGAACTGATTAACTTCGGGTGCATATACATATTTATAAAGAGAGTGTTGCTTCTGTCTCAATAATCAAAACTAGGTTTCATTTTCAGTTTTACAAGTTGTGGACTGCAAAAGTACTAATGACACAAAAAACCCAACCCAGGACTGATTCTTTCAAGTAAATGTTTGAAAACTGTATTGATGTCAAAAATAGAAAATGTCTATGCATGTAGAAAACTGAGACTAATCAGTCATTGTATCATTCCTGTCTACTCATAAAAGCATCACAATTATCTCTCTAAGATAAAGACATTTTACAACAATATAACATTTTCTCTACTTTAATGCTGAACAATTACATTAAAATAGACTAATTTTCACTTTTTTTACCTCTCTAAATTCATATACTTTTATCAGAAAGCCATAAACTGAGAAAATAATGTCTTTTTAGATCTATAACAGCATAAAGTATTTCCTTTGATTCTTTTCAGTGTAAATATGAATGGTTGGGTCAGCAGGTGCCACTCTCCATTGCCATGTACACTGGGCAGTCTCTTGGCTCCACAATCAAACCTAATGTTTGCAGGCTACAAGATCCTATAGAGCAGTCAGGAAAGCAGTTCTACTCTATGATCAGAATTTTGTGATTTGGTGAAGAAAGAAAGCTAAAGAAATCAAAGAACTGGGAAAGGAAAGCACATTGATAGGTGTGCAGCAGAGTGATGGCATTAGAAGCTATAGATGGTGAAGACAATCATAAAGCAATGCCTGATTATATTTGTCTCCCATGCATGCCTGATCTCCTTACAAATCAGAATGTGCATCTAAGGATAGGCCCATGTCAGGGTTACCCATTTTTGTGACCATGCTGAAAGCAACTGTGGTCTCTCTTCAATATAAGAGAAGCACAAAGAGTTCTGAAAGCAGAAGCTGAAACCGCATGTCTGGTTAATAGCAACGTCTTCCATTTTAAAGCAGCAATAGGTGTCTTGTATTTGTACTTCTGGTCCCATCACTTCTGTATTCCTGGTTTCAGTGTGGTCCAACTGGAAGAGAGAGCTGGGAAATGTTCCAGTAGTCTGCCTTGCTCTCCTGATGAAGGGAGCTGTGGTTTTAAACCCCCTGAAGATGGGAGCACAAATCAGTAGAACACATCCATGGTTAAAAGTAGAATTATTGTGCTCATACATGGTCAGCTATCACTGCTTTTTATTATTTTTGAGAAAAAGAAAAAAATCAGATCCTATTTTCCCCTCAAAGATGGACAATAGTGTTTTACTCTATAGTTTGTCTTGTGTTTTTTGGTCAGGTTCTCTATATATTTATTATTGTGACTTATCAATTTAGAATTAATCACCCTGACCACAACTATATTTAAAGAGCCTAAAAGATTAGGGATATTGTTTTGTTATAGAACTGAAGATCTTATTCTAGTACTACCTCTCCATGACCTCTTTTATAATTTATAGCAACACCACACTAGCAAACAAACCTTCTGTACCAAATCCTTATTACTGTGAGTTTCCAAACAACTTATTTTTAATAGGTATTTTTACTGGTAAAATGCTATACCTAGCAATTATTTTTAAGTGCTTCGTTTTTCTTCTTTTGCCCATCAAACTAGTCTTAATTTTATACAAAATTCACTTCCTGGAGGTCATTGTGTCCATTCTGAACACTGTCCACACTCATTAAATTGAACCATTGTATAGCACAGAATGCGGCTATAGCTGCAGGCAGGAACAGGAATCCTAAAAAATATGTATTCAAATATTAAAAAAATTATATGCAATATTTTCTGTTTCCTGAATAAGCAAATCAACAGGGGAAAGGGTTATGCTTATATAAAGTATCTCAGCTTGAGTGTGACAACATTAATTATCCACTGTAACATGCTGATTTATAATTATGAAATCAGTAATTTAATTGGGATCTAATGCAGTAAAAACATTCCTGCCAGTGTCATTATCTGAATGCCAGTGCTTGACGCTTTCAAACTTAGTTAAACTGTCAGAAATTATTACTCTGTTAAATTCATATACCTGCAAAACTGATAACTATTTAACAAAAGTGTTTTAAAAGGTCCTACTACATGACCAATGAAGGTACTATCTACACATTTCAGACAAACCAGCCAAGCTCACTGCTGGTCATCAAACACCTCTCACTGTTGATAGAAATAACATCTATACTCCTTGGGAAGAGAAGCTGCCACTGAATCCCATGATTGATATTTGGATCACTGATTATGTCAATCTGAGTGTCAGAGCTTAACTCCTGGGTGCAACTGCATCTGTGTGTTTGTAGGTTTGTGATGGGTGGCATAAACTACAGATTAACGCACCCATCAAAAGATGAGAGTGGCCACTTTGAACAAAGCACAGATGAGCAGTACAAGCGCTGGGATCAGGTAAGCCAGTTCATTGTACTCGAGGTACTATGTGTTAAAGAGCCTGGGGACTAGTTTTACTCTACTAGTCCTTTCACTCCTGAACTAGAGATCATAGCCAGAACAGCAGGCAGTTCTTCAACCTTGTAGACTTGGGTGAAGGCCCTGATCTTCACAGAGGGAGTCACACAAAGGAAATATATCATCATAACCTTAACAGGACAGTGATCTGCATGAATGATGCTCTGTCAAAAGAGGAATCTAACTTAAAAACTGGATACAGCAGGTGGTAGAAAGCAGAAAAGAGAATAAAAAAACAGTGCTGTAGTCAGTAAATCATTGTACAATGGTTTCTTAGCCTTGCTCTACATGACGTATTATGCCTGTGTAACTATTTCTGTGATGGAAGGGATTCCTTCTACTGAAATTGTTTTACATCTCCAGCTGCTAATGGGTCTCAAGTACTATTACTCTATGCAGTTCATTAAACCCTATGGGAATAAGCCTGAATAAGCTAGATATAACTGATGACATAACAACATGAACTGCTGAAATATTTAGGCATAATTTTCAGTTACTGCATACTGGACTTTTTTGGCTTCCTAACACAGTTGAAGTGCTGCAACTACTGAGTGTGAACAAGACCATTTTCTCAGATCATTTTAGAAGAGTGTCAGTTCTTTAGAGAATATGTCATTTTGATATAAATAAAAGTATTCTACTTAAAGCTGCTAAGCTAAAGATAGATATGAGTATAACCAAGAAGAATATAGTATTACCAAGAGCACGGCCTATGAGAATTCCTGAAAGCAAATAAAGAACTTCACATTAAAAGTATCATGCTGTCAGATGTGTATATATGGAGTAGGACTCAACTTATATTAACAAAATGTTAAACAACAAACTTCAGTGGGAGTCCCCCTGCAGCCAGTGGAGACACGCATTTCCCTGGGTTGATCCATCCATTTCCAAAGTAGTGTTGCATAATGTCTTTGTGTTTTCTATCACAAAGGGCTTTCTACTTGCAATTCTACAGCCTGTCTTTCACTTGCAGCTCAACTCTCTCACTGAAATCACAACAGAAGTGTTTTTGCATTTTCTTATGACAATATTTTCTTGTACTTGTGGGAATGACCACCAGCATTGTGAGAGTCACCCTTCTTCCATCCTTTCCCACCATTTTGGTTACTCAGTGGACCAAATGGCATGCATGCAGGCAGCTTAACTGGTTTCAGCACCTGCTCCCAAAATGTGCTTCATCAGCACTTAACAGCATTGTGCCCATAAAAGCTGAGAGCTTGAGTGTGTCTTGAAGACATCTGCACAGGGAGTACTGACATTTGTGCGCACGTGTGCTGGTAAAACACCTGATGCTGATGGAAGCAGGACCTGAGGGTCCTCAGCTGTGGATCTTATCACTTCTCCCCCCGCTTGATGGCCATCAGGGAAACTTTTCATTTTCTCTTTCCTCTCTCCTGTTTTTATCTTTGCCGAAAAGCTACTTCAACTGCCCATAAATGCCACCAGCTATGGAGCCTGCTGATAAATCTCTGTGCATGTAAATCTGTCTCCTTTGTGCTAGAATAGGTGACTGATATCTTTTAAACACCTAATTTTCTGACAGCTGGAGTTAGGTCAAACAAATCCCACCCTCAGGCAGTGCTAAGATGGAGGAAGCTGGTAGAAGCCCTTTCATAACATCTGACTTTTAAATAATTAGCTTATGTGCAGAGTCCTGAAGACTGCAAGCAATGCACAGGAGCAATTGGATTACAGCTTATGCTGGCAGAATAACTTAATTGTTCATGCTCAATCTTTCCAATATTTCCCACAGCTCCTGTTCAAAAGTAAGTCTCAGCCTCACAAGCACTTTCAAGTATGAAGTAACATTAATAGACCATACTAACAGAAGTTTGGGAACTGTGAAAAGTAAACTCTCTAGTTTAGTACTTGTAACTCAAGACTCACAAGCTATTTTGATCAATAGAAAGGTAATTAACTGAAACATTAAAAAGAAATAAATGAAAAAAATAAAAGAAAAACTAAGCTATTATTTAGATAATAACAAAACAGGATTTGCAAGAGAATGTGGAATACTTAATTTCTTTGTGTCTTTTTATTATCAATTGTCATCACTAAGAAGATTCACAATGAGAGCATCATCCCAATTTTTAATCACTTTAAATACAGATTTGTGAAGCATCATGCAATTACCTTTTATTCTCCCTTTTCTCCCATAAGAATGATATAAAAAGAGCTGTTTTTAAAACAGCATGCTGCAATACATAATGGCCAAGTATTTATAAAATATTAATTGTTAGACTCCTCAGAATAATGAATTGTTACCCACTGTCTAATGAAAATGAAGCCAATTCAAAACAGTCACTGCTGCAAAGATTCCCACCATAGTAGAGACGTACAGATTGTAATGAAAAACATTACATCTTTAAAAGAATTAGAAAGAAATCTGAAATGCAAAAAGTTCCAGTTTAAGTACACAAACCACAAAAGTCTTTTGTTAAGGCATTCTGAGAGAGGCCTGATCCACCAGCCTTCCAAACCAGGCAGACAGTAAGTGAGACACAGCAGAGCAAATTAGGAACACACAGACATAGTTATGTAGTTTCTGGAGCAGAGCTGATTCATATTCAGCCTAAGAGAAGCCCAGGGAAAAAACTAGCCTGGCAGAAGCAGCCTTTTAAGACATTGGCTTACTCATTTTGCTATTAGATGTAGTCCATAATTGAGCATTAAGTAGCTTGTTTGAGACAACTCAATGTTGAGAGTGCTCATAACTTTTTGTGAGTGTCCTAATGTGCTCTTCTTAAATAACTATCTTCTAGGAGTTATTTTTACTTAATTGTTGAGTTATAATTAGGCATATTTCTGGCCTCAATAGCTGTGCTAAATTTTGAAAATATTATCAGATGATATAAAACCAGACAGCAAATAAAAACAGGTGCAAGCATTGTTGGATTGTTTTGACTTATTTTTTACATTGTGATTTTTGAACAGCAAAGATAAGGCACATACTTATATGTTTTTCTAAACTTGAGTTGGTATCTTTTGTAAAGCAGAGAAGGGAACAGGAGTGAATAGGCGACAAGTAGAATTTAAGGCTTGAAAAATAAGGGCTTTCTGGAATTGGGACTTGGTCTGTCTTTAATACAAGCTAATTTAGATTCTACTTCACTAAAACACAACTCAGCGACATTAATTTATTCAAGATTTTCAAAAGTAATTAGAGAACAAGTCAAGAAATAAAATTAATCAATGTTACAATATAGTATGTGTCTGGAAAAAAAGCTACAAAGAGTATAAGGAAAAAGTAGCCTTCATTTATATTAAAGAAAACTCACTTCACATAAATAGTAAATGTCAGTTAAAGCCAAGGGAAATATGTACCATGTTCAACAGTATTAAAACTGACATAACATGAATGATTGTCAAAAACTGATGGTATCTGGCAATGTTAAGAAATATTAAATAGGCAAGAGATTTTTTATACTGTTTTACCATTTTTGACAGTTTCTATACATAGAAAGAAGGTTCATTTATAGTTGTAAAAATGCAACCTATTCAGTTTCGTTTCATATTCTCTGAGACACTTGAGCAGCTATGAAAAGATAATTTGGACTCAAATAAAGGCTTTTGTAATTGCTGTCAGCTTGGCCAAATACTGTTTTGAGCAATCTGGACAAAAAATTTGACAGTATACTTGGTTCAACATGAAATTAATAAAGTCAACTGAAAGCAAAAGCTGCTTCTTACAAGGGGAGGGAAAGTGAAGGAACCTGCTATTTCCACACATTTTTTTCGTCTTTCTCTCCTGTTAAGGACTAAAGTCCATTTATTTTGATCTACAAGTTTAATTTGCATGAAAGGGTGCCTCCAGGAATTAGCCTGTGTCTGAAATACCAGGATTTTTAAATGAAAAACACAGTCTTTGACACTGAGTCATTCATTGGCTTGGGGTTATGTGAACACAGCATTTGCAAGTTGTTCTCTTCCATGTATATTTAATAAAATATGGTTGATTGTCACATCCTGTTTTAGCCAAGTGACACACATTTTTTGTTTTCCAAAACCAATCCTGCCTCTTTATTCCACAATCCCCCATCTTCCCCTCACATTATAATTTCTCTTCTACATGATGAATGGCACATAGAAGGGAAATAGTGGCACCAAAATTCCAATACTGTGTCTTAAATTAGTTGATATAATTTTTTTGACTGTTAGGACCAACACTGCCTTAGTATTTACGGAAGATAATGATATATCTATTTGAAAAAAGAATCTGTACCTACATAAAAAACGACTGGGACCAAAAATTTTAAAAGTCCCACGCTTTGTCTCCCTTATGGAAGAAAGAAATTTTGGAAGACTGTAAAACATTAAAATATTATATTAACCAAAGAAACTTTTAGCAAGAGAGAGACATTTGGAAGATGTTGTCTGAAGCTGCACATGAACTTCAGGACAGAAATTCTCAAGAATGTACACTATAAATATACACACTGGAATGACAAAAAGAAATTGAAACCCATAAAGCCATTCAGAGCCACTACTTCTGCTGTCAGAATTAATGATTTTTCCTTTCTTCTCTAAGGCTTGACTGCTAACACTGTACAGCACCAGAGGCTTCCATCAATGTGATGAAAAAAGAAGCTATTCCTAGACCCAAAATTTATTTTGTCCCATTCAGAGTTGTATCTACAGTATCACATTCTTCAAATTAAATGCTTTCTGATAACTTTTACATTATAATAATTTTTTCCAAAACACTACAGTCTGAACACCAACAACCCTTGAAGGGAAAGCAAATATAATCACATCATTTTGAAAACACACACACACACACACACACACACATACACATAAAAAACATTCACAAAAACCACAGAAAATGAAGAGGTAAAAAAAAAAGTAAAATCAAAGCTGTAAGAGTTGTAAGAATGTGAACAGAGCATCTCACATCAAAGGAATATTTGTGTAGTGTTCTTCTGCTCTACTCAGATACAAGAGCTAAGACCTGTGGGTCACATCCTCTGGGACAGAGATGTGGTTGAGTCACAAAGGCAGGATGCAGAGGGCAACTGGCCCCACATGTCCATGTGCCGTTCCAGGGTAGCTGTACAACTCCTAGTACACAGCCCTAAACAGAGCCATAGAGACATCTCAGTTCTCCTGGCACTGATGAATCTCAGCAGTTTTTGCTGAAAGAGCAGCTCAGTCTGCACTTTCCTTTGTGGCTTTTTCCATCCATTTTTGTCTGTCTGGAACCGAAAATACTATCCACTGAAACATCCAATTTTACTGATGTTCAAGCATTTGTTATCCACATGACTAAATAGGACTGCCTAAGAACTAGAGAGTTTTATGTGGAACAACACCTCTCTCATTTTGCAGCAAGAACACATCACTGAAAACATATTTTACAATTCTAATTTCCCCCAAATTCCTTCTAGGGGGCCAGAACAAGGAAATGCCATCACAAATCACCACAGCACCTTGCATTTACATCACAAGAAGATATAAAAATATTTCTCCAGAAAACATACCAGTGCATGCAATAGTGTATAAATAAATAAACAAATAAACAAGCATAAATAAGCATTATAAATAAAACCACTATAAATAAATAAACATTAGAAATAAACATTATAAATAAACAATGCTAACATTATTTATTTTTTGCTTAGGAAAATGACCTCTTCTACCCTAAAGAAGGTACTCAGAAACTGCAGTAAAATTGGCAGACAGTTCTGAGGAGAGGTTGCATAGTTGGGGGTCTCTAAACTAAATTAATTTTTTCCCAGGTTTAATTAATAAATACAGTTTATATGGCAAGACAGTAGGCAAAAAATGTGCTTTCAACATCACCTGTCTTAGAGAGAGGTACAAATTCTGAGGCAATGTGCTCTGATGGGATCTGGTTTACATACATCTCTTCAGTTATATAATGACAGCCTTTAGTTATCTGACTCACATCCTACCTCTCAGTGTTAGGTATGAATCAAAGCCATCCTTGGTCAGAACGAATTATCCTTTGTCACTGGAACACCATCTGATGGAACAAGAATTATATAAACTCTCCGAGCTTTTGTTTTAGGCAGTTCCATTTTTTCTCTCAGTGGAAAAAAAAAATCTTTAAAAGTTGAAAGCAGAATTATTTACGAATTTACTTGTTCATGTAGAATAATCTGTCTTTAAAATAGCTCAGCATTGAAATTGCCTCAAAGGCAGAAACATCTGCTGTAGAGCAGAAGCACATACACCCTGGCTAAAAACAGAAACCTGAGATTTTACTGTTGATCAGCTTTGCCATTGCTTGTACTTAACATTGGTGCCCAATTGCATTGCAAGCACTATAGAAGTTTAATGATTATTTTGAGTGGCACCTAAAACACAATAGGCAGGTAAGATGAGTATGTGAAAGCAGAAAACCAATGTCAAAATGCATTCACGTAAAATGATACAGTCCTAAGAAACCTGCCTCTTCAGCACAAAAAGCTCATGCATACATAGAATCTCAGAAGGATTGTATTCAAGAAACAGATGGAAGTTTGCATATTTTTCAAAATGAAAAGTGAAGCAAAAAGAAATAGCCTGCAGAGAGCCAGACAGTCCACATCGCTCACCAGTAGCTTACCATTCAGGGACTAGGAAGGGGAGGAAGGAGGACGAGGAAGGGAAAAAAACCAACAGTCAGAAAATTTGTTCACCACAATCGACCGTATTATTTGACACTGGGATTATTCATTTTCCTTTAGAAGAAGAAAGGAAAGTTCATTGTATTGGGGTGAGAGACACTAGCTGTGCAACTGAGCAGTGCTTGCAATAATGACTAATCAGCTAAAAGGAACCTGCAGCAGAGAGTGAGTGTGTTAGGCAGCCTCTTGCCTTGAAACAGCAGCTGGGCTTATTTTGAGAGGGTAGAACTTCAGCAGAGCCTTTCATACCGACAGGAAAATGCACAGGAGCAGGTAAACACACAAATACACCACCTATGACCATTCCTTGCTACTTGGAGGTCAGTGAGTGCGGAGATCAAACTGTGGATCTCCAGGAAGATTTGAAGCTCTGCCTGTGTAGTGTTCTGAGAGGTAACTCCCAGTTTTGTTTTCACCATGAATGGAGCAGTGAGGACGTTCTCCTCAGAGAGTCCCCTGTTCTCCATTGTTTCCAACCCTGCTGACAGTAACACAGGGTGAAGGTGGGCTCACCAGGCAACAGTTGTTGTGTTGGACAGACTTGCTGGAAATTCATTGTTGTTTGCTGTTCCAACATCCTGCAAAAACATACCTGTTAGAAGCCCTTATAGCCTTATAGCTTATAGCTTTCAGCACACATGCACAGGTGTGTTATAAACAGCTGATTTTTTTTGGGATAGTTTTGGGATAGCCCCAAAAAAAAGGAAAAAATCATGGAGAAAACAGAAGATGTGGATTGTAAGTATATATTTTTAAAAAGTAGGTGAGAAAACAGCAACACAGTAAATGTAAGGGAAATGTTAAAACCACAGTTTTGACTGTGCACCATGGATATCCTAAGTGATGTGAAAATGTCTTGTGATGTTAACTATACCACAGGTGACATGATGCTCTGTATTGTAGTACAAAGCATCATGTCACCTGTGGTACAGTTAATTCCCAAGCCACATAAGTTCCCTATTCAAAAGCAAATTTATTGACTTCTTTAAATTATTGGCTTACAATCAGGGCACTAAAAAATATCTTTTCTGATAGCTGTAAAGTATTGCAACTACCCTTCTTTCTCCCTGTACACAATGAAGGGAAGAAAAGAAGATAAAAGAAAATAAAAAACCAAACACTTATATACCTGAATACCAGAGTCTTATTTTGCCTCTGATAACAAACAGGAAAATCCATATAAAATTAGTCTTTTTGTGATGTGCACCTGAGAAGCAGACAGCAGAATTTTTTAGCATAATAATTCACTGTTAGATTTCCACTTTCTATGCACCAGTGACAGGGAAGAGAAGAAACAACATCTGTGCTTTTTAAATAGCTGCAAACTTAGGAAAACCCTTCTAGAAATAGGGAAAGCCAAGGTCCCAGAAGGACAGAGTAGAAAAGAGCTTGTCTGATGCATTTTAACCACTGATTTAGGTCTGGCTGTGTTAACAGCTGACTCTATTAACTCAGATGAAATGACCACCAGTATGGTCCTAGCCCATCACTGGTTAAGAGATTAAAGAGACTTGGATGTCCTTGGCTCTTCAGCCTACAGGAGAGCTTCACTACCTTTAAAAGGGAATGAATACAGTTCATGTAAGTGGAAATGAGTAGAGAATGGTCATATTTAGCAATGGATTTATACAACCCACTGCCTGATGAATTGGAAATCAAGTTCAATTCAAGTGCAACCATTTTGCATTCAGAAAACAGAGAACCATCCTCAGAAAAATCACTCATAAAGGATTTAAGCAGCAATCAAATAACAAGCTGTGGTACTGAGCCCATAATGGCAAAACAAACAACACAGAAGAAACCTACTGAAAAGCTATAATAACTGATAAGGTGCAGTCAATGTTTGGTGTTTTTTCCTCTCTTGTTTTTCCATTGCGTCTTCTGCACAAAGAAAGCGGAAAGCCCCAGCCAAGGAGTTCCCCTGTGTCATAGTTAGCTCAAGCGCTTTCCCCAAGTCCCACTGGTGTAAAGGAACATATTGGCAGGGAAGGGACGTGGTTATACTGCTCTGGCAAACTCCATCTGGCATATATGTCCCACGGGTGCTGCAGACAGCTGGCATTAGTTTTAATAGTTGGATTCAAATCTTTCTCTGGATCAATGTGTACAAATCAGACCTGTAACTCTGTTTGTTGCTGTGCTCCTGCATGAGGCAGGCTTTGCCACCACTGGAAAACACAGTTTTCTTTTTTGTTCATTTTAAACCTAAAATATTATCCACTGAAACACCAGTCACTCAGCATCATCTTCCCATTTTTGTTGTTCTTCTAGCAGAAAAACTGAGTTTAAAGCCCTTTAAAGGGGATCTATCTCAATCTGTCCTAATCTGCTGAAAAAGAAAACCATTATAACCACAGCTCAATCCCAACGAACTCAG
The DNA here is from genome assembly GCA_910950805.1 of Acrocephalus scirpaceus scirpaceus. Lineage (NCBI taxonomy): Eukaryota > Metazoa > Chordata > Aves > Passeriformes > Sylviidae > Acrocephalus > Acrocephalus scirpaceus. The sequence continues at coordinate 66,902,759 of OU383775.1, read as the reverse complement.
GATATCGAACAGTCCTAACAAAAAGATCAAGTCAGTTGAAATGAATCTCTGGAAGTTCCGAAGTTCCACTGGAAGTACCGAATACTGACAACAGACTGGATCAATGTCCTTACAAGATTTTTCATAAAAAAAATCTAGCTGAAATTATACCTGAAGAATCAGTGTGCTACCTGAAAAATTTAAATGAAAAAAAGTTTTTAAAAAGCTAAAGCTGTTATTTCCTGCTTTTTCAAAGATATCCTGAATGGGTAGTTTAAAAAATTAATTTAAATAATTATTTTAATTAATTTGATAATGTAAATACTTATTAACTCTAGAGCAAGGTGTCCAATAATCTATATGAAAATAAGTGTTCACTGCATACTGTATCATAATACAAGGTTTTTGTGCAATACCACAGAAAAATGGGCTACACAACTGACTAGAAATGCTAATAATGATAAAAAAGATGCCTATTATCTATTGCTGTGGAATAGGAAGAAGTATAGCAGGAAGAAGTATAGCAGCCAAAACACTTCTTTCACAGTCCTACATCAGGGACTAATAAACTGTCACCCCAATACTGCAGACATTAGTCCTTGAGAACAGTCTCATTGAAATTTAAAACCTCAAATGCTCTTTTTGAATTATGCCTAAAAAGGGGGTTTTTTTAGAAAAAACAACTTTGAAATCATTCCAATATCTAAAGCCATTGTAGGACAAAATTGCTGCTTCCATATGAGATTCATTCTAACAGAAGAGTATTCAAATGCTGTCTTTTGAAGTTTTAAAAATGCCTTCATTTATGTAAAATTTGCTAATAGTATGAATAATGATACAGAATTGGATAGCAAAAATACTTTTTAAAATAAGTATTGAGTTTCCCTTCATGTTGTTTTACGTGCCTATTATTCTCTTAACAGTTACACATCAGCACAACACCAACTGAGCACTAATTCCAATTATTTCATGACTCAGCTATTTAATCTGAAATTAGTGTCAAATGTTTATGTTCTAGTAAGAAATAAAGGTTTGCTTGAGCAGCTTCTATGCGGCATCATATCCAAATGTGGCAGTTCTATTACTTAACATTTTAAAATATGATCAAAAGGGTAATTTGTCTTGAAAAAAAACCAAACCCAAACCTCAAAATTCTCCCACTTCTCCAATCCAGTTTTTTCTTCTCTTATGGCTATGTGGGAAGCTGTTCAAATTTGACTCTCTAAGGAAACTAATAAAAGAACGAGATAGGTTTTTAGATCTGTCTGCTGTCGCAAGACAAAGGAGAGATAGATTTTTGATGGTGTGTTTTTTCCATTATCCATATACAAAATATTCAGTTTATGTAACAGAACATTTTATCCCTCTCTGAGACACTGCTTCGAGTGAGACACTTGAACTGCCTCTCAGCCACCAATATAGTATTTTTCTGGTATATCTATCAGAAGAACATCATTGAATAAACAGAGACTGAAGGGTGTGTATGTGTGTAAACCTTAAGAATAGAGTGAGGGGAGAGAGAAAGAATGAGAGATGGGCATAATGTAGCCAAAAGTGAAAAAAAGAGGTGTCTTTCATAAAAATGGTGTCCAGAAGGTATCAAACGTGACTAATGAGACGTCCTTCTTTGGATTGCAAAGGCATTTGAAGCAACCTTAACATTAGTTTTTTCATTAATATCTATTCAAATAATCTCTTTGCATATCCCAGAGTTTCTCTGCTTTTTCCCCAAGATAAATAAGGGGAAAAAACTAAGGTAGATATTGCAAAGCAATTACTTAAATTGTAATAGTTATCATCAAAATTCCATTGACTTTGTTGGGAACATTTTCATTGACCTTGGTGAGCTTTGGCTGAGCTTTAAAGGAGACTATTAAAGTCTTTTGATTCAAAACCTAACTAGAATGTGGAAGATTAAGACTTGTAAGGGACAGGTTTGTAGCTGCTGTAAAGTTTCATAGCTCTATTGACTTTGAGAATGTTTAAATAATTTATACTAGCAGATGATTTGCCTTCAAAATTCACAAACAACTTTCATTCCCCTTCTATTAATCTTCCACACTGTACATACCACATTTTGGAGAGTAAATATGAATGTACAGTCAGTACTTTGACTTTTATTTTTTTATTATCAGCTCTTGGAAGATGAATAAGTTGTGTGCCCATTGATTTCCTGCTGTTCTGTATGTGGAGTGGATAATAAATCCATATCACATCAAGTGTGCTTTAGAAAAAGATGCACTCTGGATTTTAGAGCACATAATCAGGTCAAAAAGGCAGCCTGGGTAGCTGGTTTGTCTGGAATCAGAGTATGTGGAAACAAATTGAATATAGCTTGTAGACCTTTTCATTGACATGATGACTGAGAATTTAAAATTTGTATATATTTTAATAAAAAGGTAGTAAAGGAAGTAATTTGGGGATTTTTTTTTAGAGAGACAAAATTCAAAACTTTTGATTGCTATGATTTATCGGCATAGGAAACAAAGAGCTCTTTTGTAACTCAAGAGAGAAGAAAGATTTGAGTGTGCTGGTAGGGAAAGATTATGAAGTTGGGAAGCATGCAGGTTTTTACCGGAATCATAAAATAGCTTAGATTTAAAAAGACCTATGGAGGTCACCTGGTTTGACTCCCTGCTCAAAATAGGGCCACTGTTAGATTTAGATCTTACTTTGAATTTAGATCGTGTTACTGAGGGTAATATGGTGTCAAGTTTTAAATATCATCAGAGAAGAATCCTCTCCCATCTTCCCTGGGCAGTCTCTCAACGGGCTTGACCCTTGTTACTGTAAAAGGATCAAAAAATGTTTTTTGCAGTATTTAAGTGAAATATCAATTATTATAACTCATGCCCTTTTGTTTTGTATCTTTCAGAGGAGCTTGGCTTCACCTGTCCTTCTATCAGCCTTTCCATAAACCTCATGTGCTTCATCTCCTTTATCATTTTGGTGGCCATCATCTGGACTCGCTCTATCATGCCAACATCTTTCATGTATTGGGGGCCCAAAACTGGACATCTTTCTCTAGGTAAAGTCTCACAAGCACCAGCATGAGAGACATGGACACTTTACTTGAAAGACTGCAAATAACTTGGTAATAGAGTTTAGCCTTCATTGTTGCAACAGCACAGAGATTACTCAAGCAAGCACATTGCTGACCATCCTCAAAAATAATGCAGGTCCAATCTTTTAAGTGTGAGGGACTGAATTTTAGGATGTCCCTTCCAGGTTTGTTAGATATGGCTGTGTAAATATCCCAGGTTCCAGCTTGCCCTCTAGTCAGGCTTTTTGCTTGTGTAGGGGCTGTTGCTTCAAAGGAAGTGTGAAAAGATGTCTATTACTGAGTTTGCTTAGTTGCTGTTTTAGCTTTTGTTGTGAAAGTTAAAAAAAAAAGTTGGTTGTTGAAATGCCTTTGAGATATACCTACATTTTAAAGAATGTGGAAGGTTATACATTAAAACAACCATGGGTTATTAATTGTGCAATAAATTGCTTTCTTATCCACCATATGGGTCATGAGGTTTCTCTAAAGGGATAGGGAAAAGGAAATGTATTGTCAGTAACATTTTCAGGATACTCATACAAGCACTGGAACTTGGATGAGCACTGATATTAATAAAGAAACAAATTGGAAATACTGATTACACCACACCAGTACATGCCACATAAGGCTAAGCAATTAAAAAGACTTTTTCATTTCTCTTAAGTGTTCACATTGAGTAACATTGAGTTCTTCCACCTCTGTATGTTGAGATAAAAACATTTCTTTCAGATGGGAGTGCTGCTTCTGTTATCTGTGCCTTTGTCACCTTGAGACAAGGCTGCCAAAACACAGCCTGTGTGAAATCACGTATTTGTGAGATCATTTTGAAGCTAAAGCAAGTTATGAATGCCATTTTGTGAATATTATAGGGCAAATCCTAATGTGAACACACAATTATAACAATTTAAAAAGTACTCTCACTGTTAATTTAAGAGATGCATTTGAACTTCTAATGTCTTTATTATTTACATCTAGGCAAATTGTCTTTTTCACTATAAATTGTGAGTAGATAAAGTATGAGTTAGTTAAAACTGAGCTATATGTCAGCAGCATTTGTGTTCAGAATTGCCCAGTCTTGGACTCACTATTCAGTTTTGGTTTTTTACCCCACAAAATTATGCAGGTTTTTTAAACTGTGGAAATATGATCAAAGACATAATTTATGGCAGACATAGAAATTTTTTTACCAAGCCAATCAGTTCAATGTTATTGCCTATGCAATTGCCTTCTAATTTTTTAAAAAAAATTTAATTATTTAACAAAAAAATCTTTCTTTGTAAATCTTTAAACTTTGTTAGATTCTAAATGACAATGAGAGCAATCTAGTCAAATCAGAAATGCCTCTGGTTTACACAAAAATGGCTTGTAGACCAAATGTTAGTCAACAGTGGAAAGCAGGGTGAAATTCATAATATGATCTGAAGCTTATTGAATGTCGCATCTAAAGTCTTTTAAACAGTCTAGTTCATGAGGCTTTAGACTGGCTTTGGACTGGCTTTATAGAGGATGTTGTTTCTAAAAAACAAACCTTTGCACTAAGATACTTGTAACATGAAATGGCATATTTATGAAATGCATTGTGTGCATCATCTTTCTAATGTGTCCCAGCTATCTGAGCTATGATAAATATCAGCAGAAGACTATTAATAGTATTATTTCCTTTGTTGGAGTATTTTAGTATTACTAGAATCACTTTGGGCTCTTCATGCATAAAGGTCACTGTCACAGAAGAGTCTCAGGGAACAAGGACCCCTCCTGACACCTCCAGCAGGCAGCTGCTCAAAGGACAGGGAAAAGAATGGAAAGTAAAGCACTTTGACTCCAACAGGCTACTCTTTACACTGATATAAATTATCAAAGCTGGAGGTGGCCCTTGAGAATCGGAAGACTAAACTGGGTTTTTGAAAGCTCCCACTGTTTCACTTCCCAGAGAAGAAAGAGGAGATATCAATGAATCTCATTACCATCACCAGTGAAAATTTTTACTGCATTAGTCTTCACCTGGACAGCTTTTAGAAATACAACCTCATTGCAGAAAATGATATAAAAATAGTTGCTGCAGTAGCTAAAATAAAGCTTTCATAAGAAAGTACAACTCTATGCTGTTTTACAAACTTTCTGATCTCAAGACAACGTTGCTATATTATAAAACAATTTTAAACAGAATTACTTACCTTGTAAGCCTTTTGTTCCTCTTTTTACTGTGTGATCACTCTCAGCACAAGTACACAGCAATTAAGCATCAGCATTTTCCATTCTGCTTATCTGACAACAACACACCTGGTTTAAAATCTGTAAACCCAGTCACCCACCCACCCCACTGTCTCGCCTGAGCTGAGTCACAAGAATTCAAACTTGTCTTTTTGTTGCATCAGCGGCAGACGGACTATATCGATGGAAACAAACAGCTGCTGATTTGTCACTGACCCCAGGGAGAATACAGAGAAATTTGATTCAGTCTCTATAGTCTCCTGACTCTGAAACCTTGTTAAAGGTTTGCACAGATGCATATTACATAATAATCTCTAGGGTAGGGCATGGGTTTGTAAGATCATTTTTGAGAGGTTCCAAGCTTAAAGATAAAATATACTGGGGAGATGTGTTCTTTAACTTCAAATTAGTAATTAGTGGTGTTGTTTATAAACACTCCATGCATTTATAAACACTTCACTGTCTTCTTTAAAACACCAGAAGGGAAAGCCTGGAAAACAGAAACTGACTAGGCTGAACACACTATCTATGGCACTATCCTTGAGCCCTCAGTAAAATGTGTGGAAATCAAGATTCTCTAGAGCGAGGTCCAGGACTTTGGTGTTGTTTATTTCTGCACCCTCACCCCCCTACCCCCCTTTATTTGGCTTTTGTTTGTTTGTTTGTTTGTGGTTTTGTTTTTTTGGTTTGGTAATTCTGTTTTACAGTGTGGGATGTTTTGGTAGTAAGCCCATACTCTATTAATAGGCAAACTATTTCCAATAACGTTGTAAAATACAAAATTTCTCTTTTTAATCTTTTCCAAGCTGCTTTCAACATAATTTCAAGTGAAATAAGGAGCTGCTTTCTCCTGTTAGAGACTGCTACATAGAACAGCAACAGTAATATTTGAACCTGTAATTTATGCCTTACTTAGTACTCTCTGGCTTGATGCCTTTCCCAGCTGTGAGGTTTTATCTTATCCAACAGATCTCACAACACTTAAAATTCAATATACCCAGAAAACAAACATACTAGCAAATATAGCTCTTGGAGTGTATAATCCAACAAAATTTATTTCAGGTGACACTTTCAGGTATAGTTGGAAACTGCTAATTATCTAATGTGGAAAACTTTGAACACTGTTTTACAGCTAAATGTGACTGGATAATCCAACTGAGTTTAAAGACCAGTAGGGTAAAACTCTTCCTATGGTTTGGGGAGGACAGGTAGCTAGAGGCAATTACAAATACAAAACTTTATAAACCCCAGAATACTTAAAAGTTTTGGATTTCCATTCCCTCAGTGATTTGATCAGAGTAATAGAGATCACTATTCATAGACAGCACCAACTGTTGTTCATGGTCTTAGTAAAAATCAAGGACCTACCTGCTTCTGCAATGCACCATTTACTCTACTCTTTCACAGGAAGAAAAGTGCAATTTGCTTTAGAATTAGTAACTCCTTATCATAACTATTTTTTTGCTTATATTCCAAGTAAAACCTGCTTTCTAGAAGTATGCTATGAATCCAGAATACCAACAGTTGCAGAAAAGACTTTGCATAAGTGTAATTGCAGGTATCTTGTAGAAATTAACTGCCAAACAAATCAATGGATAATTTTCCAGATGCAACTAGAAAACTGAAATGTATGCTCTGCCCCACAGACTGCATGCTATGGATTTTAAATAAAAAATTAAAAGTATAATATTCTCTTATCTGTGTTCATGTCAGAGGAGAAGAATTTTGTAGAAGAATGGAAGAAGACAGAATATTTCCTTTAGTCAATACTTGCCAAAAAATGAGATAATGCAGTACTAATCAGACAGCAAAATATGGTTTACCCTTTTACAAACCAAAATAAATGCTTATTGCTTTAGGCTATAGGTAATATAATTTAAATCTCATTTGTATATAGCAAATTAAATAAGTTCTAACAAGTGAACAGGATGAAGAGGAAAGTCAGATTTTTTCCTCATGGGATTTACCTTACTATTCTGCTCCATTTTCCTCTGTTAGTGCTTGTAATATAACCACAACACAGAACAATCTGTCTTTCACATGCCACTGTGAATTTTTACATTTTCATTTAATTTCATGATTAATGTTAATGTTTGTTATGAGTTTGATTCACAGGTAGTGGTAGAGTAAATACAGATTACTTTTAAAAAAGTATACCTCCAATGAGTCATCCTGAACAGCGTTTTCTTTCAGATGATGAAAGAAATTTTCTGCTGCCACCAATACATTGTCTCAACTTATTATTCTGACTTGTACTTTATGTCATCAGAGATATCAAGATATTATAGAAATTACTTTAGAGTAATTTCTGAAAAAAAGGAGTGGGAGAACTTTGTGAGATTTTGATTGCTGGACTTTGACTGCATCTACAACAAATTAATTACATGGTCCAATATGGATCTAAAGTCTGAAAAACCTTGATTTAAGTTACTTGCAACTTATCTCTGGAAATGGGATGTGAATCTGATTCACAAGAAAAGTAGGTTGAGTGACTTTCCTGTGAAACATATTACAGGCCACCTGAGCATGGAACTATATTCCTTTAGACAAGTCCCATGTGGAAGCAGGTATCTTTGATATTAGATAGGAAAAGTGGTGTTGCAGCTATTCCAAAGAAAAAAGAATTCAATATTTGGGATTACTCTGTCCCAGTAATGCTTAGCAAGCATATACAAGCACCACAAAATTTCACATCAGTACATCCAATTCAAAGTATGTCTAGCTTGTTTGATGGGATCAGCTTGATTGAGAAGGGAGACAGAAGTTTCCAATTCGAATTCTAGTGTTTTGAAGGAATGCAATTCACTTCAGTTACATATTCATAGACATCCATATATGTGTGACAAAGCAAATGAACATTTATTCTATGCCCTCAATTTAAAGTGGAGAACTTCTAAAATTATGTAAATGATACCTAAACTAATTTTATCTAGGTTTTTTTTTAAAAAATCTGACATGAATTTAGAAAGAATTATTTTTAAAATATTATATTTGCAAAGTATTTATTTTATAACCTTCGATCAAAGGTAAGCAGAACCATCTAAACATGTTTATATATTTATTATGACTTTATTATGACTTTATAGGAAAAATCTCATTTTTTAAAACATCATGTGATGAACTCCACTAAAGCATTTCCATTTTTATAGGTCCCACTGTTCTGTAAGAACAAAATTAAAAAAAAAATTTCTGTTATCCCACAGTCTGACATCATAGTAGTCAATATATTTGTGACAATATTATACTCTTTGTCCTTCCAAGAACTACTTACTAGTAGATTTTCTCTGTTTAAAGTTCAGCTCTTGCTTGTCAACTTTATTACAAATACACTTAATAACTACTTTTTTTTTCTGAGAGAGAGAGACAAGCTTTTGTGTTCTTCCTAGCTCTGTGTACAACGTCTCTGTGGTCTTCCCTTTGCTCCTACATTTTGTTCATGGCAATCCTTTCTATTTTTCCCTGCCCCTAATTTTCCTGCTTATCTGGCAGTCATGAATCAGCCTTGATTTAGCCATACTGGTCCTTTTCTCCATTTCAATATGAGTGGAACAATTTGAACCTATACATTTAAAATTATTTGTTGAAAACTGCCTGTTTCACCTACCTCCTTTCCCCTTAAGGTTAGTTCTCAAATCCAAGTATTTGCTCACTGCCTGCTCATTTATTGCTTGTTATTCTGCTCTCTGGGCTCTTTTCTGAAAAGCTGTGAACTCTGTCAATTCACTGTCATTCTCATTCATGTTGTCTACAGTCCTCATAGTACCAGTGAATATTTTTCTGTTGGCTGGAATCAGCCCAGAAAAATGTCTCCCTAAAATATTTTCTTGAAGTTTTGTACTGAAGTCTTCTCACAGATGCATTCTTAGAAACTGCTGGACATCATATCCCTGCAGCACTCTCTACCCATAGTCAAAACCCTCAGCTGCCAGTGGGTAATTCTGCCCCATACTATAAAAAAGACTCTCAAAAAGTTTTACCCATCTGGTCTGTATTGGGTCTACAGTCTTCTAGGGATCTAAGTCCCAAGTCAAAATATGATGTACTAGACAAAGAATATATCCCTTATTCCTTGTGTGTACTTGGACAAACTAATCTTTTACTGTAATATTTATGCAATTTGAATTAAAAAGGTAATTAGTGTATCTGTCTTTACAAATGACATCATATTTTGTTTTTTAATTTGACTTCTAGCTCTTCTTCTTTATTCCTGTATTATCTGCCCTAGTATATTTTATATATCTTTGATTTTCTGAACTATTATCATCCTTCATGCTCCTCTTATGAATGCATTCTCATTAAATTTTTCTTTCCTGCATTTTGTTTTTACCTTAAGCTTCCATTCCTCATGCCCCTCTGTCCTTTAATCTGTAAACCTCTTTTCACAAGCTTTGTAAAAAAGTTCTATTTTCCTTTTCCTTTCCTGCCCCACTGCTCTTGGGACTTCAGCTCAGACAAGGCAAAATGAAGTCCCCTGAATAGCATCCTCTGTGCAACCACACACCTGTTTCCAGGACACATCCAGTCTGCAGGTGCCTACATATTGTTAGAATATATATTAGCTTTCACATATTTTCAACAGATCTAAGTATTTATTCCTCTTAATGTGGAAACTTGTCACTTTCCTTTACAGGTTATTTCCATTAGTTAACTTTTCTCAGAAAACACTTCAGTTTTCTGCTCCTCTGCAACATTTGATTTCTGAGACAAGAGAAAATGCAATCCCTTGTAGTTTGATTGTAATATACTCCGTAGTTGGAATGCTCTCATACTTTTACACACCAGACAACCATTTCATCCACTTTTACATCATTTTATGACCTTTAAATTTGATTATACTTGTGTTTTTTTGGCATTCTCACAGTCTTCTGAACTCTGAGGTAATCCCAACAATACATTTTATTGAAAGATCCAAAGTCAACTGAGTAGTCATTGGATCATCAATAAAAAAATAATTAGTGTTACTAGGCTTAGTATTGATTGTTTGAAATGCCAAAGTACATGCACATTCTAAAACTAACATGTGCATTATGTCCATAATAAATTATGATGAGAATTCACAGAAAAAGTTGCAAAGTTTTGGTGTTTTTATAGTGATTTATCCATCTCCTAACAAGATGTCAGCAATAGCCACCACTTCAAAGATGTTTTTTTTCTAAAACATAAACCAAATTATGAAGTCTTGTATTGGTTTGAAGGAGAAATAATGAGTTCAGAAGCTGATTAATCAGTACATTTGTCATGTTGGATACAGTATACCTGTGAGACTTTTTGTGTCACCTAAAATTTTAAGAGAAATAAATATTGTAATGTGTGAAACTCTGGAGCGGGTATTACTTAATGATCAGAACCAGAAAAGACTCTAAGATTTCTTAATTCTGTGGATATTCTTACTTGTACTCTTAATTTTCAGACTGCTGTGAGATTGGTTTTTTTTGCTTTTGTTCATTTGTTTAATTTCATCTATATTGTAAAATTTTGCAAAGACCACAGACATCAATCAGCTTGAAATAGCAAATTTGAACATGCATTTGCTTGAAATTAAATTCTTTGCATGTAAAAAATTACATCTTTATCTACATGGGTCTTTATCTTGAGACAGCTTTGAAAATTCAGATATCAGAGAGAGTATCTGACAAATTACAGGGTACTTTTCATCAGAATTTTATCCCAGTCCCACTACTGGTAAAGTGAGCAGTAGTCTCTGCTATGCCTTCCTCAACTGTGTGCAGTGCAATGACTGACACCAGGAAAAGGCCACCTCCCTGAATTAAATACAGAAAAAACCAGACCAAGGACTTCTTGAAGATGGATCTTAATCACAGTTTTCTTTAATCTGGCATAGCAGAGTCTTGTTGTAGATCTTGTAATGGGTAGTGTAAAATGGATTCGTTTGTAATCAGCAACTTTTCCCTGTACTACTACAAGGAGTATTAAACTAAAATGAAATAAATAATATGAAATTTACTGTTATTTTCTCCAGTTTTCAATCCTGTTTCAATGTCTTATATTTTGATTACTATATTTTTTTCTATTCAGAACTCCTTTTGGCTTTCAGTTTAAAATAACAATGAACACCTTGTGGTAAAATTATAAACAGCACACTTTTTCTCAGTCTTCATGAGTACGTAAATTATTGAATCCAATCTCTATGGTGGTGCAGTTTTCTAGTTTACTCTTATTTCTTACTAAAACTCAGTAGGCAATTGCAAATCATTCCTCTCTTTAACCTTCATTCTCTTTTCTCTCATACATGTGCAATGACATGTTGACATAAGATATATATATATAATACACGTAAATCTTTTCTTGTACTTAGCTATTGCTGTTAAGTTTTCTGGTTCAATCTAATTGACATTCAAAACAGCAGTCTAAAAATATATGCTAAACACTGCATGAATCAGCTTTTAAAAGTGTTCAATGTACCCAAAACAATAACTGCTGTAAATCATGCTGGGGGCTGAAAATGACAAATACTTTGTTATTGTTCTTTTTGTAGGCTCAGAATAATTAGCAGTTGATTAGACTTAAAAAGGAAGGTTCAAAGATTTCTTCCAGATACAGATAAGAAAAAAAAATATTAAAGGAATAGAGTATAATTCTAAAGGCCCTCTACAAACTATAGCTGTTACCTTGAACTTTGCATAAAGCCAGTCCTGCATTAAGAAGAACCAAATCAGATTAGACAGCAAAATAAAGTGAAAAAAAAATCCAGCCTTTTATATACTGATACTCACTCAGACTTCAGAAAACTGACTTAACTGAAAAAATGCATGTGTTGTATATCTGCTCAATATCTAAAGAAATTCATATTGTCACATGATTGGTATTTTACGGTATAAAATGTTAGATTAGAGACAATATACCAGTACTCTTTGGTTGTGCAGGTTAACTACAAATCCACTTTTATTAGCAAGGAAGCACAATGACTACAGTTGACTTCTGTACTTGTTTCAACAATCCTATTGCAGCAGCTAAGAAGGAGGGATCTTACTATTCTGCAACACCGAAAGTAACTTTTCAAATATACGATGAAGATGTTTGTAAAAGCGACAGTGGCATACACTTGCATTGAGGGACAAATCTTCAAAATTTATGGATGGTCATTAAAAACAAGAACATTTCTTAGAAGAATGTTCTTGCATTGATTAATGCTTTGAGACATATAATAATAATTAAGTCATTGGAACAATTTGTTGCTTTAACAAAGGGTAAAATTCAAACTTTGAATTTTTAAGGGTAAAATTCGAACTTTGAATTTAGTCAGAACAATATGACAATCCTAAGCAAAAGTGGACTTTTTTCTGAAAGTTATAAGCTGACAAAGGGATGTTAAATGAGCAATTCTTCACTACAGAAAAGTTGTGTTTGTTTCAATATAAATCCTACCAGAAATAATACTATAGAATATACAACTGGATTTGAAACTGATTGTTTTTTTCTTACTACACAATGCAATATTACAACAGAAAAATATAATGTAAGTACAGATTCCTTTTTGTAAATTCAGTAAAAACGTCTATGCTTTCAATATTTCAACAAGCTATACATTTTTAAAGTCTTATTGTATGTATAATTAGTCTTATATAAGGCAATAACTCTGTAGGATAAGCAAACCATAATACCAATCTAATTTTAACAAAAAAACTTCAAAGGAGAGAAGTAGTAAATCAGTGACTATGGCCAGCTATCGTCAAATGTACAATCCACTTTTCCCAAGCTTGAAAACAAAAGTGAAATATCAGCCACATAAATAATGATCGCAACCTTTTGCTGTTGAGGCTGCCAACACAAAGCTAAATAGCAAGAAGAAAAGAGCACTTCATTAATCATTCATGCAAGATTATATCTGACATGAAGTTACATGTATCCTCTGGTATATGTATTTGTTTTGTTTTGGTTAAAATTAAGTAATCTAAACACCTGGACAGAGGTTATGGTTCGAGATGTTTAGGAATATATGGAAAAAACATTAGAGCAATAGTGAAGAAAAGGCCAATATTTATAGTAGAAAATGGAATTGAGGGGAAAGGAGGATTTCCAGTGTTGGTCTCTGCAAATTTCTTTGTCCTATTTTTAGCACAACAAACTGTCTAAAAGCTGACAGATCATCAAAGTCCGGGTCTAGCCTTAAAGTCCAGGTCTAGCCTGTTGAGGCATTCTTACAGTAAGATGCTTTAATAACATTCTGAATGAGGTTTTCTTCTCAGCACTTGTCCTTTCCTGATCACTTATGTTGTTTCTCCTCTCTCTAAACAGGTCTAACAGAATGAGCAAGGCCACCCACCTACCAAGACCTCAAGTGGAGATCCAGGGTATGCTGACCTTTACCTCAGGGACAGACTTGAGCTCAAACTCAAATCTGTTACTGCCTTCAGGGAAACAAATAAGGCAAGATTTGTCCCAGGTTTTTTTTTTTTTCAAACACTGTTGTATATTTTTTATGTTCTGTTCTTTTTTCTTGGGCTGTTTTGTAGTTTTGCCTGTTTTGCAGTCAGTTTGTTTCTGTTAAACTTAAGGAAAATTAAGTTCTTTCCACTGATTAAAATAATAACCCTTTCTAGAGTCCTTTATTCCCAATGTGAATACTTATTAACTGTGCTGAGTTTACTTGAATTCAATGGGTCTAGTCAAACAAATGAGAATGGAGCATGGCTGAACTAGACTACAACCCCAGCGGACACAGCTTTACAAATCCTGGTTTTGCATGTGAAAAGCCATGCAGATAAGGCACCATCCTTGGCACATGCTTTATTTAGCACAAGGAATGAATAACATCTTCATACTTCCTATGATGTGAGGGGCTTTAAAACCCCTCTGATGTGTCAGCTACACACAGTGACAGTGCAGTTTCCTTGTCCTGCCCCCACCTAAGGCACTGACTCAGCTGCTGCTGCTCATCTGGCAGTTTGCTGAACCAGGGCAGCCCATCGTCCCAGCAAAAAGAGCAAGTACCTTTTTGCCAGGTTATTGAGCATAATAGAAGCACTGGGAGGCTGGAGGCACACCAGAACTCATCCAAGGGAGGTGGCAAGACAAGTGGAAAAGGGGGCAAGGAGTAACTGAGGCTGGAAAAAAGAGAGGGAGAGCAGAGCAAGCAGATAGTTTGGGAACAACACCTTTTGTGATATCTACGCAGTTACACTGGTTCAACTCCAACATCTTTCAGCCATCTTTCATCCATCATAATGTGACCCCCTGGCTACTTTCTATTTTAAATTCAAGTACTGATCAGGAACCCACTGGGAACAGGAAAACAAGTAAGGAACTGATCCTGTGATGACGACCTGCAGACTGTGGTTTAACATTAACTGTGCCATTTTTAACAGCCCAAACACAATTCATCTTCCCTACATTTAGCCATTCATTCTGGTTCCCCCTAGGAGATTTGTCTCCTCTCAGTTATGCTGATTTAGCTCTTCACATGGCTGACCTCTAAACTGGACTTGCAAAATAAAACACTCAAAAAAAAAAAAGGTCTAGTCTTTAAATAAAAACATGCCATTTCATCAGTCTGATTTATAGTCAGAGCAAAAAACTGCAGAATTGGCATAAATAAATGTCAGGGCGCAAAGGGAGGCAGGAATGTATGGCCACTTGCAGGGAGGGAGGGAGGGAGATATCTTACATGTGATATGCTCCTGACAGAATAGGAGCATGAAGAAACTACAGACTTAATTCAGGCATTAGTTTAGACTTGTGAATGGTGTAGACAGGCAGCAGATTAGACTGCTTAGGGAGGTTGTGTAGTCTTCTTTGGTGAAGGTTTCTAAGAACAGATCAGACATGAGCCTGTCAGGATGTGCACAGCTTATCTGAGCTTGGGAGTTTGGGTGCTATAGCTTTGTTTTCTACCAGTTGGTGGAATGTTCAGAAATATTCTTGATATCTGGTTTTATCTATCTCCCAGAATATCTTCAAAATTTAAAAAAAAAAAAAAGGTAGTTTTGTTGGAAGGAGCAAAAATGTGTTAGAATGTTGCATTTTTTATGGATCCTGTATCTGCATGAAGACTCCTTTTAGCAAAGGGATAATAAAGCCATTAAGCAAGAGCTACTTAATCTTAAAGCAAAAGAATCTAAAATGTTTTGAACTTGAATATCCACATTTTAGTGTACTTGGCTTATGTCAATGTCAGTAGTATTGGATTGTAGAAACTCATTGTAATTAGGCAGGCAATTCGCTATAGGCTGTGAAATAGCAGCTTTACAGAGCTGAGTGCACTGCAATTGTCAGGTGTGATACTGGGTGCTCATTCCAGATGGTTTGGAGCTGAATTACAGGCTCAAAGTGGAGACAGGCAGTTCTTGAAAAATCAAAGTACTTTCGAGACAAAGATATCCATATTTGAAATACTCAAAATGAACACCATAGGATAGGACAGTCAGACATTTTAATGTTTCATCTAGAGAGGTTTGAGCTAATTTGGATGTACATACCACCTTTCACAGCTGTCATATTATTATGAAGCAGATGAGAATGCCTTGTTTTACAAGTTAAAGCTTTTCCAGTTAGGTTTTTTTCCCTAGAGACCAAATCTTTAGGTATTCAATTATTATTTTTTTTAATAGAAGTTATTTAGGCATGCGGAAATAGAATGATGGTGCATCAAGGAATATTCAGATTGGACATGAGAAAAAGGTTTTTCACTGAGGGGCAGGTCAGTCACTGGAATAGGCTCCCCAGGGAAGTCACAACACAAGCCTGTCAGAGTTCAAGGAGCATCTTCAGGATGCTGTTACTAATATGGTTTAGTTTTAGGTAGTATTAGGTGAAATACTCTATGATTCTATGATTATTATACAAGTAAAATTGGTCTGATCACTTCAGGCTGCTTTGAATTTTTAAAACACAGTTTCAGAAATGCTAGGCATTTAGGAGTCATATATGAATGTCAAATCAGCCAACTTTTTAAGT
Organism: Acrocephalus scirpaceus scirpaceus; assembly: GCA_910950805.1. Classification (NCBI taxonomy): domain Eukaryota; kingdom Metazoa; phylum Chordata; class Aves; order Passeriformes; family Sylviidae; genus Acrocephalus; species Acrocephalus scirpaceus. The sequence goes on along the minus strand of OU383775.1, from coordinate 66,886,612 downwards.
TTGGAATTTTTCCATATAAATAATGGATGTAATTTTAGATATTAAGAACATAAACATAAAAATAAATTGGATGTTAGTAATAAATTAGGTGATGAAAAATAAACACTCTCCAGATTTTAGAACCGTGCAATCTTCCTCATGCTCTATTTTTCATATTGCCTATATTTTACCTAAAAATACAGATTTTTACTTGCGATATCACATTCTTGTTTCCTGAAACATTTTATACTGAGTTAGAGACTGAAGGAATGAAAGCAAAAGAAACAGATTCATAAAGACAAAAAGCCTGAATGATACTCAAGTGTTAGATGCTGAGGGGAGGGGAAAAAAAAAAACCCACAAAGGAGAGGAGGGAGGGTGGAAGGAAGGAAGGAAGGGAGGAAGGGAGGAAGGGAGGAAGGGAGGAAGGAAGGAAGGAAGGAAGGAAGGAAGGAAGGAAGGAAGGAAGGAAGGAAGGAAATAAAAATATTATAAGTGGAACAGGATTATTTCTCCAGTCTTCTTTTGTGTGTACAGCATTTTAAAAAGCAACAGCATATTATAAATTTGTGCCAAAGCTACTAAGCCATTCAAAAGATTCCATAGAGAGCTGATCGATTTTTTTTATGTCTTCTGCATACTTATTAACTCTACAGCTATAAATCAGTTCATAGTCTGAAGTTTGCTTCAATATCAGAAAATGTAAAGTTGCCTAATACTTTCCATCGAAAATAATCTTAATTCCTGTTGTTTGTAACCTCCCCAGACTTGAATAATAGGGACTTAGAGCATTCATCTTAAGTATCTGTCTCAGAATGAAACATTTTGGTAAATTGTAGCCCTTTCCAAGAAAGAGACTTGTGAAAGACCAGTGCTAAAATAAACACTAAACAAATAGAAAAAACCAAACAATGAATGCCTATGAGGACAAATAAGTTTTTTGATTTTAGAGTCCCTAGTGGTTTGGGAGCAAGATCCCCAAATATTGTACCGATATGAATTGAGTGCCAAAGATGTCCTTTGTTTTGCCAAAAAGCAAAGTCTTTTGCTTTTTCTCACATGAAAACAAATATTTTTATGGGGAAAAACAAAATCAATACTCATATACTTAGAAGGTTAGATTTTTAGCTGTTTCTTTTTCTTGATCTTGTTCTAATTTGGCATGAACCAGCTTTAGACTGTGCTGTGGCTCATCCCAAGCACAGATCTGAGCCTCTGACATGAGCTGGCACCCCAGTCAGCTTGGTGGGACAAAGCCACCTAGCTCAGATGACAATCAGGTAGAGGTAGGTACACCCTCTGCTTGGGCATGTGGTGACAGAGGAGCAGCTGCGTAGCAGGAAGAATGTTTGAATGTCTGGGGATAAGGAGGGAACCTGAACATGGTGCGGAGATGCAACAGCAGGATGTCAACAGGACAGCTCAGCCAGAGGGGCAGGAAAGGGTTTCAGATTTGGATCCATTAAATGACTAGGATTTACTGGGCATCAGTGGGCCTCAGAGGTATATTTAACAAGAATAGATGGAAAACCAAGCGAGAAGAAGATGTGGGGCCAAGAATCTAAGCTAAGAGAGAAACAAGATAAAGAATTTAGAATGGGATGTCCATGGCAACCTTCAAGCTGAAGATGATGAGGAGGAAGAGAGAAAGGGCAAAATGATATAAGAAAAAGAAAAACTAGATGGATTAAGAGGTAGATCAAAAGCATGTGGTCAGGAAACTGCTATGGGAGAGGGTCTGACAAAGACACACCACAATGGTGGTGTGGACTATATCAAGTCAATATTTGCCATGGACTATATCAAGACAAGAAAGACTAACAAGTTGCCTTAAAAGAAAGAGAATGAGATGGTCTAAGGAATTGCATTCAGAAGTCTGAGAGGATAGGCTGAAATGGCTGTCGAGGTGATTTGTGAAATCACCTGCCAATCTGTCCTTCTTTCTCCTGTAATGCTGATCTGTAATGATCATAGATGTAAGTTCTAGAGTGCTATAGACCTCTAAGTTCTATAATGTTACAATGGTTTCACTATCTGTATATAAATAAATATTTCCCTAAGCAAGAAGAGGATAAGAGGTGTCTCAGGTCCGTTGAGGAAAGCTTAAGTGTCTTTATGATGCCACAAGATCAATTTTTGAGGGATGCAACATATTATCTTCAAATTTTATTTCTCTTTTCTATTTTAACTTTTCTATTTTAAGAGCTTTGTCTGGTTTGGTGACAGACATGCTGTACAAATGACTCTGGAATACGCAGAGAAGAAGACTGAGGCTTCCTTTCTTTCACCTCCTATGGAAGATGGAAAGTGCTTAGGGATAAGGTAAATTATTCTAGAATTGGAATAGAACATATTTTAATGGCAAGGCCATGCTGGAGATATGATCAAGTCACAGAATTTGTATGTGAATATCTGAGAATTGTTTAAATCGGATTAATCTTTGCTTATCTTTTCCTTGCTCACATTACCCTGGTGTCAGATTTGCAGAAATTCTGACAGTAGCAGGTGCAAAAAATGTTTTGATTAATCGTACTGCTCTATAATGCTGCAAAAGGTGTATTTTTTTCAACATCTCAAACAGGACTTCCTAAATCAGTGGACAATTTTAATTTTAATCTCCCTATGTTTAAATTTTTAACCTGTGAATTGGAACTAATACTTCACATTTTAGAGGTCTTTGAGAAGAAGAACTGTTAATATTTGCAAATCACCCAGGCAAAATGGTAATGAATATCTGAGTAGGGAAAAACACAAGAAAAATCACACTATTATATTCATAATAGAAATAGCTTGTACGCAATTCTTTGTGAAGGCATACTGGACCATGAGGACAAAGAATTACACCATGCAGCTACATATGGTGGTCTTCTGTGCCCTGGAAAAGTGCATAGAAATCAGGCTGCAACTGTGTGATTCCTGTGTCCTGATACACACCCTGGGGAACTGAATGAAGATGTCATAAGCACCTTAATTCTGGCATTTCCTGGAATACCACTCACACAGTAGGGGTATTTTGACTGTGTATATTTGTATGTCCATGTGTCTTTACACTGAGACTGTTGGTGTAAATGCCAGAGTTGTTAGTTTTGTAAAAGTGCAATAACTGACATATATATGCTTCTACTCTCTCCTTCAGACTTTAATGACAGGACAAATTGCATGTCAGAACAGTATCTCAAATGAAAGTGCTCCTATATCCTGATTAAATCACTCTCCTTCATTCAAAAGAACACATTTCCAATATAAGCTGTTTTCCATTGACTCCAAAAACAATCATTTTCATTATAAAAACTATGTTTAAGCAAAGAGAAACCATTTAGCATTCACCATTTAACAGCTTAGACCTTAAATATTGAAGTTATTAAGACATGATAGGAGAAATGGGGATTCATTGTGTGCAGTGGCCATTGTGCGAAGTGGTACCATCAAAATCGTAACTATTAATTGAGAGATTGACTCTTACTTTAGAAGAACTACAGGGATCTTTGACTGGCATACGCCAGAATCTAAGTAGCTGCCAAATCAGACCAATTTATTGATGGAAAACTATCCTGAGGCTTTTGAGAAGTTCAAGTGAGGCTGCCCTGCCAAGTGCATTCTGTGTGACAGCAGCAACACCGCCAGTGTAGTGACAGGTACTTGTAGGAAGAAACAAGGGGGGCTTGCTCAGGCTCAGAGCATGAGGGTGTACTTGAACTCATCTACAAGTTAATTTCTGTGCTTCATACAGCAGAGTGGTTGTACCCATGAGGAAGCACTCTCTTCTTTAGCCTATTAACTATTTGGTTTGCCCCCCAGTGCCTTCCTTGAACTTATTGAACAAGGTGAACTTTACAGTAGAGGAGGGAGATAGATTAAAAATTGCCTGCAGTATCAGAAACAAATTGCATTGGCTAGTTTATTCAAATAATTTGCAGCTCACAATAACTAGAACTCTTTATAAAGAGATTCCTTTAAATGAAGCTTACCTAATAATGACTGTAATATGTATATAGCTTTTGCTAAAAATCTAGTTATCTGATAACTGAACTCCATGCAACATCTTCAGTTTTGCAATTCACAAAAAGCTGCCCTTGTTTTGAGCAGGTTGTACTGTCACTACGTTGTCAGACGTGTTTTCAGTCATAGCTGGGAGATGTTGGCTTAAGAGGACTCCAAAGTCTGATCTTATAGATGGTATCTTCAGATGAAATTAGGGTTTTTCTTAGCTAATGCAGTCTACCAAAATTCTTTCTATTTAGTGGCGTCTTGGCTTTTTACAATACCTAAGCCATAGAGCCATATAATTATAGGACATTTATGTCTCCACATTGCCATTAGTATAAAATTTACTTATATGGCCAAAAACAAGTTAAACATTTGGTTGAACCAAAATAGCTGAGGGAAACTGATACCATTAATCTCTCTGGACTGTTAAAAACATTTCTAAGAGATAAGGGATTATGCTTTACATTTAACTGTGCTCATATAAACTATGCTGCTGCTAATTCTATGAAACCTGAATTAAAAATGATACTATTTAATTCTCATATAACTTTTAAGGATGCTATATTTTCTCTCCTTGAACTAAGGGTTTCTTGACAGCTGTCAGTGAACTCATTTTTCCATATTTTCCATACTTCCCTCCAGGGGAAAAGGCTGCCTACTCAACAGAAAACTCATATGAAGACTAGCCATTTAAAAAATGCTTATTGTCTATAAAGATTTCTTAAGCATATCAAAGTTCAAATAGTTCCTGCATCTACAAAAAATATTAAATTTACTTTTCTTGTGATCCTGTTAGCATCATGTGAATGCTGCCTATCTGTATTACCAAATACTCAAGCAAAGGTGGCTGCCAAGTCACAGCATCATGATAAATCTGAACTTATAGTAGGAAAAGATGACTACTACTGAGTTCTCCCTCTTTCTGAAAAGTACCCCAGCTACACTTCTAATTTTCACAGGTTATGCAAAGGTAAGCAAAGGTATTCAAATTGCCAATGCTTTTGTTGGAGTGTAGGTTTTCTGAGATATGGGATGGATGTGAGAATACAGTAACTCTTCAATGTTACGTAGTTGATTATAAATACATTTCAAGTATGTATTAGCAATGTCAAGATCAGGGAATCTTTGTATCAGACATTCATTTTAAACATGATACAACAATTACAGGGTCCTGACCCTTGTTCCACTGTGAAGGCAGAGGATGTCTCTCTGTTGAATTTGATAAATGTGAGATAAAGCAGCTTATTTTTCAGAAAAACTGAGTAAAATTATGTGGAATAATAACACTGTTAGCTTAATCTGACACACCTCAGCCAAGGAAAAAAAGTGAAAGACAAGATTCCTGAGGATCCTGAAAGCAATAGCTGATTAATTCTGGATAGAAACGAGGAAGAAATACACAGTAGAGCAAAGGGAATTGCTAAAATCCCAAAATAAACACATCTGAAGAGATAGGTTTGCTTTGAGTGTTTTTTCAACTGTTGCAATTAAATTAAGCCTGTAGATTATGCTATTAAAAAAAAAACCCAACAAACCAAAACCACAACAAATCAAGCCAAACCAAACCAAGCCAAACCAACCCTAACCAAACCAAACTTAAAAAACCCAACTGAGTTTTATCTGTGCTGTACCACTATCTGTCAATATAGTTATGTGAAGATTTTGTTGCAGACAGTTTGAATATAAATTTGGAATTCTCAAGATGCAGCACATGGATATGACCTCAAGCAAATGAAGATACAGCAGAGTGGATCAGAACCTTGGGTGCAGTCAAAATAAAGTCTTTATTTATTCCATTAAAAAAAAAAAAAAACCAAAAAAACAAAATAAACCAGCGAAACAAATCTATATGGCATCAAAAGTTAACCAGATCAGAAAGGCAAGTGCTCATGCAAAAAGAAAAAAAAAAAGAAAAGAGCAACCAGTTAAAACTTCCAAAGAATAATTTTGTAGCTTAAATATTGGCCTAGACAGATTTTTTTAATTTTTTTTAAAACTTTTTTTTTAATGGAACTTTACATAGACACTGCAGTTATTACTTTAATTTTTTTTAGTGAAAGTGATACATTGGTATAAGACCTGATAAGACCACTTACACAGTAAAAAGTTTTTTCAGGTCAGGGCCAAGTTGTCTGCGGTAGAATATGACAAGCAAAATACTTCTCTTGACAAGGCAATTTAAATCAGCAAAACTGTATTCCAGGGAGTATACTTTACTCCAGAACACCTTTCCTCTTCCTATGATAAATAAGTTATCTTGAGAGCCTGGATGCACTTAGCAGGTTTGGTGATAAGAGCTGCACTGATAGAATTACACCAGCCACTCATTTGTAGTACAGAAATAGATCACTCTGATAAAATAGCTTTCTTTGCAGGTACAACTTAAGCCAGCTCCTTGAACAGAATAATATATACTGTCAAAAGAGGTTCTTTTGACTTTTTAACTAAAACTTCTGCCTTCTTTACTGTTTTGATCAAGGGTGTTATATTTAGAATGACCAGAAGAGTAACAACTTTGAATGTAGATTACTGCTGACAAAATCTCAAGATTCTTAATGTCTTTTTTACATACTTTCAGGTGCCTTCACTTCTACAGCTGTGTCTACCAGAGTGTGCACTGTCAGGCTTTTGGATAATACAGATATGTAAGTAATTTACCTGTAATGTAAATTTGGTCTTAGACTGGTGTGACTTATTCCCTTTCCAGGTGGGATAGAACTAATATATGCCCGCTTACACTTACCATTGGGTGACTGTTTAAATCACAGATTGTACCAATACAAATTTTAGTGTGTACTAATGCAGTAATCTTAACATTCCACCTGCAGGGCAGAACTGCACTGATTTAACTTAAACTGGGTTTAAATCTCACATAAATCTTTAACACAAAAACAAAGTCCTGGGAATCAGCTGCTCCAATGTTCCTATGCATTATCTTACTCTGCGGCAGCAGCATCCTCCGTACATGTCAAGAAGCTTACTCTCCTTAAGGAGGGTAACCCATATCAAATTCCTCCCATTTATCACGAGGAAATGGAGCATGTACAATTCACTGTTATCATGGAGCCACTGATGCCTGGTAACATATTGTCACCCGGTCACTCGCTAATATGTCAAAGCTGATAGTTATATTGAGATAGGCACCTGCATGGACATTAAAACAGTATGCCTAAATGCTTCACACAAGTAGGGTAAATTACCCTGTCCCAAGGTTTATGTTGCCATTACCAATACAATTTAGTTGTAGTCTATAAAGTTTAATCCTAGATCTGTGTCTACACGGTACACTGAAATTGTCTCTGTAGCTGCACTATGAACATATCCTTTATGCTTCAAGCATATGAATATATTAATTTCTGACAAGGAATGCCATGTTTTCCCTGAAGAGCTTCAAATTCTTTAGAGCTATGAAGCAGCTTCATGAAGAGGTGGACACCCACAATGCCCTAAATTAGGGTTAATCTAAGAATTCTTTATTTCATGACGTTAAAGTGAAGTGATTTAGTTTATGCCTTGACCTCTGTGTCTGTATTCGTATGTCCATCTCTTTATATCAGTGAAAGGGTGATTTCATTCATAAATTTGGCCCCTGCTGTATCATAAAATACACAGCTAAGATGAAAACAATATCCACAGATAGATTTTCACCTATTTACCAAAATCATTTTAATTAATGTTTTTGGTGTGTACCTATATAATTGTCCTGTGGGGACAAGGACACAGAGGAAAATGCCAGTGGTAGAAAGAATTTGTATCTTTTTTTGCTGTGTTCTCTTTTTGAAGAGATAAGTGGGAAGAAGGAATTTGCATTTTTATTTAAAGCAACAAAAGTGAATTTGCATTTTTCCAAGAACTGCAGTTTCTTTTCTCAATGCCTAATAAAATATTGATATTAAAATAAACAATGAAGGCACTTGAACAAATAAAAAATTTTAATTAGTGCAGCTAAATGATGAATTCAATTTTCTTTTCATATTTAGAACCCTTTTTGGATGCTTCTCACTGCTCATTTTGGATTCAGGGAAATGTAGGTTTTTAAGTACTGCATCTGAAACAGAGACAGAGCTTAAAGACCTGGAAATTAAAAATAAATAAATTAGCTCTCTGCTATCATGAGCTGGAGCTTCAAAGGTCACATTTGAGTTTCAAAGAGTGACTAGAAAGGCTATCAGCATGGGAAAAGAAGGCTCACTGAGGAGAGCAATAGGTATGAATGACTCCAGGAAGGACTTGTGAAGTTTTCAGGAAGGGTTCTGGCTGACAGGAGAGAAGAAGACAGTGTCTTCTTTTTCTCTTTCTCTTCTTCTGAAATGAAAGATTGGTCTTGGCTGAAGGTGGCTGTTTTTTTCTTGGAATCCAATTTTTTTTTTTTTTATAGTTACAAAAGGACTAAATTAAGTCTTCCTGCTCCTCCAGTTTTTCTAGATTGACTTCTGCCAACTGTTTCACCATAATTCCTTGGCTTGTATTTAAACTGGAATCTCCTGTTTCCCTTCTCAGTGCTAAATCGGTCCAGCCATGCTTTACATGGAAGAGCAAATAGCAGTGTAAAGTCAACACAGTGAGGCAAAGTGCCTTGATTTTAATTGAGCTTTTTGAATTTGCACTGCTGATTCCTCATTTCCAGATCAGTAAGAGCAAATGGATAAGTTTCCTCCAGAAAAGAAAGTGAATACAACAGATGATAGATGGAGAAAGAATTCATGGAAGACAACAAAGAGCCCAAAGCAAAAGTAGAGCAGGTTTAAATAATGGAGTGTGCAGCAGCCTCTGCTGTGATTTCAAAAGGACATTTGCAATGCATACATGGAAACACTTTTATTTAAATTAATAAATACTGTTATAAAAATAATGCACTTTCATCAATAAATAAAGCAAGTATTTTAAAGGCATACTGTATGCATTCGATGTCCCCTTGGAGCATGGACTACACCCTTCATGTGATTCACTTACTGTATGTGGGCAAGAACAAAGACAGCATCAACATTTGTTAGTGGCATTCCTCTTTAAAACATTATTCAAGATTGTGCCAGTAGTGTTCCTCTTTATAAGGTTGTAACACATTTTATGTAGCAGAAATATCTACATGAAGGTTTTCAACTCCCTGAAGTTTATATACTTAAATTCTTCTTTATCCAAACTGGCACATATTGAGATATTGATTTGAAAAGGCCTGTGTTCAGGACTGCACAAAATTTGGACATTTAGGTTAAGCTGGGCATACAGAAAAAATCAGAATCATTATTCAGGTTGTGCTCTTCCAGCTGCTGGCATAGTTTTGACATTTTCAATGTCAGAAAAAAAATATGGATTCTTGATACAATTTTGGGGGGCAAATATTCTTTTGAAACTTTAATGGACTTTCAGTTTGTATTGACCTATGTCAAAGCGTGTGGTCTTCTTCCATTGGCTGTGTTTTTAAAAAGAATACTTATAAAATTGCTTAAGAGAAATGAAATAACACGGAGAGTCATGTGTCTCTTTACTGTTGCAAACCTTGTATGCTTAGTAGTGATTTGTTATCCAATAAATAATATAATGACTACCAAGCCTCCTGTTTATGATGACTTTATAAGCATAAATATTTTCCCCAGTAAGACTAGCACATGACCCCCTAACAGGCAATCACTTCTTTGTGTCTCATTCATTGCTAGATAAAGATACATATATTTCTGAAAAATTGCAGTTAAACCCATTGCTTTCCTTGTAATGTTATACTCACCTTAAATAAATAACTGGTAGTCTCAAACTTTGATAAAGTTTTGATAGTTGGGCAGCTTACCAAGTTGGACAGTCAAACATGAAAGGATTATATTACATATAGTTTCAAAAATATCCCCAAAAGCTGAGGTGTAAGAAGATTAAAAACTAAAGAAGCAAAATATAAGACGAGAAGAGTACTGAAAAGAAAAAAAAAATTAGTAACAAGGGAGGTTATGAAAAAACTCTATCTTTGTAAAAGTTAGCTTGAAATAAAAGGTATATACATATTCGGTGATTGCTGTCAATGAGAATGATCTTCAACTTTTGGGTTTTCAGTGCCTCTTTCTGTCTTTAGCTTTCCCTCTCCTCTTTTGTGTTGCCATTTCTGCATACTTTACAATTCTTGTAACTTATTTATTGCCTTGATTACTGCATGCAAGGTCAACTATTACAATAGCATGCTCCTGGTCCTCCCACTCTGTACTTCACCAAACTCTGAGAACACTGTATAAATAGGAGATATTATCTGAATATCTTTGCCAAACAGGGCATTATGCAGAGAGCCAAGTAAGCTGTACAGAGTCTGAACTCCAGAAATATGCTGAGAGGGCAGGTGCATTACGGTTTTAGATTCCACACTTCTGTGGACATAATGTAAGGCAAACATTGAAGAAAGGCCAAGTATAAGAGCTTCAAGAACAGATTTTGTAAATTTGAGAAGTAAAAACAGACTAAAATTTTTTCTAAATTCCCAATTTAGAAAAATGAGACACAAAAGTGTTGAGATTTTTTTCTTTTCCTTCTTTTTTCTGAATTGACATTGTGGAATAAAGAACCCTACATTGCATGTCATCTTAGTGTAAAAAAGAGATCTGGATGACAAAAGGCAGAGTAGAAGATGGCATCTCAACTGCAAGATTATCAGGAATTGAGGGCAGATCACAGCGCAGATGTGGCTATTCCTATTATCATTATTGTTGTTAATCTGAGTAGCTTTATGTATATATTTATGTGTGTATGTATGTATGTATGTATTCATTTTTAAGGAGCAAAAAGTACATGACACCTGACCTCTCTTGTCTCTTTAGATGCTAGTATGACCACAGAATTAAAGGAAACCTGGAATTTTCAACTCTCTGGGTTTGCTAAGAAATTTGTGCAGGAAATAACTTCTTCCATGCTATTCCCTGAAAGTCTCACAAGAGAGCTGTCTGGGAAGCAGTATTCCCCTGAGCAGTATAAAAGCTTATGCTTTGAATAGTCATTTCAGGGAAGGGAAAATACACTAAGTGTGTAACACTGCAAATCAGGCATGATTGGCTAGATCCCTTGGATATTAAAGAGAAAAAAATCTAACCTATAAAAATGATCTGGTAATTATCTAATTGCTGGTATTTGTTGAAATCTTTAACATACAGGACTCTTCCCTGAGTAACACTCCATAAATTGATTGGTTTTACTAAAAGATTATCACCACCCTCTTAAAATCTTTGTCAGCTGGAAGAGAAGAGGAACTATTCACTGCCCAGACAAGGTGGGAGCCACAGAACTGCTGCTGACCTGGTGAAGCAAATGAGCTTTCAGTTTCAGCTAACAAAGCAAATTTTTTTCCTTCCATACAGTTTTCCATTTCCCTTCACAAAGAGACTGTAATGAGGCCTAGCAAAATAAAACCAACATTATGTCATGCTGTGGTGAGACAGCACTTGCCTTTATCACTTCCAAAATCTTATACTGGAAAGTGCTGTGCCCAAATAACTCCTCTGAGTTTTCAAGGGAACAATGGTTTCTAAGGTCCTCAGAAAAAGCCCATGCTTCCCCAGTCAATGCTCTATCCAACTCAATTACCAGGGGAAAGAATGAAGCTTTGACACCTTGAGGAATTCACTTTGACATTTACAGAGGGATGTGTGCTGTGTGGATTATATTATTATTTCCTCTGCAAAGAGAAACATGTGCAAGTGACATTGAAGTCAGGAAAATGCAGAAGAACAGAAGAAGATGTAACTTTTCCCTCCAAATATAAGTCATCAAGTCTCTCTTTTTCTTTAAAACTGTTAAAGTGAAGGCTCTGGAATGGACAGAAGGAAGGTGACAATATCGTCTGCAGTTCAGGAGACTTCTTACAATGGTGCTGCTAGAACAGAGAAAACGAAAACTTCTCTGTCAGCAGGACACAATAAGCAGGCCTACAACACCTGTTCCTGAAACACTGTTATGCTTGAAGCATGGGCTGGAACTTTCAGCTGCAGCTAGTTAGTTCCCACACTATGGGCTCAACTCAACAAGGTACCCACCTGTAAAGCAAGACACTTCCAGTAAAGAAAAGGATCCACTGAAGTGAATTTTAATACCGAACATATTTCTAAGCACTGTAGCTGAAATCTGTGGAAATTTATTAGAGATTAAACTGAACTCTTTATCAGTATGTAAATAGCCATTAATTTATGAGGACACTGCTGACTGATTTAAAGCCTTTTTCTTTTCTCATTCTCTGAAATACTCTTTGGTATTAACAAAAATTTGGGGTATGCAACAATGCAGGATTGGGTCAGGAATGCTCAGGTGTAATTGAAACATTAAAAGGTTATTCCTGATATGTAGTGCTCTTGAATGCAAAATTCTACAGCCAGAAGTACTTGGAAAGCATTTAGATTGTAGCAAATTTACTACTTGCAGCCAGTGATTTATTTCATGCCCTAATGCACTAAAAGGTCAGTAGCCTAAATTTATCTCAGTGATTTTCAACAGATTATGGCTTCTACAGTGTGTTCATACATCAGCTACCTTTGGATGTTAATGTTCATTCTAATCTCCAAATTCTTCAAGTTAATGGGAATTCCTTTAGATCTGAACTTTGCCTCTTTTTTTTTCTTTCCTTTCAACCTGAGCATAAAATCACTTTGCAGCAAGATGTTATATTCTGACTTTTTGCCTTGTTTTGAGCTGCTAGTAACAGCTTTTAATTTGGAAAGACTATCTCTGAGTTTTCTGCGCCTGACTGGTTTCAGCTCAATTGTTTCCTCAGCCAGCAGAGCATTTCATTTCTCCTGAAGGTCACTGCAAACTGCCAAGGCATTGAAACACATCAGCTTTTCATTCATGCTGCAATCTAATGTTGCAGTACTATTAAGATAAATAGTAGTAGGCATGTATGTATTACTTTTTTCTATCAAAAATTACCAAATTTATTATAATACAAAGCAAATTAGTCCATCAATGAACGAGCAACTGGTAATAACCCCCCTTCCTTGACATTGACACTTCAAATCACTAGAAATTAATCCTTTCATTACAGTGGTTTGACTGCATGCTGATAATTATTTGTATAAATTACACCATCATGTCATCTGCTTGTGGAAGTGGCTCTTCCAACTGCAGCACAACTAGTTGCAATGAGATGGTGATGCAGAAAGCTGCATGGATCCAAACCATCCCATAAAACAAACACAGTGGCCATCTGTTGGAGAAGGGCAGCCATTAACGGTTTTAAGGGCCTGGATGTGGTCCAGTATTGTTCATTCTACCACCAAAATGAAATGACTATTCTAATCAACAATATGCGTTTTAAAACTGGGTCATCGTATGTCTCCAATGCCTGTGTTGTTTGGAATCAATACATGCAGTGCTGACTCACACTATCAAAAGGCAATCTAGTCTGTTTTCAAGCTGGAGGATTTTCATGTGTTTCAAGTTTGTGGAATTCCTTTAATATGAGAGTTGAAGGTCTCTTCCAACCTAGAAATGTTGTGATTCTATGAGATATTGTTAAAAATTTTGTTATGACTCAGATTCAAATTGGAAAACTGAGACTAAAGAGTCTGCCAAAAGAAGCTTAGTTTCTTAACAGCTCCGCTGGACATCTCACTGTAGTAGTAAAATACAGTTGTCAACCAAGATGATAAGGATAAAGAATATCTAAGACACCACAATAATATTAAGAGTAAAAAAAAGAGAAATACAAACTTGGAAAAAAGAAATGTACTGGAGTCTGTACAAATGTTCCTCTAGTTTATTTAAAATTGTTATCCTATAGTTTATTTAAAAGAAAGAACAAGTTTATTTCCTTGACCTTCCATATTTCCAGTTAAACATTCTGTTCAAATTTGGACTTCTTAGTGATTATGGAGATTTTTAAGGAGTTCTTAGGTCTCCTGTTGCAGTGGTAAGAAACCCATTAACTGGATGTGCAAACAATTTAATGCAGACACAACATGGCAAGTTTCCTCACAAAAGCCTGCCAAAAGGCATAAAATGGGTCTATCAACACCTTTGTTGTTTTACAAGTGCTACCTTGGGAAATGTTGTAAATTATGCCTAGGTCCTTGATAGGGTTGTCATACAGATAAATACTTACTACAATCAAAAGAAATTAAGCTAATTTTATTCATAGTTTCAGTCAGAACAAAGCTCAAATCTCAAGCAGTGAATTACTAGCACACTGCATGATGTCCAGACTGAAAAGATTCTCAGGTGATAATTACCTATACAAGGAAAAGAAGGCTGTCCTGTTTCAGACAAATATTTTCTTGCATTTGTTCCTTATGAAAAAATCGAATTAATGAAATGTTAGACAAATACTAGAATAACTAAATTTTTTTGCATTTGAAATTCAGGCACAGAATGCTGGATCAAGCTTCCATGTCTGAACATTTGTACTAATGTACTTATAATGTAAATATTTAAGAAAAAAATTAGCCTTTTATGGGATTTTTATCTATCATACCAACCATATTACAGGTGTATTACTTGCTGTAAAGATCTAATTAAGTAATTCATCAGTGTAACTGGTCTAGTCTTTGTAAGGCTACTTTTCTCATCTGACTAAAGTTTTTAAATGGAAAAGTAAGCCAGACTGTATCTAACCTCTTGGGGTCGAGTCATCTTCAAGGCATAAGGAAAACTTGCTCAGGTACACCAAGCCCACAACTCCAGATCTTTCTTTTAGCTTTCTCACAGAGGATGTATTTTTTAGTTAAGGACCTTGAGGGATTGATAACATTTTTTTGTCTCCAAAGGAGTGAGCTAAGTCTGAAATTCTTGAACTTGCAGAGGAGCTGAATGATTTCTGATGCTCTGAGAGGGAAACTTCTTGGCCATTGGCACTGAAATCCTGTTTTAAAGATGAAAGTTATACAAAGACAGATTTTGAAGTCATGCTGGCTCAGGCACAGAAGTCTTCTGTAAAGCTGAGTTGCAGGTATGTATCGGAGAAGAAATTATCCAAAATGCATTTTTTTACCTAACTGATGTGTCTAGGATACACACAGCGGCTGTGCAGCTAGAGTACCTGAAGGTATTTCTACTCACTGTTGGGCTCATTCTATGTGCTTACTCTGTATTTCACAGAATTATTTAGACTGGGACAGTGGCTGAAAAATGTATCATTATTACATCAATATTTTGCAAGCTATTTTCTTATTTTTGGTAAAATGAACTGCTGTCCAAATAAGAAGTGAATTCAGAAAGGGGAACAAATGTGCATTATTTTCTGAGTACTTTAGTGTTTTATGAAAAGAAAGGAACAGAGAAACAGCAGTCTCACCATTTCATTTCTATGTGTACAACAGTTTACAGTTGTAAAGAGCAATCATTTAGTGATATATTTGGATCTTTTCAGAAAAGAAGTGTGCTAACTGTAAGTAATCTAATAGTGGACACGTTAATGTCAGCATTTGATTGCCATCAAATGGAAGAAGAGCATTTACAGAAGCCAGAACAAACGGAGAATCAACATAGCTCTAAATCCAGCTTAACCAGTGTCTGATCTGTGCTGCTAAGACATTTCAGCCCCACTCCTTCCAAAATCTTCTCCCACAAAAAAGAGCAGTATGAATGAGTGTCTGATTCACTGGGATTCCTAGGTAAGTGATTGCCTATGTTGGTGACTCAGATTAGAAATCTAACTCAGAGGAGCTGTGGGAGACTGCTCTCCCTCTTCCTCTGAGTGTCAATCAGTTTGCTCATGCCTTAAATTAGCCCTCGTTTAATACTTCCCAAAACAACTGGCTGCCTGTCATACTGACTCTTCTGCTAATGCATATTTTGGACTTGTCATGTTTACTAAGCACTAGCAAAAGGATACAGAGCTAGTCCACAACTCAGTCTTGAAGCATACTTGGAAAAAATTACCTGATGGGCCTGATAGAGCCCATTACCTGATAGAGCCATCCCAAAATTACCTAATAAAGCCACCCAAACATCCTCTTCCTTTTAGCTGATTTTTCAACTTTGGTGAAAAGCTGAAAAGTCTGATCCCCCTGCAGAGCCAAGAGCACAGTTCATACAATTGCTCCTTAACCCAGTGACAATAAAATTAGCTTAGTTCAGACTAGCAGTTTAAACTGTTTAAATTGCCTGTTTCAGTCTGTGCTGGAAGCTGGTGAGGGACTTCTCACACCCACAACACTCAGTAAGGCAGTGACAAGTGTGGAGCAGTGAGTGCTGCAAAGTATTCACCCCTGCATGAGGAGGAACCCAGCTGTCATCTCATTCCTTTCTGGTCCAAAGGTTTCAGCACCACAGAGACAGCAGAAAAAGAAAGAAAGCAGAAAAATTATTCCTATTCTTATGGAAAAATCATAAGCTCTTATCTGAAGTTTTACCTCATTTAACTTTTCACTTTATCCTTGCTCAGAAAGAAACAAGAAAAATAAGAAAACTCTCTCCTCTAGTGATTTGTTCTCATTAGAGTTCAGTCTCTGGCTAATTAAATAGCCCCAGGTGCCAGACAGAACCTTGTTTGCAATAACTTATCTTGTTTTGGTCAGTTCCTCAGCTCTGCTAGCAACAGCAAAGCAACAGATACTTCTTTCCATTGCTGTACTGCCGTATAACAAAATTAGAGGTAATTAAACCTTCCATTTGAATCAGCACAAGTGACATGGCATATCTCTAGGTCCTGCCATTTTCATTGCCTTAAGAAACCTTCAATACATGCAGGAACTTCTCTCTTCAGACCATGGTTTGTAACAATTAGTAGTGTGGATTACACTGTTTGACCTAAACAACACAGTACTTGACAGCCGTCAATAACCTAACATGATAAGAAGGTAATAAATTGGTTTCTCCTCATACCCTCCTGTCTATTAAAAGAGTTAACTCTGAGATAATACGTAAGGTAAAAGAACAGGGGTGGCAAGTTATGAGGAATCTCCAGGGTAATGTATGTGATGTTATGTTGGTTATGTATTAGAAACCTCCCAAAGGAATTTTGTATTATTTAGTAGTAAGAGCAAGAGCTGGGCAGAAAATGAGATTTTCTCACACCTCTCATAAAAATATCTATTAGACACAACTGAATGAGATCTTTTTTTTTTTTTTACTAGGCGGCACTCTCATCACGCTGAGTTTGCTGTGCTGAATCATAGGGAAATCTCAGTTCAGATGGAACAGTATCTTGGTTCTGTCCCACAAAACTATGTCCCTAGCTCTGACTTTAGCCTGGATCATTTTTATAGATGTAAAGAATAATAAAATGGTCATTCTGGTGTAACTGGGGAGATAGTGTAATCTGGTGGAAGAGAGTGTCCAAGCAGCTGGAAGCAGGCTTTCTCTTTTTCACAGGCAGCCCATAAATGAGTTAGAAGCAGGGAGATTGTTTTACTGGCCGAGATATTTGTTGGTTTGATAGAGTAAAGGTAGTCATTGGGACAACTTCATGCCCAGGAAAATGGTTGTAACCACATCTGCAATGGGCACTATGCTAACACAGTGTATAAATCAGGATTCCCTCAAACACAGCAGCGCAGCTTTGACGCACTCAGAAGAGGAGGGATGGCTTGGTAAACTATAAAATATTCTTTGTCTGAAGGGGATTGTCTGAATACAGATGTTTTTATTTATACATCATATAGATATAGTGCTGCATATGAACGTTCTCTTCAAAACTGGTTCTGGATTTTTTTCTTGTAGTTTCATATTGTCTGTTTAAAATGAACAACAACCATAAAAAAGACTCAACTCAATTTAATGTTACTAAAATGAGATAATTTATGAATTGAATTTAGATCTGTGGATTTAGATAATTCAAAACCCTGTCTTTTCTTATACTAGTTTACTTTCCCTAAGCTGACAAGACCACATTGTTTAAGAAACCAGCTGTGTTTTGACTCCAGCAAAAGCTGATGTACTCAAAATGATATGGGAAAGGTGCTGCTGTGTGGGATTTTTCCAGTGCACAAAGCAGCATGCACCTTCCTCTCTCAGTGCTTGTAATAATTCCTGTGAACTTTTCAGAAGATTATGGAACCAGGTGTTGCCTGGATAGCACAAAAAGAATGTCTCAAATATGAAAATTCTTCTATCTTCTCGAAGTAAATATCTTCAGGAATTAAACATAGCAATTTCTTCATAAGTAAACGACTTTCTCCCACCCACTGAAAAGGAAAAGATAAAGGCTCTGTATAACATATGTCTGGATACATTCAGGTCGTACATAGTGACAAAACACAATATGCCAAAGATTACTAAATAATCTTCATACTGTTAGGCAGAATTGAAGAGAGGAAGACAACATTTTGGCAAACATTCAGCTAGACAGCATATCTTTATTGAATGAATATACATCTCTAATAAGTCACCACCCAAGAGACCAGTATAAATTGGCTGTATAGCAGAAAAGATCCTCAATAAAAGGTCAAATGAACTTTTTCCAAATATAACACAAAGATATTTTTATGTGGTAAATTAAGAAAAAAGGTTTTTCATTGGAGCTGATTCATAAGATTATCAAAAGCAAGAATTTAAGGATTGATGGTTCTGAAAGGCAAGAAGGTATTAACTAGATTTACAAGGGTTCGCTGGAAAAACATTGCACTGTGTTGTGAGGATCTAAAGAACAAAGTTTCATGTCACAAAACACTTTCCCCTCAAGATAAGCCACCACAACAGAACTTTAGATAAGTGCAGACAGCACAGCAGGAAGGAGCTAATTCCAGGCCTAATAGAGGTAGAGGTTTGGTTAGCATCTGGACAAAAATTGCCACTGTGGGAAGCTGTGAGAAAGGAAATTACTGCTTACACCCATGCCAGCCCAAATTGTGGCAAGTTCTACAACCACCCCTTGGATACCTAGGGCTTGAACAGTATACAGTGCCACTTCCAGAAGAACGACTCAGGACCCTCACCACCAAGAAGACCAGAGGAAGAGGAACAATGGGACACCATCAGAATCCATGTGGTGATGATATCTTTGCTTAATCTCTCTCTATCCCCTCTACACCCCCTTCCTATTTTGATCTCTCTCTCTACCTCACATTTACTGTCAAATAAAATCTGTACTATTGATTTTGCCATATATTCTCCTTTGCACCACAATTCAGGCAGAGGCATCCCTTAATAATCAGATCTTAACATTTGTTTTTATTGGTAAATCCTGACCATGAAGATAGAGCAACAGCAAAAGGAGTTTCATTCCAGGAATAGAATAAGCTGTACTTGCAAATTGGCTCTTTTTGCTCTTTAAGAAACATTTCTACATCCAGGAAGTTGTTACCATACTTATGTCATTCAGCACAGTGAAAACATCTCACTTCTTTCTAGCCCAGCTATGTCAGCAAATTGCTTTAAGGGCAAACATGATCTAAGCAAAGAAACAGTCATAGACCATTTTTAAAAAAGTTGTGCTTGTTTTAGTAAGACATATTGGAAATTATTTTGGATTTATTATACTAGATTTTATTTGCAAGATATCATTATGAATCATATTTTGAATATTTGAGGATTCCTACTACTCTTCTTCTGCTTCATCTTTCATTCTTTTTCTAAAATTTCCCCCCTAGACAATAATGTGCTGTCACTGAAAGTAGAGTTCATTTGTGGGAAAATACACAAAGCGTAATGTTCAACACTGTACAAGACAGCTAATTGTTTCCTGGGCTGCATATGAAGCATGACCAGCAGGCTGAGGGAGATGATTCTCCTCCTCCAATTTGCTTTCGTGAAACCCCATCTGGAATGCTGTGTCCAGATTTGGAGCCCCTACCCAACACAAGAAGGATGT
This sequence comes from Acrocephalus scirpaceus scirpaceus, assembly GCA_910950805.1. Lineage (NCBI taxonomy): Eukaryota > Metazoa > Chordata > Aves > Passeriformes > Sylviidae > Acrocephalus > Acrocephalus scirpaceus. The sequence continues at coordinate 66,866,940 of OU383775.1, read as the reverse complement.
GAACCTGCTGGAGTGAGTCCAGAGGAAGCCACGAAGATGATCAGAGGGCTGGAGCACCTCTGCTAGGAAGACAAAAGTGAGTGAGCTGGAGTTCAGCCTGGAGAAGAAAAAGCTCCAGGGAGACCTTATTGTGGCCTTTCAATACTTAAAGACGGTTTATAAGAAAGAAAGAGAAAAGCCTTTAACTAAGACCTGTCATGATAGCACACAATGATTTTAAATTGAAAGAGAGTAGATTTAGATTGGCTGTAAGGAGGAAATTCTTTACAATGAGGGTGATGAGGCACAGAACCAAGTTGTTCAGAGAAACTGTGGCTATCCCATCCCTGAGAGTGTTCAAGTCAGATTGGATGAGGATTTGAGCAATATAATTTAGTGAAAGATGAGGTTTTTTTGTCTTTTCTCTTTCTTCTTTTCTTCAGCTCTAAAGACCATCTAAATGAAATACTAGATTTCATTTAGATGGTCTTTAGATTTTGAGAGTTATGTTAAATAAATTTCAATCTTACTATATATCACCATGACAAGATAAAAGACAACAAAAACTGGAGAGAGAGACCTGGTCATGGAAAGTGAGAAGATAATCTGAGAAGGCTTCATAAATCCATTGGTGAGAACTAAGCCTCAGTGGAAAACCATAATTACCTATAAGAACTAAGTAAAATGACGTCCTATTTCTTTACTCACTTGCTTACTCATGAGTGGAAGCAGGCAGACAGGAATATTTACTTTTGTTTACTGACCAACAATGTTTATAAGAAATCTGATTGAACTTAATGGATTTCTTTGTCCATGTATTTTTGCATATCCCATGTGATCTCTGTTTCAAATTCCAGAATCAATGGGCAAAAAATATATTGATTTCTCAGAAGAAAAAAATAAAAATAATAAAAAATTTAAGTCTTTGCCACCTATTTACCTAAGCAGATAGAAGCACCTTTCCAATTATCTGCAGCTCAAAGAATAGAACTAATAACAAATTAATGCCTTACAGGAAAACTACTTCTACCTTGGCTTCAACCATCTTCCCAGTAGATTTTGTTGACTAGTGCTCTAAGTGATACATCTCTCAGAGGCAAAAATAAGTTTTAAAATAAAAGTAAAGAGGGACTAGAAGGTGCAAGAGCCACAGGGGAGAGGGTAACTTTCAGGCACTATTAGAAATTGCAGCTTCCATGGAAATAAGGAAAACTGTCCCCAGGCTGGCCATGGGGTCCCAAAGATGTAGCTATATGAGAACAGGTATGGCAAATCCTGGTGTGAGGATAGCAGAGACAGTGGGAATATTAGTATGGGGAAAAAAGCTTCGGGGAAGAAAAAGGAGAATGGAATGTACAGGGAATCACATCAAATGTTGAAAAATGGAGACCTGGGATGGGAAACAATGAAAAGAAAAAGTGGGATCAATGTCTATAGGGACAAGCAAACAAAAACTGATGAGTGGACTACAAAGCCCCTGAAATAGGGGGAGATGTCGATTAGTTCACAGAACTCATATTGATTAGGGACAAAACGTGAAGAAGACACAAGTGTAAATGCTTTACTAATCAACAGAGTTTAAAGAGGATACTTATTTTTCTGCCATGGCTCAGGGTTTCCATAGGACTCATCTAGTATTAAATCTTTAGAACAAAATCAAGTGGATAATTTAGCTTTAGCATATTTATCTTTACAAATGTTAATAACAATGTGCAGTTAATATATTTCTTCAAAGATTGGTGGCAATGCATGCTGTTTGGCATTTCCTTTTCAGGACAGTAGAACAACTTTTTTTTGGTAGATTTTAAGAGGATTTATGAGGGTCTAATGATATCACACCTATCATCACTATCAACTGCAGTGTCCTCTCCATAATTAAGGAGTTTATTTAAGTGCACATAAAATACACTGGTCCAACCACAGTAGAATAAATCTTCGGTTTTATTTTAAGGACTTCTAATTTTCTTAGGAAAATTAATTCATCTTTTGTTAGAAAAAAGCCTGTTGCCAATTATTCATTGTGGATTCAGTTCTTGGAGAAGATCTTACTGCTGTGTTCAGTCAGGAACAATGGAATACTTGGAACCTGTTATTTTGTTTAATATGATCTTGCTCTTTGTAGCCATAAACTTTTTTCAGCTTAAGGCATGTAAACAAATGTTTTAGAATCACTCCACAGTATGAACTCTGCAGTGCCTACAAGTTAAACTGGGGTTAGATTCTAAAATGTATTAATATATTTTATTGTTTTCTAAGGGATTTGCACATTTTCTGTTACCAGTTTACAAAGTCTTTGCATGTTATTGTTCCTAAGCATCAGCCAAACAAACTTAGAAAAACAAACCCAGCTTCTGAGAGCCAAGCTGTGTTCTTTCCTTTTCACACATCATCACTGGTAATAAAGATTCCAAAGACAAAATTAAACTCCAAGATAATTCTAGGCCACCCCACTGTCTTTTAAAGCTTGCAATGACATTACGTCGATGTAATTGAGTGGAACATAAGTAAATAATTCTGGTAGGGAAGAAAATGGAGACCAACTCACTCTGTATTCCCTAAACTGGTCTACAGTAGTACCAGAAAAAAGATAATTCTAGATTTTAACACTTCACCTTTTTTTTTTAATTATTAAAGCTGCTTTATTGGACTACCACTGTTAAATTTCATTTTATACAACTGCATTGAAATAATTTCTATAAGAATTTCATTTTCCAGAAGTAACAAATGCATCCATTCATCCATATGTCCTTGATCTATAATGAGCTTAAAGATTCATTGTTAATTTTTCATTCTTTTGAGTAATTATTGTGATAAAGTAAAATTAACAATCGGTTTTAAGCACCAAGTAAAAATGGGTCTAAATTATTAATTATTGCAGAAATACCTTCAACTAAACCAATAATTGAAAAGAAAAATGCCTTTCCTGACAATTCTATGCTAGAAATAATGTAATTTGGCATTTTGTTTCTTACATAGAAAGATAAAGAAAAACCTCAGCTTTCTGGAATTCTAAAAAAATTGCACTACGTCAGATAACACTATAGACACCCTCAGTGCTGAACAGAACAAGTTATAGTTCACACTCCTGTCACTCTTCTCCCCCAAAAGATGTATTTGCTTCTGTCTAAGTGTAACTGTATAATCAACACGGTGCGTAAAGAATCCAGTCCAAGGCACTGGGAGAACTCCAGATTTCAAGATAAGAAAGGGTGGAAGATACAAAGCATTACGAGGAAACTATAATCTCTTTGACACATGTGGCTTCTGCTTGGCACTGGGGATGAGAGCAAGAACAAAAGCAAGGACCCCTGCAGAGATTATATAACCTCATTTTCAAAGTCACTGAACCTATACGTCTCCTATTCATCTTAGTGGAGCAACTGCAAGCAAACCCTTAGGTCCAGGATGTCTCCTAAATCCTTGCTTTCAAAAAACTCTCCATGATCCAGTTCCCCTGTCCCTATCTCTATGGATGTCTAAGCCATTTACGCCTAAAATAGCAGCTGTCTCTCCTCTAGGAAATCCAGAGTAACAATGATGCTGAAGTGTAATTTAAATAAAGAAATAATTTAAAGCCTATTGCTAAGACAGATTTGCACTTCTCTATACTAATATTTTGTTGTTGAAGATTTCAGTAGGTAAACAGAGGTATTAGTTAAAGATGACAGGGTAGAAGAAGGAGGATTATACACAGAGATGGTAAATTCCAAAGGGCCATGCAAGGCAGAAGAGATTGAGAGAAAATTTTTCTTCTCCCAACTAGGCTATTCAGTTTTGCATTTCACACCTTATTACAGCTCTTCTGTCGTGGTTTAACCCCAGCCATCAGCGAAGTACAACAGTGACTCATGCCCTGCCACAAGGTGGTATGTGGAGAAGAGTCAGAAAAAAAAAAAAGGTAAAACTTGTGGATTGAGGTAAAAAACAATTTAATAACTGAAACAAAGTAAAATATACTTATAATATTAATAACAATAATTTCTCACCACCCACTGACTAAGACTCAACCTATCCTGGAGCAGTGATCAGTGGCTCCTGGCCAACTGCTGCCAGTTTATACACTGATCAGGATGACCTATGGTGTGAAATATCCCTTTGGCCTGTTCAACTCAGCTGTCTTGTCCATGCTCCCTTCTGGCTTCTTATGTACCTGCACACTGAGAGAGCATGGGAAAAGTCCTTGACTTAGGATAAGCACTACTGAACAGCAACCAAAGCATCAGTGTTTTATCAACATTATTCTCATACTGAATCCAAAACCCAGCACTCTACCAGCTACTAAGAAGAAAATTATCTCAGACAAAACCTGGACATCCTCCTATTAAAGTATTATGGTTGTGAGCTCTTCAAAGTCATTAGAAAAAAATCAGTGATCATATTACAATGTCCACTTTCCAGGATAAACCACTGAGCCCCATACAAATTATTCTATAATGTCAGAGGAAAATACTTATCCCTTATTAATCTTCTTATAACTGAGACTGATAAAGCAGTGAAAACATAGCTCACTTTTTTTTTTTTTAATAATGGCCACTAAAAATAAAGCTCCAAGGGTTAAAAATCAGAGTAATGAACTGAAATTGTAGATGTGAAGACATGTGTTTGGCCATAACACTTCAAATAACATTTGCGTCAGCATCAAGAAGTTGTCACGCATATGTGGTCACTGCCTCCAGGTACACAAGGCAGACATTGAAGAGACATGTCAAAAGATACTGAAAGCCTTGTATTTATTAATTTGTGGGGAGGGGTTGGGGGTGGGTTGTTTTGTTTTATTTTGCGGACAAAATTCAGACTTCCTTTGTTCAATAATGAACATAATCCCTTTTGACTTTTGGACTGGCGGCTTGTGATGAACCAGCTGTCTGAGCCTCTACACACCTTGGTCACAAAAATGACTTCTTCCTTAATATTTCAGTTATCTGTTGACAGATTTACATTGAAGTGTCAAAAAACTACTTAATGCATTCATAAAAGCCAGAAAACAGTCTCTCCACTCATAAAATCCATATTTGACTGAAGGCATTCATATATAGGAGTTTTTCTGTATTTCTTTTGTGCTGTTTCCAGATGCTACCTGGTATTGAAATAAAAACCAAACAACCAACCAAGCAACAAAATAGGAATTGAGGGGTGATATTCCTTTGGGGAGGGGGTGGGATGTTCATGAGTTTCCATAGGCATAGAAGCTGCTGCCTCACAGTGGAGTGACCTGAGAGAGGCAGCAGCTCCCAGCCCCTGCTGAGTTCCCCTGGAGCAGGCAGCCCCACACTGAGACAAATTACCACTCTATGAATAACATCATTAAGCAAATGCAGAGGGAAAAAATAAATTGTCATTCAGAAAATAGCTATTTGCTATAAGAAGCTATAGCTTAATGTACCACCTCATGACAGTTTCTGCATTCATTGGTAAAATTTTTCTTATTAAAAAATCCAATAATTTTTAATAAAGTGCTCAATGCTTTTTCTTAAAAAAAACCCCCACCACTACTTAAAATTAGCATGAAATAAGACAGTATATTCATTTTTTTCTAATATCTTAAAATGCTCTGTAAGATACTGTTATACCTAAATCTAAAAGAGTACATAATAAAAGCATACACAATTGTGTTTGCCTCAGATTAAGTACTTTCATAATGCATTTGTGGACTGCATAAATGTCTCTTCCAGCTTTCAGTTGTTCAGACTAAGATAAAAAATTCCACTACTGTTTCTGAATATATAATGGAATATAATGATCACAGCTATCATTAAAGTAACTTGCAAAATTCTTAGAGTTAACATTATATAAAAAAGAATGTGAATTACTTTATGAAACTTTCAAAACTGTAGACAGATTTTATTGATTTTTACTGCATTTTCATAAGACATTAGCCCATAATACTTTCACTATGATAAAAAAATTCTTTTATGTAGGGACTTATGGCTTGAAAATCTGTTTTTTTTCTCTACTTTAAGATAATTTGCCTCATTGACAGTGCATCTGTTTTTTTCTTAATGAACATATCTACATGTATTTTAGAAATTGGGGCAATGGTAAGGAGTGTCACAGGAGTGAAGTTAGCCCATAAAAGTTTAGAGAGTGATACCCTTTGTCAGTGTTTATTTACAAACATTTCTGTTACTGTAAACTTTAAAAAGGCTATTTTAAATTAATTGGTGTTACAATTATAAATTAATAGTTATGGTACGTTTAAAATATTGACTGACCTTTTCTGCTCTGGTCTGGAAAAGATAGCCTGACCCATAGCATTACCAATCACCTACTATAACCTCTAGATCAAGAGAAAAGAATTAAAAATTAAAGGAAAAATGGTCAAAACTCTAAATAAGGTCATATAGTGAGTATACAACAGAAAAAATCTAACCACCACTGCACATTTCCTCTACATGATGGTAACATATGACCCAGATAATTATACTCTCCCACACAAAAAGGAGAGGAGTGAGTTGTGTTGGAGCACTGAAACCAGTCCTTTTGAACCTTATACCTTATGACAGGCATCCTTAAATTGTGCATCTGTCTCCAGACCCACCAGAGACTCTGGCACAGTCTGATTCCAGTGGCAGAGCCCTGCTCTGGTAGATTATTTCTGGTGTCAGTTACACAGGCTCTGTGACCCAAAACATGAGCTCCCATGTAGCCACCACACTGGCACTGTCCCAGCTTCCCTGTGCACCATGTTCTGCAACAGGGCTCTAGAACCCATCCACACCAGACTCTCCCCAGTAATAACCCATGCCAAGAGGCTGGAGTTTTCAAGAGACTCAGTAACAATATGCAGACTTGATGACACAAGGTACTTATGTCTACACTGGAAGAATACACTGTTGTCTCTTGCTATCCTGACAGAGCAAGCGTAGAGAAAGAGAGTTCTGTGACACTTGCACTGAATAAATGACCCTTCCAAAGGACAACATGCTGTAGTAAATCCTAATTTTTTTTTGGCTTTTCTGAGCCTGAACATTGCTCTGATGACTTCCAGACAGCAGCTGTTACCAATGGGTAATAACTACAAGGTAATTGTCCTTGGTTACAGTTTAAGATGGGCCCAAAATATGTACTCTATCCCCATCTTCATGAGCTGTTGAAACCAGGTGGGGCAGTGTTTCCCTTATCTTCTGTTATTGGGCCCAACAATGCCTTGCCCATGACTCATAGATAACTCCCTCCAGGAGCTATCTCTGGTTAATGGGCCATCAAGGGCCCACTACATGACTCATAGAATGAGATCATCCCATTGTGAGATGCTTCGCCCAGGGGGAGGAGCCAAGAATTCCCACCTGGATATAATCCGGGGTTTGGACCAGCACAGGCTGCCTTATCCACTGGACTCCCAGAATACAAGAGCTACCAGACCTTTCTACAGGATCATTGCTTCAACAAGACCATTTCATCTGGATTGCTACTACCACCCTAACTAAGAGGGTGTCAGGTTGTATTCTGACTCTGCCAGTGTTTTTTTGTACTATTGCATTTATTTTATTTTATTTTATTTTATTTTATTTTATTTTATTTTATTTTATTTTATTTTATTTTATTTATTTTATTTTATTTATTTTATTTTGCTTCATTTCCTCTTATTAAATTGCATTTCTGACTTGGAGTCTCTCACTGGTTTTGCTTTCAAACCAGTACAGTAATGCACCTGGGTGTCTCAAAACCCTGATATTAAAGGCACAGTGTCATCAGGAATCATGACGCTATTAAAACTTTCTGAAAAGAGTCATTGAGGTTTGGAGAGATCATGTGTAGCAACAATGGTCTCTCCTCGCCTCACTCATCCTGATGGTAATCCTGCCTTGCTGCAGGCTAGGACAGAAGCCATTTGCAGTATTATGTGGCATCAGGAACTCTGCTTTTCCTCCACCATCAGATTTTTACACCTGCTCATAAGACCACTACCAGACAAAGTGTTATTTTACCAAAGTATTTTTATTTTCTGCTTAATTTCATTCTTCAAATAGAGAAGAAATTGGCTCATGGCAAGCTGTGCTGCCCAGACATATAATGGCCTCCTGCCTTTCTTATCTTATCCTTTTTTCTTACAAGACTTTCTTCAAACTCTTTCTTCCAGTGAGATTCACTCCTTAAATCAGTGTCTTCTCAATGTTCTTTGAAGGGGAGGTTACAGACAAGGACCAAGACACGTAGTTGTGCTAAAGCAGGTGAGACATTCAGTTTCCCCAGGATTATATGATATTGATTTAAGACTAGCCCTTTCCATTTAGAGACTGGCTCAGATAAAATGAGTGTATCAAAAGCTCTCAAAATTCAGGTGCCAATGGGTTGGCAGCCCAAGTTGACAGGAATATTTTTTATATATATCCAGGATGATTGATTGTTCTGGCTCAAGTATGGCAAGGAAATCTACCGTAACCTCTCTAAGCATGGAACGCAATAAGGTAGAGGAACCAGATGTCCTAAAGAGATCATCTGAAATCTCCCAGACAAAGCCAATACCGAATTCAGAAGCTAGTCCTCCTCGGTATCTGATTTCAGTTTGAGCCTAGTTATCTTGATGTGGGTGTCTTGGGTTGGGTAGTCAAGAGATTTGTATTCTATTTCATCTGTTGTAAAAGCAGATTTTTTTTATCTCTTGTAACTCCAGGGGGGAGGAGGGTCTTCTGATAATGGGCCAGCTGTTAAAACCAGGTGTGACATTGTTTCTTATCTCCTTCCTTATCTCCTTCACCACCTGTCCATCCTCCAGGGAGATATCTTCGGATAATGGGCCATTAAGGCTCACCAATGACATGACACATTACATCATCCCATTGTGAGATGCTCCACCCAGTGTGGGGGGAGCCAACCATTCCTACCTGGATAAAAACTGAGACTCAGGAACAGCAGCCATCTGGTTTTCCACCAGACCCATCTCACCACCACTGGACTTTTCCTACTCCATTATCTGTACTCCACAGAACCTCCTCTAGAATTTATTTGAACTGCTTCCAACACCCTTACCAACAGGGTGTCAGATCATATCCCTGACTCTGTCAGGGTTTTTCCAGGACTTTTGTTTTGCTTGCTTGTCTTTGTACTACTGCATTTGTATTTTTTTTTTCTTTTTTTTAAATTCCTATTAAAGAACTGTTACTCCTATTACCATATCTTTGCCTGAAAGCTCCTAATGGCAAAATTATAATAATTTGGAGGGGAGGGGGATGACATTCTCCATTCCAAGGGAAGCTCTAGCTTTCCCTGGCAGACAACTGTCCTTCAAAACAAAGACAGTGGGTTACTGTGTAATTCAGAAACACATGGTATGTACGCAGGTTGGCCTGGTCGGCATGTTACAATCCTGAGATGTATCAGAAACACCTCCTCTCAAAATCGCATCACAAGACTTCTTTGGATAAAGATCCTTTAGCCCTTCCACTATTTCCTTCCATCCTACTCATACCAGTGGAAAAGACTCCGCAACTTTGAATATAATCAAATATAACATTGATCTTCAGCATCTTTTACAGTGGGATTACTGAGTACTTATAGTTGAAAGATAAAAGAGAGTGAGAAGAGAGTTGGTTCATTAAGGATACTCATCCTTTGTTGTCTTCTAAAACACAAGATGAAACACAGCTGCATGACTGTATTTTTAGTTCCATCTCTATTTATACAATTATATGGTTGGATTTTGAAACTGTAAATTTGCTGTTACAGATTGCATAATTTAGTTTCTGTATTGCACTGGGGTCATTCTCAGTTCTATTATGCAAGTGACAGGTGTGTGAATCAAGCAGAACACAGAGCTTGTGGTAAGGAGACTGTAGAGCAGCATTTCAGGGGGAGCACCAGATGCTCTGCTCTGCCCAGGCCAGCTGTGACATTCAATAGAAAGGCAAGTGTGTGCATCACCCCATCTCCTCCGAAGTCAAGAGCGCCACTTAACAACCCTGGGCACATCTGTTCCCAAGGACTCTGATTACTTCTGTCTCCTAGGGGTCAGTAAGGTCACAGGAATCTTCAAATCCATTTTGGCTCATCTTTATGTAATAACATTGTCATGTTACTGTACCATATGTACAACATATGACTCATTTAAAACTTTTTTTTTTTACATGAATTAGAATTTACAATCAAAGATCTGATATCCTGCAACAGGTAAGCACTGCTCTGAATAGACAAACTTAGTTTCTTGGAACATACTAACATTTCCACAATTATTTTTTTACTCAGAGTTGATGATACTTCATGATACTAAATTGCAATAGGAAGTGCAGCCTTTTCTGCAGGGCAATACATATATGATACCCTATTTGCTACTAGTCTAAATTAAAAACCAATCTTTTAATTTGAAATCTTAGAGAGACTATGCAGAATATTAATTAGTCAAACTGGAACATAGCCAAGACACCAGAGTTTAACATCCTTGCTCTTGTAAAAAGTAGAAAAGCATATTTTTCCTATGACACTAGAGGCTGAGGAACTTGTAAAAGAATGTCCATATGAATACAAAACAAAGTGCCATTCTGGGGCTTAGTGTCATTAGCTCCTTTTGAGTATGATAATGGGGAACCAAACCAAATCAAACCAAACCACAAAGATGAACTACTAGAAACAATTGTACCCAAAGATGTTGGATTTTTAAAAAGTTATTTAATTGCATTAAATTGAGTAATAATTGAAATTTGATATTCTAATTAATAAAACAAAAGGCTCTTTTCAAAGAACTTCTGGTAGAAGAAAAGCCCTATACAGTAGCTATTTCTAACATGAGATATGTAGAAACAAGGGAATCACAAATATTTATTGCAAACATGCATTACATACATGCAGCTTATTGATGAAATACACCATTCAAATGCAGAAAAGAAAAGCCTGTCATTTCTTAATTCCAAACATTTTGAAGTGATAACAGGTTTTCAATATAGATTGCAGATAGACCTCAACATCTGTTATTTGTTGGTATTTTTATGGGCATATAGAAAGGCATTACAAAATGAAAAGCAGAACAAAACAAAACAAACAAATAAATGAGCCAATCTATATTAAAAAAGTTAAACCACCACGCTAGTAGTGTTAGCCTACCAGCCAACCATGGTCCCATCTGCTCTCATGTATTTTTTGGGTTTGTTGCTTCTTCACTTTTTCACAGATTGGAGAGATACCATTGCACTCTCCTAACACACACATATACAAACTCCTCCTATCCCAGAATGCCATATTTCATAAAGTGGAGCTCTCAATATTTTTTCATTTGGGGTATTGTTTTTTTTAAGAAATTCAGTTCTCTGGTTCTGGTTTAAAAAGTGAGAAATTTGCTTGAATGAGTCATATTCTGGAAATGAACATTTGAACAGATGAAATGTTCCTTCAGGAGTATTTTTTTTATATATATGAAAGAATCCAGGCATCTTCTCCACATTGTTCTTTCATCTTCTCTTTGAGGTCTTCAACCTGTAGCAGAATTTCAAGCTGAGCAGCAAAAATTAGTTAATGTCCTAACACTTAGTTGAACTTCAGTTCTGAACTGCAAAAATGTTCTAATGATAACCTGTTCATTCTTCAGGATATATGAAAATTAATAATTACATTAGTGACTTCTGCAAATCTCAACAATAAACACTGGAAAAAGACAATGAGAAAGTCTGGATTTCTATCTCCAAAGTAAGACCATAACAGCATGAAATGAATAAGGCATGGGCTCACTCTGTAAACAATAAAAAGAAAAAAAAAATATAATGGAAGCACTGCTCACTAGAGAGCCCATTCTAATCATCATACCAGATGAGTCAAGGTTCCTTCAGAAAAGCTACTGCACACTCATGTTATTGAAGTCTGAATCATAACACACCCTTATAAGAGGGCTGAAAACAAAGTGCTCTGGTTGTGACGTTTCCTAACATTTGAGCTCTTGGTTTCAAAACCTTCCTAGTAATTTTAAGAGTTTGCCATTTGTTATATGGCTGCTTACTTACTTGCTTTACAGCTTGATAAAATGGCAAGTTAGTGATTTGACATCATGATCCTTGATTTTAATTTCTTCTTGTTTTGGATGACTAAATAAGGTTTCTCATACTGCATACCTGAAAGCAGTGGTTATTTTTAAAATTGTTCTCCTTTTACACAGACAAGCTATTAGTGCACCCAACAATTATGTACATTCCTCATCATTGTAAGATTGTGTAAGAATATACAATACAAAAAGGATTATTAAGAGAGCCAAAATTAGTGTACTAATGATTCAATTTGACAGTTTCATTATGTATGATGTAGATAAAACTTAGAACTCTTTTAAATTACTCCTGCCAGGTTCTGAACAAGACCACTAAACCAACTTAGAATAAACTAGTTTTTTGTTTTTTTTGTAATAAATTTATCATAATGGTGCATATATACACAGCCATATATTTTTCTTTTTATACCAAATGTTCAGGACATTATTTTGATCTAATTATATTTCATCTAATTATAGTTCATCATGGTTAAAATATCAAATTTAATGGCATGTCACGGATTAACAGAATAATTTGATTTCTACACTGTTAATTAGAACTTACATTTACATGATTATGGAAAGTTATATGTGAATTACAAAATTATTACTTAATGTCTAAAAATCCTTCTGCCTGTTTCTAAGAGGATATATAGACAAGTGAAATTATTAAAATATATATTTAGGCATTTAAAGTCAACTAATGTATTTATTGGAGAACTATCTACTATTGACATCATAAAATTAAAAAAGCAGTTAATGAGAAATTAGCCACTCCTGACTACCAAACTCAAACATAAACTTGGAACATCCTGGGGATTCTCTGGAAAATTAGCTCTCTTGCCTTTCTTGTCTGGTGCACATCCAGTCACTGAGACAGGAATGTCCCCTGTCCCCCAGGTGCACTCACTCTGCAGTTCAGACACAAGTGGAAGCAGAAGTGCCTAGATGTGTGCAGGACAAACCTGCTTCTAGGCTCTGTGGTTCAAAGCCAGGTTTCTCATCACACCATCATCTTAAAGGTGGGAAGGACTTGACAGCTAAAGAGAAAAGAGCTGTTTGGGATTTCCAAGGGCAGACAAGCAAACACAGCCATTCCCATGCAGAAGATGCTAACCCCTCCATGGAAATAGGCTAATCTGGCCTGCTACCCCACAGCAGGTGAGTTTCTGCTGTCACCCTCTGAAGATGTGCTGCTGGTAATTCGGGAGATAAATTATTCCATGCTGTAGGGCTGGGTGACCTGTGCTGCTCTGCAGTTATATCTGCCCTCAATATTTGGCTGGGAGGAGATCCCTCACCACTAGTTTCTGAGCTGAAAAAGTTATCAGCTTCCCTACCTTAAATGCAGCTAGTGCACACTTCCCATGCCTGAAAGGGTGACCATGTCAACAACATAATGGTGACAGTCACTTTGCAGGCTTCAGTGAGTCAGAGGGGCAGTGCCATATGACATTATGAACTCTGCAAAAATGCGCAAAATACTGAAGAGATCCAGTACTCATCTGGAGGGACCAGCAGGGATTTAGTTCCTTCCCAGCGACATAACCATCATCTCTGTATGCAGATTCAGTACACAAAACAATGAAGTCCAGCATTATTGTAGAGGGTGAAGAAAATCAGAAAAGGAAAGAAAGTATATTTTATTCATTTTTATTTGTTAATGCATAGCAGGTTGCACTTCTGTAGTAAATTACAGCCCACTGACATATCAAGTGACACAGTGTGTAGCTTAGTGTAAGAAAGCTCCACATTGTGGGGATGGTTTTGGATCATTTTAGAGTACTTTAACACATCACAAAAGCAATTTCCTGTCCTTTCTGCTTCTTTTTTTTTTCCTTCACAAATTCAAGTACCAACTCACTATGCAAAATTATCTACTGCCAAGATTTAGAAGAAATATCAGTTACTTGTGTACAATTGCAGAAGGGTTATAAATATGCAAAGGAAATTTAAGTACAAAAGTTTGCAAAGTGAGGAAGGATACAACTGGACTCTTGGCTGTCATGACCTTTTTCTGAGGTTAGTCAGATTAACAATCTAGTGTAAATGATACCAAAAGAAAAAGAAACATATTAAGTTTCCTAGTCCTTTTATTTCCATTTTTTTCTTTTTTCCTTTTTTTTTTTTTAACTAAAGCAGGATATCTCATTCAATATCAATTGAAAGAAAAAATCACTTCCATTAGGGTGATGTGCTTATATTTCTTCTGCTACTGCACTGGACTTCTCTGAATTTCTCCCAGGAAAGAAAACTCATGAAAAAGTGAGATGAAAATATAATACAGCTAAAAAATTACAAATTAGGAGTCATCTGATTTGAGTCTTAATAGTATAAAATTGGAGTCCTTTAAATAGTACTGGTTCAAACACACTGTTACTCTGGGAAACCTTGACATTATATTATGCTTTCAGAAGCTCTAGGATGATAGAAAAACAGACAACAGGTGGAAAATATGTAAATAAGTCTTTTCATCATGTTCTGACTGAACCAAATATCAAAGCCAGGATAGGGCTAATTAGCTACCAAGGCAGCTGTTGAAAATTTGTCCTACCTAAGCATCTCAAAGGGATTCCTACACTGCAGTCATGCTGGGAGCCCAGCTCATGTCACACACCAGATCACATACAGGAGAGTCGTCACTGCAGAGAGCCTGATGTCTTCCCATGTTTTTACCCCAGGTGGGACCTATCTCAGATCACGGACACCAGGAGCAATGGTCAGAGAGAGGCCCATCATCAGAGTTAGCTTACTTACTGGTGTAGGGGATATTATAGTCTTGAGCTGGGTTCACTTGTTGGTTACATATTACAACTCCCTCCCTGTTATGCTACAGGTTCTCTTGAGAAAGTAGAAAAAATTATGCAGCTATTATGCAGACCTGCTAGCAGATTGCAGGTCTGGTTTCTTTTCCTCTGCCTGTCTTTCAATCCAGACCCAAACTCTGCTTGGTAAATTACATTTAGTCAGTTGGCACCTACAGGTCCAGCCAGCCATACAAAATATTTTAAATGAGAAGAATCACTACTTTTCCTTTGAGCTGACACTCTGCCTTTTTTCTGGCATTCTCAGAGCCCCTCTACACTTTTCCTTGGCTATACATGTTCACAATAATGCCACAGAGAAGGGTGTCCACCACAGGTTTTCCCACTGGACCGCAAATGTTTAGATTGTCCCAAAAATTTATAAAGTAGCTTACACATCTTGCCCTAAACTTCACCTTTACTTCTATATGGAGTTACTGTCATGGATGCTGCAGAAGCTGCAATTAACTGTTTATATGATAGATCAAATATTTAGATCTCAAGGTCTTCCAAAAGCATGGCAGAGGTTCTGTGTTTAGTCAGCCCAGTAGTCTGATCATGGTTACCATGCTCCTCTTACCACACTGAGAATGGGATCTGCAGAATTCTCTTTTTTACTCATGCTGTAACAAGCAAATACTGTGGAATATCCACTATAACAGAAAAGGTAAACAGCTTGTTCTCTTATTTTAGATGCAGGAAATACCTCAGGAGTCCTTAGGGTGGATATAATAAAACTTGATAAACTTTATTATAGTAAAACAAGGTTTCTCCTTGTTTTCTTCTAAAATATTTTTTAACACTTATGTTGTGAAAGAATACCCTGAAAAGCAAATACTTTATTTTAGAAATCATTATAATTTAATTTAATTATGGATAATTTCCAATAAAATTCGTTTGTTTCAGTTATTGGTCATGTATTCAACTAGCAGGTGTGTGAACTAATAGGGAGAAAGTTTTATGAAATAGTGTCTCTTATCAGAGAGAAGCCTGTGGTTTCAATCATATTAAGAAATAACAGGAGATGTTGGCTGTTTCTGGTACAGACATTTCTTTCCTACTAGTGAAGTGTCCTTTTTTACTGAGTATTTGAACATTTTCAGTCCCATTAGGTATCTTTTTTCTCCTTATAAATAGTTGTAAGCGCCATATTTTGAAAAATGAAAATGTCCAGATATATAAAAGGAAGGTAAATTCAACAACTCAGCTAGATAAAAGCCTGATTTGCTCAAATGCGCAATCTACAGGAATGTAAAAATTTGTGAGTTTTATTGATAAATAAGTGTAAAAAAATTTATTACAATTTATACACTGGAAATGCCTAAAGAGAAATATATAAATAAATAAACATATATACATGCATATATATATATAACTTAATATTAAATATTCAAGCAGCAGTAGGTCAACATATTTTGAAAATTCTATGTCTGTTGAAATAGAATATATTCCTGTGTATATCCTGTATATCCTATATGTATGCATGGTTTACATATATAAATAAAGGAAAAGACTGAGATATGAGACTAAGCAGTTAATCTCATGTAAGAATGTTCACGCTGGCACAGCAAATGGACATGCTCCTATGAAATCCACAGATGTTATTATAAGTTCATTCACAGTGAAAAACACTTTGTGCATATAGAGTTTGGAGAGTTTCACTCTTTGCCCTGTCCATATCCTTCACTGAACACTGTGATAGGACTTGGTAATCTGTAGAAGAATTAAACTAAAATATAAAATTTATAAAAAACACAGGAGGTCCTGGAATATGGCAGATAAATCAATTGTAATGGTTTCTGCAATAACTTTTTGATATATTTTATTAATTAATGAAATACTTATTTCTCTGAAATGAATGCAGCAAAGATTATTTTTCTAGTATTAGTTTCTTAGCTCATATACTATGGAGTCATAGATGCAGTTTTGGAAAATTACATTATTATACTAGGAAATAATCCTAGTGATCCATTCCTGGATGTGAAAGAAATTCAGAGATGATAGTGAAAGTCATGCCATGATTTTATGAATTTCTATCACTAGGAAAAGTATTTGAATTATGGGATGCTGATTATTTTTGGAATCTCTCCTTATCTAAATTATCTGCAAGTTGTATTTCTTCAGAAAGTCTCCTGCAGCATAGAAGTATTTTTTTAATTAACTGAAAAAAAAAATGAGGTGGCTTAGTTTTGTGGTGGGGTTCAGGCAGTAAGAAATGGACTGAGAATACTTGCACAGCATAAAGGCAAACTCAGACCCAGTGTAGATACAAAGAACCTTGCAGTATGACTATTCACACCTAAAATTAGACTATATCAAATAGTAAAATTCAAGTGCCAGTCACTTTCTCTTAAAAAAAGGGGAAAAAAAAAAAAAAAAAAGGCAAAATCTTAACTCCTTGAGGGTTTTTTTAAGTTTTCTTTCTCGTAGTCACATCTAGAGATTTATGCTTCTCCCCTCCACCTTGCCCTCACCCCCACCTTGATTTTCTGCTTTTATTTAAAAATAAAAGATAGAACCTTGAGAAAATCACCAAAGAAATGCTGTGCCAGGTTCCAATAAAAAATAAAATGTGCTGACACAGATTTTAAGGTCAGGAGGAAAAATATGATAATTCAGTCTGACCTTTTTCAAAACATAGAAAATTGAGAGGCAATGCTTGCCATAAGTTTTTTTTTTTTATTAAGTTTATAGTTTTGCACAATGACAGTTTAAGTTTTCTCTCACTTTTAGTAGGATTTTTCCACAGTTATCTGGCAACGTTTTCAAGGAAAACTTGAAGGTAACAAGAGAATAAAGGATTTTTTAGTTTGAAATATGCTGACTGTGTACTACACAATGTCATTTTGCTGCATGTATCAGATATAGCCTCTCCAATTTTCTGTAAGCAATCCACAGGATAGCATTCTTCTACAATGAAAAGCTGAAATGTGCATTAGGACACCCTTCATGCCAAATACAGAGGATAAGTGATCTCTTTCATTCCTTTGAATGCTCAGGATGTTCCAAACAATTACAAAAAATAGAGAGAGAGCTACATTTATAAATAAATTTAGACAAAAAAATCTTTCACTATATACTTTTCGAAAAGCTGGAGCTCAGTCAAATGTCACTGGAATGAACAAATGCATTTTAAAAAGATATATATTTGTGTGACTATTTTGGATTTATCTTTTTCAATTTTTCAGCTCTGGAATTTCCATTTTCACAGGCATTAAAAATAATCAAGTATTTTGCTTTTTAATGATTTGCATGTTTGTGGAGTTTTCCTCAGAGATAAAAAGAGAAACTGTTTTCCTTGACCCTTCCAGGTAGGCTGATCCTGAAAATTTCTGTTCGAGGTATTTTCAGAAATTGTAATCCCTTGAAAACCATGTTTTGACTCCTCAGGGTTATTAAACATACCTCAGGTAGTTAGAACTTGCCCAGTGGTGATATTTGTATGGCTTTGACACCAAGTGGTGCTGCCACAGGCAGTGTTTTGGCTCTCTGTGTACATACATACCTTCAGCTTTGGCTGTGTCAGGCCCTGTGCAAAAAGATTCAGCTTCTTCCAGCAGCTTTTCCCTACAAGTAACTAAGGAGTTCATAAACTACAGAGTCACTTTTTATCGCAAAGCTGCCACCTAAGAACAAGGTAGGAGCTTAGAGCTATGTCACCCGGAGACAGTGCTGGACGTCTTCTGGCCAGGGGAGATAGATATTCATTCAGAAACAAGTTACACCTGGGACAGAGCTAGATTATCTGTCACTTGGTTACTTTCAGCTGGGAATGCAACTGCACCTCTCCAGATAGTTGTAACTCTTCATAAGCAACAGTCACATCAGTGTGCATTCCTTCTGTCTGCTTACATGTGCAAGAGCTGTATACTTTATACCACTTGACACGTTATATAAAGTTTGAGAGGACTTGAGTTAATTAGAAAAGGTAGTCATGATCTGTTAGGTTTAATATGAAACCTTTAGAGTGACAATGCAAAATCATTCTGCAGAAATCCCAAGACCTCCACACAAATGAACTCAGTTGATAATATTTATTGACAGAACACTGGTATAATCTCATTAATATTTGCAAATTTCAATTACAGGGAGGGCATGAGCCTGTTTAAGTAGTCACAGTTTTCCATTATGATTGGAACAAACACCAATTTATTAATTCATCTTCTAATTTTGAAAAGGGTGAAAATGTGATCCTGCTAAGAATGATATATGATGAAGTAAATTATTTTTGCATAGATGTAATGCTATTTTCTTCCTGTGACATTGAAATTCAGTGTCAAATTCTGAGAGAGAGGAAAGGATAAGTGAGCATAGGCCATTCCTCACATAAATGAAAAATTGGCATGGTTCACTAGCATTATGAAAGCAAGTAATACAGTATTTTGTTATTCAAGACCTGAATCTGTTGGATAAAAATTGCAATTGTGGTTCACAAAAAGGGGGATAACTGTATTTCCCAAGAGTAAGTGAAGGGCAATGAAATTACAATTTGATGGTGGTTTTTTGTTATATTTTTTTTTTCTCAGTAAAGATTTTCCCAAAATGAGAAAATGTACTACTAATCATGCAGAATATTTTGACAGCAAAACTCTGTCCTCCTAAGGATTCCAACCAAAACTTTTTAATGAGGAGTCTTGGAAAGCATTAAAAGACAGGGATTTTGTGATATATCTTTACATCTTCTATACAACTGTATGCTTATAGACATAAATAGAACAATTTGCTTACTAAAGTAATGGTTTATTTCCTCCTGATTTGTTTTGTAAATAATATGAAGCATTATCATTACTTTCTTATTTGTATTTGGGATGTAGTTGTACCAAAAGGCTCCAGTGCAGAATCAGAACCATTGTCTACCTCAAATAACAATCAGTCAACTAGTTCATATGGAGGCAATGATGTTAGACTAGGACAAGGTTAAAATAAACCCTCTGAAGCAAACTGTGCCCTCCTTCTACTCAAAGAGCAGAACTGGTGTGTTTATGCATCACACATCTAACACAAAAGCCACCATTCAGCCCCAGAAAGAATAGCTTGCAGATGTCACTGCCAGGCACAGTTTGCTGTCAATCTAAAAATAAGATACACAATCTTAAAAGGAGCTGAAGAAGCATTCTAGAAACTCTTTGCTAACTAGCAAAAGGCTGGACACATGGCAGAGTGAACAAACGTTTTCCAACACAGTGTAGATGAGAAGTTGATAAACCCTCTTCCTAGAGCTTGCTGGAGCACTCAGAAAAGACTGTGACTTATCTGAGCAGCCAAAGAATTACTTTTCCTCACAGTCCAGGTATACAGCATGCTGCAAGAGTTCACTGTAGCTCTCATCCTGGGCTTTTTATTTCATTCTGCTCCTGAAAGTACAACGGTGAAACACATCTGCTTTGGTATTCTTCATTAGATGTGACAAAAAACCCCCACCAGCCTAACCCCCCCCTGAGGCTGGAACCACAGCCTCATCACCTATCATGGAAGATGTCACTCTGTCTCATCAGGGTGCACAGTGTGAATGGATCTGGACTCATAGTTCCTCGGAGGGAAGATGAATATGCTTGGTGGCAGCTGGTGGAACAAGGAATATATTGAGCTCATCCTTCCTTTCCCTCTGGCTCAGAAAGACCTCCTCCCAAAGGAGAGCAGCTCCAGTCAAGCTGAGTAAGAAGACATGCTGTGAAATGGGAACTGTTTACAGCTTTTCAAAATCTGATTTCAATACTGAGAATACAGAATACTTAGCATGTCTTTAAGGCTGCAAGAAAGAGAGAGTTCAGACAAATCAGACAGGTACACTTGCTAAAGGCCTTGCTAAAATCTACCTCTGGGTAGCCTGTATCCCTAATAATCAGGCAGAACAGATGGCTAATGGGTTTCAGTCCCTGCCTGGAAGCAGTGGGGTTTATTTTGTGCCCAAAATCTGGTCCCATTCTATGGCTGGATGCCCACTGCATTCTGCACTCTGGAAAGAGTCTGAGGGCAGGGTCAGATCAGAGGAGGTAGGTGGTAGAGGACCAGAAGAAGATCCCAATAGGTTGTCCTAGCTGAACAAGCTCAACTCATCAATTTTGCGATAGAAGGGGCCACAGTAGAAGAAGAAGCTGTAAAACACAGGCTGAGGGCTATGATGAGAGTCAGTAACAATCCAAGTAGATCACTGGGAGAAGCAACAAATGCTGAATAAGCAAAATATTAAATACTTGCATAAATATTTCCAAAGGCAGAGGTGGTAAGCTTTTTTTTTTCTGTATATACATGTAAGGGAATGGATTAAGAAGATCCATTGGCTGGAAAAATAGACCTGTATCTTTCGCCTTGCCTATTTCCAGATTCTAAAAGAAGCGGTTCCTATGTAGGTTTCAAAATAATCCCACATATTTGAATAGGCAGTCAGCGACAAAACCAGCAATGCAGAACAGTTAATTCAGATGCAAATATTAACAATTACTGTAATACAGAACTCACATAGTGAGCACTGTAGGAACAGATACTCTGATAATGAAAACTAAAATAACTGCTGGTATCTATAAATTCAGAGATTCTTACCCTACATTTTTATAAAATTCAGTTTGCATATCAGTGTGGTAACTGAACTGAGCTTAAAATTCTGTGTGCAGCCTTTAAGATAATTTTTGAAAAGGGCAGCCTTCTGAGGATAGTTATTTAAAATTCAGAAGGCTGCCCAGAATATCAGAGTAAGTTCAGCATTAGTGTAATTTTTCAACCTGACCCCAGAGGCCTACGAACTAAAATGCCAGCAGATTAAAATGCCTTTTAAGAGCCATTCTGCACTAAGTGTATGTATGACAGAGTTATACTTTGAGTTATAAGTAGACAGTATCACTTTGGAGGCGGCAGCTGCCACAGTCAGGAAAGGACAATTTTGCCGTAGCATGTGTCAAACAGTTGCAGGATCAGGCTAATTGAGAGGTCTCCACCACTATAACAGCAGCTTCAAGGTTAGTTCAGGGAGTGGGGGGTCAGAGTCAGGCCTGCACCCTGCTGAAAGCAGTCAAGAGGAAGGCACAATTTTGGCCAGAGTAACATCTGTTTTTTTCACAGCTTATAGGAAGCTATTGGCACCGGTACCGCATTGTCACCAAATGTGTCATGATCTTTCTCCCTGAATGTTTCAGCCTAACATCTGTTCAAAGTACCTTTGTCAGATGGACTGAAATATTTAATAGACAATTTATTGTTGAAAAATACAATGTTTTGATATTGAAGCAATCTGCAGAGTGATTTGCAAAACTGGATCTTAATTTAGAGCTTTTTCCAAGAAACAGGCTGGAGGAAAAAGCCTCATCTTTGAAAGAAAGGCACCTCAAGAAATCAGACTTGTGGTAAATTCTTTGTTTGACTCAGATTTAAGGCTGGCTACCAGTTCACTACCCATTAGCAACTCCTTGGTATGAATCCCTCTTTTCCTGGATTGTATGACTTGTATTCATCAACTGAGAGCTATCATCCCTGCAGACGAAACTGAAGGGAAGGAGATAAAGGCAGAGACACCAGAGGCATTTCAGCAGGATGCAAGGAGAAGGATGCTCTTTAGATCATGAATTACAGTTGTAGTTAGTAGACATGCTTCAAACACACACCAAAGAAGCTCCAGGCTGGCTTTAGATCTACTTACTTAACTATTCCTTTTTAAGTATCAGTAATAAATAACTTAAACTTTTTAGTAATCATACAGTACCTCTTTCAAATTTTTACAAGGGATCTTTCAATATCTGTTCCTACCCCACTGTTCCTAAACATATTTATGGAGTTGCAAGCTACACATAATTTTCCAAGCATGAAGAATTTTAGGGAATTCAGTGATTTCACTAAACAAAGTAAGTGACTTATATATCATCTCAACTTCCAAACTCAGCTAAGCTAAATATCCTGGTATGCTTTGTTAAGTTTCAATTTTCTAAAAAAGTCTTCATTTCTTTGTTGGTCAAGCCTAATAGCTCCTACTGAATAATGAAACTGATATTTGACTATTGTCTATTTATCAGATTCAGATACAGGGGGGGGGTTTAAAGTTTGGTACATAAAGTTCATCATATATGTGCTTATGCAATAATTAAATCAGACTATTTGAAACTCTGCTAAAAGCATCACTTAGAGAAAGAAATGGCTAAAATATTTAGATTTGTTCTTTCTCCTAATTTGTTCTTTCTCCTAAAACTCCAGAGGTATTAAATGCAGCTTGCTGAAACCCTAACTGGAAGTAATGTCCAGAGAAGGCAGTGAGTTCTCATGACCTTCCCCCTGGAATTCAGTCTTACCACACACCTGGGGCACAGCATTTGGAGGCAATTATATGAGCATTGATGAGAAATTATCAGCTCTCTGATAGGTAACTTTCCCCCAAGAGCACTGTAATTTACATATGCAACTCATGAGCCACAAAACTGATACTGTAGGACTATACTGAGTAGAGTCTCTTCTAGGCAGCATTTCAGACTAATATTCACTGTTTTTGAAGTTGTGCTATCCTGCATCAGCGAAAGTGTAATAAAACCTCGTAAAAGCTCACCAATAAAAGATGAAGAAAGATTAGAAAAGATGACTTGTAGATATTGCAAAAGATGCACAATGATGTTAAATATCAAGAAATAAAAAAATGTTATAAGACCATAAATTAAATGTATTTTCCCCTGTGACTAAATTGAATATTATTTTTCTTATGTAATTAGCCCACTGTCATTCAACTACATATTAAAACTCTATCCAAATATCCTGTGTAAGCATAATTTCCAGCTAGCTAAAAGGTGCATATTTTTAAGTTTAAAGGAGTTTGATTTCTGAGACCCTACCCTAAAAGATTTGACGTTATTTTTGTTTTCTTGACACACAGAGTACTACTGATAGTCACCCAATAAGGATTCTTGGGTCTGTTTGCCTTCTTAGCAAAAATCAGTAACGCATCTTTTAAAATAAGTGCTACTACCCTCACTTTTTTGTACCTCTGAAAAACCAGATTTTTCAACATTATATAAATTTCTGAAAATAAACGCACTGTAAATAGATAATAGGTTTCCTGTAAAAACGATTTCTAGATATAATGACCCCACCATTTGATAAGAAATGTAATTATAAGTAATGCAGAAAAGTATGCAATAAAGTAGCCATCATTTTCTAAAACATTTTACCACATTCAAATCTTACCCTGCTTTCAGGATATTATTACATATTCCACAGTTAATGACTGGTTACAGACAAATATTAAGCCCCTGTTACACTATTTGTAAAAATATCATGCTGTGGTGTAGTAGCACCGCTTAAATCAACTGAGTCCATTCCTAACAAGTAAAGTGAATAAACAGCATCTATGTGCTTGGAGTCACACTGACCTAAATAATACTAAAATTACATCTATGGAAATGAGTTAAATAATAGCAGGGCATGAATTCATGCCCTGGAACTACTTTTTTTCCTAGAACATAAAATGTCAGGGCAGGCCCTGACACTCTTTTGATCTTGGCTACTTGACCAGCTGTCTCCCAAAGGTTTCCTGGGCATAGCTAGGGCAGTAGCCCAGCTTTGGGGCTTTTCCCAAGAGGCAGGCTGGATGCAGCCTGTGCTTGGGAGGCTAAGGGAGCTTAACCATATGGAAGTGGCCGTGCTTAGCTGGCCTCCAGGCTACATGGAGGCCTTGCATCATTCAATTTATTCATAAAAATTACAGGCAAGGAGCAGAAATGCAGCTGTAATAGAAAAAAACCCCAAACAAACAAATATGTAAACAACAAACACTTCCAATTAGCCTCCCAACAGTAAACATTCCCAATTAATCTCTCATAATTACTGGAATAAAAGAGACAAACCCTGACAAATCTGTTCTCTTGTGTCCCTGGGGGATAAACAGACGTGAGTGGCCAGCTTCTGGTCTACCAGCATGTTGGGGATTTACGCTGCCTCTCCATATTGACCCAGTGCACTGGTGCTGATACACAGCCGAGTCTGGAGGCAGCTGTCTGGCCCATAAGCACCACTTACTGACACGTGTCAGCTCACATAAACAACACACATGCACTTAAGATACTCAAACAATACACTTAGTAAAGTAGATTTCTTCCCAGCTGCACACTAAGCTTTTGCCCACATTTTAGACATACATCCTGAGTGTATCTATTGTTCAGCTGTAGGGCATTTTCCTCTTAAAAGTTTTTAAAAAGACAAAATTTCCCACTCACTGCTGTCTTTAGTTATGGCAAAGAGACACATCCCCTTTCTTTCTCTTCTCACCTAAAGTCTTCTTCAATGTATAAACTGTATTCAGGAATAAAATAATCAACCTCCACTAAGCAAGTTCCAAAGAAATCACCTGGTTACCTTCCTAATACTTCTACTTTATCCATTAGCCTAAAACCATGATCTACACAATGTCCTGTCTGCTTGGAAATAGGGCAGGGATTTTTCTACTCATCAGGAAAAATGTTTGGAGCTTTTCAAATGCATTTTTCTGAAGTTGAAAAATAAAGTTTAAAGAAGAAGAAAAAGATTTTATTAGGAACAGATCAAGAACCTTGTGCCAATATTTTGAGAACTTCTTTCAGTTTTGTACTTTTTCTTATTTTCACAAACAAATCACCTTGTAGATTAAGGAAAATGAAAAACATGCCTTTTAATTAATGTATTATCACAGTGTACAGAAAATGTATGAAAATGTGTCTTTTCTACAGGCAGTTTAACTTAAAATTATTTGTCAAAAAAACCTAAATTTCAAAGAAATTTGAACCAGCTTAAAGTGTTACTTGAGACCTGACTAAAATGTCTTCAAGGGCAAGACTTTTGTGATAAAAAGTCTTGATCCATTCTGAATTGACATTTGAAAATTTAATTTTTTTAAATTTAATACAGATTCTTTAAAGGTAGTGGATGAGAGGCATTGTTTAGATATATTTGCTTTGTGTAAAAGACAAATTGTTTGAAAATTTAGAAAATATTTTTCTCCCTTTCTCATCTTTCTCCTCTTTATCTCATTGAAATACTTTCCTGCCTCCACAAAAAGAGTAGTGGAAAATAAAAGAAAAATTACACACTATTGTTGAAAAAGCTTATATACTCTTTGTGTCCAAAACAAACAAAGCAAAATTTTCTAGTTTGCTTTGTTACAGAAGAAGAAAGATGACAAATGTTAATGACAGATAAATCTTTTCAATCCATTTTTGTTATAGAAAATAATTTCTGTTCAAGGATAATGCTCACAAGTAAAGCTTCTGTTATGAAATTCATCCTTTGTTGTTTCTTGCTATTAAGTTGTGTAAGGTGGAGGCATACAAAAACCTCTCTGAGGCATCTGCACCATAAATAGTCCCTTTGTTTGCCACCAGGAGGGAAGCAAGGGCATTTACTATACTGTAGGCCCAATATATAAGGGAGGAAAGAGCTGTTGCCTCACCTAAATCTCCTTCACTAGCAGCCAGGGAGCAGTCCTGAAGGAACTGCTGGGAAAGCAACCAAAGAAATGAAATATGGTTTTAGGCACATTGGAACAAAGGCCTGAGTTCCATTTTCTGCAGTTTCACAGTTTGACTTTTGAAGCCCATGGTTTTTGCCGTACCTGAAGGAAGTGAATTTCATAGTTCAGAAACCACCGAACACAGCATGCTGAAAGAATAGTTAGCAATGTCGGTTGTAACCAGATTTTTTCATATGCAAACTGAGAATTTTTCACTATTTCTCCTCAAATCTTTTCTACTTCTGAGTGAAACTCTGTAGATGGTAAAAAAGCTTATCAGTCACATTTTCTTTTTCAGAATTATTTGCCAAAAAGATTATAATAGATTATTATATATGGATTGTGCATCACCACTCAGGAATGTAATTTTCCACCAGAAGACAAATAAAGACATGTTGTTGAACGATACTGATAGATTCTACATTGCCAGACTTTTTCCTGCTGCAAATCTAGTTTACTTTAGATTTGGGATTAATCCTTTTACAAGAGTCAGGAATGTGAAATTATAAAGAGGGAGGATTTGCTGCACTTCTGATATTATTTATACTTATATGGCACTTAAAAAGTGAGGACATGCAGCAGCAAAATATCTAAAATATTTTTCCTCAGATCTTCCTTCTGACATCATGCCAAAGTTAACTCCACCCAATCCATTCAACAATCTTTTCAGCATCAAAATTTTATATGAAAAAATGGTATATCTATCTACTGTATTAAATAAAATGTTGTATTAAATACTCCTCTTATTCACTGTCATCTTCAGTTTTCCTAAAAGCTCCACTTTACATTCACAGAAAATATTTTTTATTTCTCCAGTGTAAGACTGTAGTTGATTTTTCAAGTCTAAGCAGGAAGACTTTGACTGTGATTGTAGGTGACACTAGCCTGTATTTGGCAAAATATCTTTCAGATTCATGTTTTTCAGGACAAAATGTAACACTGACTTCAGACACCGAAGTAAAGATTCATTTTGTTTTCTCCTTTTTCAGGATTTGGTTGCTTTTCTGAGGGTTTTTGGTTGGTTGGGTTTTGGTTCTGTTCTGCTTTGTTTTTTCTTCTTTTACCTTTTTTTGGGAGGGGGGTTTGTTTGTTTGTTTTTGCTTTGACAGCACTGTCTCTTATTCATAGCCTTGGGTTTAAAACGTTCTGCAGGAGAACCATTCAACCCTACTGCTTTACCTTCAGGAAACAATTTAACCACTCTCAGCTATTTATTGTGTTATCAAATCTTCCTCTGTAACTTCATAGTCAGACAGAAAGAAGAACCAGCAAATCCCTGCTGGGATGAGGAAATCAGTCAGTACCAAAGTGGGGCATTATACAGATTTGGATATTAAAAGAAAAAGGTATATGTATGCACACGTATACACACAGATAAATGTGTATACAAATGCACACAAAATCTGTTAGGGCCATCTGGATTTCCAACATGGGAAATGGTTATTTTCTGGCTTTAGTCTTCTTTTGAGGCTCCCATCCTGTCATTATGTCAGCTTTAGTTACTTCTCCCATGGCCAGAACCTGTTAGGTAACTCAACTTTCATAATTTTATTTTTAACCTCAGTTGCACTTTTTTTACATCTTACTTCTGTCTTAGGGATCTTTCATAAAAGAGTGCACTTTTTCCTCTCTTGAAAAAAAAAAAAACAAACCAACAACGTAACACATCCTTATATATATTTTTACTTCATTTTTTGATGTCTCCACCATTTCCAAACTTGTTTCTAAGTTCATTCAGGGTTTTGCCAAACTCCTTTTTGTCTTTATACCTGGCAAAATTCATGCCTTCTATAACAGTAAGAGGAAAAATAAAAACAAACCTGTCTGCAAAGAATCCAGGATGCAGTGTAAATCCGTTTCCATTGATGTAAACTGACATATCTCTCATGAGATGAGAGTTTTCTAAGGCTGTCATCACAGCAGCAATGTCAGGTTGCAAAGGGAGGTTTTGATGTGGGTTGAATGTCCATCAGTTAGTGCAGAAAGTTTACATGCTGCTGAGCAAGCTTAAACACTTGTTGTAGAGGACAAATCCCTTATTTGTCGTCTCATTTTTCACTTAATTCTACATAGGATTAATTAATTAATATTAATGTTGCCTTTGCATACTTTAAAAGAAAAATAGCACATATATATGTATTATAAATCAGTTTATTAAGTCCTTTTACCAATAATTTTTGGTAATTCGCAGACATTTTTTACCATCTTCTGCTGTGATGTAAAATCTGGTCATCCCTTGGTAGACTCTGAATATGTGTCTGCAATAATACAGTCTAATAGCTTTATTTATGACAGTCCTTTGGAGACTCCAGCGACTGTGTGCAGTCAAGATTGTTCAAGCCATTATAATACAGGATTGTATTACAGTGATTTGAATGGATAAAAGTTCTTTCATTTCCAAAAGGGAAATAAATTGTTAGACACTGTTCTGTAATGTATGAGGACAAATGTGTTCCTTTAGTCCCCCAGACACAGAGCTATATTTTCTCAAGCAACACTGTTGCAAAAAATAAAACTCGTAAGAACTAAGAGAGTGAGCAGAAAGTACAGGAATTATCTATTTATTTGTTTACATTTTTTTGTAGTGTGAAACATTGTATATCAACTCAGGTACCTTAAAAATCCTTCGTTTGGGGATATTCAACAGTTTAACCATGGAGACATTCCTTCAATTTGTCTCCTTGAAAAATGTCCGAATCTTATAGAATTGGCTATAAAGTCTACCTTGTGCAGTGCTAGTTCATTATTATATGTAAAGTTCACCTTACAGTAATCCTTCATTATAAATGACATCCTTCACATCTTATCTACAAAAGTTCACTTTGACTAGAAATTTGAAAGAGTACAGCTGTGCAATACATTTTAAAACAGTTCATTGCTTCCAGTACTTCTAAAGTATACAAAACATTAAAAGAAAAAATAGAAATATTTAAAGATTTTCCCCTGAAAGTTAAATTTAACGTTGTCTGGTGCTGACAAAATTTTATAACCACAGATTTACACATTTGAATAAACTTGGGAAAATTATTACCTTTCATGGTCATTGATCATGAAAGCATCTTTGTTCAACAAAATGTGATTAGGTCCCCTTGAGGTCAGCACATACTTAAAGACTAATATTTATTTAAGGGTTTTGCTGATGTGAATCTTTCTGCAATTACCATTTCATCTGATTGTGTTAACAATGCACAGTAATGCTTGTTTGTTCAGGAAAAAAAATTGTGCTTACAAACTTGTAATACTTGAGAGAGAGTGGAGCTAACACAGTATTTATGCAACAGGATAGAAGTACCGTTAAGTGCTATTGCTGTGCTGGACAAACCAGGAGCATAAATAACATAGGAAAACACAGTCTTGGTAGTAAGTGATGTCTGGCCATTTGTCTTGAAATTTCTGTTCTTGATTTTTTTTCTTTAATTTTTGTGCATTTGTGTTCTGCACCCAAATCAAACTAAGCTAGTTTTTCTTGTATATCCATCTTTTTATTTTATTTAGCCAGTAACATATCATTCCAGTCTGCATGCTTTTCTAAGGAAGATTATATTATCAAGGAAATGTCCTGGTTGCCTTGTCCTTGTTTTCAGAGAAAATTGAACACACACACAAACAAATACATACACACACGTGAAAACAAAGCTCAGTTGAGACTAGACATAGTCCAGTGACTGATATTTGAAGTTGCACGTGACACTCTTTCCTTGTTCTCTTGCACTGCATTTAGATATTGTATGGCTCTCCAGACATGCTATGCATAATTTTACATACCATCTGCTTTACATGCCAGGTTCCATATGTACAATGTATAACCTAAAACCAATATTTTGAATGATTTGAGCTACAGTGGAGGCTTTTGTTCTTAAATTGTTGGATAGAAGAATATAGTCCTAAATAAATTATCCAATGAATGTGTTCTGAGACTATCAAACAATAAAATTTATTTTGAAAATATTCTTAAAGGTGTAGAAATGACAAAATTCAGGTGACTTTCAAGAATCCCAGTAATGTTGCTTCCTAGATTCAAATAACAGGAGACTTGTAAATGCCCACTACCATTCACTTAACAACCATAGCAATACAAGGGCATAAACATGTTTCAGAGTCAAGCAAGGGACAGCATGAATGGTCTTGAAATATTCATCTGAATAAAGATGAACTGCATTTACTCCTCTAAACAGGATGAAGTTTACAAAGCTGCTAAAAGTGAGTAATGGTTATTCAGAATCATGTTCTGGAGTTTCCTGGTACTTCATTATCTGTCTTCATTCAACTCTGCCTTAAATACTCAGATCTTATATAGACTTCAGTTACAGGTAAGCCTAAAAAACCTAAATTTCTGTTTTGGAGATGCTGTTCACAAGATCTATCTGAATGTTCATACGCATGTACTAAAGTACTAAAGTACTAAAACATCAAAATGAAAAAAAACCCATAGAATTCCAAACAATGTTTCTGAGAAAAACCCAAAGGTTTATTTAAATAATATCTTCATTTTTAGAACTGCTAACTTTCTTCATTTAAGAAAGGAAAGTTTCTTAAGCTTTGGATCTTAAAAAAGCACCATCATCACACCCGACCATACCCCCCAGTTAAAAATGCCAAACCTCTTAATGTTGAAGTAATTACCGTATTTTTCACATATGGCTTGAAATAGAAGCATTATCAACAAAATAGGTTGTTGCATTACAATGTGTTAGCAAACAGCAGAGAGAGTAGAGAATAGAGAAAGCAAAAAAGAAGCTCAAACAAAATTTTACATGTTAAGTCCCATAAAATATGTACCCTTCACTTCCATATATGGCACATGATAAAAGAAACATTTGAATTCACAAGAAAAATAGAAAGAAACCTGCAATATGACATTTTAAGAATGAAGTGTCTGTCTTGCCAGTGGATTTGCAAGGAGAGAAGAGAGAATCAGTGAAGCATTTGTCCATTTTGCAGGTTTTTTTTTCCTGCTGTAACATGAACATCTTAATCTTTTCACAGTTAAGTATTAGTGACACATTCAGTTCACTTCAATGACAATTCTACCAGATGCCTGCAAAAAAAAGCTGAACAAGAGATGCAGCACTTCGAACCTTGTTTTTATATTAACACAAAGTTGTACTTAAAAGGGAAACATCATTATTGGATCATAACTGAGAAAAGGTTTTTTCTCCTTGTATTGCATTTTGTTAGTGGTGGGGGCTACAGGAATGCCTTCTGTGAGAAACTCTCAGAAGATTCCCCTGTGTCCCACAGAGCTGATGCCAGCCAGATCCAAGACGGACCTGCTGCTGACCAAGGCAGAGCACCACCAGCAATGGTGGCAGCACCTCTGGGATAACAGATTTGATAAGGGAGAAAAAGACCTTGAGCAACAGGAACTGCAGTCAGAGAGAGGAGTGAGCAATAGAAACTGCAGTCATAGTGAGGACTGTGAATATGTTAGAGCAATAGTTCTGCAGACACCAAGGTCAGTGAAGGAATGGGAGGAGGTGCTCCAGGTGCCAGAGCAGAGATTCCCCTGCAGCCCATGGTGCAGACCATGGTGAGGCAGCTGTGTCCCTGCAGCCCATGGAGGTTCATGGTAGAGCAGAGATCCACCTGTAGCCCATGGAGGAGCCTGTGCCAGAGCAGCTGTGGCCCTGTGGAGGGAGGACCCCACACTGGAGTAGTGTCCCTCTGTGGGGGACCCACACTGGAACAGTCTGCACCTGAAGGTGTGTCTGCACCTCCAGGGCACCATGCTGGAGCAGCTCATGAAGAACTGCAGCCTATGGGAAAGACTTGTTAGAAAAGTTCATGGTGGACCATCTCCCACGGGATGAGCACCACACCAAAGCAGGGGAAGAGTGTAAGGAGTCCTCCTCCTGAGAAGGAAGGAGGGCAGAGACAACATGTGATGAACTGACGACAGCCCTCATTCCCTATCCCCCAGAACCACTGGCGAGGAGGAGGTAGATAATTAGGGTGTCAAGTCAAGCCCGAGAAGAAGAATGGAGGGGGGAGAGAGGAGGTTGAGATGGAAAGGGGAAGGGTGGATATTTAAGATTTAGCTTTTATTTCTTGATTTCCTACTCTGGTGAAAAATTAAACAAATTCCCCCAAGATGAGTCTGTTTCACACGTGACAGTATCTGCTGAGTGATTCCCCTGTTCTTATCTCAACCCATGAGCTTTTTGTCACATTTTCTCTTCCTTGTTCAGCTGAGGAGGAGCGTGATAACAGTTTTGGTGAGGTCCTGGCATCCACCCAGTGCCACCCCAACACACCTATCAATGAAATAGTCACATTGTTCATGAATATGGGCATATTTCTTATACTTGATAAGTTTTTGACCAAATTCAGCATGTGGGGGGCCTTGAGGGTTCTTTCAACACTCAAATTTGGAAAAAAAAAATTAAAATCACACTTTCCTTTTTAAGGTATTCCAAGAAGTTGAGAGTGGTTAGTCAGGTTACAGTAATATATCTAGCTTTTGCCATTTGAATATCAATATTTGTATTTGGTGCTTCATTATATATCTGACTGCTCCCAATCTAAATACTGCACTGAACAGAGGACATTCTGTGGACTAGAACTTCCATTTGCTAATGGAATTTTTTTTTACTTAAAACCTTCTTTGTAATCCATATGAATATGGGCATTTTAATTATTAATCAGAAGCATTCTTTCTTATTTGTATCTGTGCTGTGAAAGAGTTGGATAAAATGGGATAAAAAATTAATGTACATTTAGATTTTTCTCCTCTTTGGAGGAGGGGTGTTCATGAGTTAAATGCTTATGCAACACCTTTCCTTATAAACTGTACAACAGTTCTCTTGTTACTTCTCAACTGAGCCTTTCTGGGCCTGATTCGTCGGCCATTGAAGTCAATGAGAGCCCATCTAATTGTCTCCAACTGCTTCCAACTTTTGAGTGAGAAAAAAGATATACTGGAAAAAGTATCAGTTACTAAGTAATATGTTACAATATCTGTGGGTAAAACAATGGGATTCAGTCCACTTGATTTCCAACACATCAAGAAATCATTCCAGTATTCTCCAGTGCAAAGTGGCAATGAAAATCTAGAAGACATTTCTGACACCGTGCTGCTAAAACTCTTTGGTTAGAGAGCTAGCTTCTAAGATGAAGTTTCTTTTATACATCTCTTTCACTTTGCCATCTCTCCATCTTCTGCTCAGTCCCTTTCATTCCGTATTGACCATAATTGCCTTCTTCTGAAGTCAATTGGGAGTTTTGCTATTGACTTCAATGGTGGAGTTATCATACCCAGGATGAAAAACACAGTGAGAAGAGATCATTGCCAAAGTACACACAGTAAAAGTAAGAAGATTCTAATGATTTACCAAAGTCCACTTAAAAATCGCCAGCAATTGTGAGCTTTTCATACGTGTTTTCCACAAATCGCACCAGGCAGTCTAAGAGAACAAAAAGCCCCTTGCACGATGTTCCTGGCATTTGGTAGCCGGAGCTGAGCCCCTGCCTGAGCGGAGTTAGCCGTGCGCAAACCCGAGCCGAGCGGAGCCAGCGGCTAATTGATAGCAAACATTTTACAAACATTACGCTTCCCTAAGGGACGAGCGTTTTCCCACCGGAGCCCTCCGCAGCGCAGGAGGACAGAGCATGCAGGACGGGGAGCGGGCAGGGGAGCCGCGGGCACCCTCTCGCTGCGGTGCCGGAGCCCCGGCCGGGGCTCCGCTCCGCTCCCCACGCCCCGGTGCGCAGCACCTGGGTGCTCCTCTCCGCAGGTGAGGCGCCCGGCGGAGCTCCGTCCCCGTGTCCGATCGGTGGCACCGCGGCGCCCCAAACACCGGACCGCGCTGGCAGCCCCTAGGGACGTGTCCGAAACCGAGGAGTAGCGGCGGACAGTACCCGGGGCGTGCGAGGGGCACCGTGCCCTCCGTGCCCGGTCCCAGCACGGCGCGGAGCAGAGCCGCCAAGGAGGGAGCACCAGGCGCGGCAGGGCACCCTCCGCACCTTACCCGCCCCCGGGGGACCCCGGCGAGGCGCGGAGCCCCGTACTCACCGCGGTGCTGCAGGCAGCAACCCGCAGCGCAGGCGAAGCGCCCCCGCCCCGGCCGGTGCCCGCTGCGGTGCACAGACCCCGTCCCTCGGCGCCCACATCCAAGCCCCGGCCGCGCAGCTAAAAGTCCTTCTGAGGAGCACACGGCGAGCCCTGCCGCCTCCTGCCTCGGATCGCTGTCACCTCCCCTCCCCTCGCCCCCCCGCCCTGCGCCCCCCCGGCGGGCGGCAGCAGTGTAAGCAGTGCCTAACCCCTCACATCACGCACCGGCAGAGGTGCCGGTCCTCGTCGCTACTTACCGGGCATCCTTCAGAGCGGCGGGCGGGCGGGCTGGAGCGAGGGAGGAGGAGGAGAGAGGGAGGGAGGGATTGAAGGAGGGAGGGATGAGGGAAGGAGGGGGCTCCAGGCGGGCTGCGCGGCGCTGCGCTGTGCTGTTCGGCAGCCTGGGCAGCTCGGCAGAGTCAGTGAGTGAGTGCCTCCGTGCGTGACGGCGTGCGCCCGTGTGCGCGATGCTGGACACCAGCGAAGGGAGGCTCAGGCGCGGAAGGGCGGCGGGAAGCGGCGGGGGGGATCAGGGGGCGCAGCCCGCGCATGGCGGTGCCGCCAGGTGCGGCCCAGCGCGGCCCCGGCCCCGCGGCCCCCAGCGCCCCGCAGCCGCGGCGGGAGCTGCCGGGGAGCGGCTGGGGGGAGGCGCGCATCCTCCCCGCTGCCACACGCACCGCCGGGGGAATGGGGAGAGAGGGGGGAGGGATTAAAAATAATGGTAATAAAAAAAGCCCTATCACTAGGAAAGAAAAGAAAAAACCGCAAAACTCTGTCTCTACTTCCCGGTCGAGGTTTGAGCCCCCCGCCCTAGAGCTGCGGTTTCGCGGCAGCGGCGCTCCCGCCGCGCCGGGAGCCGTCACCGGCCGCGGTGCAGCGCGGCAGAAGCCGCCGCTGCCGGTAGCGCCCAGCTGAGAGCCGGAGCCGCTCCCCGCGCACGGAGGAGCCTCCCTCTTTACCTCCCTCCCTACTTCCCTCCCTTTTTCCCTCCTTCCCTCCCTCTCTCTCTCCCAGTCCGCTAAGGCGGGCAACGAGGCTAGGTGCTGCCGGCTCGCCCTGCGGCCGAGGGAAGAGCCGGGCAGGGCCCTCCGCCGGCGCTGGCTCCTCCGCGGTAAGCGGCCGCGCTCCCCCCGGCACTGGGGTGGCGCTGGGAGGCTGCCGCCGCCGGGACGCGGCTGGAGGGGGAGAAGAGAGGGGCGCACAGGGGAATTCGGCTGTCCCCAAGAGCTGCCGGCGGGGCCCAGGAGCGGCGGCGGAGGAATGAAACAGCAGCGGTGAGGGCCCGCCTCTGCCGGGCAGCGGTGCGGTGCCCCAGCGCATCCCTGCAAACGCCGCTCCCTCGCTCGGCTGCTCACCTCCTGCCCGAGCGGAGTGACCGGCTGGAGAGGACGGAGGACGGTGCATCATAACTGCTGGATGTTTTGGGAGAGGAGGGGGGAGCAAGCGAAAAAGGGAGGGAGGGTATGATTTTAAGAATCAAACGGAAAGAGGGGGGGAAAAAGCAACACGGACACTAAAAAAAGCTCGTTCTCGGGAGAGAAATCAAAAATAGCCACAACAGCATTGAAAGTTGCTCGCTTAGTGATTTATATCATAACGCTGTCGCTTCTGCCTGGCTCCTCCAACAGCGTGCCCAAGGAACATGCAAGATGGGAGAGGGGGAGCTATATACTTTTTCTGTGATCTCTCTTTCTTAAAAAAAACCCAAACCAAACCAAAACAAAACAAAACAAAAAACCACAAAAGAAAACACCAAAAAAACCAAAACCAAACCCCAAACAACAAAACAAAGCGCAATCCATCCATCACATCCCGCACACGCCACTCCTTTGATGGAGAGGTGTCTGCAAGTAGTGGTTTCGGAGTTCCAAATGGAGTTTCCTGGGGAAAGGGGTGTGTGTAGAGGACCCATGAGACTGCTCCTCTGGGGTTTTAGGCCCTCGAGTTTGGCAGCCCGGGGAGAGCGGGGAGCAGGCGCTGATGCCCGGCCGGAGGGACGTCAGGGAGTGCCCGGCGGCTGCTAACGGGGCAGTGCCCTATCCCGGGGCACACGGCGGCGGGGAGGGCGGGAGGCCCCCCCTGCTTCCCCTCCTCCTCCTGCGTGCCATTCGAGATCAGTGATAAGTGACTTTGTTTTCGGGGGAGGGAAACAAAACAAAAGACTGGATAAAACCTAACTTTTATTTATCAACGGTTCATGCCCTGATTTAAAAAATAGTACCAAATCTTAACCCAGATTATGCAGTTAAATGTATCGAGCCGGAGGCAGCGTGGCTGTTTGCCAGACCTATGATCCATTAACCTCTTTAGCTCATTGTTGGCAGGCAACAATAGCACACGATTA
This sequence comes from Acrocephalus scirpaceus scirpaceus, assembly GCA_910950805.1. Lineage (NCBI taxonomy): Eukaryota > Metazoa > Chordata > Aves > Passeriformes > Sylviidae > Acrocephalus > Acrocephalus scirpaceus. The sequence goes on along the minus strand of OU383775.1, from coordinate 66,830,370 downwards.
AATTCTTACATTTTAAAGACAAGCCATTTTCTTTTCATAGTAAACTCCCCTCTCCTATTTTGCAATTAAAAATAGAGTATCAACAATAAAAATTATGAGAAAGAAATAATACTGTGAGGTTTTAGCTACTTTGTGTTCATTTTATGGGCAAAAACATTGTACTATGCTTAAGGCAATATGTATAAAGTTGGACAGAGGCATATTAAAAATTCTTATTTTATAAGAAGGATTTTGGATAATTTTACCTTCACCACTGGATTAAATACTACTTAGACTGTCTAGCATTCCAAGTTTTAGTTTCAGTTCTTTTTACAGAGAGAAACCAAGCAAAATGTTATGTAACCAAAATAAAAGTATGAAAAGAGGATATATAGGGCCTTTTTCTCCCTTTCATGTGTTATATATACACATACATGCCCTTTAATCAAAAACATTCTGTGTGAAGCTATATATTCTTACATAAATGTATATGTTGTGCATATATATATGTGCATATATACATGCATTATATATAACAATTATAAAAATAACATATTTCAAAATCATTTAAAAATTAGAATAACAAAGAGGCAAAGCTAAAAACACAGCTTTGAACCTCCTGCAGAGTGCTATAAAGAAGTGTTACCACTTGGAGGAGAAGTCATAGAATCACTGATACAGAAAGAGTATGAAAGTTATACCTTGCACCTTATTTTTCACACAAAAAATGTAGTAGAAATAGAACTGTGGGGAAAAAAAAAAAAAAAAGGAAGCATACAATGTTTTCTGTGTCTCTCTTTTTTGTGTAGGACATTAGGCTGTGGTCCTAATAACCAATATATTTGTTTTGGAAAGTCTACATTCAGAGAGGTTGAATCTGTCACTGCTAGATCAAGCTATGTCTGGGACTGGAGGATAGATATGTGCAAAAGAGATGACTGATCTCACAAGAATCTGGGGAAAAATAATGGGAAACGTGGTGGGGATGGGAAGAAGGCTAGCTGGGTGACAACAGTAGATTCAAGAAGCTTGTATGTCACAGAGGTAGCTGGGCCTGTAAACAAATGCAATCTCATGTGGAGGAGGTAGCAGGAAGGAAGACCTTTATTCCTTTTGGCATGGTGAGGCTGTGCTGTAAAACACACCCTACTGCTCATTAGAAATGAAGAGTGTCAGATAACACCTACACCCTCTCAAGACCTCCATACATTGTTTCTAAATCCTCTGTGGTTTAGGAAAAGTCCTCTCAAAAACACCAAACGTGAGATTCTGGGAAATGATAAAGGATCTAAGTTCATAGGACTCACCCTCTTGAGGAAAGTTTTAGTGCTGTAATTTTTGTCACCTTAACGAGCTCCTCAGACATATTCAGCTGGCACCACTCTATCCTAGCCCAAGGAGAGAAAGGCCCAAGGCTCTTTATTGGCTATTTAATCCAAGAAAATGTAGTCTTGATCCCATTTACATTAAGATCAGTAATAAAATTAGGAAGTCACTGCTATATCAGCATAAAGTTTTGAGACTTCCTGGCTTCAAGAGCAGATGTTAGGGATGGGAAAGAAATGTAACTAAACTGTAGTGTTAAATTTAGGCTATATTTCCACCTGTTGCAGCAAGGGTAGTCATTAATAGCCTGAAAATTAATTAACTATTATTGCTACTGTAGATAACATGTCAAATGATTGAGAGCAGATATATTTTAGCTGTTTGCTTTTTTTTCTCTTCACTAAATCCAGTGTTTTCTCCTTAATTAAGAGTCATCTACTATAGCAGGGGAGAGGTATAAGGTATCACACATAATCATCCATCTTTGCATATGTTGTGTAGGATAATCACATTGACATTAGCTGATGTAAAACTGTGAAGTTTCTCTCTATTCAAAATTCCCAACTTCCATGTGGTATAAAATTAACAGTTATTTAGTAGCCATAATTTTAAGGAAATAGAAAATTAAGACCTCTATTCTTTAATAAAGTTCTGTTTGTTTCTTTTGTATATTTTTCTACTATAAAGCCTATTTTCCAACAGCTTTATTGTATTCATTTTCAGTACTCTAACTTGAAGAAGTACATACCATTTATTACAAACAAGCATTGACAATAAGCAAAAACTTGCAAAACTTGTTCTCTGCAAAATTAGATAAGAATGGTAAGATTAAAATTGCAATCTCATTAACAACTTGAAACCAAGTGAGGTTTTGACGCTCAAGAGGATTTTCTAAGAAAGTCAAAATGTCAGGGAGAATGCCACAGATTGGTACAGGATGTCTACTCTTCTGTATATAACACTATGGAACCAAGATTTTTAGTTTAAAATTCAAGTTTCACTAATAGTTCTGGAAATTGGACTAGTGTGTTTCCTTACTTTTTAAGCATCTGGTCTGTCATAAATGTATGCTTTATGTAATTGTCTCCCAAATTTTAAAACTTGCATTCTGTTCCATGTGAAGTGTCTCGTATGCCAACTCTTTTTTTTTAAACTTATGGCAGGCTGACTTACTTTTTGGAAAAAAAAGTGCTTTTCAAGAACTTTTTGAAAACTTAAGGTGTTTAAGAATCTTATAGGATTATGTAAAATTGTGCATTAAAATAATAGATTTCTTTAAAATTATAAACAATATATGTCTATTAGGTTGGAATTTGCCTTCAGAACCCATTAAAAACATGCTCCACTGAATCAGTAAATACTATGTGTTTGAGCTGTCTGCATATTATTGACTTTTCTGGTTTCTGCAAAGCATTACATCAGAAGTCCCTTCCCCCCTTTGTTTTCATACCAGAAAAATCAATTCAAATCTTAGATATACAAAGCAACAAAGGTAATCTAACCTTGATATATTTCAGAATTTATACAATCTCCTTCTTTATTCTGTTGAAGCTCTGCTTTGCAGGCTTATCTTCAGCACCTGAGAGTTTTGACAACTCTTTCTGAATATACAGGAAAACATACTAAACAATAATAGGCTGAGAGGAAGCTTATTTAAAATCGTAGGGGAACGTGACTAGCATGTTAAGGAGAGACTTTCATTTTGGGGGAAAAAAATTCAAAGATACTAGGCTTAGAATCAAATTCTGCCTTCAAATGTCCATGCATGATTCCCTTCAGGAAGAAAAAAAGATTATATGCAAAGACATAACATTAATTTTAATGGAAGATCTATAGATATTTGTGGAGCTATTTGGTCACTGGGCACCCACACCAGTCATAATTTTCAAGAAGTTTATGATGTTTTTTCTACTTTTTCAGTTAAAAACTAACATACAAGGCCTACTGACTCTTGTTTTCCATTCAGATAAGTATTGACAAAATAGCTGAAGTTGCACACGAGAGGAATAATTCTCAATTATTTTACTGTCCACTCCATGTTTCTTCCTGACACCTATGCTTCTTTCAGCTTACTATAGGTCTGCTAAACTTCAGTGATTCAACCTGAAATTCCGCATGCTGAAGTTCTCTCTGGCTGCATGCTTTTAGCATACCCAACCAAAATGGCTCAGCTATACCTGAGAATGAGATTGAGGGACAATATTTTGTTATATTTCTTGCTAATATATTCATTTTAAGGCTTATTTTTTTAGGAACTCTAGCATCTTCAGGTAACGGAGAAGAGACTTACATAGTTAACAGGATTTAGTTGAGGATGATTTGGTATCTCCATGAAAATTCATCTACATTTTTCCAGTTCATGAACATTTGGAAGCTTAATTGACACAGGTGAAATAGCAGTTTCTAAGGGTTATGCAATTAAATGCATATTTTTAGCTGTTCTCCACCCAGGTACATTCAGAAGTGGCCTGGAATTGGCCAAATGCTATTGCTCTTAAGCAAGAGGGTCTGTTTTTCCTCTGCTCTTCATTTTGTTTAGAGCTCAAGATGCACTGAGAAGTAGGCTGTTGCAGTGTTGCTGTAATGCAAGAAGTCTTCCCTGGATTTCTTGGGACTGGGAAGCTGGCAAGGATGAAGTGACAGGGATTTCAATGGTAAAAAGTATGGGAGAAAGTTCTGAGACCTGGGAGGAAGTGGTAATGAAGAGACTGAATTCAGATGACTAACTGCTGGGTGCAGGAAAGGAGCAGGGGAAGAGACAAGGGATCTGCCTGTGTGGCAGTCAGATGGGAAAACTATGTGAGAAACTTATAATTTTGGATATGCTGATAAGGAAAAAGAAATCAAAATACTGAAGACCGTAGCTGGCTAAGTGAAAAGTCAGGTGGAAAAAAGCCAGGGAAGATGTGAAGATGTGAATGAAGTCACAGAAGTGGGGAGAGAGAGAGAGAACTGGAATAAGACCTAAAAGCAGAAAAAGAGACAGAAAAGTCTGTAGTACTCAAGCATACTGCCATGCAGATCTTGGAAATGAACCAATCATCCCAAACCTCAGCATTTCACTGTTATCAATAAATATCTGTGAAACCTGTTGGCAAAGTGTGCTCCTCACTCTCCTCTGGTGCTGCTCCATGGAAGGGGTGACCATCTGTTGCCATTGTCAGGCCTGACAGTAGCTCTACAGGCAGAAACATCCGGCAGGTCTAATTTCCTAATCCCAGTGATGAATCTTGTTGGTATCAGGCCACTTTTTGAGATACTTGTGTTCATTCTTCTTAGAAGAATAGAAAAGACACAGAAAATGGAAAGGAAGAGAAAGAGAAGAAGGAAAATGAAAGGGAAGAAGGGAACCCCTTAATTCTTGTTGCAGTAAAATGCTATATGGCAGGTATTGGGCAACATTAGGACTAACTCTACTCAACTTCCCTATTTGTAAATATACATTATAACACAGTTAAAAATTGCAAAAATATATACTGTTTTTTCTTTCATCAACACTGGATATCACTGCAAAAGGTGAGCCTTGTTTAATGGCTAAGCAGGTGTATAATGTTTATTTCATTTTCATTGGCTTGTGGGCAAATCATACACTTTTTACCAATTTATTTAAACTTTATTGGGCAAATGTATTAATTGCCTTTTTAGAAGATTTTCTCTGAAACCTGTCAATATGACATCTGCATACCTCACAAATTATTAATTTACTTTACAGTGCTTCCACCATTCCCATTGCAGAGATGAAACTGAGACATAACCAATTAAAGAACGAGTATCCACCACTTTTGAGTATAAATGTAAATTATCTAGAAATCTTCATTTTACTCTTTGAAAGGTTATTGTGTGCTTGCTTTGGCTGAGAGGGGACCACGTCTACAAATGAGACACAGGCTTTGAGGTAGGGTATTCAAAACCAAAATACTCGAAGTAGGTGACCAGTTAATTTTTGGTGAATTTTCTAGCTTATCACTAGAATTTTCTAGCTCTGCAAGGGGATAATATCCCACATTTCATGTCACCAGTCAAATGGTTTAAGAATGAAACATTAATTGAAATGCATACTGAAACTTCTTTCACTGTGTATGTGCTAAAAATAGTAATAGTAATAAAAGGCATTGAGAATGAAGATGACAACATTGTTATAAAACTCATCCCACTTTGTTCCCAGAGGTGATGATGAGAGGTCCTGCAGAAAAAAAAAAAAAAAAAGATATTTTCACAATCTGTGTGCAAGCTACCCTGGAACCCTCTTATGCTTTAGACTGAGTTCATAACTGAGTGCAGGTTCTTCAAATACAGTGGAACTCTAAATCCCAGAATATTCTGCTACTGAAAAGTTTGCTGAACATTTATTTTTGAGCCAAACTGGAAAAGTTTGTCTACTGTCTAGAAGTGCCTGTAAATTTTCCAGCTTTGAAATTGACAGCCTACTTCACTTTTGGTGCTGTCATCTCATTTTTTTTAACATTTAAGATATTGCACTTATAGGAGGAGACAGGATCCAAGCAGAACTAGAGGAGAGGGAAATTGCTCAGAATTGATGGGAGCTAGAAGCTCCTTCTCTTCCAATGTTTTCTAACAACTGCAATGCAAGGATAACCTTTCTTGTTTTCTGGTTTGGAACAAGCATTGAAGAAAAAGTAAAATTGTCCGTTTCTTTCTTTATTGTCCACAATAAGAAAATTCTTTTGCTACATTATCTCTTCAGGGAATTTCAATGGGACATAAAATGTTACAGTTATTTTCAGATTAATTTTTGAAGGAACCTGGAAACCAAATCCCTTTACCTTTACAAGAATTGATTGATATACAATAGGAAGGGTGGGAGAGGGGGTGGGGACGTATCAATTTCTTTACTAAACCCCACATCTGGGAACTCCTATTTGTGTGAGATTTTGGAAAAATCACCCAGTGACTATTTCCTCTGAATTGATATATTTTTGGTTAAGATCTTTTTGGCAAAGAACTTCTCTATAATTGCTATATTGCTTTATCTGAAAGGAATTGCAGATAAAAAAAAATCTGATTAATCTGTAATCCAAAACCAGGTTAAGGTCAAGCTTATGGAAAATAAAATTGACAGCCCTGTTTTTTCGTGATGTCTGTAATCATTGACAGTTTTCTAAGTCACCAGTTCTTTTGAAACTCTACTATAGACTGCTACTCTGAACTTTGATCCAGGTGGCTACTTGAATCCACACATCACATTCACAATGGAGAGATGCTGCAGAGGCCTCTGCTCTTCTCCACAGAATTCAGAAAATCCATCATGCACATCTCAGCACTCTCTCCTTGCTGATGTGCTTTCCTCCTTGAACTGTTGATCCACAGCAAGCTTTGGACAATGGAAAAAGTTGAATTTCATGAACTCAGACTCTAAGTTTTTGGAAAAAACCCAGTAAATATATACAAGTATGTGTTGAATAATGTATTTCAAGTACTGCCTGTAAGCGTGACTGTTTACATTTACTCACATATTTAACAGATTTTTTTGGGAACAAATCCAAACACTTATAATCACATGCTTAGTAAATTTACATTTCATGATACATGTAGCTGGCAAAACGAGAGAAAGATAAGCAGCAGCTGTATTGCAGGTGACATCATATAAAGTGGACAAAGTCCTTCTAGATTCCGTATTTAGAAACTGATGTGTAAATTAATTTTAATTTTTCAGGTCCAGCTTTGACACACATCAATAAATATATGGGTTCAGTCTCAACATATTTAGGTATTACGGAACCATATATTACACTTTGAGAGTCACTTAGAAGCACTGATGCACCTGAAATCTTCCTAATGAGAGTAGAATGGACATGTATCATGTATCCCATTTCCCTCCTTGCTCAAGCATATGCCAAATAATCCCATTCATAAGGGGCTACAAATATCTCTTTTTAAACTTTCTTCCTATGTAATATAACAGGAAAAAAACCACTAAAATTTGTTTGGTGTAATGGCTAGAAGCTTTTTCAATTTCCACTTCAGCACATTTATGTCCACCTAGAATGTTCTCTGTTTCAGTATTATGATTTAATGAGGTCTTTATTCTTTATTCACTGACATATTTTTGGAGGTCAATCACCTCCCTATCTGCTACATTTTCCTATGTATTTTCATACCAGAAAACCAGTTTCAGGGTCATCCTTAAAACGGATCTTTTTCTCCTGTTTTCCTCCATAACCTTCTCTACATTTTTTCTCTCAAGGTTACCTTCCTGACTAGAAATCTCAATGCTGTATTGCAGTTGAGGTTTAACCAGGGCCTAGTGCAATGGCACCAGTGCTTGCCTGTCTCTGACAGACTCACCTTTTGTAACAAATTTTCCATTTCTGTTTGAGATTTTTATGCTGCATCACACTGTCAGTTCATTCATTGAGAAACTAACTGTCACATCCCATTTCTACAAAACATTTCCATCTGATAAGCCTCCAGCATACCAGAGAACTTTTTATTATTAGCTCCACATGCATGACCTTGCATTTCAATCTTCTCCTATTTCTGTTCATCCACATCTTTTGGTATTCATTTCTGATCTCCTCCGTCCTGCCTTCCACGTGCACTGTTTATCACTATGGATCTAAACCTGTCCCTGATTGAAAGCAATAAACCAGATGAGTTCCTGGAGTGCATTCTGCAGAACTCCACTAGGAACCACCTTGATACTATTTTCTCAAATCTTTGTATGCTGCTATCCCTGAAAAATGCATCTTTTGCCAATTTTACAATTTCTATCTTGTAATCCTTTTTCCAGCTATATTAATAGTATGTCATGTGGTACAATATCAAATATATTTAGCCAATGACTTAATAGAAAAATCCACTACAATGTCTAGGGAAAAAAGTTATCTTGTCAAATAAATACATGGATAAGGAAAAAAAAATCTCATAATAGTTCTTTTGGAGAGAAGGAATGGTTGTCACTTTTTTTTTATTGTCATGAGAATGTTCTTTCCACTGCTTGAAAAAAACCCCAGCAAATAAATCAGCAAACCTATTTGTGCTGTTTAAATATTCATACAAAACTCTACTATTTGGATGGTACAATAAGCAAATACTTAATGATATGTGGTATTTTATGAAATCAAGGTGAACTTTTCTAGTTTTCTGTCAGTGAATGACTGTAACATTCTCAAAATCTTACCTTTTGAGCTGAGTTTTCAATGAGTTAGATGACCCCAACTTCTTTCACTGAAATCCCAGGGTGATTTTCTCTCTGGTTGCATTGGAATCAAAATCAATTAGCAGTGATAAGTAAGACACTTTCTGAAAAAGTGACCAGATCAAAAAGTCTCATCATAACACAGAGATGGTAGTCCAGGAAAGGATTAATTTCCACAAACATTTAATAAAAAGACCTGTTGACTCTTGTTTTGTTTTGAAATGCTCCAAAGGAGTGGTGACACAAATAACAAAAACAAAGTCATAGCATTAGGTCCAAGAATTGGTCTACAATATACAGTAACATCATAAATATTCTCTGAAGTCCTGTGAGCAGGATTACTATGGCAGACAGTGATTATACAATGTTCCCATAAGATCTTTTTCCCAGTTAATTATGCATCTCAGAACACGCTTTTCATATATTAAAGAGTATATGTTGTTTCCTACCCATTTCTATTATGTTTTCTGTCAACATAATTCATATATCTGTGTTTCATTTGTGGCTGTTCATATATATTGCATAGAGTTTGAGATAGATTACTAAAACATTCATGCACTTTGTATAATTTCTTTTGTACACAGCTGTACGAACTGCCAGCATTACCAAATCTTCAAGTGTTGTCTTTTTTCCACAGCCCAAGATCTCTTTTTAGCTGTATATATATTATATATATATATATACACACACACATATATATATCCCACAGAGAAACGAATGTTCTCATACTCAGCCTAAATAAGTCTTTTAGCAGGCATAAGTTTTGCTTATTCTTGTGAGAGCAAAATTAGATAATAATCCAGTGCCAAACAGAGTTTACAAGAAAGAAATTCAGACACCAGATTGCAAAGTGCTTTTAAGTACTCCTGCACTATTTCCATACAAAGATTGGTTTCTTAACACCCTGAAGGGGAAGAGCTATAGAGTGCGCTGTGGAAATATGGAGAATATTTCTTCCCTGTTAATTTATTATGGTGAATTGACATAATGAAGGATGACAAATAGATATTTTCTTTTTCATCCACACAGTGCTTCCCATTAAAATGTGAATATTTTCTGTGTGAGCATCAGGACTAGCACATTTAATTACACAAAAGCCATCAGTGCGTCATATGTTGAGAATGTAATATGAAGAGTAACAGAAAATGTACTGTAGAATAAAGTGTTAAAGGACCCTACATTTTAAAGAAGCTTCTCTTGTGTTTGAAAACATTGAGAATTATATAAATTATATAAATTAAAGAAAGACTTTATCTTGAGCTTTTCTTCTATCCCGTATCCTGTCATTACAAATTAAAGATTGGTATGCTGAAATATTCATAGCTAATATAATTTAACAATAATATGGAATATATGTAATATAATAGTATATAATGATAATTTCTTGATAATATATCTAGACTGTTCATTGTTCTCAATTTGCATATAAAATATTCACACATATTTGTAAACACTTAGTAAAATACATCAATTCAAGTCTTCAGTGATTTGGATGAAAATAACATGGACACAAATTTAGACTTGTTTATTTTAATTCCTGTCTAGAAGTTCACTATGAAACTTCATCATATGCCATGTTACTTGTTGTAAAGAAAAGTGACAGCCATTAACATTGCTTGTTCAGAAAAAAAAAGAGCTTCATATTAATAAAATATAGAAAAAGAATGCACAGTATTTCCATGATATATGCAGTTATAGATATTTGGAATCTATCTTTTATCAGCAAGTCAAGTAGAAATAAAGTCAAAATATAAATAAATTTATTTTTAAACAAATAAAATATAAAATAAAATATAAAATAGAATATAAAGTAAAATATAGGAAAAGTTTCAATATTTAAAGCCCAGTTAATAGTGTTAAATGTAACCTTTTCTTATTTGATTTCATTAAGCATGGCACAATTTTTATTGTAGTTATGTCCAACTGGAAGTGAAAATTACCACACATAATGCAACAAAGCTAAATCTTTATGAACTTTTAAATAAATGCAATATTAAAAAACCACCAAAAAAAAAATTAAGTTTCTCCTCATCTGCACTTTTTATATCTCTGCATGAGAATATTCCCATACGTTTCAATTTTATTTCCCTGGCTTTTCTTTATATGTCAAGGAATAAGAAAACAAAATTGGTTCTTGCATGGTTGGTTAGTTTTCTTCTTTACCTAAGCAGAAGTTTTTGTAAAGGGCACTGAGACTTCAGGAAACACACCTACCTGTGGCTTAGTGAGCTCACTGAAGGGCCACTGAGTCTACAATCCTCTTAGGCCATTTTGTTGTGGAGAGAAATTTTGGTAGGATGCATGGAACATTATTAATCTATTGTTTTTATGGAGAATTTTTACCCCAGATTCAGGAGTTTTTATTCTTTCAGTTTATTTCCAGCTATTATGTTTTGCTTCACTGACAAGGGAGGAGCAGCTGTATTGCAGTGACAACATTACCAACATAAGAGCCCAACTTTCATTGCCGCCTTAATCTAAACAGATGTGTTCACAGGTCTTGCTAACAGCCTGGTTTGTATCTGAAAGCAATTTCTTTTCCATCATGTTTCTTCCCTCTGCTTTGTCTTGTTTAAAGACTCTCATAATTGTAAGGTTTATAGGGCACTACTACTTCACAGACTAGTTAGCTTAAATGAAACTGAAGCTAAGATGACAACGCTTGCAAACCAAGTGTCATTTAAATACGCTTTTTTACTCCCTCATGCACAAGCTTACACAGGATTTAAAGTACTACCTGGATGCCTGTCTTGCAAGCACACAAACATCTGAAATGCTTTATTTTATAGAATAAAATTACCTCTTCTCAAAGACTCAAGCTGTTAGAAAGCTTTACTATCCATCAAGATCTACTGGCACAGAAGTTTATCAGCGTGTGGAAGGTTTGGCTTAGCAAAAATAAAGTAATTTTATAGGTCTAGAGCCCCTGTTTTCTTCTGGCAGTTATTTCACTTTCTTTGCAGAAAGCAATCTTTTACTATTTTATTATTCAGGGTCCTATATTTTGAGTGCTTTGTCATTCATGTCTGCTACAAGAACTCTGTTTTGAGTGTTGACCCTCTGTAGTTCATAAATCTTTTGGATTTATGATATAACTTTATTTGAAGTCATCACACAAATTGATATATTTTGGCTTAATGCAATTTAATAACACAAATCCTTTAGATCACTTGTTCTTATTCACTTCTTTTGTGTGTCCACATCATCTTTTAGTGCCTATATTTAATGGTTTTTACTGGATCTGAGTATATTAAAGTGAATGTACTACTACATAACATCAGGAATGGCTTTAACAATCTCTAAAATGCACGGCTCAGATTCATGCCATGAAACCTCAGACAGCATTTGAGGTCAGTGTTTGAAGGTCAGAAAAATGGAGGTTACTAACCCAAGGAGATTGGGATAACCCAGCCTACCTACCCATGTGGGCCACAGAGTCAGGGAGATGTATGTGAGTGCTGAGGGAAGTAGTCAGTTATGGATGGCTGTGGATGAAGCTCATTGGAAAGGGCTGCTGACGACACCTCATGGGCAGGGTGCTCTTCACTGAATGGAAAAACTCTGTTGTTATGAGAGGGTTATGTGTGTTGTCCAGGTCTTGAGAGGCTGAGAGGAAACCCTGCCAGCAGGGTGAGGGCTGAGAGGGGGAGCTGAGGCACTTGAGCAACCAGATGTGAGGATGCTATTACAGCCTGACAAGGCACTGCTCAGCTGAGAGAGGCTGCCAGAGAGCATGTGGGAGCAAAATTCTGCATTTGAGCTCCATGTAACAGAAGGGCTGTCTTTTCCCCACCGTTTCTTGACAAGTTAACTAATATTGAATGGGTTTATTTTGTGTAATTAGCACAAAGAAGGAAGGGTATTAATTCAGCAGCGTGTACTGCTACTGCGATATATATGAAGCTCAGGCAGAAATGGTGGTGTGGAAAGTCACTGCTACCCTTGAACATACAGCAGATACCTAACCCCACCTATTGATAAGGCCGGGTAGATGCTGCTGCTAGATCAAACAAATCAGAGAGTTTTCTCTTGCAGCCTGAATTCAGTAAAATTTCAGGGGTGCTTACTTTCATTCTAAATAATAATAACATTTCTTCATGACTGTTAGAAACTGTCAATCTATTATGTTTATTTTGTGTCACATAATGTTCTTTTATGTGTCTCTCAGTATGTATCTGATCATTCCTTTAATATTTAGTACCATCATATGAAAGTATTTTAGTAACACAAAAGTCAAGGCAGAAAGCGAGCTTTTGGAACATAGTGACAGGCACAATAAATTCTTATTTTTCATATTATGGCATGTACATCTTCTTGAAATAATTATATACAGTTTTCACCAAAGAAGTGATATGCTGCCTAAATAAGTCCACTTGAGCTTATTGTAAATGGTATTTTGTGGCTTACTTCCTTATGCTTTTGTCATTCTACACTTGATTTATAAAGAGATTCATGGAAAGTCATAATTATTTAAAGAAGGCAGCAGGGAAAGTGTTCTTTCAGCATGTCTATAAATCTTTACTTATGCTCTACAGAGAACTCTGCTCTCTATGTCTGCTTAAACAGTGTAAGAAGAGTATATCATAATGCCTTGAGTTGTCAGAGATTTGGGAATCTTTATAATAGGAGACCAAAAGTGGAGACAATTTCATTGTAATTGTCCTGGCAACAAAGTAAAAAAGGATACCAATTCAGCTGGCACACTGACATGATGGCAAGAATATGTTCTTTCATAGAGTTAAAATATCTGTGGGATTAGAATGTGTATGTGTGTATGCACATACAGACACATATATGTATATATGTACCTGTAGCTAGGAAGCTAGTGAATTTGAGACATAGAAAAGGAGATGACTACCAAAAACGTGGTCACTAGTTTAAGGATAATATTTCTGGGAGAATGTAGAATATTTTTTTTTCCCTCACTGTATTGTAAACCTCTGCCTTTCAGAAGAAGAAAACACTTTTCTTCCCAATAAAATCCACAGCAGACAATACTTGGGCTATTGCTTTTCATTCTCCTAAACACACATTTTCAAAAGACAATTTTCCTTTTCTTCTTCTCTTCTGCAAGGAACTATCTCTCTGTAAGGTTTACAGCCCATAAGAGAAAAGGTGTAGTTATAGTGGTTACATACCGACACAGATTTCTTGTGAAGATTAGGCAATATCCTTCACTGAAATTTGGAGAGGTGTGTTGAGAAATATTTGTTGGGGATTTTTTAGGTGCAGCTAATTCTGCTTTGAGTAGCAGTTAAGCTAAATGATTTGTTGTAGTCCTTTCCCTTTTTTAAAAAACCTCCCTATAAGATCATGCTGCTAACCAAAAATACCTGAAAACAGTTCATCAAAACCACTTTGTTTTAAGAACAATACCATATTTATGTCTCTGAGTATATACAGTCACCTTATAGTCATTTATAAAGAGTAAGTTTTTAGGAATGGATGTCTCAAGTACCTTTCTATAGTTTTAATGTCTGCTCTGCAAGACAGATGTATTACACAGTAAATGCTGTATTCTGAGTGCATATTATAGAATCACAGAATGGATGGGGTTGGAAGGTACCTTAAAGATTATCTAGTTCCATGCCTCCTGCTGTGGGCATTCACTAGATGACATTGCTCAGGGCTTCCTCCAAACAGGCCTTGAGCTCTGCCAGAGATGGCGCATCCCCAACCTGTTCCAGTGTCTCACCATGCTCACACTAAAGAATTTCCTCCTAACACCTGATCTAAACCTGCTCACTTTAATTTTAAAACCATTACCCCTTGTCCTCTCATTATCTGGCTGCATAAAAAGTCCCTCTCCCTCCTTTTTGTAAACCCTTTCAGGTACTGGAGGTCTCCCCAGAGCTTTCTCTTCTCCAGGCTGAACAACCCCAGCTCTCTCAGCTTGTCCTCATAGGAGAGGTGCTCCAGCCCTCTGATCATCCTTGCGGCCTCCTCTGGATTGATTCTACCAGGTCCATTTTCTTGTGCTAGGGACTCCAGAGCCAGATGCAGCAGTCTGGTGCGGTTTTATGAGGGCAGAGTAGGTGAGGAGAACCATGTCCCTCCACCTGCTGGCCACTCCTCTTTTGATGCAGTCCAGGATGTACTTGGCCTTCTGAGCTGTGAGACCACACTGTTGGCTCATGTCCAGATTTTTATCCACAAGACCCCATGTCATATTAATGATATGAGTTGAGAACGAAATAAAAAGGACTTGAATTATTTTATTTGTTGCATTCTGATGTGCAAATATTTCATTTTCATACTTTATTTTTTTTAAAAAACAGGAGATTTAAATAATTAAAAACAATGTCTAGAGAAAGCTGGGAAAGCTAAAAATTAGGATGGTCAGAAAAAAATAGGTGCAGTGCCAATATATTTTTGATGAGTTGCAGTGTAAAATTTTCAGAAATGGAAAAAAATTTCAATATATTAGTGGTTATGTATAGAAAGCTTAATCCATTGTTATGGCATATATTTAACGTATAGCTCTCTATCTTTCTTTTCCTTTTTTTTCCATTAGCAGTATGACTAAGAAAAACTAAGTTCTGTCACACTCCTGTGTCATCTTTTTTAATTGTTTAAGTATGAAAGACATAAGTAGCTTAAGGATGTATTCATCCTGAGTGAAACATTTGCAATAAAATCTGTTTTATTTACACTGGGGTAAAATTTAAGAGCATTCTTTGATGTCAGTGTTTCAAAATGGTGCTGCAACTGAAAAACCCCACCAACTTACATGTAGGAGATTTTTTCTTCATATTAAATCAAGTGGTTTTTTTTTTTTTTTTTTTTTTATTTACCTGAAAAAATATCACAAGTAATAATTTTGGTGAATATTTAACTTGACAGTTTATAAAAATTTTTAATCTTCTGGTTATTGCGATACAATATATTTAGAATATTTAGTACTACAACAGGAAATGTTTCTCTTTTTAAACTGAATAATACCCTTCCTTTATAAAAGGTCCACACACCAAAATTAAATTTTATAGCAGGTTTTTAATAAAAAAAAAATTAATGATTTCCTGGTGCCAAGAATAAAAATGCTGCATATAGTTTATGTATACTTAAATTAAGAAAATATGATTACGGTTATCAAAAGTACTAAATATGTATCTAAAGCCATTGAAGAATAGAACTTCTTTTGCTCTGTTTCCTCTTCTAATTTTCAGAAGCTTTTCAAAATCTCAGTAGAGAAAGACACAGCTGTTACAGTCTTCCTTCATGACTGTGCAGCTTTGAAGCAGCACAGATGAGTTGTATCATATAAAATACCTTTGCCCAATTAATACCTAACCCAACTACTGCCAAGACAAGGAATTTGTCTCTAAAGACACTGTTTGACTGATAGAACAAGTTGAGAAAGAAAGAAGCGCTTGACATCAAAGTAGAGCAGAAACTTGTTCAGTTAGGGCCATTTTCTTTCTGTGATAGGGTTTTGTTAAACAATGTTATTAATAGTTTCTGTTGCCAGAAATGTACAAGTAGAGGTATTGGTGTTATTGATTAGAGAGACTAGAATTTCTGAGATCTAGCTAACCTGATTGCCATACACTTGGGACAACTTGCTTTTGTAAGACTGCTACTACTTCTTACTCACCTAATTTGCACTCCTGGTCCTGTAATCCCTCTCCTATTATTGTTAATGACTTAGACCTGGTCACTTTTGAAATTATTAAAATGTCCTGAGGTGTTAAGTAATAATTGTTGTGTTTAGCAACGTTCTACATGAATTTGGTTGTTTTTCCATGTTCCTTAAAGAAAGATCATGATGTTTCACTATCTCAAAACATTTCCCATATCCAAATTAATTAGGTTCAGACATAAAGTTTGGGGGTTTTATTCCTAAATGCTGGCCTCACTTAGAACACAGGAAACATGGATATCCCATAGACCTAAGTCTATGTATTGGTCCCAAACTTTAAAACTGCAATAACATCTTGTATCAGTCTTGGCTCTGCTGGAGACAACAGGTAGAATCAAATCTTTCCACCTGAGGATTATGGTGTAGCTGCCATTCAGTTTGGGACACAGCCCTTCCCATACTCCAGGTAAATGTGCCAAAGAAGTATTTGTTTCATACGGTACAAAATCATTACTGAAACAGATCACTCACCAAAGTTAATGGAAATTGCATTTTTTTCTGAAAACTATATACAGAAAACATATGAAGCACTAAGATATTTCCATCTGCTCTCAATCCTAAGTACTCAGCTTTCAAAAAAATTATCAAACTTTGTGATATATCTTCCTTAATATCTAAGTAATGTTTTTCTTAATTAAAAAAGTACAACCTGATTATATTTTGCATGTGTGGGTAGTTGAATACATAAACAGAAGAGAAAAACCTTGTATTCAACCGTAACGAGCTTTCAAAGCAAACTCAAAGAAACAAACATCATATGTCATGATTTTTTTTTTTTTTTTAAAGATATGACAAGCTGTTCAAGTTCAGCTTTTCATTCCTCTGGCAGTAAGATAGCTGCTAAGTTCTACAGTTCTCCCATATTAGTAATTTTGGGAGATTGTGGTGTGGTGCATTCAAAATGGAATCAACAACCAGTTCAGAGAGAGGAAAAGGGGATTTCTAATATGAAAAATTGTCTGCTTCTTCGAATTTTACCAGTCATGTCATATTACATTAGACAGAGTAATAGAACATTAGCTGTGTAATGAGACATGACTGCTAAAATGTAAAGGAGAATGCACTTTCAGATTGGCTAGTCCTGTTGAAAGTGATAGCTTGCATCTAATCTGCAACGCTTGTAGATATTATGCAAACCAGCTGTTTGTGAATTCCAGATCATTTGGAGATTGGAAGAAGTGTCAGATACATTATCAGCTTCTCAAAATATTTCTGTATTTTACTTTTTGTTTCTAGATAACAGGAGGATTTTGAGAAATACAATTATAAGTTATCTTCATTTAACATTTGACAGTTTTCTTACATCCTTTGGGTCAGAACTTCAATTGAATCAATCATAAGGAGGTTTGTTTAACTGACGTCAGCAGAGCTTCAGACATTTGAAAAACTTTAATAAATCTCCTCTGTTTTAGAGGTGCAGTGGCATAAAGTTTCACAGTACTTAGCAATGTAACAGCTAACACTCTTCCTCTAAAAGTATTTTTACCTTGTTATGAGATAATGTTTAATTGAAACTAAAATATTTCATAGAAAGACTTCAGAGAAATTTTATCAGGAAAGAGGTAGGTAGAGATTTTACTTTCAGATTATTTTGAGTGATGAACTGAATAAAAATCTGACTCTTGAACTTCAACGTGTGAGGCATTCTAGCTATTGAGTTGCCAGATATTTTGAAGCATTCTAAATGTTCTCCTCTCTTCCATGACAAATAACAAAGGGTTTTCTTTCTTTTCCCCACTCGATCACTAGTAAACAAGAACTATTTTCAGACCACTGATGATTTTGTGTGCTATAATTCTGGGTTTCAGCCATATCACATAGCAAATCAAACCAGCTGCTTCAAGGTTTGAACATTTTTAATATTTTGCCTTTGCAGTACTACTGCTTGCTACATAAATACTTTACATCATGCAGGAAACCCTTAGAATCTGATCACATCCATAAGTTTTGTGTCTGGAAAGGGAGAACAAAATAGTTGGCAATGAACCCTTAAGAACTGGGCCCTAGATTTATGTTTTGGCTGTTTTGATTAATACTAGCATGATAAACGATGAAAATAACACCACCAGTGGGAATTAGAGATTCATTTGGTCAGAAGAAAGAACATTTGAAGGTGGAAAGATTACATATATAGAAATGCATACCTAGAAAAATCAAGAGATGCAAACTTCTAATGCTACTAAATCAATCTGCTCATTTAATATTTAGAAAGATAACTCTAATTTCAAATACTTCAGTTTATTCAGAGTGCTGCCATTTTATTTAGATATGTGTGTTAGGCAAACCTAGCTTCCTCTGAATCACTAGGAATAGTCAATCTCATAAACAGCAACTCAGAACAGGAAAAATAAAAACATTAAAGAAAAAGAGATTGATTTTTGCAATGCTGATTGAAGATGATCATTTAGATGGAAAACAGAGCCGGCTGAGTCTATGAACTTCCATGTATGTAGTTTTTGTGAAAGTTTCTCATTTATTATTACTGTGCAATTATGGTCTTATATATATATTCCAACCATAATTTAGCACCAGTGTAGATGAATTGCCAATACTTGGCTTCCTCTGAGCAAAAAATACACAATTCCTGAGCTGAATTATATTGTCAAGCCATGTACAAATTTTTAGCTGTTCTGTCTTTATTTGTGTCTCAAGCATCACATTGCTAAATCTTCACAGAGCATCTTGAAAGATCACCACTTTATGACTATATTTTTCCTACATATACTTTTTATTTAAATTGAAGTTGTCTCAACTTACATTTTTTATAGCAGTGAAATCCTTTGGGTTCTTATTAAATGGAATCTAAGCAAAAAAATTCTCTCATCTGCTCTGCTCTACAGCTCTTTTAAGGGTAAAGAAATCTCTTTTATATTTGCAGTTGTGGTTACAGATTGATATGCTTATGTCTTTACATTGCCAAAATGACAGAGTTTTATACATGCAGTCACACTCAAACCGGCAAGGAAATGAGAGGAGAAACTAATGCATGCATTTTCCAGATCCTGGTTTACATTTCTGCAGATACAGACATCTTAGAATTTGCATTTATAGACTGAACCTTTTTCCAAGTTCTGATCTGATACCTTTTTTGTTTGGTTGGCTGGTTGGTTTTGAGGAGTTTGCTTTGATCTTAGTAGAAGCTTTGCACTGCAAACAGATCCAGAAGTAGGACTAACAACTGGGCCATGGTTAGGATCTACATAACATAATTGTAAGGAGAATTTTATTGTAAAAATGTGGCTCCAAAAGACTGCATGCTTGGCCTTAGCTTACTAAAGACAAGAAGAAAACTCGTTACAGAACCTGACCTATGATGCTGACCATAAATTGGATAACTGTACTGTCCAGAGTAAGTGAGAGTCAGAGACAGCTTTCATTTATAAAAAAGAAAGAAGAAAAATTAAGTAATTTGGGATAAAAGGAGTAAGAATCTTGAAGTTATTAAGCTATGCAATTTCAGTAGCTCTATTCCATCTAAAATCTCATTATAATGATGATGACTATTATTATTATTTACACAGGTAGATACACACACATTTTAGTTGCAGGAGATTCCATTGTAGGTTTGCTAATTAAATATGCAGTGATTTTTGTGGGAGTGTAACATCTTACAAATCACCATGCAATACAGAGATACAAACTCTTCCTCACTGCAGGCAATAAAATAAAACAAAAACAAATAAAAAAATCTGGGCTACATAATTGAAGTTCCTCTTCATTATTCTGACATTAGCTAGCCTCAGGCTTTAGAATCTGCTCAATTGTAATGAATCGTTAAGATTTCACTTGGACCAAGGAGAAGATAGCACCTCATTGTACTTTGTTGTTAGCAAGATTTTAACAAAATAACATCTGCTCTCTTATATTGTGGATGATTTAATTTTTAAACACTTGTTCCCAACCTTTAATTTTCTGCAAAACAACCACATAAATTATTAATTCATCTATATTTCCTCAAGGCGAGTTAGACTTAAGGTCCTTCATAAATATTTAAGAATTCTATTGCAAAATAAACAAAAACTTCCACTTAACTTTTAATTGCAAGTCCCCAAAACCAGCAGCAGCATCAACAACAGTAAAGAGAAAGATTTCAGATAAAAACACATTTTTGTGAAAGGATCCAGCCTTATAAGCTAGTAAAAATTCAATGTGTTTTTGCACTAAGTTTGCAAAACATGTATTCTATTGGCAACAAAATTCAGAAAAAAAACCCCTAAAAACAGTGTTCAAATATAATCCAGACTTGAACTGAAAATCTCCCTAGTGGTTCCCAGGTACACAAAGTGCAACACACGTGTATATGCATTTTCCAGGAATACATCTGCCTATATTCATATCGAGTGTTATTCAGGCCTAAATCTGAGTTGCTGTTAATTCTGGTCCTGGATCTGAGAAGTGAAGGTAGACTCAAGATTCAGGGCTAGCCTAATGTAGTTTCAGCTGCCAACTCCTCCCCTTTTACCCAAAGGAATTGTGCAAATAACTATGGATCACAGCATTTGCAATTTCTCACCCTCTCCCCAGAACAGTTCTTACCTCTTAGAAAAACAGAGCTCTCCAAACCCTTTGGCATGGTGTAAAGATCACAGCAAAATTAAAATCCAAGTTCTGTGAATGTGACAAATTTACTTTTATACATATATATATATATATATATGTATATATACGCACTCACACACATATATATACACATCCATTTTTATATACTATTTTCTTTTTGCAAAAAATATGCTTTTTCATAACATTTATTGGGATTTTTTACCCATATCATACATGAGAAAAATACTATAAAACTATATTTCAATGTTTTCATGTTTCAGCATTGCTTTGATATAAATCTAATATTTTGAAAATATTTATATAGTTGAATTTATGTATTTAGACATAAAAATTATCTTAAGAAACTTTTTTTTACCCCTTAAGATAAAACCAGTGAGCCAGTTATTATCTCATTTCATGTAAGAAATAATTTTACAGAAATGTAAATATGTAAAAGCTTCAGTCATTATTCTAAAGGAGGGAAAAGAAAAAGATTCTGCCATAAAATGCAAAAAACAAAGTGTCAGCATTTTCAGATTTCCTCTAGAACTATAATACTCCCCTAAAAGATAAAACTTGATTAAAAATTCAAGTGTGCATGTAAAAGTGGTGAAGTCTGAATACTCTGCAGAAGACAGAAGAGCTCAGCTCTGACCACTTTTACTGTTTCCCTTCTCTTCCAGACTCTCATTTTGGCTGTGGTTCTCCACAGATTTGGACTCATGGATTCCAGCTGTGCTCTCACCTTTTCCAGTGCTGTCCAGAACTAATTCCAAGGAGGTAAACAAAATACAGGGATGTGAGAGTGGGGTAAGGGAGATTTGAAAGAGGCTCATGAACGTATTCCTCCTGCCTTGCCATATGGATATTGATTTCTCCCCCTCAGGCTGAATATAATTGCCTGCTCTAATTTAGCATTGATCTACCCACCCAAGTTTCTTAAAGCACTGCACAGGCATCAATTAAATTGTTCCTAATACCACCTTTGTGAAGTAGGATAGCTATAATTATTCACACTTAGATGATGGTGAGGGGTAAAAAGTGATTCGTCCTGAGCTATTCAGTGGAACAAGCCAGGAATAAAGCACGAGACAATTATACCCTGCCATGTGCCTGTTATCAGATCATTCAGAGTTTTTCAAAAGGCAAAATATTTGCACATCTAATGACTTGGGATTCCAGTGAAACATACCTGGTTAGATAATGAGTGTACTACGGCTGCTGCTGATCATATTGGACGTGCCTCTTGCCTTGACTTCTCTCTTCTGCTGGATTTTTCCACTGTCTTATTTTTTGTCGTTTCTGATTCCATCCACACTACTTAAAATGTGAGAGGCTTTCTTTTCCTATGGTTCAGCTCTTGGCACTTGCTTGTTCATTTGTTCTCTGATAAGAACTTTTATGTTTTATTACCTGCAAGAGATAACACCTCTTGCTGCTGAGGATGACAAACATGGGTTTGCTGCTCTGCTTTTTAGTGTCATTTTATTTAGTAGTTAAAGAGAAATCAGCTAGGGTGCTGATGAGGAGAAACAAGTACAAAGTATTTCATATACACATCCAAGAGTTCAGAAAAATTCAAGGCATATTTACTAGGAAAGCCAAATGCTAAAGCAACACATTGGTTAGAAAATTCTTTGAATCAGATAACAGCAATAAACTAAAGTCATACTGGATATCAGATTTAGTTTAGACAGCTTCCCTATGAAATATGTGACTTGTAATCAATGAAGAGAAAAACACAAACAACCCTCCCCACACACACCTTGCACACTATTACAAGGCTTTTAACCTGCACATGGGCAAACATTGACAGATTTGTTCAAATGTAAGTTGGACACAGCCTTTACCCTTCTGGTTCAAGCTTTATATGAAAGAAAATCATATTGATATTGGAAAGCTCTACAAAACGTACAAACTTTAATTATCAGCTCAGCTATGCTACACGACGCTTTCTCAGAGAAACCACAGGAATGTCAATAACTCAGTACATATTATTTGACCTCATTTTGCTACACTGCTTGGCTTGAACAATGTAAGCCTGCATTTTTGGCCAAGAATTTCTGACTTCAAAGAATCCCCTCTGGGTGGCACTTAGGGCCCTGGGTTAACTTTAAACATGTTCATAATATGATCCAAGTTGCTTTAGGCTTCACTGTTAATACTCTAGAAAATTAGGGGCATAGAATACAAATTCCTTAGGCTGTTTCTTCTGAAGCATACATTTTTCAGAATAGGAGATACAAGAGATAGCAGTGAACTCACTCTTGACTTCTGGTGAAGTTATGGAAATTAGGCAGAGTTCCCTTGCTCTGACCCTTACAAGTATGCAATGTATGATTAAAAAAAAAAAAAAAAAGTGAAGGTTGGGGATTTTGTTTTAATTTTGTTCTATTTTTTGTTTGTTGGTTTGCTTTAAATAAGACCTAGAGCCATAATCTTCTTCCAACAAACTTTGGTTTGAGGACGTGTTTTCTTCTGTGAAAGAGGCCTTTCCATGAAGGTAATGATTTACAAAGGATCAAAGAGGTGCAGGCCTAGTTTTTACTTTCTCCACTATATTCACAACTATGTAGCCTCTGTACGTCTCTTACGTATATGATCATATATTCTACTGTAAAAAGTTTGGACTCTCTAATCCTTCCAAGTGGTGAGCCTTGGGGCAAACTGTCCCACTTGCCTACCATTAGTCTACATGTAGAGCCTGACAAAAATTCATTGTGGGGAAAATATCATTATTTATATAAGCTCACCCATCTTACAACACAGTGAATCATGTCTGACACTGAAGAGAGAAAATAGAGGATTATCACAATTTGTCAGTATTTACTGCATTTTGAGATCTTGAAACACATCTGAGCCCCAAATTGCACAATTACCATGAAGCTCTAGCATGAAACACTCCATGAAGCAGTTTCCTATGGCTCTAGAATCATGAGAAGAGGAAGAGAAAGAAGAAAAGAGAGAGAAGAGAAGAGAAGAGAAGAGAAGAGAAGAGAAGAGAAGAGAAGAGAAGAGAAGAGAAGAGAAGAGAAGAGAAGAGAAGAGAAGAGAAGAGAAGAGAAGAGAAGAGAAGAGAAGAGAAGAGAAGAGAAGAGAAGAGAAGAGAAGAGAAGAGAAGAGAAGAGAAGAGAAGAGAAGAGAAGAGAGCTTTTCCATCATATGTTGACTTTCTTACTTTGGCTGACATTGCCTTTTTTTTCTCAAGACATGTAAGAGTTAGTACTGACCTTACACAGAAGTTGCTGTCCCACCCGCCATGAAAATCTAGGGAACAGGTTGCCTCCAAACTAACTGGACTAGAAGACTGAATATTGCATGTGAATTTGTTGTTTGGAAATAGTACTTCTGCTATCATTTTTTCCCCTCAAGTAACAGTGAGGTTTGGGGATATATATTATCAGTATTCAAATAGCACATTTTGTTTATATGCTATTTAAAAAGGGATTTGTACCTATAAGGGCAATCAAGTAAGAAATGGAGATAATTGCTATTGTTAATTTTCCACTTGCAGAATGAATGGGGGAACTTAATGTATACCTATCCATACACACAAAGGGAAGAGTGAGTAACTAAAACGTAACAAGACAAGTCTTTTGTAAAAAAAGCAGCAAAGGACCTTGTGCTTCATGATGTTGTCCAAAGGTGAGGCAGATAATAGCTTTCCCTGATAAAAGTTTCCCAGTCAAAGAAAACATTTAACACGGCAATAACTGAAGCCCATACTGTGCAACTTTAAGCATCACCTCAGCCGTAGAACAGTTGGACATATTCTTAGGGGCTTTTTGATAACCCCAGGGCATGATGTGTGCTCTTGATCGCCTACAAGAAATAGAAATACTTTCCATATGCATGACCCACCATGCATTATAACTGGGAGAGGAAAGGTACTTATCAAGATAACACTGACAGAGCAACTTGAACAGTACAAGATAGAAGTTCTCAGCCAGAGGGTGGCAAGAGAAAATGAAGTAATGCTGACTGATGTAAGCTGATATGTCTCCAGTTACAGCATTCTGATTGTGTGAAATAGGAAATTGGGAGAGACTTGGATTGCTAATGTTGATAATTCTTATTTTCGCCCTATTGGAGTTCTTTTATTTTCCTTACATTATTCTTTCACACTGAATACAACCGTGTTTTGTGGAGGAACATTTGGGATAACTTTAACATTAAGCAACTGAGAACAGCAAATTTTCCTTATCTGCTTGCAGAAGAACAATCATTAGATTCTGAATCATGTGGCTCCAACTAATCTGCTTAAAGGAAGAAGGTATTTTTCAGGCATCCTGAGTCATGGATCCCTTTTATATAATTTTCTCTTTGTCATAATTTCTTTTATCTTCTCCATGACCTGAATAAGCTAAAAATAACTCAAGGATGATGCATTATCCTTAGTTTGTTAGCTGCTAAGCTTAAAATAAGTTCTCTCTCTTTTACTTTTTCACCACTGAACAAAATCAGAACTCAAGTTAGATTTGAGCTTTTATTACAATCTCATGGGGGGTTTTGATTTGGTTTGAGGTTTTCTTTCTTTTTCCTTTTTTTTTTTTTTTTTTTTGAGACAAGTCAAGTATTTGATAGATGTAAAGAGATTGCTTTTGCTGAAATTTTTTTTCTTCAATCTTACTGCTCTGTAATGAAAATGTTTCACTAGAGTTACTTGCAAATATCATCAGTACTTTTAAAATGCTTTAGACTATTTTTCTGAATCAAAGTAGTCAGAAACTCAACATCACCACCACCACCAACCCCTTTGCCAGCTATTTCAGATTTAGTTTTTTTGTTTTGGTATGAGCTATTCACCTGAGAAAACAGGTGAATTTGACCCTGTGTATTTTTGCCTAAAATAACCAACTTCAGTACTATTTTAGTATCAGTAGCAAAAAAAAGTAGAGGTGAGATTTCAAGTTGCTTTTAACTTCCTTTTAGCATCATACATACATATGTACATGCACATGTGAACTATTAATATACAGATGTCTCTCGACAGATATATATGATTGCTAGCTTTAATCACCTCTCAACAAACTAAAATTGTTTAAAAATGCCTCTGTATTATCTGATAATGTATGGTATTTGTTCCATCTTGTATTAAGTGTGAGTTAATCTCTCACAAAACAATGTTTTACCAAGTCTCAAGGTTGGCTGTAGGACACACCATTTTAGCTAATATCACACAGGAGATCAGTTATTTCCCATTGTGATTCCCAATTGGCATCTTGCAGTGAGCTTGTTTACTGCTCTGCAGCAGAATGGATTGTTTGTCGTTAAGTACAAAAAAGCTGCATGAAAATAGTGTTAAGTCTCTGGTTTAAGCTGACAAATTCTAGGGAAGTCTAAATTAAATATGAAGTATCAGAATAGCAGCTGGTTTTTTAAGCAATATTACCTTGGAATGGGAAAGGAAGGCAGCATAGGCAGTAGCTTTTGTCTGGCCATTACCATGTCTGTCTTTCACTTAGATTCAGAAAAGTAAGAGCTTTTACAAGGTCCTTGTTTTTCCTTTTCAGACATGAACAAAGCAGTGTAAGTGGGCCAGTACTTATAGGCCAGCTTTTGGTACAATTGTAACTTGAAATTATTGGGATATAAGAATAGTATTTCTAATGGAGATGTTGACTGAGCAACCAGGCAGTACATTTATAATACTGACAAGATGGTGAAACCAGTTCTTCAGGTGAACAGTAAACCTACTTGACTTGAGGGGTATTGGATTAACTGATTTAAAAAGTCTGACGTAAGTAATCCAAAAACAGTATTAAAAATCTGGTATAATGAAACTTGTGCTTTCTCTGTGTCAACTGAATCCTTAAAGACAGGAAGCAAGAAGAATAAAATTTAGATGTAAAACTAAAAAGCAAGCATGCCAAAGCAGGCACAAAGAAAGGGACATATTTTGGTTGCTGAGATAAGAATAAATGGGTGGCGGGGGAAAAAGTGCTCTTCAAGAAGAGTGACCACAGAGCAGAAGACATCAAAGGAAGTTGGGTATGCCTGTAAAACAAAATAATGAATAAGACTCCAAGAGGGCTAATTAAGAGGGAGAACAAAGAAAAGTAGTGTTTGTTAGATAAATTACATGTCTAGGAGAAGAAGTAAAAAATAAAAATT
This sequence comes from Acrocephalus scirpaceus scirpaceus, assembly GCA_910950805.1. NCBI lineage: Eukaryota > Metazoa > Chordata > Aves > Passeriformes > Sylviidae > Acrocephalus > Acrocephalus scirpaceus. The sequence goes on along the minus strand of OU383775.1, from coordinate 66,803,614 downwards.
TCTTTCAAGGCAGCATTGTATATTTTGTTACTACTATGCAGAGAAAACATAAAATGAAGAATAAATAACAGACAATTCAGCTCCCTCTAAGCTCTTGGGTTCACACCAGGGCGAGGCTAACAAAATGATCCGTATCCCACCAGCTCTATCTCTTCCCAATATTCTTTCCAGGCATACGGAAATCTTTGTTTGTCAGAAGACAAACTCCTGAGCAGCCTGAATGAGGGAAAGAGTAATGATTCATCCAAATGAAATATAAGTAAAAAAGGAGTATCTTTTTCTAAACTCAGCACACACAGGTGGAAAAAAGGAAAGATCTGCAGAAATTATATTTCTACCAGTTACTATTCTAGGCTCTGACTAAATCACCTAGCATAGACCTCTTAGTTGCTTAGACTTTTTGTATGGACATCAGACAAAAAACCCAGCACCTCGAGGCCACTAGTGTTCTAATTTATCTGTGGAAATGTCTTTCTCTGTTGGCAACTATGGTCCTAAAATAGACATAATCGGCAATGTAAGGTGAAGGGATTTGAATCTGTGCTCTAGATTTAGCTAATTGTCCTTGCTCTTTGTCACCATGTTTATTCAGTACCTCAGTGATAGTAAGATTTCTTTTCTATGCAGTGACTTTTCTCAATAAAAATCTATCCTTGTGAAGCTGCACAACTTCTGCACAGGTTCTGCATGCAATAGTTGCTATTTTTCAGCCAGGAAGTGGGTTGCAGCTACAGAGAACAAAGCCTGGCTTTCTGTTTTCTGGCTTTCTTTTTCGAAGCCCGAGGCTCTGGTCTGCAGTCGAAGCCAAACTCTCACTGCTTGAGTTGTGCAGTGTTTAAATAAAAGTAATCTCAGTGTTAAATTCAAGCTCTCCACGCCATAGCAATGAAAATAACATACTGTGCCTGGGAAGTGCCTGTAGGGTTGGAGCCATGCTGCTGGAAGCAGGTGTGTGCATACCAATGGAAAGCAGGGAGAGAGGATCCCTCAGAAAGCACTGGACTTTTTGTAGTTCCTGGAGGCTGTGTGGCTCAGCAATTCGGTCTTTGTTGTGGGTGGCTGAAGACATCCTCCACCTTCTGTACATAGATCCTAGGAAGCCAATTAGAGAATTTTCCTTCTTATTTTCCAGCTAATTTTGTGTAGGAAGGTTTGAAGCACAAATAAACTGCTGTCACTGAACTAATATGACCCAATTTCATATTTATTTATGAATAGGTATTGCATGTTGCTCTTTTTGAAATGAAAAAAACCATGCTAATAAGACTTTTAAGTACTTGAAGAGCACAGCTGTACATGTCTGTCAAAATATAAGAAAAGTAATTATAAGTACATGCCAGCAGCAGATTACTTAGCATAAAAAAAAAAAAAAAAAAAAAAAAAAAAAAAAAAAAAAAAAAAAAAAAAAAAGAGAGAGAGAGAGAGAAAATAAAAGAGGATCTCTGTGTCAATGCCCCAAGGGCACCAGTGGTGCATAGTGTTTCTGACTCACCTCACCTGGGACCCTCTGGGACCCTCTTCCACATTGCACACATGGGCCTGGGCACCTCATTTCAGCTCAGCCTACAGCTGTTGCTGAGCTAAGATTTAGATGTGTCTGTGTGCTGTCCCCAGCTGATATTGGCTGAATTTCCTGTGCTGACTTGACCTTGGACCTGACCTGTCACGCCACGTTTGTCTCGTTTCCACTGGACTGTAGGTAGGATGCACTGCTGTGACAGCCTGTCCTGCTGGTCCACTCAGCTAGTTCCAGGGTGATGCCTGTCCATGAGCTCAGCCTGTCTTGGAGGCCCCCTCAGATCCTGCTCATCCTTCTTTGTTGCCGTGGGTGGAGGTAGAAGGGTGCTGCAACCTTCTGGTAGTGTCCCTGAGTGGAGAGCCGCCAGGAGTCACAGGTGCACCAACACAATCACTCAACACTCACACTGGATATCTGTAATAAGTCCCACGGCAGTAAGAAAGAGAAGGATCTTCGTATAGAATTCCATGGAGAGGTTTTTATTCCATCTTCATGTGAAAGGGTCCAGGGACAAAGACAGTGGCACAAGTGAGGGACCAGGGTTTATAAAAGGGGTGGAGTTTGGAACAGGAGCCAATGGATGAGGGAGAAAGTGGTGCAGAGGTGGGGCAACATACAAGAAGAGCCAATGAGGGAACAGGGGCAGGACATGGGCGGGGCATTGCACCAAACCAGGGCCAATGGGGTTTTGAGGAAGGGAGAACATTCCAGGGGAAGGACATATAAGGGAGAAAAGGGTGAGGAGGCCAACAGGCCAACTGGGGAAACAGAACTGGGGTATATTTGAGTAACAACCAAAGAACTCTGGGAGGAGGCGGCTTCTTCTCCACCTAACATGAAGGAACTTGTCTTGATTAAGGGACATTCCTCCAAGGGAGCCTCAGGTGCTCTGGTTTAGGAGGTGCACTGGCCTCCACACTTCTTCACAGAGCAGATCCTGCTGCTTCCTGACACCAACACTCCTTAAAAACTCCTTATTGACATGAACGGTATTCAAGGTAGTTCATTCAAAAGGATGAATGTATGGATGTTATCTCACTAGAAGAGGAATGTAAAAGCAAAAGTCTGAAGCACTGTAATTGCTGAAGAAAGAAGCAGTTGTTGATAGCGCTCATGATTTATCTGCACTTCTTTTATTTTAAACATGTTTCTATAGAACACCATGGGTTTTACCATAAAATTTAGCTAAGTAGTTCCATTAAGAATATTTTAAAAGCTTTACTTGCCATTTTAAAATTTTGTAGATTCATGATTCTCTTTATTGTTAGTAACGAATAAAACTTATTAAGCAAGATGCTATTTTTCTGCTCAAAGATATCTGCTCTATGAGGAATGATTAGGAATATCAAACAAAAATGGTTTCAGATCCCTTTTTAATTCCTTTCCATCAAACAGGAGAAAGTGAATTGTTTTGGCTTTCTAGTCCTTGCATTTCATTTGTCCTCTAGAACCATCTCAATTGAAAATTCAAGCAATATTTTTGCAAGCAGTTAACACTGCTTGCAAATAGTCAACAGTTAACTGTCAGTTAACTGTTAACACTGTCAGTAGTCTTGCACTAGACCTTTTCTTGTCATAAGAGGAAGGACTTGTCAGTGTCTGGTTGTAGCTGCCTGGTATTGAAGGCAACGCCTAGTGCCAGGCAGCCCTAAGTCTCAGATGTCCTTTACAGGCTGGTGCTGTGTAGTAGTGTGTCCCCCTGTGAGAGAATGCTCTTGGCAGAATTGATACCTGGGGATCAGTGGAAGCTCAGACGTGTTGGCCCTAATGATCTTCTGATGTAAGGATCTCTCAAGTTTGCCATCTATTTGAAGCAGAAGCCTGGCCTAGGTATTAGTCTTCTGCCTCTAAATAATTCCCTTGTTACAATTCATTGTACTTCTGCTTAGATTTACACACACCTGAAAATTCATGTGTTTTGATGTAGGTTTTTAAATATCAGAGGTGAGAACAAGTGCATCAGTATACCTGGTTTCATGGTACAGATGATGCAGAGAAAATCTATCTAGCACCTATTACTGACATTTATACAAACTTTAAAGAGGTTTTCAGTGGGCTCTTTTTTGCTTAATAGTCTTCCTGATAAAGTAGGATTATTTTTTTTCTGAAGCCAGCAGCAGAGATGAAGACATAGTAACAGGAATAAAAAGCAAAGAAAATGGAGATGTGGTTGAAAACAACTCTTGACCTTTAATGTGTGCACTTTGAAGTCAGATTTATATAATATTAGGCCATTAATGTCCCAAAACTGAATTGTTTTTAATGTCCCAATTTAATTAATGTCCCAAAAATTGCATTGTTAGTAACAGTCCTAATTGAAGGGACTAGGACAGTGCTATCTTAATTTGGAATCTTTGGGAATTAATTTTATGACAGGAGAAATAATACAATAACGTGCTTGCTCCTCCATATTGTCTGGTAAACTTTGACTTTTAGTATTGTAATGCCAACATTTCTTTTCATATTTAAATATTTATTGTCTCCTTCTCCCAATACTTCTTTTACGAAGTTTCTAGCTGGTTTATAATCTTACTTAACATGCACAGAGAACATCCTTCGAATCACTGATTCTGCATCCCAAAATAAATGTAGGGATCCTTACCCTTGGAGTTGGGTTTATAAAGACTTAATTTTAGAAGTTTGAAGTTTTGGTGCACTGAAATATACATCATTAAAGCTCTTACATGCAACATCTGCTTACATCCTATAATGTCATCCTATCGTAAGTGAACATTTTATCCTAACTCATTATGCCTCTCCAAGCAAGCTGCAACCCTGAAACTTAGGAAGGAGATTTGCTTCTGTTCACAGAGATTGATGCAATCTGTAATTAGAACCCCATACTCTTCCCAGCTGCTGTTGCTGGCACAGTTGCATTTGAGAATGATGTAATATATCTTCTATTGCAGCACTTCCTACTCTTTTCAGTCAAATGTACAGGCTTACTAGCTTGGAGCTCACCCGTGCCTGTCACTAGCCCTTGCCTTCTATTTAATTGTGCAGAGTGAAAAGGAACTAGTGTTAGGTACTAGTGCCTTGCTGGCACCCTGTGCAGGAGTTCATTATTAAACGAAGGAGAGAGACAGCTGAAGATCAGTAGAAAAAGCTTGAAATGCATAGCAGTACCATAAGTTAGAATCATATTTGCATAGGTCTAAATCACATATCTAAACCTGAAATATGTCACTATTAGTACAGAATGAGGGGCTGCAGCTCTGGAAAGTAACAATTCTGAGAGATAGTTATGGCAGATAAGAAACTGTCCTGTGTGGTGGTATATTAAAAGGGCAAAATTAATTTTAGATTTATAGATTAGGAAAGACTGACTCATATTTAGGATACATTTAGGTAATTCTACATCTGAATGTGACTGTCAGCTGCAATCCGCTCTCTTGCCGTAGTTTCTAATTCTATGTTAAAAACTGTGGAAGAAGAATTAGATATTTTGTGTCTTCTACAGACATATGATTCTAAACTAGAGAAACTAGTTCAAGGTAGCTTCTAATTAACTAGAATTAGGTGGTGATTAATGAAGACAGAGAAAGAAGTTTTGTTTGCTAAAAGGAGAACTGAGAACTCATGAATAAGTTTCTGAGGAAGATAATGGATAGTAAAAGGCTAAAACTTATCAATGATAAGAAAAAAACCCGGCCAATTTCTAGAAACATAAATCAAAGGAATTTATGCTTGAAAAGCATAAATTTGCAAATGTCATTTTCTCACAGATTTTAATCTCTGAAACAACACTTGTATCGATGTGACTAGTCCTTCAACTTCTAAGGTTATAAAATCAAGGTTGGACGCTTTTTTGAAAGATAAGCTTTAGCCAAAACAGGTTAGTGAACACACTGGAAAGATAATTGGATGGAATGTAATATGAAGGCATTCAGAGTAGAAGCTTTAATGATTCATTTTAGCCATAAAAGTCTGTGAAGCCAACTAAAATACTCCAGTTGACCTAAGTAGATTTTTTTTTCTGTAAGAATAATGAAGAGCATTAACCTTCTTAGGCCACACACCAATTATTTAATTACTTTCCATTCTCAGTAAACTTTACAGAAGAAACACATTCTACCAAGATTAAACACATCTATTTTTTAGTGAAGAGATAAGAGACTTCACACAGAGGAATACAAAAGATATTGAACTGTATATACACAACTGAATTACAGCATCTGTATCCAATCAATGGACAATCTCTAGCATACATAGGAGGAAATAGCTTGATGGCCTTCAAGTTAGTTATATGGTAAGTTAGAAACAAGTCTAAATTCTACTGGAAAAAGACATTGTGGTCAAGTTAGTTATATGGTAAGTTAGAAACAAGTCTAAATTCTACTGGAAAAAGACATTGTGGTTCAGTATCTGTTAGCTAAACAGAGTGATTGAACTTAATTGCTAGTCCAAAGTATCTTCTTTAAACATGTTTTGAAAGCAGCTCTGCATGATGGCACATCTGTGAGGGAGGTATAATATTTTGTTGAACAAAAGAGCTGAGAAAGCAAAACCTTGAATATTTTCCTTGTCAGCTGATATGAGTAACATGAGTTAATGAAATAGGTTTTGAGATTGTTTCAGTAAATGGCTTGCTAAAATAGGTTTCCTCCCATATACAATGTTGAAAATTGAAACACAAGTAAGATTCTGTAAAGCTTCTGTAGGTTTGATTTGGATTGTTTGGTTTGTTTTATTTTTTTAACTAGATCCCATATCTGCATATAGAAGTTTCCATTTTTGTTATTGTTACTGCAGCACATAGACCTGGAAATTATCCATAGATCATTAGTCACAATGACATTTAAAAAAACCAAGGGGACAAAATGAGCTTCCAATTCCTCTTCCTTTTCTTTTTTCTCTCTCTCTAGAAATACTCTTGTATAGTATTGCATTAAGGAGAATAAATTGAATGGACTCTATTCCCTGTTACATCCATACAGGGCCCTTGCCATCTGTGAGATGGGTATCACAGAATTTATTTCCACATATCTTGCAATTAACATCAAGTGTTTCTTTAAACATGTGGTTCAAACTCTATGGTGAATTCTATAACAAGATTTTAGTTTCCTGACAGCACTTCAAACTAAAATAGTTTCAAATATGCAGTAAAAGGGAAAATAGTTGCTGTGGGATAAACTTAAGGGTCATTTTTGAAAGGACACATTCAGATGCAAGAGTAATGCTCTCTTCTGAGCTAAGGGACCTATTCTCCAGTCTGTGAGCCTGTGTTTCCTGATAACGTTAATCACAGTAATGTATGCATGCTGAGTGGAGGCTAAGTCCTTAATTGTCCTAATGATACTGTTTGTAGTGAGGTGTTTTGGTGTTTTCTGTGTTTTTTTCATTTTTATTTTTGTGGGTTTTTTTTTCCTTTTAAAAGCCTAAGTATTTCTTCCATTCTTACCGGATTTAGACAAATGTGTAAAAAGGAAGGGAAAAGATGCCCTGTGGGACTTTCATTTACTGAAAAGGATGTTGACAGCAAGAATCAAAAGAACAAGAATACAACCCTGATTATTACTATGAATCAATAAAATTTAATGCAAATATAAAAGCAGTTGTGCTTCCCTTAGTAAACTTCAGAGGAAATTCAAAGCAAGTGAATACAAATGTTTTATTATATGAATAATATTGTCAATTACTTAAATAAATGCTTAACACATCATCATCCCAAAATTCTTCCTACAATCTACAGAAAAGGATCTAAATAAAAATAAAGATATTATTAGCGCTAAACCCACATTCTTTATATTGATCCATGAGCAACCTGAATAAGGACTTACCACAGTTTTTTTCCTGTCACTCGTCCAGACGCATGGAAAGTATTTTCCCTCAAGAAAAAGCCTGTAAGCGTCTGTCATACTATTGCCCTACTCATTCTATCTGCAGTACTAATGGCAAGAAAGGGTGTAGTCAGAGCAGGTATGTGTACATGGACCAGTCACACCCTGGGACCCTGTCTAGATCTATGTGCAAGCAAGGACCAAAAGTATTGTGTAGTTGGAGTTGGTTTCTCACCAAGGGACATTTCCAGCAGCTGCTTCCTACCAAATAAATGGAACTTGGAGCACAGAGTATCTACTTTGATTTGCATAGATAGCAGGACTGATTTACTAGGATGCTATTTCAGTTTAATGGTGATATGAAGCAAATGAATCACTGCATCTATCTTGGCAGTTTATTTTCTTTTAGTCGACAGAGGACAGATTGCATGATTCTATCTAGATCTGTATAGGTTACAGATAATCTTCTTCCTCCTTTACAGATTATTTAAAAGCAATTAAAAATTTATTTAAAAACTGGTTGACCCAGGTGTTCAAGACATCCAGGTTTGTGAAAGGTCAATACTATAAAGAAACTGTTATGTTTAACCCAAAAGCTGTGTCACTCTTTAATTTTCTGAGTTAGATTGTACCTTTCTTTAAGAATGTGCAGTTACAGTATATGTGTTACTCAAAACGACCACCAGGCAGGATGGAATGCATGTATGCAGAGGGGTTAGGCTGCTGTTGTCACCTCCTTTTTCCCCAAAACACGAGCTATTGAGACAGAGAGGCAGATCATAACCAAGATTTATTGGAACAGCCATTGTTTGTTAAGTTTTTCTTGTTAAAATAATCTCGCTGTTGGTATTGATGCCACATAGCTGTTTGCACAGTACATTTACTTGTTTCACCACACAGCTCACAGTCACTCATAGTTACCCAGTGGAAGCCACAATGAAGAGGCAAAATGAAAAGTGAGGCCAACAGAAGTGGAAGGTCACACTGAAGCAGCAGTGGTCTCTTGGTACAAGCTCAGGAAGTCCCCTAAGAGGAGGTGAACATGTAATCCTGTTGTCTTTGCACATAGCGGCCACCACACTCTTTCATGTGGTCTGTCATCACACAACCTGCTGTTCATGTGTCTGTTGGCCTTCTGCAAATTTGGCTAACCCTTGGTGTCCTGAGTTTGTCATGTCTCAGATCCACCAGGAGCACTAGATTCCAGAGCTTCTATAAGTTCTTTTAAGCACCTTCTGACCACTCCCTCTCTTCCTGCCCTCAAGGCCTTTTATTTTAATATTAATAGGAAATAAAAGCAAAGTTGTATTATCGTGGTATTCTTTTCCTTCTTGCAGAAAATCTCTTTTCCCTTCTGTTAGGAGTTATTTGTATTATGTCACTTCAGAATTCGTTACTTTTCAGAATTTCCAGTATAGCAGGTGTATATGGAGTTAATGTAATATGATCTAGTAGTTTGCAAGTATTGTTTTATCACTGATAAAAATTGTCAAATAGTCTCCCAGCCTTTTTGCACTCAGGAGTCACGGCAAAGTTCCTCCAGCTAAGGAACTATGAATGTCTCCTGCTTCCCTATTCTGCAAATTAGTGAACACTGTTTTTCTGTTTATAAATGTGAGCGAAAACAGAAACAGCCCTCAAAAAATTACACAACTAAAAAAAGGCCCATTGTTCTGAATCGTAAAACTGCCAAAAAGGTAAATTGCAGGTCTGAAAATGAATTTATTAAAAGAAGATGGAAGACCTGTTTTTTTTCAAACATTCCAATAGAGGCACTAAATCAAATCCCAAATCTTCAGTAGCAGATATTAGACGTCAAGCTTACAGCTCCCACATTTATCTCCCCATCCTCTGGGTGTAGCTTGGTTCAGTGCTGGAAAGAATAGGGCTGCTATAATTAAGATGCAAAGACACTGCCTCTGTGTTCTTCCTTACACTATCTATATCGTTAGTCCTTGAAGCCTAGGCATCTGAGACTTAAAATAAACTTCATGTGAGGAAAAGTAATATTTATGAAAGTGAAAGCTGTTGACAATTTACAACTCATTCAGGAAATTAGAGCATTATGCTTTCACTGTTTCTCAAAAAAATCTTTATTAAGTTGTTCTTCTTAAAAAAATAATTTGAAGTGATTCATCACTTCTTCTACTAGCTCTTATCCTTCTGAAAATGATTCCTTTTAAAACTGAAACACAAGCTCTCCACTTTTCTGTTAGATACTGCTGTGGATATTTCTGAAGAGTGATTTATAAGCTGTAGATTCTCTTGCAAGTAAAAGGATTCAGAACAAAAAAAAAAGATCAGAGCAAATAGCAAAGCTGACTTAATAGGTACAGTTCAGGCCTAAACTTTGATTTGGTAGATTGCTCCTCATGCAGCTTACAAATTGTTAAAACACAATTTGGTTGTTCCCCAAAGGAAAAGAAATACTCACAATGGCAAAGTCTTGAGAAAGAATGGGGAAAGTAGTTTACTGGCATTAAAGTTCCACCTATGGTATTCTGCCAAAACCAAGCAAACAAACTGACAAGTGCCACAGTGATGGCAGTCATATAAATTCCTGGACAAATGACATTGACTCTAACATCAAATGATTACATCTATACAAAAAGAGACAAAGCTTTACAGAATGACCATTTGTAGTAATGCAAAGGAGCCAATTGGTGAGAGAAGCAGAAAATTTTCAGCAATCTATATACTGCTGCAGAATAAAGAAATATTTCATAAATAGGTTGTATCTGAAAGTGCAACAGCTTTGTAAAGAAACTTCAATAATTTTTCTGGGTATATGCTATGAGAATTAAAGATGTATGGCTCTTAGTTAATTTTGCCTTACTATTCTACCCTGATTCTACCTCCCAATTGTTGCATTCACTGTTACCTGATTTTTAGGTAGCAGACCTGACAAGCTCCTCACCAAAAGATTTTGTGGATGCATGGTTTCAAGGGACACTGGAAAATTTGAAGAAATATCCATTGTAGGCTACTAAACAGACAAACTCTCTCTATGATTCAGGAAATGGCCTGAGCTAAGAACTCTTGAAATCTAGGGGATTAGTTGGGAGAAACAATGCTTACTAGTTTTTATTTCCCCTCTACCCCTCTGGTTTGGGTTGCTTCAGGAGACAGCATACTCAGCTGGTGCTGCCAAAGCAAGACATTGTCGAGAAGACACTTTTGCTCCAACAAAATACATGTCTGGTTTATAAACTACTTGCAGCTATTGCATATTTCTCTTGTTTTATATTTCTCTCTGAATTGCCATTGTTATCTTGGGGAGTACATTCCAATATAATTTTTGATAGAAATTATCTGATGGAAATTCTAAATTAATATACTTTTCCTAGAAAAATGTAGTACCCTTAGATTACTGGTCTTATTTTTCTTTTTTCTTTTTTCCTTTTTCTTTTTTCCTTTTTTTCTTTTTTCTTTTCTCTTTTCTCTTTTTTCTTTTCTCTTTTTTCTTTTTTCTTTTTTTTTTTTTTTTTTTTACTTTCTACAAATATATACAGAGAAATACATATTGAAAAAGATTGAAGGAATGACTCCTTTAGGAGACTTTGTTGCTGTACACATTGTGTTTCAATGAACAGCTGTGCTCTTCCATCTCAATTAGTGTCCACAGCGCAAGTGGAATTGCAAACAGGAGAGAAGGCAAAGGGCTGCATCAGCAGTATAAGGAAGTTCCTATATTTGAGTCAAAGGAAAAGGTCAATTTATCATTTTTATCAGTTTCTGTGAGGAATGAGAGAGGAAGAAGATTGAGTGAAGTATGTGAAAAACAATTAAACAACCAGGCCGAGTAGTATCCTCTTGAACAGAGTTCAAAGGAGAATATGAGAAGTGTAGTTAATATCAATAGAGAAAGGGTGACTAGTGAGAGCTCAGGGCATCCATGGAAGGATTGTACATATCAGCCTTGGAATGATTTCTGCTCAGAGTACAAAAGAGAAGGTCTGTGGTTTATAAAAGTCACCAAAATTATTTGTAGTTTTTAACCTTACGCTGTAATTTTCTGTTATTTGCTATGGACTGAGCTGAAGCAATTTCTGAATATTTTAGATGTGGTTTTATTTTACTGAATTTCTGTTTTTCCTGAAGATCTTAACTTGCAATTTTCCTTATTCTTCTATACTGGAAATGATGTACCAGTCAGTAAGTACTCTTCCCATATGGACTTGTTGAGTCTTACAGAATATGCCTGACAGCAGAAACTGGGACAGCTACAGTACCCATGGGCTCAGGCTGGTAATCAGAGAGAGTTTTTGTGCACAGCTGCCCAAGAATATAGAATTGGACTACTACTAGGGTAAGGGGACATTGCAAGAAGCTGCAGATGTGCTCAGCTATTAATGCTGAGGTGGTAGCAAGGATGGGATTCTTATCACAGAAACGTCAGAAAGTACAGCACAGGCATCTGCATAAACTCCGGGAGAGAGCAGCACAGTGGAGAGAGATAGGCATTTTTATTGCATGATTCATCTGACCAAATGTAGCTGTTTAGTTCAAAAAGACAGGATTTTCAGCACAGAAATGCCTACTTTTTGTGGGTCTAAAGCCTTTTTGTTCAGATGAATCCCATGCAGAGTGTCTGCAATGGCAGAGCATTTGAAAGGTATCTTCACTCTGATTCGCTGCAGAGCTTCCTCTGAGCAGTTGCTTGGTGCTTGGTTTTCTGCAGAAAAAGGAATAATCTTCAAGGGTTTCACTTGATTATTTTTCCTGCTAATATTCATTACATTTTCTCTTTTATTCCTCCTGTGAATATATATCACGTGTCAGCCATCCTAAACTAAATCAGAGCTTAACCATTAATATATTTTATCACTCATTCATTAATTTTTATCCCTCAAAAACTTCTATAAAGAAAGTCACTCTATTTCATTAGTGGAAAAAAAAAAAAATTTGTGTTTTTTTTGTCATTTGGCTGGGGTTTCTTTCCTGTATTCTGAAGCCAATAAAATGTTGTAAAACAGTTTATACATGCTCAAATATGTTTGCTGATGGAAAGTCCTGTATATAAATTACTACACTGAAAATGGAGCAACCGCTGGAGACTGTGATTTTTTTCAAAACACAGAGAAAGTGTTAAGCATATAATCCTACTCTAGTGTGATTAATTACATATCAAGTTGCCTGAGAAAGGCATTCTGAACTTGCAGGAGTGTTCAAGTTCTGAGTACCTAGAGTGAGTACACTCAGAAACATGTAGGAAAAATGAATAAGCATCTCTTGAAATTTCATAGGTTGGAGAGATAAATAAAACTGTGTAAATATACTTCCAAGAACTAACTTTTTTTTTTTGAAAAAAAAACCACAGAGGGAAACAAGGTCTCTTTGTTTGTCCTTGTATTTTATAAAGGATGCTGCCTCACTGTGTGACCAGAAGCAGCTGTTGCAGTACAGAAAGAACACCAATATGGCAAAGAATGGCTCATTCCTTCTGTAGGCTCTTTAAGTGTTAATATACATGCAAATTGACATTGCTATACTCTACCTCCCCTACCCTGTCTCTAATCCCTTCATGTCAATAAGCATGACAGACCTGGTTCTAATAGAAAAATAGGAGACTATTTGACCTGTTAACTTAGTAGAAAATATTACTCCAAAGGGAGAACTGAAATATAGTTTTTCTTCAAATAACCCTGCATTTGTTGTCATTAAGTAGGAAAGAATTTTTTAAAAAGAGGCTTTCATTTTTTCACGCTTTTGAATATGTGGGAAATTTGATCTTTTGAATGTTTATACTAATGTCAGCAGAGAATTAATTCTTTGTAAGTACCTGAAAAAAAGTCTAGGAGAAGGGTGCCTCTCAGCCATTTCCCTGTGATTTTATCATTCTCATTTAGGGAAGAAAATCTGCTCCCTCATTTAAGATTATTTTTAGGATACTCTAACTTACAATGTTGCACACGCTTCTCATGGACAAGGATCAAATGGGCCATGGCACATGGCATTCTACCTTTTCCGATCCATTTTGCTCCTAAGCTTCTCTCCTCAAGAATATTTTTTAGAAATGCTGAGGACTGGGAACTGGAGCAAATGGGTCAGATTTGTGCCACATCAGCAACATAAAAACTCTGGAATAAAAGCCAAAATTTCTGCCCTGACTATCTAACTGGCATTCTCTATCAGGAAGATACTCATAATTTCAGGTAATTAAATGACTAGAAAGCTCATTTTGTGCTTGGCAGCCAAAATTAAACATGTCAAATGAACAAAGTCTGCTTAAATAAGTGAAATACTAAGGGCTGCTATTAATTTCAATTGGTTAATTAGTTTTAAGGAATATTTTGATCAATTTTTGACTGCTGAAAATGACGTTGTAAATGAAAAGCCAACATTTCCTCATTTTTTCTCCTGTTAGCATTGTTGGGACTGGAAGAGAGGTTAGTTTGTATTTTTCTACTGCAAGAATAAAGCTACAGAATGATGTGTTTTGGTATTTCCACTTGTGACAAAATATCTATGATAAATTTTGAAAAAAAATATTTTAAAAAGAATATTTTTTTGGGAAACACTTCTCAGAAAATGTGTGCATTCTTCAGTTAACGTACTACTTCAAAATGTGGATATACAGTTCTTTTAGCCATTCTTAGAACACACTTTAGATAGCTATATCTGACTTAGTAAGCACTTTGGACTACTGCATTATTCAATGAAAAAAAAGATTATTCTGTAAAGAGGTTCTTCTATTCTTTAAGTTCATGAAATAAAGCTCTTCAGAAATTCAGTATGTGCAGTTACCGGATCTGTTTTCAGAATGGTAAACTCAAAAGAAGTGTTACAGACTCCATTATGTCTAAATAACATATTTTGGCAAATATTCCTTTTATTGTGTAATGAAAAATATCTTCTGAGAGTCTTTGAACATTAATATATGTTGCATGGCTTACATACATATTACATATCAATATATAATAATATGCATTGGTCATAAATTATTCATCCTTAGAACATAATTTTTATATAATTATATGTATTCATAATTTTGGCCTTTTATTTCTCAGAAATAAGTGTTTTACTTCACAGTAATCCAAAGGGTATAGGTTCTAAGCAGCCACTAATTTTTCCATTTTAAAACTTTGCTGGAAGTAAACATGCACAAAATAGATTGCCAGAAGAACTAATTTTCATTCTTTGCATTTTTATTATTTGAAGTATTCTTACAAGTAGAACTTAACAATGAGGGAAATTGAGACTAGGAATTGCTACAGCTACCACCATAATAACTTCAGGTAAAGTAGTGCATTGCAGGAAAACTCAGACTCTGACTTTAAATTTTTTTGAGATTGGATGGCCCAGATGTGGCTAGTATGCTAGAAATTTTGGGGGCTTGATTCCTAAAAGTGCAGCGAAATGATGAGCAATGAGAGTAAGCACAGTCTCTGTTTGCTTTTGAGTGTTACATCTGTACTTCCAAACCTTTCATGTCAGTCGGCCTTTGATTACCATCCAGCAAGTCTGATGGCACTGGCCTGCTTTTCAAACTTTATTCCTTTGAAGTGCTAGAGATGACTTTTACACAGAACATGTAAGTAGAAGGTTTCTTGTGTACAGCAATTCCACACAATTGCAAACAGTCTAGAGAAATCTTGGCCCTTAATGTTTATACCCTCTGATCTCGTAGGCCCTCAAATGTGTGTAAAAATTTTTTTTTTGCACTGAACACAGTGAGTTACACACACATGTAAGAGCTCAAGGGGCTTCGAACAGAGTGCTTTTAAATACACTCACCATCTGATTTCACACCTTCACAAATGTACTTTGCTGAAAGCGTGATGAAGTTCACATGAATCCCTTTGACACAATGATGGAGAGAAGTTGAGCTTCACCCTGATACGGATGTGCACAGACAAGAGATTTTTTAAATCAACTCAGCTCAATGAATATACAGTATGTCCCCTGCAGAGCTGCCAAGGTCAGTAAGAGTGCTGGTAATCTGCTGTATAAATGCCAGATGCACAAGGTATAGTGCCTCTAGGCATTTTTATTTCACATTGTTTATAATGGAAGTCAAACGCCAAGGTTCATTACAGTAAAAAGTTTAGTGTTTCTTCCTGTCTTGCTTTGACATAAATCCAAGTACAAATAAATAAATAATGGTCTAAAGGTTCAGACAGCATCCTTTTCCAGGCTGGCAAAACTCTCTAATAAAGTTTAAAGGAGTCGTGTAGGAACTTTACATCACTGAGTATTTTTTTAAACAGATTACACAACAGGATTTACCCTTCTGCACAATCTCTTTAATTAAGAAGGCAACTTAATAAAGCATTTTGCAGCTGGGCAACTTTACCTTTTTGTTAAACATTTGTTTTCTATTTAGTTCCTTCACCTCACAGTTTGAACCATTAACCAGCAAAGACAGAGATTCAATGTATTTTGGTTTGTGGCATGGTTTTGTGGCATGGCATTTCTTGTGTGGCAGGTTTCCTTCATTTAATAAGAAAGGAATGGGCATTTAACCTAGTGTGGAAATGCCTTGATCTCTGGGTCCCAATCTCTGCTGCTGCAGAGAATTTTTTTTTTGCAATCCCTTCTACAAACTTATGGAGTGGGGGAGGCAAAAAGTCTACTGGAAATATATTACATGGAATATCTTTCTCCTAATGGCTAGAAACCTTCTTCTGATTTCCACACTCAAATTATTTATGGCCGGTTTCTATCCATTTGATTTTGTGCCAATGCTGTCCTTTAGTCTAAGCAGATCCTATCTTGCCCTGGTGTTTCCCTGTCTGTGTATTTATAGATAGTAATTCAATACAATTTACCCTCTGTTTTATTAGATTAACCAAAACAAATCCAGTTTTATTCTTCTTCTAAGACCCATGGTTCACTGATACTCCAAGAGCCATTTTCTTCCCCTGTTCATTGTTGAGTGGTCCTAAATATTGTGTAGTTCTCCAAAAGCAACCAGCAGTACCTTATGTAAAGACACTCAGTTGCCATGGCTCCTCCTGGAAATGCCTTGCCTGATACAAATATAAATTACCTTTGCCTTTTAAGAATATCACTATGGTTCATAGGCATTACTGGTAAACACTGATTCCCTTCTTTTCTAATCTTTTGAGCTTATAATGTAAGTCCTCAATGATGGCCCTTAAGTGTATGGTATTGCCCTTTGCTTGATTGAATTTTTATCTCATTACTATTATGCAAGTCTCTAAGGTCATCAGGTCTTCCAAACCTCTTTTGTATCGGGAGTGTTTTCCCAACGTCATGACATCAGTAAATTCCATTAAAACTAGCTATTTTTTTCTCAACAAGGTCACTGAAAGAAATATTAGTTAGTTTCCAGAACTGATTTGTTACTGGTAAGCTTCCTTCAGTATCTTCAACTATTTTCTCTCTTCCTTTTACTCTTTGTCTAACTTCTATACTAGTTCTCAACTTCTCCATGTTAACCAATTTGTTCTCCAAAAGCACCATATGAAATGCTTAAAAGAACATCTCAGAGAAATTCCTTGCATTTCCAAGGTGAATTACCAAATCAGTTTTGCATAATCTGTTTGGTAAGTTTCTGCCTTGTTTGTGACATTTTATGCCTTTGATTATTTTGCAACCCCACTAAGAATTATTTTAAAACCTTTAACTCCATTCTTGCAATAATACTTGCAATTATTGGGAGCTCATGAGTAGGTCATTATTTGCCTGAAAAAAAATATCCTCTCCATTATACTTCATAACTTTTACTTCACATCCCAAAATGATGAATAAGTGAAACAGAATCCCTGGGACTATGCATCTAGATGAAGTTCCCAGTTTGTGGTTTAGTACTTCTATCACAGCATGCAGCTACAGTAACTCACAATAACTGCTGGCAAAGGGAGTCACTGGAGAAAAACCAAGATTCTTAAATTGAACTTAAAATGAAAACAAGTAATATGCACTTCACTTTCTTAAACATTATTTGCAGATTCAAATTGCTAAAATTTGTTTCTATTTTCTTTAGTGGGTTTTCTTAATTATTAGCATCTTCAGATTTTAAAGTTCAACATCTCATTGCCATTCTTTTCTTTGAATTCACAAAGAAAAAGCTAAAGGACAATACAGAATTAGGATCCAAATTAGCTTTCTTTGCAATTCAGATAAAACATATAAAAAAATAATGGAGAAATAAGCTGAATTTGTGAAATGTATTTTTCAGCATCTCAATTTTCCATAAAATATTGACTTTCTAATGAAAATAATTACTTAACACTTTCCTTTTTAGAACAAATGTTTGATTTTATTGCAGTTTGGAAAATCTGGAGCACACTGGATATATGTTGTCTTCTCTTGGATTTTTATGTTGGATTAGATGACACATAAAAAAACCCCCAAAAACAAATGATGTAAAACAATTTCCTTATGCCATTTAGACGAAAGGGTATGCATAGCTTCTTTCTACCTTGACAAGGAGAGAGATGCAATGCTTTAGTTTACAGGGGGAAATATATAATTTAAATAAGGTAGTGAATGAAAAAAATATATTGACTATTAAAGTGAAATGTCAGAGACTAGTAGACTAGAAAAAAAAATACAGCAAAGACACTAATATTTTTAGACTTAATATTTCCGTTTTGCAATAATTCAGGCATAGACTTTGATTGCCATTTTAAACACTGTGAGCCCTGGAGTTTATGAATTCTTCAATTATTTAATCATTCAACATACATAATTTTATATGATCTATAAATGAGCAGTACTTGATAGTCCCGGAGCACTGAAGAATTTCAGAAACATTTAAGATTTGAATCCCTTCCTTATAAAATCCTGTCATTTCTTTGGCTCAAGAGCTTTCTTGTTCATACTGTGAGATGAAAAAGCACAAATCACTTTACTGCGGTATTTTCTCCATGGCTGAGTTAAAAATCTGATGTTTACCAAGTGTAGAATGGTCTTGTGGCAAAACAGAGCGTGGGAGTGAGGAAGTTCATATTCTAATCCTGGCTGTGCCCCAGGCTTCTGTGTGAATCCATGGGCAAGTAGTTTAACCTCTTTGATCCTCAATTTATTTTGCAGGAAACTGGGGGGAAAATGATACAGTCTGTCTCACGAAGGTAACAGGAGGGTACCTTCTGGCACTTTTAGATGGAATCGAGTGCTCCAGAAAAGCAAATCTTATTACCTTTTAGCCCACTTCTATCTATTAACCATCAGTGGAATGGGATCAGAAGCCTTACCACTTGCCAAGGGAGAGTTATGAAAAACTCAATTGAAGATTTACCTAAATGTTCAATATTAACTATTAAAACCTTCCTTCATGAATCCCAAGTAGAAAAAGATTCCTCTAGTGCCATTTGTACTTTTAATTATGATAGCTGTGATCACCCAAAATAAATTTCAAATGGGAGGTGTATTATTGCTGCTCAACATCTCCTCTCTGACAGTTGTCACTTGGAACATATTTTCTAGGAACAATCCACACTTCAAATCACTTTAGATATATAAACTAATGTCAATAGTGGAAAGATAAACTTGGCATCTGGACATTTGAAGCTGCCAGGTGTATTGTATGTATGACCACGGCTTTATTATGGTAACTGTAGGGGAAAAATTAGAAAAATAGAAATAGACATTAAGAACTGCCAAGAGTCAGCAGTGGGTTATTATTTTAATTACAAGGGAATGCTGATTTGCTTTGTAATTCCAAAGTGAAGTTTCTGTTGAATGTCCAGTATATGTCTGAAATTAGGATTTCATGCCAGTTTTCAATAAAAATAGAGGTTGCTATTAGGAAGGCTGTGTAAGCATATTTTACAGAAAAGGAGAAAAGTAAAATTACGCCTTTTTGCCATAATTTTGGAAGACCCAGATCCATTTCTATGTCAAGGAAACCATAAGATTAATACAACATAGGAAAGGGAGCATAAATCTGCAAAAATCACTGTTACAGTCTATGATGTAACAGAAAAGTATCACAGATCTGTCATGTAGGCAATGCATTAATGTAGGGGCTCTTAAGTGTAATTATTTGTAATTATTTCCCATTCCAAAGCAGTACCTCCTGTAAGCTGTCTATCTGGGACCTGACCAAGAAGCTCTTGTGTCTTGTTGAGCAGCATGGCAAGAGAACATCCCACAAGGTTGCTACAGTGGCCCTTTGGTGACTACACTGAATTGGTTCTTTTCCAATATTTCCTTTTTCAGATATAGGTAGGGATGTGACTTCAGCAAACTATGGAAGTGCAGAATTAAAAGAATATGCGTATATTTTGAATGCACACTTTTTTTTGGAGAAGAGGATTTGTACTACTGAGGTTAGGAAGGATGCTCTTATGACTTAAATGTCAAAGATAAATATTCAAGTCCTAGGTCTGTGACTTCACATCTTGTCGTTGAGCAAGTCATCTGATTTCTGTGATTCAGATAGTCATTTGTTTTCTTTGTTCTGTCTGACAAAGGATACTTATCCCTGTGTATTTGTACAGTGTTTATCATACAGGACTCCCAGTCTTTCAACAGCTTAATGAGGTGCAAGGTATAGTTTGAATTTATGATATCAGGTACTCTGCAATAACTGCCTGTACTTATGCCATGGTAAATGTAGGTAGTTTTCTTTTTCAGTGAAGAATAGGCTGTCTCACTTTTACTGCAGAGTGAGAGCAAGCACTCAGACTGTTTCAGAATAGCAAAAATGCTATAAATCTACATACCACATTACCATGTGAAAACTTATGCATGTTGCTGTCTTTCTGTGCAGGGATTTTTTGAACTCAGCTATAACCAGTACATGTAGATAATACAACTCTGAAATGATCAAATCTTAAGCTGTAGACTTTTAGATGTAAAATATAGAAGGTTAAAGGGGTTTTTTTTGAGAAAGATGACATCTTAATCTTATTTGCCTAGGACATTTGCAGTTGGCTTTTCTTGTTACTTTGATTGTTCTCAAAAGACTTGTGGTAATTTTTCTTCATTATCATCCTCCTCATCATCCTCCAAACTTCTGAATGACAAATACACCAGATGGCAAAGATTGTAGGTAACCTGTGTTTGTTCACAAGTGAAAGTTTGATTATTGATGGTAGATAAAAGCAGTTAAATATTTCAGTAGTTAATAACACAATGATAATTGAGGGTGAACTTTTAAGTGTGTTATTGTAACTACATTTAGAATTATATGTTTATATTTTTGATATTCCTACTATAGATTTTTTCATTCAGGAATCAATGTTTCTTTTTTGTAAATGAGTTTTTTTCATGTAGTTACTATAAATGGTGGAACATTTATTGGCATAATGGTGCTTTCTGCCAGGAAATCATGGTGTGGAAAATTAAAATGATTCATAGAACATATGGATTTTTGACTGGTTTAACATCAATATTTATCATTTCAGCAAAGTCAATTTTGTTGTGATTGTAAAATGCATCATATTGAATTAATCATTGCAATCACAATTTATTAAATTAACCTAATATTTTCAGTATATACTATTTCATGCAAAATCTAAGGACTTTCTAGACTGACTGGCAAACCCAGAGACCAAAATTCCTGAATTTTTTTGAAGAGAGTTCCTGCTGTTTGTCAAACAGTCTAAATTATCCACTGATTTACGAGTCATGTGATAATATCCCTGTAGGTTTGTATTACATCTTGTTTTCCAGGCCCCAGACCTGATATACATAAAGTCTGAACCACAGATCCATAGGAATATTGCCTTGTTTTACAGAATCCTTTAATTCTTTACAGCCTTTCCATTTTCCTCTCCTGCTTTCCTCAGTTCAAGAATTAGTGTTTGTCCTTAGTCTGAGTTAAAAACTAATTTTCCTTCCCATCATAACAGTACAGAATGTTGGAAAAAGATTTACTGTCCTTGAATCATGTCCATGTAGTGGGAAATATCCTTATTCAATTTGTGTCACCCTCATTTCCATTTAACCTTATTCATACCTGGGTTTTGCTACTTTTTTAATATTTAATTTTTTTTTTCCTCAGAGATTTGAAATCCAAAATAAATAAAAACTGGCTGCTGTTACCCGCTGGATGCTCTTCTACTGTGTCTGGCTTGTCACTTTCCAGATAGGGCTATTTCTTTTAATCTCCATATTGACTGCTATTATGCTTTGTCACTCTTTCCATTCCCTTGATCTCTGAATCTGCAATATTTTCATCAATATAATTTCACCAACTTGCATTTCTTTGCAGCTTTACCTAAGGGATTTGACCTTGGTTGCTGTGTTTGACGAAGTTCCCAAGATGGTCCTCCTTCTAACACAATCTCTGTTTCCCCTTTTAAAATGAAAGCAAAACTGAAAAGTGCACCCATGCAAATTGGTGCTTTAAAGTTCATACCATTTGTTTTTCTAATAGGATCATTATTAAGACTGTTCCTCCTCAATGTTCATTGCCCCTTAATGTTTGCTGCTAACCCAAATTAAAGGAGACAAGGGAAATTTGTTCCAAATGTGTTAGAAATCAGAACACCATGAAAAGCTCTGAGTAGCTCAAAGTCAAGAAAGGAAATTATATTTCCATGTAATTTTTAAATGTTACAAACACATTACATACAGCAAAATCTTCCAAAGGTTGTTCAGTTGAGTCTTTGGAAACAAGATATGGTGGCTGGCTAAGATCTGATTCACCACTACCCCATAGCAGTGGAAGCTGCTGAAGATAATCAGGGGTGTTATCAGCTCTGACTTTTATTGTTTCTGCATAGCAAACTAGGCAATAAAGAAAACTAAATGCAGGATTTATTCTTTGCAGGGGTATACCTCATGCTTGGAAAATTAATGAAGAATTCCTGGTTCACTGTTTACTAAAGATACCTCTATTCTATAGTATTTTAATTGTAAATGCCTTATTTGACATACTAACTAATAGCTCCTGCTGAATTAATAAAAGCGACATATTAACTTTAAATCCCAGATAAAGTAAAGATTGCTGTTTTAATATCCCATCCATATCCTTTATCTTTCTACAGGGGCTTTCAGGCCAGTAGTTTTAATAACATGCATGAATGAAGATGCTCTTTTTTAACGCAAATGGTGGCATAGAGTTTTTCCTTTATATTAGCAGGCAATCAATTCCAATAGCTTTTTAATGCTTTTTTAAAGAATCAATTTTAAAGCACAAGCTCTTCAGGGGACCCTCTTAAACTTCTTCACAGCCAGTCTCCTAATTTTCTATTACAATACAATCTAAAGCAGCTACAAAAATAATACAGATAATGTTTGCTGGGTAATGATTTCCAATTTCCCCATTCCATGTACCCTGTTATTAGGAGGATCATCTTCACTGTGTAAATTAATTTTCAATTCACTTCAGGGGAACATTACAATGATTTATTCAGTACTGATGCTGAAGAAAATGTTGGGAGGTTTTTAGCAATCTGAAAAACAAAATCAATTTGTTTTGATTATTACCATGTTAAAAAACGTTAAGACAAAGGGTTCACAGGAATATTTTAGAAGTTAACCTACACCTTACAGAAGCAGTCAGTTTGATCCTAGATGTAGTTACCTGACCAGAAAGGGCAAGGCAAATGTCTGAGACTTGTTGGTTTCTCCCCATGTTTCAACATTATAGAAGCACTGAGCATATTCTAGAGGTTTTCATGTAGATAGAAACCAACCTTTCAGTCACTAAAACTGTCTCTGGTCAGTGAAGAAAATGCTTGCTGTAAGTTAGACAAGGAGCAGATTGTTTCAAAGCCAACTGTGTTATTGGTAATGATACCCAGGATTTGGGAGAGTTCTGGTCTAGGAAGAAGGACTGGAAGAATTTTCACTTTCACAAATAAAGGATTTGTTGTAGAGCAAGCCTCTGTTAACTAGTGCTTAGGAGACTTGCAACAAAATGCTCACTCACTGTAGTGCTCATATCGGGTAAAGCAGCACCTGTAGCTGAATGTTAAAAATAGCTACTGCATTTTTAAAAGTGAGATTTGTGTCCCTGGACATTCAATGGGCACAAAAGAAAAATACAATCCACGTGAGAGTCTGTTGGGAGAAAAGAGAGAGAACTAGACAATCTTCAGAGTCAATAACTCTGATTTGTTTAAATGCCAGTTTGCCAATCTCAGGAATGAATACTTCCCTCAGGTCACAGTAAAGAGGATATGGAATGATTATTTCAGACCAAGCTGTAGATTTTGATATAGAAGATATTTTCATTTTATTTACTGATGTGTTTTGCTGTGTTACCTGTGATATCCCAACACTTTTCAATAGTTTAAAGACCAATGCAAATATTCTTTTTAAGTGAAAATCTTTGAGGGGACAGTTGAAATGCCCCAAGTCCATCAGCATCAAAATGGAAGAAATTTTTTAAAATGAGAACAAGTTTTTTAAAAAATTCAAGCCCCATCCACATAAAATTGAAGCTTGAAAAATTGGTTGAAGGTTTTAAGGATGACCACAGGAGAAGAAAACCCAATCAGTTCTGAATTGCTGAACTGAAAATTGCCACTTTCTGTGTCAATTTTTTATAGCGGTAAGAAGAATACCCCAAACATAACAAATAGCATAAAATCCATTGGTTGTAGTCCCAAAGGAATTTTTTGAAGATAATTGTGAGCTGTCTCTATTGCTAGTGTTTCCACATATTATGCAATATTAAAAAAAAAAAAGTACTGAACTACAGATGCATAGTTTGAAGCTGAAGGAAGCTTGATTTCAATGGGAGCTGTGAAAGATTAAGACAAAAGCTGTGCAACTCTATTTCAGTAATGTCTTCTGGGCTTTTTCTTCCATATTGATACTATACTGGAAAACTATGAAAGAATTGTCCTTTTTCCGTCATGTGGTTATAATCAGGCATTAAATACATCCCAGTTATCATGCTTCCAGCATGCTAGTAGCACAGTTGTCACATTGAGTTTTTAACAGCATGTTGGCAGGGAGCCGAACTGACAATATTTATTAAAAATAAAACAGTAAGGAAGAGCAAACACTTGTGACAAAACAGCAAGTGAGGAAGGTACTCATAGGACATATATCTAGGTTGCCTGATTTGAAAGAAACTGAAGACTTTTCTGAGTATATGATTTTGAAAATAAGCAAAATTAAAGAAAAAACTGATATTATTTTTCACTGCAAGCCGTAGTCAAATGCCTCATACCAGACAAGTGAAACCTGTCTTCAAAATATGTTGTCAGCTTCAGTGAATTAACCTGGTAGTCTAAGTTTGCAGTTATAACATACTCAAAATGTTATGGACTTGTACAGTTGACAATCTAGAATTCTTTATGAATATTTTATGTAGAGGATCTTAGGAAAGTACACTTGAATAGAAAAGGCATATATTGCCTGAAATATCATGAATGTTTTTGACAATGAGCCAAGGGCTTCTTATTGAAGAAGCTATATCTGATTTACTTTGATAAAACTAATGCTTTCTGAGTCTGCATAAACTACTCTCACCAGCAACATCTCACTAAGAAGTCTACTGTTTCAAACAAGATATTAAATGATATTCCTTTTTCCTGTTTCAAACTTTTCTCCAAATGATCTTATTCTATTCCTCCAAGTAATTTCAACTCATATTTCATTGTTCAATTTTTCTTTTCCATACTTGTTGTTATTTTATTCTCCCGTGTATTTCTTCCTCAGGTTGGAGAATGGAATGGAGTCATCCTTATCTCACATAGTATGTAAGCTTTTCCAAATATTTGATCATCCCTATTGTTATTTTTGATATCATTTCTGCTAAAAACTTGATGCTAAGGATGCTTCTCCTTAGACAAGGAGAAATAAAACAACTTCTTTTAGCTCTCATGAAATCCACATCAATGTAAACCTCTGTTGTAGTTTAAATTGTTTTTTCTTACCTGACAGTTACTATCATTGTTTGTGTTTTTAGTCGACAGTTTTATAGTACATGTTCTCACCTGTAATAGTAGCTTTGAAACAAATGTTTCTTCTGTGTCTGTAAATTAAATAAATATATTAATTTAATTTCATTATCCTAACTTGTAAGCGTCAGTAATATGAGAAAATTAGAAGGAAATCCATTTTACCTGAATCTATCTAGGCATTCAGTGACTCTCATCAGTGCTAGGTGTCTATTGCTTCCTTTACAGTCAGTGGAGAGAAATAAGGGCATCTCTGGAGACCTGTTCATCCCATTTTAATGTAGATGTTTGTGTTATGTGGTCTGAATTAGTCTCCAGAGGATGGGAATAATTGCACTATGGAGGTCCCTCTCTTCTATTCCTCTAGGCTTTTTCAATCATGGATAGCAAGTAATAACTTTGATTAAAATGTGAACTTTCAGACAACTAATTAGATGAAATTACCCCTGTTCTCAGCATCTAGGTTTGGAGGGGAAAAGCAATAAGACAAATACTGTGATTTGGTGTTTTCATGGACAGAAAGATGCAGTTAAAATAAAGGGATACAGGAAAGGTCCCCTTTTCCCTCAGTTCCCACACCCACCTAAGGGGATCCTTTCTGCTCCTCTCCCAGTGTGTGGTCAATCTTTCCAGGCTGCTTTAGAAACGTATTTTAGCAATACATCCAGATCAGATTGCTTCCCATCTCCTTGCAGGGCACATATTGCAGTAGCAAAGGAGGTCCTCTTAAACTGGTAGAAAGGTTATTGAAACATGTCCTTTCTCCACCATTCCTTCCCCAGACTCTTGCAACTTCCTCTCTTCCTTTCATGTCAGCAAAACAAAGAAATCATTTTTAGCTACGCTCAACCACGAATTGGCAAGGATAACATTCTTAAATATCACTGTGCTATTATGATAAGCACAGCATATTCCAGGCAGAAAAGCTGCAGATTATGGCAACCTTCAGTAAGTATAGATAATATTAAAAGTTAGAATTTTCTTTTTTTTAGCACCCAAAAAGCTATTAGCAAGCTTGCCAAAAAAAAAAAAAAAACAACCCCAAAAAACAAAAAACCCCCCAAAAAACCACCAAACCAAAAAACCAAAAAAACCACCCCAAAAAAAACCACCACCAAAAACACCAAACCAAACCAAACCAAAAAACCCAAAACAAACCAACCAAAAAAACAACAAAAAAGATAACCTGTCAGGATTTCAAATAAAAGAAATGAAAAATCCATTTATGAATGCTTATCTCCTAGATCCTCTGTGCATCTTAAGCAGAAAATGATATATACTTACTTGAGATATATAGCTACCATATTTGGATATCTAAGCTACGTGAAAATACCAGAAATAAACATTCTTAAATATTCTTCCAGTTCCATGTCATGATATGTCCTCCTTTCAGAAAAAGAAATATGACCCCTTCACTTCTACAGTAAAATCCTGTCTTGTCATAAGCAAAAAAACATTCATTCCATGCTTACTGCAAATAAGGAGATTTGTATAAAAGAGTCTAGTACAGTATTTATCAAAGAATATTGAGAAAGAAGAATTCCCATTTTGAGATTCTTTCTGAAGCTAACTAAAATCCTGTTACAGATGAAATTCTTGAGTCTCTTAACTTTTCTTCATTCTTCAATTATTACCCCCAAAAAGGAGCAGGTTAAACAAAGAATTATTAACAGACAATTTCTCAGTAATGAGAGATGAGCTAATACTAGTTATGAATAATATTGTTATGTCTTTATAGCAGCTTGTGCATCAGTAGCTACTGAAGCCTTTATCAGGTGTAGATTTCTTAATCTTGGTACACAAGGCAATGCCAGATGAGTCAAGACTGGCCCCTTCTTAAAATTCCCCCCCCATACTCTTCTAAGATTTCTCTGGAGAGCGAGGGTCTGCAGGACCCTATTCACAGAATTGCTAAGTTTGGATGAACTCTGGGAAACCATCAAGTCTGATCTCCTGCTCAGTACAGGGAGAGCTTTGAAATTGCATGAGGCTGCTCAGGGCCTCGGCGAAAAATTTGAGGTATTTCCAAGGATGGGAATTCCCTGCTTCCTTATGCAGTCTCTTCAGTTTTTGACCACCAGCACTGTGAAGAACTTTTTACTGGATTTACTAGAAAAGCTGAGCTCAGCTAAGTTCTGACAACCCAAAAACCCAGCTATACTATGTGGTGCTAGGGGATCTCCAGGCCAAGACTTTGAGGAAGCATCAGAACAGTTCTGTCTTCCCTTTTCAGGTTACGGGGCACAAGGCCACCAGTCCTGAATCAAAATTCTGAAGGCCATTAATGCCATTAAAACATGATTATTAAGTGAAGCACAAATTCCAGATTAGCTTCGTGTCTCCACCCACTTGGTAGAACCTGGGTTATTTCCAGAAGATGGTGGGGCAGATGGACATTTCAAGAAGGATTGATAGCAGGTTTCCACTTTTCTTAAAGCATCTAAAGATGTCCTTGAAAACTTCCACCTCTGCAAATCACTTGAAGGATCTTGCAACAGAGAAACATCAGATAAGCCATTCAGCTGGGTACTATAAGGAATATTAATGGTAAAAAGTAAGGAATCTGTCAGTGTGAAGATGTATTGAGACATTAGACAAATATGTTTCTAGGCCAGTTCTAGAGCAACAAGGGAAAATGGGATAAACCTAAAACTTCATGATGATTTAAAGATTCATCCTAATTTTTTCTAAATATCATCCTATTTAAGAAATTATATTTAATTAATGAAAAATAAATCTAGATATAAAGGGACTACAGATTCTAAAAACAATGAATTACCAATGAGACAAATAATATTTGTGTTGCTTTTTGGTCGCTAATCAGTCTGATGGTGTCTGCCTTCAGAAGCCATCAGATGTGAGGCAAAAATTACATCTGTTAATCAACAACAAGATGTCAAGTTGTCCTCAAAGCAAGGTACATTTCAGTCAGAGAAAGAAAGAAACACATAGGAAAAATTAAGTATAAAATTAAACACTATATCTAAAAGTATATTTTCATTTATGCCTGACTGGTAGGGCAATCTGCTGTTGAGTTTGATTTGGGCTTTCTTTTTTTCACAGTAAAGTTATATAAACAACATGAGTTATATTTTACATATAGCAAAACAAACTGCAACAAAATAAAATCTATTTTAACAACACTGTAAGATTTTTATTTCTTTCACTGAAATTTTGACATACCTCAGTAAAATAAACCCCTATGAAGATTGTCTTTGAATAAAAGTTGTAACTGAACCTGCATGATTTCAAAAAAGTAAAAAAAATCCCAAATTAATATGATTTTTTTAATTACAAGTCTCAACAAAATCCAACTACTTACTCTATCCTGATTAGAATTTTTCTAAATTAAAAGGATAATATAGTCTGCGATTATGTATCTTTTTAAATAAAAATAAGTAAGTTTTAGTTCTGGATTTAAAAAAACCTAACAAAACTATTTGTAAGCACAACTCAAAACGGCATCATTTTCATTTGCAGTCCCATCAAATCTGGTTACTTTTCTTTTAGGAAATCAGTTTGGCACGGGTATTTTGGAAAAGACTTGGAAATCTGACTGCAAAGGATAGATAGGCTGACTTTATTTTCCTATTCTTTGTGCAATCTGAGAGCACAGCATGCCACACTGAAGATGGTGGCCATGAATTCCTGTTCAAGAAAATGTCAGAGAACCAGCAGCAGTGACATGTGTCCTCTCTACACTGGGCTTTTCATTCGTAATGAAATGCTTTTTACTCAAGGGCTTTTGCCAGTCTAATGTGTGGATTATTTTTTTTCTTCTTGTATCAAAATCTGTTCCAAATAAATGTGGGCCTATATTTTTGCAGTGCTCAGTGAACTAAGAGATGTGCAACTGCTGTGCAAATAGATTAGATTTAATAATAGAAGCATATGTCCAGGGTTGACTGGCAGTTTTCTCCAGTTTGATGAGATCAAAATACTAAACATAACCATGTTTTTGTGCAAACTTTACACAACAGAAGCATTTTGTCATTAAAATTACAGTTTGTTTTTGGCTCAAATTACTGCAATATCACAGCTGTGTTTTATGAGAACATGCATAAATTCTTTGCAACGGTTTTGGGCTCGATTGACAAATGTCATATTTCCATTTCTCTTTAGAATGGTGCCATTACAGTTGATTGTTGATTTTAAATTTTGATGTGAATGAAGTTAAAAAAAAAAAAAGGAAAAAGAAAACAAATGAGAAAAGTCACTCCATATTAAAATGAAACAGTTTTGGTTTATTAATCTTGTGTCTTACAGATTTTGTTTTTCATTGACCTTATTCAGTTATATCCTCTTTCCAAAAGTACTTTTTAATGCAGAGAATATGGAAGCTATTCTGTAGCACAAAGACCATTAATTTAGTATACACACATTGTAAGTAGATGTCTTTTCCACTGTTTGTTACTATTCTCACTATCTTCTTTAGAAAAAAAGAACCAACAAACCAAACCCAATTTTGAAACCCTACAGGCCTTTGTGTTCTTGTGTTGGAGACTTTGTGATAGTGTTTAGTGGCTAGAACACAGAACACTGAGAATGGTAGTGGTGAATTACCTCGACCTTTACAATGTTCTTAATTTTGGTTGGCTACTCATTCCACTCATCAACATTTATAGCCACACTCATTTCTGGGGAAGGCAGAGCTAGGTACTAAAACAGAAAATGTCAAACTCTCCTGTACTCCAAGGACATGCTAGACATTCAAATTCTCATACTTTATTATCACAGCAAAAGACTCCAACAAGAGTAGGAAATAACCTTATATTAATCTATGTACATGACAGAGGGTAACAAAGAGGAGAAATGGCACAAACCAGCCTATTACAACTCTAAGATGTTCACTTTGTGGTTGCCTTCAGATGCAGCTCATCCTTCCCCAATGAGTCATAAACAATGGAGTCACTGAACATGATTTCTGGTCTGCACGTGCACTGCTGGTTCTCCTGCAGTCAAACCTGGACACTGCAGCACAGTCTCCTACAGAGGTAGCACCTGCTGCCTGCTGGTTACTCTGGCACTTCTGGGTCTGCTTTTCACTATAATCCATTTCAAATGCACTTTTCTATTCACTTGTCTATCCAGTCCTAAGTTCTTGTTTTCTTAACTTCAGCCCTATGTTTTAAAGCTCACATTCTTTTCCTCCTCTCCTCACTTATATGCACTAAAATGCACTATTTGCACCTAAATGCAGTAAAATTCTAGCAAAAAAAATAGCTTCAATGATATCATGACCGTATCACACGTTAGAGGGCAAAAAAGTGATGTAAAAATAATAAATGGCAGAAAACTTTATGCTAAATTATTTGAATTATGCATTTGATTTTAATACACTAATCAGCTAAACACTAGGAAGATAGTAATATTGAGATAGTAACACAAATAATAATGTAGACAGCAAAAGCTCTTCTTGCTTTCAAGAAGACACAGCAGAATTTTTTTTTTAGATTACGCTGGGTTTAAAAATTTTGTATACATTACAAGTGAAACACTTCTGCGTACTTTCTTCCTCCTCCCCAAATGTAAAATCCATGCACTGAACTGTAACATAGCCAGCACAGAAAGACAAAGGTACAAAAATGTATCTAATCCAGCCAAAAGAGAGTGCAGTTTGTCAATACCAGGTTGATCTAGATTACTTTTTTTCCGATGGTCACCTTGTTTGTGCTATCATGAAAAGGTATTAAAGTGGAAATAAACCTTAGTAATTTATCTCACTGCATCAGAGAATGCAAACTCCATATCAAAGTACTCAGTCTCTGTCAGACCAGTACATTATTTCCCAGTCATCTCGATATTATTCCTTGGAGATAAAACTGGATGAATATACTGGCCCGGTTATGAATTCATAAGATTTTCACGAGACAAAACCCCTCAAACAGCAGTGAAAAATTGTCAGTAAACACCCACTTCAAATAATGCAATCTGTATTGTCACAGTAAGTGTTACTACATCCAATTATAAGTTAAAATGTTTTTGTAGTGCATTATACTTTATTTTGTGAAAAATGCTGTGGGTTCATCAATATATGTTTTCCAGAAACAAAAATATCCTTTGTACAGATACAGAGAGTATATATATATATATTCATGTAACATTATGTGTGCAGTGACAAAATCCCAGAACAGCTGAGGTTGGAAGGGATCTCTGGAGGCCATCTAGTTCAACCTTCTACTCAAGCAGGACCATTTCCACTTGTGTTTGAATATTGCCAAGGATGGTGACTCCACAACTTCTCTGGACAACCTATGTCAGGGCTTGGTCAGCCTTTCTATAAAAAAATGTGTTCTGATATTCAGAGGGAACCTCCTTTGTTACAGTTTGGGCTCATTTGCTCTAGTCTTTTCACTGGCAGCACTGCAACAACCCTGGCTCCATCATCACTGTGCCATTGCACTCTCTTTTTAAGTATTTATATATATGGACAAGATATTCTTGAGCTTTCTCTTCTCCAGGCTGAACAGTCCCAGCTTTCTTAGCCTTTCATAACAGACAAGATATCCCAACGCCTTCAGCATCTTCATGGCCCTTTTCTGGGGTGTCTCCAATATGTCTATGTCTCTCATACTGGGAAGCCCCAAACTGGGCCCAGTATCCCAAATATAACATTGCCAGTGCTGAGTAGAGGGGAAAGACCATGTCCTTTGACCTTCTGGCAATATTTTGCCTTATGCACCCCAGGGTAATATTGGTCCTTTCTGCAATGGTCCTTTCTGTTTCATGTTCCAATTGGTGGCCACATTTTCTGCTAAGATCCTTTCCAGCTGGGTGTCCTTCAGCATATATTCGTTCATAGGGCTGTTCACTCCTCAGTGCGGAATTTTGCCCTTCCTCTTGTTGAACTTCCTGAGGTTCTTTACATTATCTGACTTCTTTATTGTAGTAATTCCACATACAAGTAACCAAAAAATTTGATATGTAAATTTTCTATAAACTAAGTTACTAACCAGAATAATATCTATGAAAGTGATGTCAAATGTGATGATTTAATTGCCTAAGTGGTATTTACTAGGTGCCTGCAGCCTGCTCACCTTAGTTTATATTCTTAACAACTTGAAAAAAATCTAAGCAAAGTTAAATTGTTGTTTTCCTATAAAAAACCTAGAGAACTATTTTATTTTAGCAGAGGATCTGAGCTAAATAAAGCTTGGCAAGCAGTATCTTAGGCAATATGTCTCCCTTGAGTAAATGTTCAGATTTTTTTAATAATTCTTTCCTTGTGCATCAGTTTTACCCATCTAGATAACCACTGATTCAATAGAACATTTATGTAGAAGCAAGAGTAACCACTGGGAAATCAAGGCTTATGTGCCATTCTTTTAGAGGAGGTTTTTCTTACTTACTTACTTACTTACTTTTCTTACGTCTTACAGGGAAGTCACTTGAATAAGAAAAAATAATTTTGAAACCATTAAATACTCAATAAAGCCTTTTACAACAGTACAACATTAGTCAAAAAGTGTTAACCCTGTCAAGTGTTTACATTAGATTTAGGAAAACTTTTCTCTCATTCTGAATATTGTGTTAATTTATTCACTGGAACTATTCTGTGCACAGTCAAATAACTGCTGTGTTACATCCCAGGAAGGGAAACCAGTCTTGGAAAATCCCAAGGGGAAGGGTGTTAAGATGTGTTCAAAATTTATATGTCTTATTTTTTTCTACAATTAGCTCAGTGGATATTCTAGTTTTGCAAGGTTGTTTGTGGTATAGAATATGGTCAGTTGCTCAGTTCAGGTTTTCTCATTTAAAGACGGGTCATATCTGCATTATATTACACCTCTGTCTAGTTCTGTAATGTAATGAGAAAATCACAGGTAGAGAAAATCTTGAAGGGCCCAAATATTATTACACTTTTATAGCTATGTTTCTTCTGAGAATCAGCCATAAGCATTTCTTATTGAACAAAAGCGCTCTCTTCAGATGACAAAGATGCAGATATTCAAGTAATGAAATATATTTCACACTTACCCATAACTTTTCCAAATAGTAAAATAAGCAACTTTTAGAATTTCATCCTTGGAATAATACTGAAAGTAGAGAAGCAAGAATGAACATAGGTTTGAAATGAGTTTTACATAGAAACCAAAACAGACACCTGGCATACAGCATACAACAGGAAAACTATCAGATAGCTGCTTCAGGAAGAGTGAACAGTCTTGTTAAGCCATCAGGGAGTAAGGCTGAGTCCTATGTGAAATCATGCTTCTAACTACAGAGGGCTGGTTGAAGCATCTACTATGGTACACTTCCTGTAATACCTCTTCCTTTCAGACTTCCCTATAGAGGAAATAAAGTCTAATTTATTTCCTCAATAATTACCTGTAAGGATAATTATTTGAAAGAGTAGGTGAGTATCTACATTATTAATTTGGCAAACTATCATTGTTAGAAATTGTCTTCTAATGATGAAGAAACTCCGTCCCTCTAATAACTTTCAGTTCTATTAAAGAATTTGTTTTGCTTACATTCTGGGGAAATACATTAATTCATAATCTTTTAGTAAGCTCAGTTTCTCCACTGCAAATCTCCTCTGGGGCATATAGGAATAGAAAAAGAGCTGCAACAAGAGATCTCTTCTTTCATGGTTTGTTCTGTGAAAAACCTTGGACAAGAGTGAAGAATTTCCACATCCATTGAAAGCGAAGTAGGGTATTGAGAGAAAAGTGATACATCAAGGTCTCCAAAGGTAAAATAATGTGTTCAGTTGTTGGTGTGGGGAAAAACACCAACTGTGTGTTTGCTGCTTTGATTTATTTACTAAAAAAGAAAATGTACTAGTGAGTCACAGATGATCTGTGACAAGGGCAATCTGAGGATAATTTTCAGTTACAAACCTTAATCTCCCAAACCCTTATCTCCTTACATTTTTGAATGCATCTCCCTATAATATTGTCTTTTTGAACTACAATCAAACATCCATTCTGTCTGTTTCTTTCCATCTCTTTTCATCCAGAAACCAGGACTTCAACCATTAAGTTTCACATTCATGTGTCACAGCTTTCCTTGGAGCCCCTACTGCCAAGTCCTTAACTCAGACCTCAGCCACGTGTTGAGAGGAAAGAGACCACAATCAGTCATGGATGATGACATTACCACAGGGCTGTGATCCCCTGTACAGGTCAAATGTTCCAAATCAGGGCAAAGACTCCTATCCCTGCCTATGTGCTGCCAATCCTATCCTCTGAGGTCCTGAACTTCTTTAGGAGCACAGGGTCCACAATCCAGTGGGCAGTTTTCCTCCAAGGCAGGTATTAGTACTTAACAACAGAGGATGATCAGATATGAATAGTGACGGGGAGGGAAAGAATTAAGGAACTAAAACTGGGGGACTGGAGACAAGTGGGAGGGAGCCTTTTACTCAAAACTGGGTAACTCAGTCTCTTCTACATCTTCCAGTAGTAGTTACCCTGAGAAAACAGCGGTTTTGAAATAGCAATAGATTTAAATGCAGACATTCATACTGGGATGGAAGCAAAGTGACTAAAAATTTGAAGTCAAAGCAAGATATCATTTCTAATTTACTGTAAAGATTACTTTTGGCCATTTACACACTTTCTGAGTCCTGACTCAAGCTATTTTTTTTTTTAACTGAAATTTATCAGTAAAGCCAAAGATCATGACTTAGCCATAAGTTACTCATCTGATCAGTCCTCTAAGAATGTCAGGACCGAAGGCAGAATTGCCTTTATGAGGAGGCATGTTTCTATTCATCAATTTAGCCTGAATCAGATTAGTTGCCAGATTTTTTAGTCTCTTTTGTCTTTATACTTTACTTAACAATGAATTAAAGAAAATTTCAGTAGGTGTATTTATATTCTTCTTCATATCACCAAAATATATTAACTTTCAAAAATTTATTGTGTTCGTTTATGTTATCCTAATATTTATTTCTTGCTTTATTTGACTTAGCTATGTCATTCAATTAATAATAAATTTTGAATTTTAAGTGACTGAATCAGCCTATTTCACCATCTGGATTTAATTGTTGATAGTTTTCCCTCTTTGTTGTAAAATCAATAAGTACAGGGACTTGCACTAGATCTGGCTCAGTAATATCTTGTATTTTCCTGAAGGAAGACAACTATAAAATAAATAACTTTTGAATCTCAGATTCTATTTATTGATATTTTTATTTTATATAATAACACCATAGCAATATCAAACATATGATGTTCTTTCTTGTTTAAAAGGCTTCTTAAACTCCTTCTTGGACTGTAATACAGCTGTTATACAGCTGAACTACAGACTTAACTGTAGGGAGTGTTGTAGTCAATTTGGTGTGCAGTATTACACAATTGAATTCAATATTGTTTTTCCTCAAGCAGAACAATTTTCATCCTTTCATTCGGGGATGATCAGACTTGTTTAACTAACAACATTAGGTGTGGAAAGGGACTAGTCCTTATTTTCTCCCTGAGCGAACTCACTGAAACTTGTCTTGATGTACAGGAGGTCTGAGCAGAACAGCCCTTCTTTGGTGCATCCCCTGGTGTTAACACTGATGTGTCCCACAGTTTTGCTGGGGACTAGGAATTAAGATAGGATGACTGCTGAAACTGTGGCTGGTGAGCCTTGGAACAAGACTTCTCACCAGCATGTAACCCATCACCTGTCAGGGCTCATGGTCCCTTGTTTCCCTTGGCTTGTGGAAGCAGATATCTCAAACAAGAATAGCCCAGGCAATGTTGACAAGTGCATACACTTTCCTCAGAGAAACTTAGAAAAGAATTAAAAACTTGATACAGGAAATTATCAAGGAAATACTTCTTCCTGTAGAAGCAGGAGTATTTCCCTTCCTTCAATCTACTAAATTCTTGGGGCTCAAGTGATATCATGGGAATACCAATGTGGTATTGTGGTGGCCTTTTACAACAACTAAAAAATAGTTTAAAAATCAGCAGTAATTTCACTTATCTGGAGATAAACTAGACTGTTCCATTCAGTGAAAGGATCTAAGTCCCAGA
The DNA here is from genome assembly GCA_910950805.1 of Acrocephalus scirpaceus scirpaceus. Taxonomy (NCBI): domain Eukaryota; kingdom Metazoa; phylum Chordata; class Aves; order Passeriformes; family Sylviidae; genus Acrocephalus; species Acrocephalus scirpaceus. The sequence goes on along the minus strand of OU383775.1, from coordinate 66,767,562 downwards.
GAAATTACTTTGGCCCACTGGTCTACTTCCTCTTCACTCCCTGCAATGGAGGAAAGAATAACATAATCCTATATTTGGCAGAGAAAGAGTGTCCACCATTTAGTTCTTCAGAAACCTGAGACTCCCAACCAAAGTGTCTCAGGAGATCCCTGAGACCAAGCATAGGAATATTGTTCCTATAAGGAATCTTGTGGTTTAAAAAAAGAAACTTTAAACTCCCTTTAGGCATTGAAGGGAGGAACTGGAACAATCTCTAGGGTTATCTTAATATCAAAAACTAACACCACCAACAAAAATCTTGACATTGAACAAGAAAGTTTCTGTCACAAAGATGAATATTAGAGATTCTGCACCTAAAATAAAATCAATGGCACGCAAGGTGCAAATCTTCTAGGAACTGTCAAAAAACAAGAAAGGTAGAAGCACTTGATAAACTAACTGAAGCTGGAAACAGCTTAAAGAAACTCTCAGATGCATTGAAAGTGATGCTCCCTTTGCCTGTATAGACCACATGGGTCCAGGGTCTACTTCTCAGAGCTCTGCAGAAACTACAAAGGAAAAAAAATGCCTACAAACCACAGAGGAAACTGAAAAACCTCTAAAAGACCCACAGCTTCATGAGAATTAAAGAAAGATCTAATCCAAAGGTAGAAATCACCTGCATTAAGCAATTAGACCAAATGGAAGTAGAAATATTATTTCTTATTAAAAAGCAATATGTGGATAGCAGCAGGCAAATCCCAATTTAATTCTAAAGGGAATCCCAATTAAAATAAGTAAGGAATTCTCATAAAGTGAATATTTGAGATAAAAAACCCAAAACACACTGCAACATAGGGGAAAGAACTAATTTTTGATATAAAATCACCTAGCATTTCCTTAAAGGAATATTACCTGTCTCCACAGCTGTGAAAACGTGGATGTACATTTAATGAGAGTCATTAGGATATGAAATTTACCAGTTATTTTTTAAGATTTTTCCTCCATCACATTTAAAAGCAGTCAATGAAGTATTCAGCTAATTTAATAAAACCCATTGCTGGTGTTCCCATACAGGTGCAATAAAACCTTTAGGCTTGTGATAAAGCTATAGCCTTGTGATGCAAAGAAAACTATAACACACAACTTTGTTCATAGGTAAAAATTCTTGATAGCATGAAGTTACACTTTGAGATAAAAGGTCCCAAAGACATAAATCAACCCAGAATAGGATCTCTCCTGACTTGGCATTAGGTCATATTTCAGAAGTCTCACAACCTGAAAACTCTAAATGGTGTCGTCTGCAAGGAACAAAAGGCATAGGCAGCAATGAGGACTAACAGTCAAATAGAAAGAAGATAATTAAGGGAAAACATTAAAGGTCTTCTGAGATACTTAAAATTCTAAAACTTTTTTTTTTAAAAGCTGTTTATGTCAAGCAGCTCCAGTACATGAGTCTACAACAGCAGTTTTATGTAAAGTAACTAAGTGGTATAAGGATTTATCACATCTGACAATAGGGCAGATTCAGGCTCAAGAGGTAGCTGTGGGTAATGTTACTTAGCAATATAATAGGAAGGGATGTACCAGGATAGCTTTTCTTTTTCTTATTCATTAAGCCAGAGTGTCTCTCTCCTGCTAAGCTAAGACTGAATACATAAGGGAGAAATTGATTCCTATATTAAAGTGGTGTTTAAACAGATCATGAATAAAAATATTTATTTAATATCTTTAGTACAGTACAAAAACCTCAAGCTTATTTCAATCTAAGGATGATGATTATATTTCAAAAGGATGTTCACAAATGTAACTATTAAATTTCTTAATCAAAAAGTCTCTAAATCTTTGGAAAATTAAAATTCCATGAAGGTTGATTGGTAGGAAATGATGGTGAGTTTACTATCTGACACCCATTTTTCTCTGAAAAAGGAGCAGGCTAAGAAAATGAAATGAAAAGGGAATACTCAGCTAGCATCCAATCACTAAAAATATGGTTGGTCTGAATGTGAGAATGCTGTAATCGGATTAGCACTAAGGGGAAAAACAAGCAGTGAACACAAAAGCTTTGTGTCTGATAAGGAAGCATTACAGCATCTGAACAAAAAAACACTGAGATTAACGACAGCCTATACTCCTGTATTTCAGTGTATCAGTTCAAGCAGAGAGGGCTCATTTGAAGAAAAACCATCAAAAATTCAATTTTAAACAAAAACTTTTTCATAAGAAAATAAAAGATATAGGAGATGATGGTTGGCATAAGAATAAAATTTTTGTGTTACAAACTTAAAAAAAAGTATATAAAAAAGAGTTCAATTATAATGTTTCCTATAGTTTACATCTGAGGAAAAATATAACCCTACACTTGAAATTATGTTAAAAAACTATGTTAACATTTATATAGATAAGTGCAGAGGTAATAAGACAGAACATTATCTTGGGAGAAATGCATAGATTTGCATTTGAAGACATAACTTTTTCTGATGAGATATATTAAAATATTAAAATAGAATAATACACACTGCTGACAATAGAATATAGCATAAAATTTGGGACCAAAAATTCTACATCCTGGGAGTGAAAAATTAATCTTGTTTTAAAAGATTTCTCCTTATTTTCCCACCCTGCTGCTGCAAAAAAAAAAAAAAAAAAAAAAGTTTTTATGAAGCAATGTGCACACTCTTTCATGGCCATGAAAACATTAAAATCTATACAAGAGAAAATTAATGCTCTTCTAAATTATACACTACAACAAATATTGAATAGATTATAATAAAATCTCTTTGATGAATAATTATGTGACAGAGTCACATTTTCAAAGTGCTTGAAAGACAATTCCTAGAAGATGTTTATATGCTTAAATGTTTCAAGCATTATTTCAAATACATTTTGGAAGTTTTCTTTTGGACAGCTTTTTTTTAGGATTTTTCTGGTTTGGAAATCCAAGCTGATGCAAAAATGTGCATCTCCACCTTGTTAGCAAAACTGTATGATGTATCCCACACAAAACTCAGAGAATGTGCCTTGAGTGAATTAACTGCATAAATCCAGGAAATTTGTCAAATAATTCTGTATACTTTAAAGGGGAAAATAACTGCATTACCCAAACATAGGAAGGTGATTTCTGGAATTCTAGTGTACCAGGTAAATCACCACATGATACTAGAATAGCAAAATTTAAAAATAACAGCATATTACTGGGAACAAAAATTTTGACCAAACAAAATCTGTACATGAGATTTTTTCATGTTGGTTTTTAATCCTCATTCATACCTAAAGGGGATATTGCCTAAATAACACAATTTACCATGGGCTAATATGTTATGAGGTGTAAGATCATGTGCACCAAGTGAGGCTGAAAAGGACCTTTGTGTAAATGGTTTGACATCTATTGTCTAGGCTGTCACTATATGTGTTATAAAATGGTTCCCAAAATTGCCCATTTGTTTAATAGTTTCCTAGAATCCTCTCAAATTCCAAAATCAATGAACAATTCACTGAAGTTGAAATCCAACAAAGACAAAATTGATTGCACCTCTCATGCATCTGTGTCTGTAATAAATACTAATGCCCAGCTATTTGCCAAAGGCTTGCTAATAGCTTCAATGCTCAGTTGCAGCAATTAATTGAAACTCAAATAATTTATTCCAGGAAATCCTGAGTGAGTGATAATAAAAAAATCATACAAAGATACAAATATTGTCAGGGAAAATTTGAGAACTTCAGTGGCCTATCTATAAACCTTTTTAATAAGCCATCTTGGGGACAATAATTCTAGTTGGACATGCAGTCGGAAGATATTGGCTGTCGAGAGCAGGTCATATCAGACTGCCTCAAAATGTATGTGGAAATGACTTTGATCCCTCCAGCATAAGCAGTAGCTTGGTACAATACATTTTTCTGTTGGATAACAATATAGGCATATAATGAACTCTGAAGATAATTAGGCAGCAGAAAATATGTAACCTGGGATATTAAAAAAAACTTTAAATGTAATTATTGTACCAATATAAGAGATGCTTATTTAAAGATGATTAAAATATCGTGTATCAGGGAATGTGAGAGTGTAGGAAGAATTAATAGATTTAAAAAAAGGTGTAATGAATTCTCACCATATTTTGCTGTTTCTGTTTAATGTAAAATTAATGTATATTTTTTATGTTCCTCTTCAAAATAAGTTTGGATAGATGCAAATTAAGACAGGATAGCCACCTCACTTAGGACATAATAGGTGAAATATAAAGATTTATAGAAGCATAATTATGAGATTGTGCCAGCCAAGACAATGACTGCCAAAACCACTTAGGTAGAAAGTTTCTTAATCAGTCTTTTGAGATAATAAAAACGAGGCAATTGCCTGCCCTCTTGAAAAGAGGGTGGAAAAGAACATCTGCTCTCCTTTACTAAATACATGAGACTCCTGCTATTCTTAAAGCAAATATTTTGTATCTAGAAGGATATGTCTCTTTATTGCATTTGCCTCTGGAAAAGTAGTAGTAGCAGTAGTTGCAGCAGTTGTAGTTGTAGTAGCAATAGCTTTACTATTACTAATAATAACAGCAGCAATTAATAATAGAATCAGAGAATGGGGGATGGGTTGAAAGGCACTTTAAAAATCATTTATTTCCAATCCCCTTGTCCATGGCAGGGACACCTCTCATTAGATCAGATTGTCCAGCACTCCATCCAACCCAGCCTTGAACCCTGCCAGGGGTGAGGCATACAGAACTCCTCTAGGCAACCTGTTCCTGTGCTTCATCACCCTAACATCCAATCTAAACCTACTATGTCTCAGTTTTAAATTCTACCCTCTTGTCCTATCACTACAGTTCCTATGAGAAGCCCTTCTCCAGCTTCCTTGTAGGCCCCCTTCAGATATTGGAAAGTTGCCGTGAGGTTTCCATGCATCCTCCTCTTCTCCAAGCCAGTCTCAGCTTTTTCAACCTGTCAGTATTATCATCATCATCATCATCATCACAACAACAATAACAATAACAACAACAATAACAACAACAATAACAATAACAACATAATAACTGGGTTAGAAGCCTTTTAACTCTGCTCATATGGACCTATTTCTAGAACTTGAACCCAACACATCAGACTACCCATTCTTTCAGATCCTTTCTTGCCCCAAAGAGTCTGTCAGAAGTTCTATCAGTGGTTTATTTTGCATTGGTTGATTTCACGTCTTCCACTTGACCTTCCTACCTTCCTATGGACTCCAGAAAAGGTCAAACACAAAATACTCTACTTGATATATTTTTGTTAACTGTTGCAACATCCATTATTTGTCTTTTCTGAAAGCCTAACCAAAAGCAGATAAACATAATAAAAACGTATCGGTATCCTAAACTAATTACTGTAAGGACAAATAAGAAAATATCTGTCAATATCTTCAGATGGTGAAGGTGAATTGAGCCATTAAAGCTTTTTATCATCTGATTGTTCTAACATTGCTATTAGTATTGCTATCCTTATCTTCTATTAAGTAGGAAATTTGCTACATCTAAGAAAAATTTTGAATAAAAGTCCATTTACCAAAAAACCCCCTGTATTAACTACAGAAGTCTATACTTTGAAATACTTTCAAATTTTATTGCTTCTGAACTACATGTCTAGAATAATTCCACTTATTTAACACATCTAAAACACTACTGCAAATACCACCAAAATCTACTTGCTGATGATTGCATTTGTTTCAGTCATCAACTAGATGGTTTTTAGATTCATCTGGCTGATGAATCTTGATTTTTACAGGGCTAGAAGTTTTATGTAGACTATGTTTTCTTATCAGTTAGATAAATAAAAAACCGTCTTGCTTCAATACATCTGGTTTTAAAAGGTGTGATAAAATATAAGTGTTGTTAATCTAGAATTAATTTAGAGTTCCTAAAACGTTAATGCTTCCTAGAATCTGTATATTTTTGGCCATTTTTCAATACTTGGCATTGAAAAGTTTAATGGGGAAGAAAAACTTTGGGAAAGTAGTATATAGATTTTTATATTTGATTTCTTGAAATAAAAAAAAGCCAGTTCATAAAGAATATTGATTGCACATGAGAGACCAAAACTTGATTCTACTATACTGTAAAGCTGTTAAGGCAGATTTGACTGTATCATGCTTTAATAAATACATCTTGGAGAAACGGATGTTAGGTTCCTGATGTAGTTAGTGCCAATTTCCATTTCTAATGCCAAGAAGATTGTGTAAAAGAAAAATGAAAAAATATAAATGAAAGAACCACCCTCCACCCTCCTCACCTCCCCTGCCCCCCTGTCCCAAGCCTGATTTCAGTGCCAGTCCTTTTCCCTTTATTTGGGTGGAATAACAGCCATTCCTACCAATCATTTATCTCCCCAGAGTTCACAGATGCTGTAGATGCTTGCGAGGTCCGGGAAGAAGATGAATTTTCCAGCTGTGTCAAAAAGAACTTAATGCAAACCTCAAGCAGTAAAGCACTTAGTAGATGCAAAAACAAAGGTTGAAAATGATTGATGTTCATGGAGGTATTTACTGTTTGACGGCTGGGTGGCACAGCGAGCCAGGCACATTGCTCACACGTGAAGACCCAGGTTCAGATTGCACCATTCTGGCCTGATGTGAAAATCAGAATGCTGACAAGAGTGCCTACCACCCCAGAATTTACATACAAAAGATGTAACTGGGCTCAGCTAATCAACTGTGCCTGTCATAACAACAGAAATGGAACATATACATGCTGTTAGTGTCTCAGCTGAGGAACATAAATCTCCAGCTGTAGGAGGTATTTTCATTAAACAAACTCACTCACTCATCTGAATATCACATAAACATACCCTCAGAAAGAAGTACAAAGAATTTGACTCAGACTCTGAGGAATTTGCCCAAGCTCTGGTACTCGGTGTGACAATTAAGATGAATAGACTAAAAGGGACTGAGAGTTTGGAATTATAGAATCCAAACACCTATGGAAGGGCAATTAAAGAGGGTGGGATGAGGAGGGACAAGAAATGCACAGCAGTGGTTAATTATGGAAAACAATGCTCTCCCTTCCACAGGTCTAAAAATTTCATATTAAAATTTCTAAGAAAAATACAACTGCTTCCACAAATACTGGTATCTTAAACCAGGAAATTCCTAGATTTACCTAGATAATCTAAAGGCTGTCAGTTCTAAAGAATAGAATAGAATTCTGTATCTAAGCAAGCAGAAAATTCACCAAGGACTCGAAAAATACAAATAAAATTATATTAAAATGTTATTTTAGGAAAATTTACATTACACAATGTAGAAGAAAAACAGACTTGAAAATGCCTTACGATTAAATGAAGTCCAGTGAATTCTAAAAAATTGAACTGCTAAATGCAGATGGGTTCCTAGAGAGGTCAAATGGGGTTTATAGGTCAAGATTTTAAGAACATATCCATAAAACAGTGCATTGCTTACTGTGGCAGTTTATTATCAAGATATCACACATGTTTGCAGCTAAACTATACCTAATCAAGAAATTGCTAATTTTGCAACAAAATCTATTTATAAGGAAGAAGACTGGGACCTGAGAGTGCCTACTCCTGATATCCAGGATATTAGGTAAAAGATATTTATTTTCCCATATATCAGTCTAGTTTCCTATTTTGAGACATAGTACCAGATTAAAACTACTTTTTAGAAATTTCTGAGTTTACCAGAATCACCTTCAAAATTTAGGCAATCTGACAAGGAAGGAAAAAAAATAGAAAAAGAGAAAAAAAAGGAAAGGCACTGATTATGTCTAGAGGAGTTATAAGTAGAATTAGCATTTACTACTTCTTCTTCTCCTCCCTACAATTGATCCCAATTCAATAGGTATTCTAGAATGTACTAATGCATTACCATTAAATGCAAAAACCTAAACAAAGGTAGGAGCCAATCACAGAATCACAGAATGGTTGGGGTTGGAAGGGACCTCTGGAGATCATCCAGTTCAACCCTCTGCTAAAGAAAATTCACCCAGATGGGGTTGCACAGGGTCATGTTCAGGTGGATTTCAACATCTCCAGAGAAGGGGATCCCATCATTTCTCTGGGAAGCCTGTTCCAGTGCTCTGTCACCCTCAAAGCAAAGCAAAGAATTTTGTCCTCATATTCAGATGGAACTTCCTGTGTTTCAGTTTGTGTCCATTGACCCTAATCCTGTTGCTGGTCATAGCAGTTCATTTGGTCACATTTGTCCCAAAAAGTTTTCAAAACCACAAACAAATAATTTTTTTCTTGGTTCAATAACAACATGTGGTGCTTTTAATGAGGGGAGCACACCCAGCCTTGTTTTCGTGTATTCATTGGACTGATAATTTCAACAAGTAACTTCATGAGAATCCTCATTCAGAAAGTCGAACTTTTAACTCACAGAGCACATTAATCTCCTTAATGCTGTTGCAGTCTATTGACTTCTACTGTAGGTACAAATCTGGCTGCTTTGTATAGTAATTAAATTTAATCTGGAGAGCTGGTAAGGAAAAAAAAAAGGAAGAAGAGTATCCAGTGTAAATAGATGCAAATAATCACAGTCAAAAATATGTTTTGAACAACAGCTTAGGCAACAACAAATTCCTTGGAGCCTGTCTGTGATTGCTTGCTGCTAATCATCATCAGTGTATGCTTGTTCTCTTCCCCTTTGAAAATAATGAAGTGCAGCAAATTATTTTCATATTATAAGTCTATGTCAGGATCATACTTTTTCCCCCTAAGACAGTGTTTGTTTTACTCTGATTCTTGAATAAAGTGGTCCAAGATCATTATTTGTACAGAAAGCTTTATATAAATCCAAGTTTTGTACTACGTACTTTTTTTAATCCATTTTTGTTATCATTTTCAAAGCGGCAGTGTTACGGCTTAGCACATTATCACAAAGCAAATGAATCTATGCTCTAGTCTTTGAAGATCCAGAGCTTTTGCATTCCTTTTTTCCCCTAAATTTATAACCACTTGTAAAGAAATAATCAGCTTGTGGGGTTTTGCTGATGATCTTGAAATGTAGTAGAAATCAAAGGCCACACTCAGATATTTGTGCAACATGGTCTGTGTACTTGTGAGAAAGAAAAAACAGCCCTGTGATTCCCAGCCCACAGTCAGACTCAAGCACTCTAGGAATCCACCTTCTTCATGGAAATTTGCTTTCCAAACTTTTTGCCTATGTCAAACTACTTCAGGCATATCCAAGTCTTTTTTTTTTTTTTTGGAAATCTCTCCCAGAACGCCAGAATGATTTTCTTTCCCTCTTTTTCTCATTTCAACACCCAAGTTCTATTTCCTGGTGCTTGAAGTCAAGCTCAAGTGAAAGCCGAGTCACCTGCATGGACCAGATTCTGCTCCAGCTTGCAAATATTCTTATTTTTTTTAGCAGCCAGCTGTATGAAGAAATATAACTGCTCTTTTTATGTTGATCCTGAAAAAAGATATGTCCCATGGGGAGTGTTAAAGTGGGAACAACAAGAGACAGAGAGATTTTGCTCCTTGCTTTCAGCTAGAAGTGCAGCAGAAAATAAAATGCTGAGGAAACTCACTTCCAAAGCAAATATTGAAGATGGTAAATGCATTTTAACCTGTATTCAGCTTGGTTTTGCTGTGACTTCAGTAATTTGCATTCAATATTGTACATAGCAAGAAACAAAGGATTCCTGCCTTTTAATATCTTACTATGTAGCATAAACCTATGCTTGTAAATAGTTAGCTCTACAAATTTACAGGAAAGCCTGTATACACGTAAATGAGCTCTGAAATGCACTAAAAGAATTAGTAAAACAAACAAACAGAAACAAACAAAAAAGAAAACAAAAAGCCCCCACAAAAACAAAACAAAACAAAGCCACCCCAAGTTTTAAAGAAAGAAGTAGCAAAGTTGTTTGTAAGATTTCAGCTATGTGGATACCACACGCATAGATTTAATGTGTGTGACTATGAAAATGTGCTGACAGAGAAGATACTACACTATAAATATACCTCTCTTCATCCAAGAAGCACTAAAAAAGATAACTAAATCACATTTGCACTGAAGAAGTTTTGTCACTGATTTAAGCAACACAGATTACAACCATTTTCAGTGATTTTGAACTGCAAGGGACCATAGAAAAGAAACTTTTTCTCTGTTCTCACTATGTCTTTCAGAAACAAAAATGTTGTGTTTTTTAAAAACTGCAAAAGTTTTAGTATTAGAATATCATATCTCAGAATATAAAAAACCTAATTCACAGTTATTTTTGTCATTCATTTCTTCATTGGTTGGTCTCAAACATTTATTTCTAGTTTGATTTTATCCTTTTTTTTTTACATTTAATTATATAATAATTTAAGTAGATGTCAAAAAAATTAAGCTAATGTTCTACTTCAACACATGCTTTTTCTTAAAAGGTGTTATGGTATTACTGTGATTTAAAAATAAAAACACATTATGATTTAGTTAACTATTAAGATTAAATAAAACTACAAATCTGTTATAAATTTAAAATGCACAAGATTGGTGATATCTTTTTTGCAAAAGACTTGATGATAGAATATTCTCAGCATATCATCTGGATCGGAATATTAACTGGAAGGAGCTGGTGCTGCAAAAACTAAATATGGGTTTCAAGGTGAACTCAACACCTTGCTGAATACTTGGGTGACATCTTGGTTAGAAACCAGTCTCAAACTCCAAAAGCTTTTACAAAAGGGGCCAGCTAGTTCAAGTTAGGTTCTTGAACAAAGGCTAGTTCTGCCTTTGTCAGATCTTTTTCTCTCCTTTGGCAACAATAATGCTTCCTACAAAAATCAGGCCTAGAAACACAAGGATGTTTCTATGCCCAGGAAAATGTGGATGCTGGAGAAGTGTCAGGCTTCTGTTTCTATCAGAATTTGATTTTATAGCTAACTTACATCTGGGATCTGTAGGCATAGTGCCTGTCAGAAGGAAAAAAAGCAAAAGAAACAGTAAGAACCTGAGTTATTATATAGTGTTCACATTTAAAGAATATGGAATGGGGACTTTCTACAGATTCATCCAGAGGTCAGGTACCCTATGTTGCAAAAGGAAAGAGAATGTTATCTACTTCCAGTGGAAAGAAGTGGGGAGTAGGGTTTCTTTCACTTTTGTTTATTTGGTTGCTTGGTTTGGATGTGGTTTTTTTGCTTGGTTTCATTTGCTTATTGGGGGTTTTTTTAAGGGGTATGAGGATTGCATTGGGTTACAGAACCAAAGCAGATTCCATTATATCCACTTATATTTGCAACACCAAACATTTTCGTAGAAATGCAGATCTTGAGAAAATCCTGCAGAGGATTTTCAACAGAATGTCTGAGGCATTTCAACACTACACATCAATAAGAATTTCTGTAAGACCACAATTTCTTGTGAACTTTTCATGAGCTTAAAGAGTCCTATTTTTTTCATTCTGTCTGCAATAGATGCATTTTACTTCTGCCACCAGCTTTCTAGCTCTAGCTCACATATTTACGGAACAGCATATTTCCCTTGGAGGTGGCCCAGGAGATATAGTCCCACTCTGATTCTTCCCTGGCAAGTAAACCAACCCTCCAGGGAAAGATCACCAGATGCCAAACACACATGCATTACTGTGCTGTACACCCACTCATGTAATGATGACTGGTGCAGGGAATCTCAAATGCTAGAATTGAGGAAAACTGAATCTAATGTATTAATACAATCAGCAAAAAACCCCAGCTTGTCCAGAACCTCTCCCTTTTTCCACCATATTGATATTTGGCAATACCCGTAAAATCAATTTCTACCTGTAACAAAATTAAAACCATAGGAGAAAAAATAATTTTAAAAAAAGTCAAAGCAGTCTGTCTGCAACAGATTTCACATTGCGTTAGTAAAATTCAGGAACATGCACATAAAGGAAAGAAGGAATTTAGAGAAATAATGAGTGGTATCTCAGAAAAGGCTTCTTAAGGTTTCATCAAAGTGCTATATATAGTAAGATTCCCTCAGAGCCAACACACTTTTAAAACATCTGTGGAAATAATCTCTTGCTTGACTCATTTGTGAAAAGAAATAATGACTTTCAGCATTTTTTTAGGCAGGTATAATGATTGCGAAAACATTTTGAGCAGTTCTATGCAGCATCAGTAATGACTAGGTGACCTTTAAAGGTCCCTTCCAACCCAAAGTATTCTATGATTCTATGAAAAACCATAGTGACAGCATTGCTATTTCATAATTTCTACTGGGTTTTGCCTCACTTTGCATCACGGACCCAAAAACAGTAGAAAAAATGTGCACACAGCATACATTTGCAATAGTAACCACATCCTGACTCAGCACTGTTGCAGAACATAAAACTTTAAAGACAGACTTGGTTGTAACACTTTTCATTTGTGCAGACACAGCACAAGGTCATGAGTCAAGCAAAATGGCTGTCAGGGTTATTCCCACCAAGATAATTAATTATTCAGGCTATGATGGCTGCAGAAGAGCTGTGCTTTGTCTTGTGCATGGGCAGGCTTTTCACAACAAGGAGTAAAGAAACTTCCTGCAACTTTATAGCATGCACAAAAGGGTCAGACACAGTTCTAGGTACCAATTATAAGAAGGAGGGAAAAGATGTTATACAAGAAATTTTATGACTAGTAAGGTCACTAGGCACTGCCTAGTAAGGTATTCAGTTACATATCTAACCTAAATTGTGGACTGAAATCAGACCAAGATAACAGGTAAATGAGCAATAATAGTGGAAGTAATAGTTTAGTCAGATTAAATTAGTGAAAAATATATTAATTTTATTTAGTGTTCATTTAGAACTGACAAATAAAACAATAAAAGCTTTTGTAAAAACTTAATCTTATACTCTTATTGACATTTCATCATTACTTTTTATGAAAGAGAAAATCTGACCTTTTCCAGTGCCATTCTTTATTAACAGTTTCAAAATTAATTTTTTTTAAATGAGAAATGATTTTTTCATAAAAGTGTTATTGGAAATAATGATCATTATGTCAAGTAGAAGTACAGTGCAGGATTTGTATTTTCAGAATTGGAACTTAAAACTGATTGTTAAAGTGAAGAAGTGAGATATGACTTTATAGAAATGCAATGCAAGTGCCTGCGCTGTGTCAGTAGGCACAGATCATCAGTTACTTCTTCTCACTCTTACATCAGCTACCAACAGCACAGCCCAGCTATTCCAGTGGGTGTTGAACGCAGCCTGTAGATCAGAGGTGGCTGTACCTTTGCCTCTGTGCCCTAAACTGGTGTGCTGCCACCCACAGAAGTGATTTGGAATGGACAGCCAACAGGAGCTGCTCTGCTGGTGTGTCAAGTGAGAGGATTTCCACAGCTGGGATCTGATCCTGTCGATTCGACCATGCTGACTAAAACACAGCATCTGCTCACTCCTTATGAATTTTTAACACACTGACTCTACATTAACATTTAATTAGAGTTGATTATATTTACTAGACTTTAGGGTAAAGCTTTCAAGCAATGAAAAGTTAATGTTTAATAACAGGAACACGGAAAAACAAACCTACTTTTTTAATACAGTTTTGTCTTTTTGCTTCATTGTCTTTTTCCAGAGGTGCAATTTTTCACCAGAGGGAGAGGAGGAGTCATTGCCTTGCACTCTATAAAGTTACATACATAAACCCCAAATTATCACAGATAAATGCAGAGTGGAGGAATGCACTTAGAGAAGATAGACAATTGAGTCCTTCTAGAAATAACTTGTAATAGGTATCTCAGCAGCAAAACAAGTATTCAGATCTCATCTCAGAACTTCATGTGGGAACTATAGTCTCTCCCTGCTAGTCTTCTTGTTCTGAGTGAAAGGTGTCTTGGGTTATGTAACCAAAAAAAATATGTATTTTATTTCTTCTGTTGAAAGCAATTGGGGAGATGTTTTTCTTTATCTCTTGTAACTCTAGGGGGGAGGGGGAGGATGCCTTCTGATAATGGGCCAGCCATTAAAGCCCAGTGTGGCAGTGTTTCTTATCTCTCTCACCACCCGTCCATCCTCCAGGGAGATATCTTTTGATAATGGGCCATTAAGGCTCACCAATGATATAACACATTACATCATCCCACTGTGAGATTCTTCACCCAGTGGGAAGGGAGCCAACCGTTCCTACCTAGATAAAAATTGAGACGTAGAAACACCAGGTATCTGGTTTTTTCAACTGGATTCCCAGAGGAAGACTGGACACATCTCGCCACCATCTTTCTAATGGATCATCTCTACTCCAAGGAACCACATCTGTTACTCCAGGAGGATTTATTTGGACTGCTTCCAACACCCTGACCAACAGGGCTTCAGGTCATATCCCTGACTCAGGATTTTTGTTTGTTTGCTTGCTTGTTTTTTGTACTACCTCATTTGTATTTTTTAATATTCCTAGTAAAGAACTGTTATTCCTATTCCCATATCTTTGCCTGAAAGATCCTAATTGCAAAATTATAATAATTCAGAGGGAGGGGGTTTACATTCTCCATTCCAAGGAGCGCTCCAACTTTCCCTGGAAGATACCTGTCTTTCCAAACCAAGACAAAGGTTATAATTTATCCTCAGTCTACTGGTTACAATCCTTGTATTAAAACCCTGGATGCTTAGCCTTCTCTGCTGCCAGGGGCAAGAAGCTTTACATGGCTGGGGCAGCTGCTCCATGGCTGTTGGGGTCTAGGGCCATTGACAGAGTTCCTTGCTAGACAGACTGCAGAAAGGACTTAAGTCGGCAACCTCCTCATTTAATTTCTCAAAAATTCTATTATTTTCAGTGCACTGAAAATTGCTGATATCATCATCTGCATTCTTTCATTGCTCAAAACTCATACAGTTATTTTGTTTCTGGTCAGAGACGTATTCTGATAGAATATGAACTTGCTGTGTTTGGATGCTGGCATGCAGCCACAAGACTTAACAGGTACTTCACTGTCTATCACACCAGGAGGAGCATCGGGGGATGTGCTGATACTGCTGCTCTCGGGTCGGGAGTTCTGAGTTCTGTGCTCATTAATAGGAGATGTGACAGGCAGCTTCCCAAAGTGGTAGTACTGCTTGGCAGGTACAGAGGCTAAACATGATTTACCCTCTCCTTTTAGCTACTGGAGGGAGGCAGAGATTAACAATAACTCAAGCAGCACAATGTTTTCTGTTGGAAGCTACTCTGGAGTACCTGGGCAAATGTGCTGTTCAATGCTTTGGATGGGGCCAAGGGAGGGTTCTGTGCAATTCATCTGCAGGTCAGTACAGCTCTGCTGTCCTGTAGCTTCATTAAGAATTCAAGTTGCGCTATATGTTACAGTTTTTATCTGTGACAGATTTCTGTTACTGGTTATCCTCCACAAACAATCCCAATGTGAGATTGTTTGTGTGGGAGTCAAAGAACTCCCTCTTGCTTCCCCAGCTGCAGAACAAGCCTGCCTCTTTGACTCCTATTGTGGTTTTTATCCCCCTCCCATTGTGTCTGACATTGAGATGCTGCTCAGCCCCACCTGTTCAACCTCGAAATTCAATTGAAAGCAAGCAACAAAGTTGATCAGCTAAGAACAGATACAGAAGTCTGTATCTCCAATGGAAAGAGAAGTTGTTGTATTAATCATAAGAACAAGAAGCAGTGTAAAAGTGTTAACAGTATGAAAACAGCAATCATGGGGACAATGTGACCAGGTAGATGGGGTAAGAAAGGTCACTTCCTATTGACTGTGCACTCAAACTGATCCGTAAACCTGAACATTGTACAGGTAGAACGGTGACACCCATTAACCTTCACATTATTGTGAGGTAATGAACCATTCTTGGATTTCATCATCTCCTATGGAAACACTCAAGTTACTGTAGGTTGAGTCTGAGTGCAGGGGTGTGCATGATCTCGATCTATATTGCACAGTCTGGAGAGATTGAGTGTGACAACACAAGAAGAGTGTCACGAATTTATATAAATATGAGGCACCCTAATCTATTTTTCTGATAAAAATCTGTTTCATGATCAGTACTCTGGATAGGGAAAAATGGTATTTCCTCTACTGCAACAAATTACTCTTCCATATTACAGCAATGCTAAATTTTCAAGAGGGCATTTTCCATGCTTGTATATACACTGTATATGCAGAACTACTGCAAACCTGGAATATTTTTTTTCCCCAAGTGCAAAGAAACCCACTTTTATAAAAGATCAAAATTACAATTTTTTTTATTATAAGAATGTATAGAAATGACAGCTAGCAATCAGGACTCTAGAAGAAATAGACGTAGATGGGCACTAAGTCAGAGAGTCTCTAGGTTTACATACACAGATGAATGGTTTTAACAACTGGATTAAGAACTAGTGCAGCCTAGTTTATGCAGTAAGCAAGCTGTGAATACTTTAGCTTATTCAGTTTCCTTTCTGAATTATACCTTTTCCCTCATGATCTCCCCTTTCTCTCACTTCTTAAACCTAAAAAAAAAAAATTACCCCAAATCACTCAACTGCTACATTTTTAGTTAATTCTTGTAAATATTAAGATATTAACTACAAACTACTGTAAAAATTAGATGCAATGGGGTGATATGATTAATATTTTTGGTGGTCTTGTTAAGTTATGGGACATATGGAAACCCAGTGAATCTCAGTTCATAAGGTTAATAAAAAAAATGCCCTGTCTTCCCTTCTAACAGCCTGATGTCTGAAAACTTACTAAACTTTGTATCTTCTGCATATCTGTGTGATAAAGAGGTGAGTTGCTGAACAGATGGTGAATAAATGACTCTCACTTTTGCTGCTTTCACACTTCCCAGAAGCAAAGCTGACAAATTGTATTTGGAGCCTGGAATGTGATTTCTTTATTTAAACTATATGCTTAGCACTAACAAGGGAGCACTCAGGAACATTAATTCAAACATGCAGAGTGTCTCACTCTGGGAACTGTTGTTCAGCCTTTTTTGAGAATTTATTATTTCCAGAAAATAATCTTCATTGTATCCGTGTGCTAAAAATATAGTCATGTTCTCTTCATTCTGGTGTCAAAATTACTAAAGTCATGGTTTGTATCTATACATATGTGCATAAATAAATAAACATATCTATGTATTCTGTATGTAGCAGATAACTCTTGAAATAAATGGCGCTTCTATGCTTGAAAATGTACTCCCAAAACCTGCAATACATTCATCCAAACAAATAACCTAATCCTTTAGGGAAATGCATTCCAACCTCTTCCTTTTTCTTCATCATAATGTTGTTTCATACTGCGCATATTTGTACTGCCTCCATCCACAGTGAATTCAGTATTCCAATGCTTCAAACCATTAGCTTAATAATGTTGTGTTCTGCCTCACTTGACTTTACAGTGCTGTTGTTTTTACATTGTTTCATTCCTCTTTGCTCCCTGATCACATTCCTCAAAGCACATTGCCTTGTCACCAAATCCTACTGCATCCATCACCTTTGTGTTTTCTATTTCTTATCTGCTATGGATAACATTTTCCTCACCTGTGTTAACTTTGTTACCAGCTGAGCTAATTATTTAGATTTCAGAAGTGCTTGGCATCATGTAAGGCAGACGACTGAGTTAGGAACAGGATTTCTGCCACACTTCTCTTTGTGGTACACCTCTCAGCATTGAATTATTCCTGCTGGAAAGGCATTGGGCCACATGGAAAAGAAACAAAAATAAAGCTTGTGCTGTGGATTTTCTCTGGGCTTGCCAGTTCTCTCAAAAGATAGGTATTGTAAGGTACTGTAATTCTGGTTGTAATCTATTCTCCTCCACTCTTCTCAAATACAGATACTCCTGGATACAACTTCAGAAACTCGTATAGTTATTCTCTGCTAAAGCATCTTGCTGCCATCAAGGCTTGGGTTACTGAAAGAGTTGCAAAAGTAGAATGACACAATGTATAACTAATTATAATTAATCAAAAAAATCTCTGTGACCATGATTTTTTTTTCCAGAGAAGGAAGAATATATTCTTTTGCAAATAACAGTTCCTTGTTCTGTTTTTTACAAAACAATCACATAAAATTATTGAAGTTCAGACTTCCCCAAACAGACGATATTCAAGTTTCTTTGTGATAGCCATCATTCAAAATAAGCTGGTTTTGATATATTCTCTTTTGCTTTCTTTATTCTGTTCTGGTTTACTCAATTGTCTAAAATGCCCATAAAAGTAGCATTTTGAAAGCCATTCACTAAAAGTATATGTTGAAAATGATACTTGCTTTACTTGACCATGTGGTAATTTAGCCTGATTTTTTTCTATCTGGTAGTGGTCAAAACCATCAAGGGATTATTTAAAGGTCAAAACAAGGCATAAGTAAAGCAAATTCCTTCAATTCACCATTACAGAACATAAAAAAAGCATTTGCAGTTGCTGCATGTATATACCTGGAAATATGATAACACCAGGCATAGGGTAGGGGAAAAGTTTCAGGTACTCTCTCCTGAGCAAGAAAAAGTCAAAAAACATCATCAATGACTTGGCTACAGGGATGATCAATTACAGTCTATTAAATCTTCTGCTAGGCTGGACAAAGATGGACCTTCAAAGACAAAGGAGGAAGGAAACAATATCCTCCACAGTCCAGTTATTCCCAGAGAAATGCTACTCTTTCTGCCATTCCATTCACCTTTCTCAAGGTCACCATGATAGTATTTTCCTCTCTCTTTCAAAGTCTGGCAGAGTGCTGTCAAATGCCCAACTATTGCTTTGTAATCAGTTTTGGGTGTTTTTTTATTGTTATCTGTGGCACATAATTAGAGATAAACCATCATTTCTTTTTCCCCCTCATTCCCCTCTCAACTCCACCCCACCTCCCAGATCACTTGTTGAGGCACTGGATCAGAATTTTGGATTACATAAATCAGTGTAAATATTCTGCTTTTCAGCTATTACATAATAAATTCTTTTATGTGACTTCTTATTAATTGGATCTAGGTGGCATGTGCAGTTATAGGACAGTTACAGTTTAGGAATGTTCATTAGAGTGACTGGTCTGTTTAGGAATGGTCATTAGAGTGACAGTCTGCAGCTCAAAAAATGGTACCTGTTAAGAGCATGTAAAGAGCTGATGTGAAAAATCTCTTGAAAGGAAAACTTGAAAAATAGCTGAAATCTCTGAATCAACATGGTAAATTCACTTTATTAAACAGATTGCCTACTGCTGTGTGCAAGGGCTACCAAAAACTCTGCATTTTTAATGTACAAAAGGAGAGCTGAATATTCGACTTTAAAAATGTCCGTAAGTAAAGAGAATCAGGCTATTAAAGAAAGATTTCTGTGGGTTTTTGTGCTTTGATGTTCCACATATGCTGCACTTTATGATCGATGATGATACTCTCAATTTTAAAAAAAGTGTTTGTGCTCTATTAAACCCTGCAAAGAGTCATCCTGGAAGAGAAAAATACCTAGCTATTAGTTTTCACTAGCATGTACCTGTTAACCATTATTGATTCTGGCAACTGGAAATGCTGTAGTTTGTTATTGGAATCAATTTTTTTGTTTGATTGGTTTGGTTGCTTTTTTTGTGGTTTTTTTTCAGGTATTTTTTGGTTTTGTCTTTTTTTCAGGTTTTTTGGCTTCCTTTCTTGTACTGGCATTTTGCACAGGACCTTCTCTAGCTAATAATGAGATATCATCTCTTTCAGGCACAGTGGCATCTGGAAGAAGTCCAGCATGCTTCTCCTCATTCCTCTTGCCTTCCCTCTTTCTCCTCAGCTGTCTTCTCACAAAAATTGCCAGGATAAGGGGTTAAAGCCCTTCAAGCCATATCACCCCAGGACACTGCCCAGAAGTCTTTAGGAAAAATAAAAGCTCTTCTTCTTTTACACTGCTTCCAATAACCATCCTGGACAACAACATTTCCCTGAATGTTTCATTTCAATTGTATTTGTGTGGGCAGCCCTAATGATACCACAGATAGGATATGTAATGGGTTCTTCTAAACTAGATTATAAAGTTCTTTCTTCACTGATTTTTGTGAATCAGTTAGGTTATTTTAGGTTAGAGATTTTAAAGAAAAAAGGAAATATCTCCTAAAAGATACAGTTGAAGGGAGGGACAATAAAACTTGCAGATATGTAAAGGCAGGGACATTATAGTGATAATTATAGCAAAGTTTATCAATATATTACCTATGGAGATAAGGAGATTCTCTTGCTTAGCACGCATAATTCAAAAAAGTGAAGCAGAACTTCACTCAGTATGTGTAGGGCAATTTTCTCCCTTGGCACAAGTTTCCTGCATTAAATGCACAGGTTTACAAATATGTCCTGATAACGTATATGAAAATAATGCTGTGTAGAAGTTCTCTCCACCATTAGAAACATGTAAGAACACAATAACATTTGATGAATTGAGTAGATGGTGAATTAAATTTGACCTTGAAGTGCAACACTGTGTAAAAGCCTGTGATTTTGCATGCAAGGCAGAGTTATTTCATAGCCTGAATAGCCAAGAAAAATGATCACACCAGTGTAGTTTGTCTAAATCAACAAGCATCTGAGAAGTACAAGTAAAAGAGGAAAGAAGACTGTGTAAGTTGTTGCAAAGTATGCTATTATAGGAACAAAATTAAATAAAGCACAATAAAATCCAAGCTACAATATAAAATAACCCAGTATGTCTAGGGATATAATGGAAACAGTACCAGGTCAGATTGATAATTTAGGGTTGGACTGGACATCACGCTTAAAAACACAGTATATCACAGACAAGCTATCTTGCTTTGGCAGAGGACTGGACAAATGACTTTGTAGGTCTCTTCCATTACTAATTCTTTTCATTCAATGCTCTTTGTAGACCAAAGTTAAGTACCTCTAAAAGGCACTAGAAAGATTAGACCTCCATTTATTTCTTGTCCTAAAAGCTAGTCTTCGATCACACAGCAGTGAGATACCACGTCTATTAGCTGCCGTTGTTTACTCTGGAATGAAAAAATATTTAAGTACAATGGATAAAATAAGAGTTTTTAATCAATCAAGGTGAATTACTCCAGGAGTTTATGCCAACACAATAACACTCCATCTTTTAAGATGAGTAATGTTTTAGAAATGGTTATGGTTGCTAAGTTATAATTTCATTACAGAGCATCAGCTGAAAAATAAGTCATGTATCTTGGCTTCAGGAAGAGTTAAAGAAGCAAAATTTGGGGTTAATCCATTAATCCTTTAGCAAAATTATAGTCATCTCAAGATAACTATAAGTATACATGTCTACTTTGCATACTTTGTGTATAAAATATATTTTTTGTACTGCTCTTTCAGGCAGTATACAAAATCATCTAAGGGGAACGCCACAAAAGTGTGTATTTGAAACATTTCACAAGGCTTTTTCCAGGTGACAGAATAATTAGATACCTCTAATATACTAAAATTCAGATTAGGAAAATATATTTACTTCTACAATCTCTCAAAATTTCCTCTTGATCTTTTATCATCCAACCTTATGATTTATGTAAAGTCCGTAAACTTTGTAAAGTTTTGCATTTATTTTTCTGAAGGGTTATAGCTAATATAATATTTGGAAAACACTCAGGGATATTGTGTTTTGGTTTTGATGCAACAGATTTTGTTCTGATGAAATTATTAACTAATGTGTTAAATGCTTTGTTATTTGATGTAATTTTTTTTTCTTCTTTAAACACAGGAATTTGAAAACACTATGCGTTTTTTATGTGGTTTTAAATATCTGTTCCTGTTTGTCTTCATAATGAAGCTTTGTTTTTGAGTGTGAAGATAAATGTAAGTAATAACTTGGCTTTTTAATATTATTATTAATAATGAGAATTAATTATACCCATACTCCTCAAAGCAGGAGTTAAATTTAGTACAAACTTCATAAATGCAATGAAGTAGAGGTACCTCCTCTGTCCAGGTGCATCTTCAAAATTTAAAAGAAATTATCATTTTGTTTTGAAAAAGAAAATGGTGAATTCCACAATTCACGCATGTGTTCACTCATCTGAGGACCAAGTGTTTAAATAGACAAATTATGTTCTCCTGCCCTGCAACCTGCAGCTGAAATACACATATTTTTTCACACATTAGAGGAAGAATCCTCTGTTTCAGGATTCCTTCCAGTGCTAAGGTATGTCTTATTCATTGCCTTAAAATGGCTAACTCCTTGAGGTAAGTGAAAAGGCTCTTAGGGAATCTCTGTCAAGAATTTTTTTATAGCATCCAAGCAGAATTTTCTGCTTAGGGTAGTTATTGAGACAAAATTCAAGATGTCATCTCTGTCTGTTTGGTTTGATAGGAACAGTAAGGCAGAGAAAATTTAGCACTTAGTAGTTATGGTAAAAAACATGCAAATTTCAAATAGAATTTTGAGCTAAGAAAACCAAGAGCCTGAGACTGGAAGTATTTTATTTACATATAGGTCACATAATGTAGAGGGTCAATTAGTGTCAAGTTATATGACTGCTAACTGGATTTTCTTCTCTGCTCTGTAGGTCATAGTACTAAACTGGGAAATAAAAGGACTGAAAACAAGGAAAAATTACTTTGGAGAGCATTTTAAATCTGCAGTATGTTTTTGTGTCAGGGCAGTTGTGCTTCCATAAAATTTTATAGGTTTAATTTTATATACCTAATAATTTAACTTCTTATTTCATCAAACCAAATGTAGGGTTTTTTTATTTTTCAATTCCCTAATAGATTCTCTTTGAAAGTTATCTAAAATCTGAATATCATGGACTTTATATCAGTTCTTAAAAATTCCCTTGTGAGTCTCCAAAAATCCCCGAGTTAAAATGTATGTTACCTACTATATGCACACACACACAGAGGTGCACAGACATCTGTTAAACCAGAAGTTTTCTTAATAGAAGGAAATTAAAACAATATAGACTTGAAAGTATAATGGACTTTTATAATCAGTAGGTAAAGTAGGCAAACTGCAGCATTTGTAAATTTCAGATTGGTTTTTATTCTATTTTTAGGGAGTCTCAATTCCAAAACTGAATTAATTATATGAACAATACATATTAGTGAACAGCTACTACAGGACATC
The DNA here is from genome assembly GCA_910950805.1 of Acrocephalus scirpaceus scirpaceus. Classification (NCBI taxonomy): domain Eukaryota; kingdom Metazoa; phylum Chordata; class Aves; order Passeriformes; family Sylviidae; genus Acrocephalus; species Acrocephalus scirpaceus. The sequence goes on along the minus strand of OU383775.1, from coordinate 66,744,643 downwards.
TCCTGGCACGGGATGACCCAGTACAATGTCAGTCCAATAAAGAAATCTGATGTATATATAGAGACTAATTTGTCTTGAAGGATATTATAAAAGAAAAAGAAAAGTTTTGCCTCATTTCTTTGGAAGGTGGAAATAAAAAATAGCTTCCTTTCAGATATGACCGATATTATTGCATGAAGAAGGATGTTACCTGTAGTCACTGACAAAAAAATGCAAGAAGTTGACAACAGACTTGGTTATAAACAGAGTAAATTCAGATGTAAGGAAGGAACATTGTTGCTTACAAACCAGAGAGTATTGGCTATTTCCAGGAAAGAAAAAGTTTGATCTTCTAAGAAGTTATAAAAAGAGCACACAGCCTTCAAAAAGAGAAGCAAGTCCAGGGAAGAATATAAAGTTTTTTATATTCTTGAGCAAATCAGTGACTGTCCCTGAGGGAGCGAGAACAAAAATAGTACTCATTGCCAAAGGGTTTAAATTATTATCTTTTAATCTTGCAAAAGAGTGTAAAGGAAAGAAACCCTTGAAATGAGAAGAATTCTTTCTGGCAAAATTCAGGTTTGAATTGGGCTCTGCAAGCAGAGTAAAGCATTGTTAGGCTTTGGAGAGAGTCAGGAGAATAACCATCACTGTTTCTATGATACTGTGTACTACGCCCATTTGGAAAACTTTCCCTATGCTTCTTCAGCTGTGATAAAATAGTATTTTAGGACCTATTTTTTCTCCTTTCTATATCCTGTACACATGTAGATGCTAGCAGGACCCTTACCCTTCATGAATGAAATATTGCTGGTCTTTAAGCTAACACTTGGCTCAGCTGCAAGCTGAAATTTGATCATATGGTATTTACTAATGTATTATTAATGGGCAGCTGAATGGCTTCAATAATATATCTTAGTATTTATCATTCCCTACAAGGGTAAAAAAGACAGGTCCCCATTAATCTGGGTTATTTTAAATGAGCTACACAAAAGAGCTAAGTGGGCCCCTTATTTCCCCCACGTCATCCCACAGCAAGAAAATATGATGTGACAGGGATTTGTCTTGACTTATATCATATGAAGAATGGGCCCGAAGTAGACATAAACCTGCCTTTCTTTAATGTCTTCTGATTGTTTCACTGAATTTATATGGCTTTGGTGCATTAATAATCAGTCTTCGAGAATTCCCTGATATATCAGCTAGTTGTCTCCTAGGGACTTCTGTTTGCCTGTAGTAACATTTGTGTGCTTGGCTGAGAACACTAGTCCTATTTTTTTTGATGTATTTACTAAGTGTGTGTCTAGGCTACATCATAATCCTCCATATAAAATAAATTTGAAGTGTTATTATTTTTATTATTACATTACATTAGCAGGGTAGAATAATCAGACTTGCCAGAGTGACTGAAATTTAGATATCTGAGAGACAAAATCTATCAATTACCTAACCACAAAACTTTTGCTCCTTTATAACAAACAGCAGTGTAAAGTGCTTGGTTATGTCATAGATGCACTCATCACTTTTTAAAGTAATAAGATGATGGAATTAACTACAAGAACTTCTTAGCCTGGATTCTGCTCTTTGAGCTGAATAGAAGCCCTGGCAGAAGCTGCCCAAGACACCAGAATCCCACAGTGTGGGATCCTCTGCCCACTCAATTTTGTTGACTCTACAACTGCACATTCAAGTGGATTCGTAGAAGGATTAGAATGATTTAGGATTCATGTTCACACACAATTATCTTGACGGGTCACTATGCATCTGCATAGGTTTTCAAATACCACTTCAGTCCATCTTTGGCTTTATCTACACTTTCGCATTTGATCATAGGGCTTCCAATTAAGAGTGAGTAAGAAGAACTTTAGACTAGTCTCCAGAAAAAGGCTTTGATCTTAAGATTTCACAAGCTTGTGGGAAGATTTTCAAAGATGCTTAACCCCTTTGAAGATCTGTCCTTAAAGTAAAGAAGCAAACTGGAAACTCGAGCACAAAGAAAAAAGGCACACTTAGAGAATCACAGAGAAAAGTCAGAACTCACTTCTGAGTCATAACATGTTAAGAGCAAGGCAGGTTGCTCTGCCCCCCACACACGCTTTCCAGCTCAATGAGATTAATAAAAGTCTAGCACGTATTCAGAGGGTGTAAGAAGAGTGGAACTTGTCATGTATCATTGTGGTATTCTGTAAGCTACATCTAACTGCAGATTACAAAGGATGGCTAAGATGAAACAAGATGAAGTATTGAATTTCACTATTTAATACCCAGAAAGAGGTTTTCCATGGATTTCTAAAGTCAGGCCAGATTTATCAATACTTGTCTGCATAACCATTTCATTGCTCTGAATGATCCTGTGAAGGACACTTCATTCCTGGTGAGTCTGACCTGATTCTACAAAATTAGAAGATCCATGGCAACAGGGCAGATGAGAATGAAGCACCTGATTGCAGGGACCCTGAGAGTGTCTTAAGGCCATTCTGTGATGTGCCATCACTGCAATTGGATGGAAAATCCACCGCATGCCAGTGCATTTGAGGACACTCTGGACTGATAACTTCTTTTCACTGAAAAGATAAATACTCTTTTTTAATTAAAAAAATGAAGTTTCCTACAAGACAGTTAGCTTGCTCTTTGCCCCACTCTAGTTATTAAATATGCAAGGTTCCAAAATTCAATAAAATGTCATTTTGAAGAAGAGACAATGAGCTGGATGGAAGATACTTCAAAGAACAGTATGCAAATCTCTAAGTACAGTTTTTGTGCCTGAAAATAAACAAACAAACAAACACATAAATGAAATAAGGAGACTGTCACCAGTTTTGCTAGCAAAAAGTCAAAGTCTTCCAAATGAAAAGCACTGATGCATCAAGGACAAAGAAACAGACTGCCTAGAAAACTATGTGGATTTCTATGGGAGTTTATTTGTGTATATCCTGGGGGATCTACAACACATTAAAAGAACTCATTTGATCTTTGTATCCTAAATAGATGTTTCTGTTGCTAGGTGATGTAATATCCTTATAACCCTAAGAACTCCAAGGACAATTGCATTCAGTGACATTTCTGTTGCCAGCAGTAAGCTGCTGGAAAAGTGTAATGGAAGAATTTTTTTAGTTGATGTTTTTTCTAGAAAACTTTTCAGTTCAATACTCTTGAACTAATGCAGTAGATTTTCAATAGTATTTTTCTCATAAAAGCATAGCTATACTATTTTCATTCTTGAATTACTAGTCTTATCAGATGGCCTTTGTAAAGATTCAGCACTTATTTTTAAACCAAACTCTCTAATACCATATTGGAGGGAAAACATTCTCTTGAGTCACAGAAATTACATTGGGAGGAGTTATTAAATTCTTGACTGTGCAGTGAGCCATCCACTGCAGTACATCTAAGGTCCTGATTATTCGCTGTGTGTGCTGGGAGGGGAAGAAAATAGAAGGAAGAAGAAAATGTTACAGATGGAATGATAAAACCAGAAAATAAATGTTGGCAAGAGAGTCAAACTTAGTTAAAACTTGTCTATCATGGAAATAAATAAAAATACATTGATTAGTTTTTAACTTAATTCTTCACAGGAAAAAAGACCAAATATCTTCAAAACGACAGTATTCTTTGAAGATATCAAGACCAACATCCATATTATAGTACCACAAGTGGACAGAGTGCTGAGTGAAAAACACTAAAATGAGTCTAGTCAGTGGGTCTTGACACGTAGAGAACTTCACAAGAAAAAAAACCAGATCTGCCAAATAATTTTAAAAATTGCAATCGAGCAACAGCTCCGCAATGTTTCTGCAATCTACCAGAGTTCCACTGATGTTATAGTTCTGAAATGAAAAGCTCGTTATGAATATGAGAGGAAAATGTAATAGTATTAATGGTTGGATACAGCTTATTTTATCTGTTTTATATAATTATAATATTTTTAAAAAGGTAATATCAATTACTGACAAGAGAAACTTGTGCAATTCAAAGAGAAGGAACACCATTTTTTAGGATGCATACTTAAAATATTTCTGAGCTGTAATGGTTAAAAACTGCAAAGGTCCTTGGTAGAAGTCTCTGACATTTCTGTGTGTTTTTCTGAGTCTGAGCTGGTTCCAAGTGAAAAGCAGAAGCACAAAAAGCAAGGGAGGAAGTTTTTGCTTCTAAATATTTAGAAATTTTCTGTTGACTTTGTTAATCTTCCAAGACTTTTATTTTACTAAGCCAGTCGATTGACATACTGAAGAAAAAAAATCCAGACTGAGATGTCTTTCGTGTCACAGAACCCTCAAGTGAAATATTTTAGATTCTTAAGCAAATGGCTTGTTCATGATCAAATTATCAGATCTACAGTAGATTAGAGAGATCAATGAGAAAATACCAAATGGCACTCAAAGCTCTATTGTCAGGGCTGCTGACTCATTTTTATGATGACACTGTAACACATGGTTTATTTTAACAGTTTATGACTACTACCAATAGCTACTTATTTTATGATATTCATGAAATATTTGCTTCTTCCTTGCAAAGCACATTTCATAATGTATTGAAATGTTTGTCTCTTTGGATCAAGAAAGTTTGTTCACAAAAAATTAAAAAATGTAAAAATCTGAAGTTATTTTATACAACTACAGGTTCAGCTATCTGTCCTGTTTCCTTTATGTAATAATTGCAGCAGACTTCCTTAGTTTGCTTTCTATATTGTTTCTGAAAGAAATATCATATGCTTCAGTAGATGTCTGGCTGTGTAGGACTGTACTCAAGAATTGCTCATAAGGGAAAACTATGGTTTAAAAAAGTCCAGATTTCTTACAGATGTTAGAGCATGACCTGAAACATGAACATGGTGCCCATCTATCCCATCTTGATATTTGGCATGGCAAACCCTGAAGTTTCAGACCCATGACTCTCTGGTTATATGGTCATGAAAAAACCAAGCAGCAATGCTAATACTAAGTAGAATATTAAACAATTGTGTAAAATTCAATGACTATGTCAGGTTTGTCAGTACACTGGAAGCCAATCTGTGATGAGGAGCATGATTATTTAATGGATTTGTTTACAGTTTATTGCGGCTTCCTGCACTCTGTTGCCAACTGCATTCTGGTGCAATTATATCCACTTGGGATAATTGCTCTTTCTCTGAGAAATGCTCCTCCATTTTGGAAAAATGTCCAGGTTTTAGGAGGACAAGCAGAGCAAGATTGACATGGAAAGCAGAAAACTGCAGTACTGGAAATAGAGAGCTGGTGTGAGGGAAAATAGATGTAGTAGCTTCAGAGACTATCTGAAATAGTCCTAAGAGGTGGTGGAAAGAATGAAACTTTCCTGGAAAATCAGCATAGCCTTTCTGCAGGACACAGAGTAAAGCTTACGTCCAGTGACAACTGAATACTGCTTGGCTGAAAAGAAAGTCCAAAGTCCAAACAGAAATACCTCTGTAAAGGTATCTAACTGTGGTTAGGAAGGGAAGATTTAATTTATGTTTTTCTGTATTTTTTAGAATTTATTTACATCATATCTTGCTGCTTAACAATATCTTTAGATTAAAAGTTGACTTGCTTCAATCAATAATAAATATTAGTTTTAGAGACTTCTAGAAAGAATATACCAGAAGACTCCAGAAAATGCCTGAACAAATTGTGCCTTATATCTGTCTCACAGTCCAGTGACTTACCACACCATGAAATCAGTCTGATAAAGAAGTAGTCCAGGCTTTGAAGTCTGCTCATAACCTGCAGGCAGAACCAACCACAGGTTTTTTGAAAAAGCATTCATTTTGTTAACTTTTTTGTCATGTGAAGATCCATGTTTATCTATCCCTCTTCCCAGGTGAATCTGATGGTAGAGGAAATCTGCTGGATAATACAAAATGCCTTTTCTTATTTACCCAGCACAGGTCACACTCCTACCTGCTCTAATAGCAACTGTGCCATATCTACATCTCAGATAATCACTGTCCTTGTGCAATGCTGCCTTCAGCAGCACTTTTCTCTGTGCCAAACTATTTCTTAGCACTGCTTTTGACATAGCAATGTTGGAAGTACATGGATCCATTTATCCTGCTCCACCTAATGTTTTATAATCTTTGCACACGGGCACAGAAGCTTTGCTATCTGAGTTCAGCAGTTTTCAAATGAAAATTGCTCTCACTGGCAGGTAAACTGCAGAGGCAGATGTGCCAGAACCTGTGTTGCTCAGCTTGCAGAGAGGGTTGTGCACACCCATGGGAATTCTTCAAGGAGGATGGATGCAGGCATTAGACAGACATAAAAAGGTGCCCTTGGTAGAACATAAACAGATGGATTCAGCAGTAGTAGTTCATCAATTGCTCTGTACAGCAATGGTTGCATATCTATCTCATAATGAGAAAACCCCTCCACTTTACTCTGGCTGTTAAGTTTGTATTTCTATTAAGTTAAATACTCTCAGAAATAGGTGTTTTGTGTAGAACTAAGCTAACGTTATATGAAGAAGCATTTTCTGTCCTCCAGTTTCTGAATGCTTTATTCAAATATACGGGGCAAATTCTTCATTTATTCAACACTACACTGTTAAAAGTCTTCCAGTTCTATTATTACACCTCTTGTTCCTGTAAAATTTTAGATTGGAGTTTGGAGAAAAGTGGTGACACAAGCATTGTTTTCTTTAATATTGTAATTTTTCAATTACTGTAATTTAGTTAAAATAAATGATTGCCTGAAATGAATCTGGGACATTATTACAACACAAAATTTAGGATTTCAACATCTGCAAAAAACCAAGTTTATTAACGCCTTGAGAAAGGTGCTTTCTACATGCTATTTAATAGCTAATAATAATTCTCAATTTACTCAGTTCTCAGTGATACTTATTTATCCTTGACATATTCATAGTGAAATCATTTTATTAAGAGACATTTGAACTGTCACACTCTAAGAATTTTCTGAACTAACTTCTTTCATAATACAAAAGTGGTTTTATCATGTTGAGGGGAAAACCAGGAAAAACAGGCCTTCAGCCTGTGTCAAGATTTTACTTCTCATGTGTGGCCACAAACAGATTTGGAAGTTAGAGTTCCACTAAGTTGTTGGTGAACATTGCTCATCTTTGTTGCCAAGGCAATGTAGAATACTCTCTGGCATCTATTTTCACTGATTCTTCCTTACTTTGAAATGAGAAGTCTTTTAGAATTCTTGAAAACCTAGGAATTGATTTTTTTGTGGTTTATCATATTTGAGGTGGAAGCACAGAAAACTTTACAAGCACAAACTTCCTTCTTTTGACGGGTATCTGAATTCTCTTATTTTAGACTGTTCCATGTTTCACTTGACACTCAGGATAATAATCTAGTTCATCAGGCATTGATCTTGGCTTCCACATATGAGTTATTGTGCAGTAGTATGATAATACTGTGCTTCTGATATAATCTGTCTCATAGCTGTATTTCATTTTCCAGCCCAGAGAATCATAAGATGACATCATTCTAAACAAGTATCTCAAATATTTACAAGATGAGTTGAAATACCTTGTTATATTTTCTGGAAAATGACACAGACACAATTATACTCTTATATACTGCCTTCTCAAACTCCACAATCTGTGTTTATGTAAGAAAAAAAAAAGTATGTTGCATTATACACACAGTGAGAATGATTGACACAGTTCAACCTTTTTTTGCATGTTTTGCTCACCAGTTAGTTAAAAGGGGCACTTTAGGTTTTTACTCCTGAGTTTCTGAATAAAGCAAATATTGAAACATCACCACTGTTTTTGATTCATAGCTTTGTAACCTGAACATTCAGCAAGTTCAAAAATTATTATTATAAATGAAGTTCAGTACAATTCAACTTGAGTAACAAACCACCATGCACATCTGTGGTTGTCGAGACGGACACTGCACTCAAAGTGCTCCAGTAAAAACATCAAAAGTCTTCAAGTATCAGCTGCTTGTTATCTAAAAGTCTCTTGTACCTTTTCTCTTTAGCAATCCCATAGGGCAGCTCCATACAGACCCAGCTCTTTTCTCCACAGTCTTCTCTCTTCCTTCTGCTGTTCCAGCTCATTCCTTTCTGTCCCTATCATGGCCACCTAACCCTGTTGGTCCTATGAACAGCATCTTACCCTTTCTGTCCCTAGCACAACCTCCTGTCCCTTCTTCCTCAAGCACAACCAGCAGACTCCAACTAACTCCAACTACACTCCCTCCCAGCTAACTCACTCTTAATCACACTCATAGCTGGGACGGCAAGGCTGTTCCCACTCTTGGATGGTTACCACAGCTGCAATATATCAAGGGTAAGATAGTCTTTTGTACTAGCTCTCTTTGTCTTCCCAAAATCTGTCTCCCCACACACATCTTCAACTCTTTGTTTTGAAAAAAAGTCCAGGAAGTCATGACTATAAACATGATTATTTTACTGTCAAAAACTTTATTGCTATCAATGATCTGGATGAGGAGGTCAAGTGTACTGAATGGATTTTCAAGCACTGAAACAGGGTGCCCAGGGAAATGCTGGAGTCACCATCCCAGGAAGTGCTCAAGAAATGACTGGACCTGGCACTTAGTGCTCTGCTGAAGTTGATACAGCGATGTTTAATCAAAGGCTGGACTTGGTGATCTGGGAGGTCTTTTCCAGCCTTAATGATTTTGTGATTCTAAGTCCAGATAGCTTAGATGAAATCTACAGGGCAAACAAAAAACAAAAGTCTTGATATACAGGAAAAAAAATCCATTTGTGCTGACTGTAAGTACCACACAGGAATTGTGTTTTGAATCTTTCAAAGTTTTTAATGCATTCCTATGACCAGTCCTGGGGAATATTATCACCCTTCAGTCTCAGTAGGATTCTTCCAAGAGTGTTCACACTCTAGGCTGGAATAGTGTTTAAGGATCACTGATTAAACACATATTCCAAGAGTTGTACAAATCTTTTTTTAGATAGGAAGAAATGCAGTGCAATATTATTACCTTCTGTGTAAATGACACCTGACCCTCTCACAAATACTTTGTAGATTTCCAATGCATTGATCATGTATTGCTGATAAATAAATGATCTAAATAAAACCTAACCTTTCCCCAGTCATCCCTTAATGAAGTAATAGCAAGTAAATATTGGTTACTTTCTAATTTCTTAGATTTCTGCTGGCTAGGATCCACACTCTACTAGGACAATAATGGACTAATACCATTATCTGTCATCATCCTTTAATGCCAGAAATTACTGTTTATGGCATGCTGTTATGGAATGCTACAAGGGGAAGATATTCCAATTATTTTTCCATTTTTTCACAGCTAATGTTCTGAGTAAATGAATTGAGGTCAGTTCTCATGAAGTGATTTTTTTCAACAGAAACGACGGTCTTTGGCAGCAGGAAATACTTGGATGGACTAGAAAGAGAAATTAATGTCCCCCTCTACTAAAAACCTGTGACAAAGGCCAAACTCCCCTTGACTGGAAAGTCAGCAGGTGCTTGGGATTTTATCCTAGTACAGAATTCTGTCTTTTTTGGTTTATGAAGCCCAAGCAGATTCCAGTTATCACCTTTAATTTTGGTTGTATCATCAAGGTTGCAAAGAGTGTATGATTTCACAGCACAGCTATCACTGGCTGAAATAAAGCCAATAATCCCTAGGTTCTCAGGTATTATTTTTTAAGTACCACCAAAAATACAAAAAATTTTCACAACTTCTATGGATATTTTGGTCCATCAGTCCTTCAGATATATATGATAGATTTTCTATGGCATTTTAAACACAAATATTGCTTTTGTATCAAAGCAGCAAAAAAATTACACAATAGAAATTGTCTCTGTAGAAAGCCCTGCCTTGGAGATCAACACCAAACAGGTTGGCTGGTTTGTATTTTTGAAGGGGAGCTTGTATATGTTTTGTTTCAGCCTTTGAACACTAATTTGGATTTTCCCTCCAGTAGTTCAGGCTCATCTTCTGAACCATCAACCCATCCTTGAGCCAGCACCCCATGTCCCACAGCCCTTGTTATTTGACTTTTCTGTCAGTCCCAAAAATTTACTTTAACCAACAGTTTGTCATTTTGGTCCTCTGGTCGTCCTCTTGAAGTACATCAATATTTCTCCAGCCTTAAGCATGGGAAGCAGCAGTCCTCCTGAGGAAACTCTTCTGCTCCAGATCCCTGCAGGAAAAAGAAACATCTCCCCAGTATTTTAGCCACTGTACTCTCCTAAGACACTTTCAGATGAGAGATGGGCATTTATTTTGATGACTACAAAGACTCTTTTGTCCCCAAGGATCATAGTCCCAGCCATGCTAGGTGATTGCTGACTCAGTACTTGGAGACATTATGTGGCCTCACAAAATCTAGCTGCAATTCAAAAGCTGTTTGCTTGGAGCTACAGGTCCTCAGGTTTCCATGCCACACACAGCCATCACAATTCACAGCTAGCTGTTACATAATCCTGGACACTTCCCAGCTCTGCTTTAGTGAAAACAAACAGAAAGAAATGTTCTCATCTTTTTTTGTCCAAAACAATGTGCCCTTTTGTTTCAAGTTCAGCTTGCAGAATGATTGTCATGCTTTTGGTGTGTCCAGGCTGGGACTTTGTCTCTGACTTTCTCAGACTTCCACCAATAGTTCAACATAAAATATAGTGAAAATTTATTCTCCAGAGGCTTGGAAAATAGAGACAATATAATAAGTGATCTCCAGTGGGTTTTATTAGGTCTTAATTTATGATAACCGGTTCTTGTTATCTTAAAAGTTTAGGTCCTTCAGTGTCTTTTCACAGCGTCTAGAACCATTGGACTATCTTTTGAAACTCCTAGGGTTCAAATATTATTCCCATTTACATGTTCTGGCTTTTGTGCCATCACTGTATTGTTTTACAAATTTCTGTGAAGCTCTATGTTCACAAGAGATTCAGCTTTTATCTTTCCAACAAAAAAGGCTACCTTCCTTTCTTTTAAACAGCCTGTGCAATGGACTTTGAATGTATTATGACATTTTAGAATATTTTTTCCTTACTCTTTATAAAGATAAGTGCTCTGCTTCCTTTTTTTCCTGACAATGAGATTGATTATTTTTAGTTTTCCCTGGGTCATTAATAATGAAATTATGAAATATGCAATGTGGGAAACAATAAATATAAGGGTAATATTCACTTGAAAAAAAGATCCGATTTAACCCTAGGCTATTCAATATACATCAGCTACATTGTGAGTGGAAGCACAGAAGGCATGCTTTGGTGCATAACATATCATGTCTTTCCTTCCTAATGTGCTCTACAGTTCTGGTATTAGCAGAAAGAGAATATGCAGTCTTTGATGCTGCTTGAGCCAGCTGGCTGCCTGACTTTTCCATCTTTTTTCTTCTGATGTTTGTACTAGGCCTGTGTTGCAGAACCAATGAGAGTTTTAAATATTCTTGCCTGACCAATTTTTATTAGATTTATCAGACATTTGCATCTGGAATTGAAACAAACCTAAAGTGGTCTTATGCAGCCAAGATATTGAACTTTCAAAATAAAGATTACAAATGCATAGTCAAGACGTAATGTGGTAATATACTTTACGAAATATGATTCTAAACAGAAGATAGAACACATGATCAAAAACAATTTTTCAAATCTTAAATACCATATTGCAGTCGTTTCTAAATTGAAATATTCCAAAGCTACTCAGTAAGAACCTATTAACCAGAAACTGTGTTTACATATCAGTTGAATGCTTCTTTCATGATGAGGGGAAGGCAACGTATTTTAAAAAAGTATCAAGCTACACTACCTACTCTTGAAAATATAGATTGACCAGGAATGCTGACAGAAATTTTGCCTCAGGACAGCCAAGTGCTGCTGTACAACATCTCTATAAAATCACAAAAGGCATCATTTAAAGAACATTAAGAAAGGGAACCAGGATACTGCTAAATGATGTTGTATGCTGAACAAATCATCATTTTAATTATGTTAACTGCTAAAATGGTCACTCTTAATTCAAGTCCAAACTAGTTAGTATAAAAGTAAGAGCCTATTCATGGTTATTTTTAGAATGGAGACTGCAAGTTCTTTTGCCCAGCCACAGAAAGACTAAACATGTCCTAAAGCAAGCCACATACTTGCCTCCATCAAGGTTTATTCCATTGTTTAGAGGAAACACTGGGTTACCATTTGTGCTTGACGTCTTGCAGAGACCATACAGCAGAAAACTGCTCCAAGATCATTTGTTCTTAATGAAAGCAATTTGTAACTAGCTGAAGCAAAATGTTCTTTGTCCTTGTGCCAAAAATTCCTTGTCTATCCTTCATGTTTGCTGCACTTACACACAATAATGGAAATATTATGACATATGCTTAGAACAGCAGCATAACAAGCAGGACACACTTCATTGTTCTAAAACAATAGGCGTGAGCATGTTGTTCTTTGTCACTTTTTTTTTTTTTAATCTACCATAGAAGCTCATTGACACAACGGAGGTTCAGCATTTCTTAATTGCCTTTTTAATTTAGTCCACTTTTTTCCCCCCTGGGGCTGATGCACTGATTCCTCTTACTCCTCCTTCATCCCCCTCTCAATAGATCTGCTTTTATGAGATACATATTAAAACATCTCCTTTTTTTTTATTATGCTCACATGTTTTTATGTAACTATATTTTTTTCCTCTATGAATCTAATAAGCTCTTTGAGGCAAGTGTTAAGAAAATTCAAGAGAAATACAGGTATCTTGGAGTATAATGTTTTTAGAAGGAGGTAGGACTGAAACTTAAGGGAAAAAAAAGAAAAAGCTTAGGGGAAAAAGGGTAGCTGCATAAATAAATAGACATAGCAAAATGGTTCCCAGCTAATCCCATTACCCCAGACAGCTGTAGGAGAGAAAATTCACATAATTTCATATACATGGCCTTTGTTCATACAGAGACAGCACTTTGCAGTGGCAACCTAGAAAACAACAGCATTTGTGGACATAAGAATATTTAAAGAACAGATGAAGTGCCTCATTTCCTTTACTAGGTAAGTTTTTGTGTGCCATAACACAATTCCTTAAAATTACTGAAAACTCCTCAGAAATCATTAAATACCTGTAGGACACATGAAAGTATATATGAGGGAGTTCAGCATGGTAGAATTATACTGATGTTTTTCCATTAAAAAGAAGGGGAAATAAAGGAAAAAAAATACATCATATGTTATGGAAAAAGAACTGCACAAGAATATGAAATATTCATGACTGATTCTTGGAACAAGTATGGTTGAACTAGTGAGTACACAGATTACATACATTTTTACATACTACTGAAAAATTAAAATATATGGTACAGTAGAGCCATGGAACCATAGGATCATCTAGGTTGGAAAAGACCTACAAGACCAGAGTCTAAACTTTGACTGATCATCGCTTTTTCAACCAGACCCCAGCCATAAGGGCCACATCCAGTGATTATTTGGACACTCTGGGTAGTCCATTCCAAGGATTGACAATCTTTTCCATGAAGAAATTCTTCCTTACATCTAACTTGAACCTTCCATGCTGCAGCTTGAGGCTGTGTCCTCTTGTCCCGTTATTTGTTGCCTAGGAGAAGTGGCCAACCTTCTCCTTTCTCTGATCTTCCTTCAGATAGGTATAGAGAGTAATAAGGCCTCCCTGGAGCCTCCATTTCTCCAGGCCAAACAACTCCAGCTCCCTCAGGAGCTGCACCTTACAGTACTTGTGCTCCAGACCCTTCACCAGCTTTGTTGCCCTTCTCTGGACACACTCTAGCACTAAAATGTTCTTCTTTGGTGAGGGACCCAGAAGTGGACACAGGATCTATGGTGTGTCCTCGCCAGTACATGGAGACAATCACTGCTCTGGTTTTGCTGGCCACACTATTTTTAATACAAGCCAGGATGCCACTGGCATTCTTGGCCACCTAGGCACACACTGGCTCAATTTCTGCTGACTGCTGACCAGCACCCCCAAGTCCTTTTCCTCTGGAACATTTTCCATCTGTTCTGCCCCCAGCCTATAGCACAGCCTGGGGTTGTGACTGAAGGGCAGGACCTGGCACTTGGCTGATGCCTTAAGTTTTAGCTTTCATGTTTTTCAGATTCTGTGCTGCCTAGGGGTGCAGTTCTGAGCCTCATATTAAGTGCTGGTAAGCTCTCTTCACAGAGTAGGTAGACAAAACAATTCCTTTTCCTGCTAGAGACCATAGACAATGGGTACAACTTTCTGGCCCAAAAGCATAAAAAACAGTGGACTGAAGAGAGAGCCAAGAAGGATGGGGCTTCACAACCTGAAGCTGTAATTGAACAATTAAACCCCAATATGCAAATGGACCAAAACTTATAAAAGTGTGAGACCTCAAGACTGGTGGTCCATTTTTGTGACCACTTTGAGCCTACCTTGGGCATAGCCCTGGTCAGGCTCTTGTCCTGTCCAAGGTGTACCCTAAAGGTACATTAAAGGTTTATTCAATAAATATCTACTTTATTCTCTTGCTCTGTTCAGTCTCTGTTCCAGGTCAGCCTTCCCAAGGCCTCATGGCCTTGTTGAACTGCATTCCATTGGCCTTGGCCCATTAATCCAGCCTATCCAGACCCCTCTGCAGAGCTTTCCTGTCCTCCAGTAGATCAAGACTCCTGCCCAATTTGGTGTCATCTGTGACCTTACTGACCATGCACTTAATCCCCTTACCCAAACCTTCAGTAAAGGTATTAAACAGAACTGGCCCCAAAAGTGAACCTCAGGGAATCCCAGTAGTGACTGGAGGCATATTTGCGAGGAATTGAAGGAATTCATCTAGATGTTGACAATTGAGCTAAAGTAGTACTGTGAATATCTCATTAAAAGTATCCTCAATTCTTTCCTTCTATGCAAACCATCTCACAATCTTCAACGCATTATTCAAGTTACTTTGTTTAGAAATGTATTTCTGAGTCAGTAATGATTTTTAAATATCCATAGAATATGGAATAAAAAGTTATAAAATGAACTGTTAAATTACATTTTAGGGTATGATGAAGTGCTTTGCATGTTCATAATTGAACAAGGAGAAGAACCACTGTTCTCCCCTGTTATTATACACCATGTGCCACATCTGATTACTCATCTCTCCTTCTTCTTCAGCAGTCATTTCCTCAAATATCTACACAGTCATCTTTCATTTCCTTGACCCTAGCTGGCAACTTATTTAGAAAGTATAAATCACCAAGGCAGTACAAATCTCCAAGGCAGTACTGGACTAAAGGTTAGGTGCCTTTTTAATACTGCAGTTCTGGTCGTTACAGTTTTAGGTGAATATGGCATAACTCAGGAAGCAAAAAAGCAGTGTGAGTGGAGGTACAAACATTTTACACAAAAAAAACCTAGCACTACTTCAGAAAAGAGGCAGCTGAGGAGGAATATGAGAAAGTTAATGAAATCCTTTGCGGCGTGGAGAAGGAGATAATAAATACATTGTAAAACTGGCTGCTCTGGGATGTTGTGAGGGCCAAAGGGATAATTAGTTTTGCAAAGAGATTTCAGAGCTACATGGAAGATATACACATAATTTACAATCATTATATATACTGGTGGATATTAAACATCATGATAAAGATATACTGGTGATAAAATGCTGATTGCTGGAAACAGGCAAGATGTGCCAGCAATGAGATTGTTCTTTTCTTGCCTTCATTATTATATTGTTTTCTGAGACCATATTATGTCTAGTCAAACCAAAAGGTTAGGTGGACCTTTGGCTTAACCCAGTTAGGTCAGTCTTTTACTGTTGCAAATCATGTACCTTTTTCTCCACAGAGTCTCAATTTTTTACTTAATGTCTGTGCCAGGCTGTGCTCGCTCCTTTCCAAACTATTTGGCTCAATCCTTTATTCCATCAGCCTTTCTCTTTGGACCCCTTAGGAATACTGCTTCTACTGGGTTTTTTTGTAGGGTTGGGTTTTTGGGGTTTTTTTGGTTTTTATTTGGTTGGTTGGGTTTGGTTTTTGGAGTATTTTTTTTTCCTTTTTCTTGCTCTCCCTTCATCCATGCTAAAATTAATTTATGCTCACTGAAATAATACCAGGATTTTAAAAATATGTGAACCATGTTATCAAAACGTGGTATGGCCCTGTTTGTGGTCCCCTGACGCCTGGCCTGCTTGTAACAGAAAAACAGGCAGAGTAAAATTTGCATGCTACTACTTTTGAGATTTTCTTTTGCTTGGGTTTGGTTTTGGATTTATAATTTATTTTACTTTAGTCCACAGTAAGAAGAATTGTATTTTTATAGCCTTGCAAATAAAGGCACTATTTTTACAAGTGGGTTTGGATGTTTACAAGAGAATAACCATGTTGCTAAAGGTTTATACCAGTCCTAGTTACATACACAAAGAAAAAAAAGCATTATTTTGACTATGTGATACTATCTGCAAGGTATTAGAATAAAAATAGAGACAGGAAAAATTTTTGGCTTTCACTTTTTTTTTTTTTTTTTTTTTTTTTTTTTTTTTTTTTTCAGTACTCTATTTGCTTAGTCCAGGCAGAAATGTGAGTACTTATGCAAAGGTTTCCTGTGGTTTCAAAAGTGGAATTCAATATACTCTAATGCACATCTCTATTGGAGCTTCTGTCATAATAAGGTTGATTCACTTATTCAAACCAGCTTTATTCCCAACAGTACCTTCACAAGAAATAGATCCTAATCGCTGTCAGTTCCCTCGGGACTTAGAAAGCTGAAGCAATACAAAAGTGTGTATAAGTTTTAGATAATGTAGTCACATTTTTCTAATCATACTTCTAATTTCACTGGCTTGTTACACAAAAGCACTGATTGGGGAACAAGATCATAAAAGCCTAAGAGATAATACTGAATCTCTCACACACCAGAATGTAATAATTGTAGAGTTGCTTAAAGAGCTGCCATAAAAATATGATGAATCCCCAAAGCTGCATTTGCAGGGTACTTTTAAAGAAGAACAAATAATGCCCAAGGGTAGGGCACAGAGAAGCTTGTACAAACACAATGATTTCTATAATAATTAAAATTTTAATCAAGCCATCGATTCCCTTTCCCATCCTCCAATAGACACAACATTTCTGTTCAAACAGGGAAAAGGCCACTTGTCAGGAAGAAGTGCACCAACATTTTCTCACATATATTTGAAATAAAAAACCACGAGTCTACTGTAGCTGGATAAAACAGATGCTTTATGTTGAAGACAATACCTTTGTAGCTCTTCTTTTTACATGTGTTTTATAAGAATTAGAGTAACTCTGAGGTTTAAAAAAATCATTGCATTTGGATTTCTGAAGGCTATCTAAAAGATAGAATAAAATGCCATCTTTGATAGTTCTATATGTATTTTTTCACACCAGTAGTGAAGGACATTCTTACATGTTGAGAAGGGTGTTGAAGACTGTTTTTGTGTCTCATTGTCAGCATAAGACTGTGAAATATTTACCAGCTCTCGATTTTCCTCACTTTCTGAGGATGTGGCTATGTGATGAGGCATGCATTTAAGGACATGATGGATCTAGCATGCCAAGTTATACAACAATAAGGATGCACAGAACTGTATGGCATCTGGAGAATGTCCCTTGGGTTCCTTCTAGTGAGAAATCCCTGAAGAAGTTGCAGGGCTCAGGAGCAATACAGGGCAATAAACACTTGCCTCTCTCACCAGCCCTCGTCTTCCAGGGAGAGTCAATAACCAGATTAGGAGGTTTAATGGCATTTGAGCATGCTATAGAGGTAGAGCCACTGCAGCTCTGTGCAGTGAAAAATGTAAAAATGTGCAGGCAAGACCCTGGTTCTGGGAGAGTCTGAGGAAGAACCATGTGCATGAGGGCAGGAAGCTTGTGTTGAGTGCACAAGTTCATGGAGGTCCATCCTCAGAGCCAGATTCCTGAGCCAAAGCTCTCGCAGCAGCAGGATAGGATTAGAGTGTCAGCAGCCTTTTGCTACAGAACGAAAAATTCTTCTGCCTTTCCATGTAGCAAAGCAAAGCCTGAAAATACAAGCTGAGCATGTCTTTCTGGAGCTGCTGATACCATTAATGTAATTATTAAAAGTCTCAGAGCCTGAGCAGATTACTTTCAGCAGTCGAAGGTGTTATCATTTAGGACAGACTTGTAGCAGTTCAGCCTGATGGACACAGGTAAGAACTTTGAGGTTAATGCAGAAACTCTAGTAACGCCTTTTTGTGGGGCTGGTACATTTCCAAAACCTAAATCCTCTGGGACTTATCAGCCAAAACTCTTTGCTTCAATTAATCAGTGCAACTACATCAGAGGAAAGAGAGACTACAGCTGGGTTAAAAACTCATGGTGTGAAGTCAAGAATTTGTAGGAGGTAGTTTGAACCAAGCAGCTAGTCTGAATGAGGGGGATTGAGGAGGTGTCACACTTCACACTCTTCTGATGTGGGGTTTCTTCCACAGAAGAGCAATTAAAAAAAAAAAGAACTGGAAACAGAAACATAAGGTACTGTATTCCTATCTTTACATAGTGTCTGTCTACAAGTTAAATATCCATTTTCTTAAAATTCAAGACATTATTTCTACGTCTAGTGGATAAAGGAATTATTTATTTCCATCTTTTTATTTAAAAACAGCTGTTATGCTCAGTTTCACTGGATAAAGAGACACACTTTCACCACCTCTGAACTGCTTGGCTGGGTTCTGCAGTTAGCTGCCACTCTATGAACAGCAAATATTTCCAAGAAGCAAATAGTGAAGTCATGAAATGTACATGTCATAGTCTGCTATGCAAATACTACATAGACTCCCTAGTGTATACAAAACTTACTATTGTGTAGCAAACAATAAAATAATGTGAGGGGGTTTTATTTGTGGTTTGGTGATGGTGGTTTGGGTTTTATTCCAAATATGATTTGTCCTTCAAATCACAGCACTTAAAGGCAGAGTTACTGGTAAGTTTGGAGTCTTTTCCTTGAATGAGTATTTGCTGTTCCAAAATGAGATTGACTGCTCAGACTTTTTGCTACAGTCTGGTGAGCTAAAAGACATATGTTTCAAAATCAAACCAGAGATTCACATATAATTATTAGACTATAGGGGCTGGTTTAAAAAATAGATGACAAATACCACAACACTTCTGATAGAATTGCAGGAGGTGACCAACCTTGAAACTCAATTCATGGTGTGTAATTGCCTTGGCAAGGCACAAAGTAGTAAGAATGTACATTTTCTTGTACCATATGGGAATGCCTTGAATTCTTGATTTTCCTCCATCTACACAAGCTGCACGCTGTATGGAATTGTTAGGTGAAGTTCCTTTGAAAAGCAAAAAGAAACCCTTTCAATGTGCTTTTGTCTCCACATATAGCCTTTACAACCTACAAGCCAGCAACAATTTGCACATCACAAATGTCATAAAATCAAAATCTTCACAAATAAAGTGCTGGCCTGTCTCTTTCATAGCACAATAAAAGAAATAATCAGTAATTTTACCATGAACCTTCATTACACTGTGTGTATGGATCTCTCCCAGGTAGCAGACTAATTGCCATACATTTTTCAGACAATTGGTTTACATCACCTTCTGTGTACAATGTAAAGGGAACAAACATTGCATTTGTACAGATAGGATAAAGGCTATTATTTCTGTAGCTTCAACAAGATTTGAAAAATATATGATGCCTCTCATAGATAGATACGGTGAGCAGCTGAACTCAAAACCAAGGTCTGTTTGTCTAAGGGGGCTAGGAGGCAGAATTTTCATCAGCTGGGCTGAAGACGTGTCCCTAAGGATCTGTTCACATACCTCTAGGTTCTCTAGGTGCAGTGAATTGCTAGGGCTGAAGGAGTCTTGTTATTTCATGCCAAAAAGTGATGGATGTACTCAGAACTCCACATCCCTTTCCTGATATTACTGTTTCTCATTTGTGACTATGCATTCATATAGATATTGTTAGGGGTATCCAGGGCATCCTGGCTGACTGACAAGGAGACGATGGGGTCTGGGATGTCAACTAAGAGATGTTTGGCATACATCTGTGACCTGGTCCCTCTGGCATCCAGCTCCTCCAACTGTCTCTCTCCCAGAGACAGGGTCATGCAGAACCACTGGCTGGCCCACAAAGGGCATGCTCCCCAGTCACTCTGTGTGCTGATGCACTGTTGGTATGAGCCTGGTCCTGCTCCAGTGGCTACACCCAGCCCCCCATGAACATCTCGACCCCCACAAATATGCACACAGAACCCCCCACACAGGAAGAGAGGTAAGAATGGATTTTAGAGAGAATGACTGCAGACACCAGGAGCAAGGCATGGCCAAACAAGTGTATTGGCCTGCCAGCTGTTCACAGCCAACCTTTTATTTTTCCACATTCAATTCTTCCCATCCTTCTCTTTTTTCACTTGATTCTTCCCTAAACGCCCCATAATGAGTCTTATGACATCTTCTTAAACATCCCTCATGAGGCTTCTTTCTGACTGGGTTACTGGGTTTTCCCCAAATGGCACTGTGCCTCTGCCCCTTCGTGCCTAGGCAGATGAGGTTTTAATCATAGATCCCAAAATGTACATCACCAGCCATCGGTGACTGTGTCATGAAGGAAACTGTCTCCCACATCTCTCATGGGTGCTCCAGGAGAGTTTGAGGGGGAGTATGGACCCACTTATACTATCTCCTTCAGTACACAAAGATCAGGAATTCCTAGACCATGCTAAACCTCTCACTGATTCAGGCTTTCTGTTTTATTTGGCCTGAACTTTAATCAGTGCTAGGGACAGTGGAAACCCCTTCTAAAACCTCTACAAGCTATCAACTGCCTCAAGAAATTGTTAGTGCCAGTCACGAATCACTAGGAAACAGGTAAACATGACACTTGAAAAGAAATGAAGCTGAGTATTTTTCCCCTCACTTTATTCTGTGAACATTTCAGTCACGCTTCAGTCCCTCTCCTAGAGACTCTCACCAGACTCTGTGCAATGAGTTATTGAGAAACCCACTCTCGTACCATGAGCTGGAAGAGATCCTTTGCGAATCACTTAATATCTCCCTACCTATTGCATCAGATGCAAAATACAAAGAACACTTGGCCTGCTGCCACAACAGCTGCTGGGGTGTCTTGTGAGGGGTAGCCTGCCAGAAACCCCATCAAGCTGAAGAATCACAAAAAGGTTTGGGTTGAATGGTTGGGTCATCTAGTTTTAACATCCCTGTCATGGGCGGGGACACCTTCCACCAGACTGGGTTGCTCAAAGCTCCACTCGATCTGACTTTGAACACTTCCAGGGAGGGGGCATCCACATCTTCCCTGGGCAATATGCCCCAGTGTCTCACCACCCTTACCTCAGGTAAAAGATATTTCATCCTTATATCTAATCTAAACCTACCCTCTTTTGGTTTGAAACCATTATTCCATGTGTTATCGCTACACACCCTTGTAAAAAGTCGCAAGAGGGAACATCATTAGGGATGATGTTCATTTATAGGAAGAATATACATCAAATCATGATGATGAAAATAGTGGCTGTGTTGATCTCTACTTTCATCAGCAAGGATTGAGCTGTACTCATGCTAAAAGTAGGTTTCACCAAGATAGGATAAGTAGTTTCACCTGCTGCTTTATGTGCACTTCAAGTTTTCTGACAATAGAGTCCCCGCATGAAAAATTGAATTTAGTCTCTCACCTGGAGGCAGATTTTTTATTCAGCTTCCCTTTGTTTAAATATAAACATGTCTGCATAACTATGTGATCATTATTGTGGTCCCAGTGCAGCCAGAGCCATGTCTGACAATGATACACATTTTTCACTTCTCCTCCCTCTTGATATGTTAGGACCACTAAACCAAACTCCAGATATTCCTTCAGGTGATGCTTATGGAATGAGAAGCAGAAACTAACAGGAGGGAAACAATAAAAACCTGTTTCTTGGGTCTTTTCTTTATTGTCACTGGCTCTTTAAACATTCCCAATCCATTTCAGACCAAAACTAAACTAATGTTGTTAAGGGTAATTATAGTAACCAAATTTATGCTTGTAATATGAAGTGATGCTGAATAATGTTCAGTAAGTGCTTTGTCTCCACGAGTTACTAACATCCACTGCAGATGTGGGCACAAAAGTCAGGGACCATTTGTTAAGTCATGGGACAATGAGATGTCCACCACAGTTGACAAAAATCTATTAGCAGTCACAATTGAAATAAGATATGCATTTTTTTGTTTTGGAAACATTTTGTAAAATTTCAGAAGGATGTTGTCAATATAAACCTGGCAGTTTTCACAGAGAATAAATATCCTAATTCTCCAACAACAAACAAAAATAAATATCCTAAGACTGTCATTAGGAAATAATTGACGGAAGCATATGAGTATTATATATGATTCCATATAAATGTCCGTTAATGTTGCTTTAAATATTTGGGGGTTGGACTATTTTTCTTTCCTAAATATGATATAAAAACCACAGGGAACAATAAAGTCTTGAACAATGTAAATTGGCCTGTTTTGATCTGCATTTGAACAGGAGTATACACATGGAATTTAACAAACCTGATTCACTCTCTCAGGACAGAATGCAAATTTAATTCATTAATTGCTTTTTGCTTTATTTACAGGTTAAAACTCCACTGAGACACATCATTTCACATTTAGGAGATCCTGGTTGCATGGCTATCAATCAGTGTTACAAATTAGTTAAGCATATAAAGATTACTCTGACATTGTTTTTCTCAGCTTGCTGAAAACATTCAGCCACAAATATAAATCAAAGCATCCATGTTCTGCTCTGCACAGTGTGACTCACAGATGTCAGTGGCCTGCAAACAACCAGGACACCCAGTTAAAGATAAATTAGTCTTCCATCAAATGCCAATGAACGTCTGGCACTTTCCAGTAGCTCTGTGTGCACTGTAGAGAGCTGTACCTGAGTGAGAATGTTGAGAAGCCATCTGATTTTCCCTTTAAAAACATACTTTTTTTTTTTTTTTCATAGAGGTGGGCTTATTTGCAGTTGACATTCAGTTTTGCTTTGACTTCAGCAGAACAAATACTACCCCCACCCATATTGAACTATGATATTGATTTTATCATCCACAAAAATATGAATTAAAGATTAATTTTGGCTTAATTAGGTTTTAGCCAAGCAAAGTTCAAAAGTTCATAGGACTACAACAGAGTAGTAGTAACAGAAATGCAGGAGCAATGGAAAGATGGCAATCTTTTAGTGAAAGGATATATTTACTGATGTAGTCTGTGGTCTTTTAAATGTAATGGTACTTGAGATTTAGTTTCTAGGGAACTTGGATCTTTGTATAACTCACACTGACCAGCAACAGGACCAGAAATTAATCAGTGAGAAAAAAACTTTGGACAAAA
Organism: Acrocephalus scirpaceus scirpaceus; assembly: GCA_910950805.1. Lineage (NCBI taxonomy): Eukaryota > Metazoa > Chordata > Aves > Passeriformes > Sylviidae > Acrocephalus > Acrocephalus scirpaceus. Next base: position 66,721,414 of record OU383775.1, on the reverse strand, counting down.
GAAATTAGATTGAGAGGAATGGGAGAAGATGAGGAAATAGAAACTCAACTTTCTGATACTCAGGTTTGTAAACTACACAACTGCTGATCTGTTTAGTTTTATTTTACAGCAGTGCTTGTGAATGTGTGGTGCAAAAATATAGGTGCAAAGAGGAAAATCACTATGTTCCTGCAATCATGCAGGAGACCACAGGCAGTCAGAGCACATGAAAAAAATCACACATCAAGTAGGTCTGCACACAAAAAAAGCTCAAGATATGATGCAGGAAGGAAAGCTTCCACAAGAGGTTCTGCAGGAAAAAACACAGGAATCATGAGATGTGTAATGCTCTTCTTATGTGTAATGATGAGGAATGGGTATAACATAGAAACAAATCATCTTAAAAGAGCAAAAATTTCATTCAATGGTTTGCAATAGAAGACTGGAAAAGGAAACAAAAGAAATTAAGGTGCAAGAGGATTAAAATAATTGAAAAGTAGGTCTTTTACCCACATGTAACTGCACTTTGGGTTCCATTACCAAAAATAAGTAATGAAGGCCAAAACATAAATGACTCAAAAAACAACTAGACAAATTTATGAAAAATATCTCCATAGGAAATAAAAAGAGCAGAGTTCCAGATGCAGCTTCCAATTCTTGAAAACTCTAAGCTATATCATTTTATTCATATCCTGTTTTAACTCTAAAATTTTCTGTTATGTACTGAGAGAGATGGAATTTTGGTTCAACCCTAAGATACAGGGTAATATATATCTTATACACTAGGACTGTAGCAAGTAGTTTGAATATGTCATTCTAGGTCCTATAAGAAAATTCCTTTACTATCAGTAAGAACCTTACTACAGCATTTAAAAATGATCTCATAATTCAGTCTCATTGTGCCAAAGAAGTGAAGAAGCCTCAACTTAAACCACAGATCTTCGGTTTTTTTTTAGCAATGGGCTGTATATTTTACTTAACCATGTACCAATATGGCAGGGAGAGTTATCCAAAAATTTAATCATAAATAGTTTGTCATTCTGGATTTGTAGTTTCACACTTCCAGTGTGAGAACAGAGCTGTAGGGATGAGAAAATTGTGAGCATAGTTTCAATGCTACAGGCATCTAAAATGGGAGTAACAAGTCATACAACTGCTGAGGACACCAAAATTAGGTGCTTGAATTTATTTCAGTTTTAATAAATCAAAGTTCTTGCTAGCAGCTCTGAGACAGAATTTTAAAAAGTGTATTATTCCTTTCTCAACACAGACTCCCTCTCTTTCTGAAATAAGAATGAATAAATTACAAGCAGAGGTCTTCTGGGGCAACACTGACTGTTATACTAAAAGCACATTTTAACCAGACTTGTCAACAGGTTAAGATCAGCATTTTTAACAGGCATATCACTTCTCTTGCTATAAAGCTAGCATAATAATTTCCTTCACAGTTGGAAAAGTATTTAATATTTATTTCCCTGAACTAAACTGTACCCATTTGAAATGAAACTCTAGGTGTCCTTAATAATATAACCTTTAAATTGCAGTTCCTTTTTAACTATGCAGGTAGTCTTAAATAGAAGATGAATTATACTACATTTCAGAAGATGAATAAAGAGATGCTAATTGTAAGCTTTTCCCTTACTGAAACCGTTATGTTTTAGGAAATATTATCTCTCCTCATTCTCCACCTAAGAATAACATTCTTTTCAGTATCAGACCAGATCACTTGCATAAATACCACATAACATTACTCCGTTGCACCAAGGTGGCTGAATACCAGATTACTGACTCCAGAGGAAATATTATAGGCCTGCTTTAGGACTATGTATATTTCAGATGTGGAAACAGTACCAGTAGATGGTGCTCAAGAACATATTGCATAAACATATGCCTTGATGGAAAATAGGGAGAGGGAGTAATGGATAACACCATTCCAAGAAACCTTCCAAGAGAGCTGTAGAAGCAAGTAACCTTAGAAATTCCAAAATGTCACACAGGGTACTGTGTGATGAGATCCTGCATGAACAATTTTATGGTACAAGGCTTCAGCTATAAAATTTTCCTAACCTACTTTAACCACAGTATTTGTGTAAGACCTTTTTGTTCAAACTGCCTTTATACACAATGGAGAAAAATTAGCAATACTAGCAAAATTGGGGTTTGTAGGCTCCATCAAGCTATGTTGTATGTCACATCAAATACTTGAGAAAGATTGCGCTGGCTTTCCTCCCCAGAAGGACCACCTACAGAATGGGATTGTCCTATTCTGGCTAAATCTTCGCTTCTCTAACACCTCTTGTGTTTGATAGGCAGCCATTGCTTCAGCAATTCTGAAACCTCTATGAGCATAAAAGAAAATATGCAACACAAAGATGCCTAAGGATCCAGGAAGCTTAAAAGTCTGTATTATCATCTTTCTGACTCCAGACTCCATTAATTCCAGCTGTTATTTGGACATAGATGAACTCTGAAGTCCACTTTCTTTTGAAAACTAAAAGAAAACAAACAAAAACCCAGTGGAACAGTAGATGGAAACTTCAAATATTTAATCACATCTTCAGTTTTGAAAAAATAAAATGAACCTCTAGGTAGGTTCATTTTGGTTTGGTTTTATTTTTAGTTTATATGTTTATATATATATATATATATAAAATATAAACACATAAATATATGAGTATATATATATACAAAGTTCCTTCACATTATGAATTATACCATTTAAAATAAATAAGAAGTTGTAACCTAAAAATTTCTAATAAGGAAATAGAATGCATTTTTTACTTGATTATTCTCTTTTGCTTGGCATTGCCATGGGAGATTTGACACTTGGAGCAAGATGTTGGCTTCACATTCTTCCCTATTGTTACAAAGGGTAGGGAGCAGCATTGTGTTCAAAAGAAAATCACATTGGGAATCGTTCATAGCTGGCCTCTTGTGGAATAGAAATTAAATTGAAATTCTGTGTCTGTCAGTATATTTGTCTCCTTTTTCAGAGAGCTTTCACTTGAGCCTGGTTGCAGCCTGATGAGATTCATGAAGGAAATCCCTAGAACAATGTTTACAGTGACCTATTTATGGTTTCTTTCTATAACTCTGAATTGAATGTTACAAGGTGTTTTTCCTACCTTCCATTGACTTGAAACACAAAGGTGATTCTTGCCCCCATAATATTAAATATGTTTCATAAGGAATACTAATACTATGGAGATTTCATTAAAAGCACAGGTCTGTGTATTCCTTGCATATTGTTCTGAATCATTGTCTGGTGGTTCCCACTGTAAATATGCAAACAGTATTGTAACCTTTGCAACTGAAAATCTCCCTCCTGATAGGTCCACCCTGTCAGAGTCCTCCAACAAAGCATTACTGATGGGAATTTAAAGATAGAAATTAATTACAAGCTTCAATTGTTTTAACACAGTGTGCTGCCATGTTTGTCACATCACTTTAAGCTTCAATGCTTGCTGTTAGTTGTCTCTCAAGATGCATTAGATTCTAGTAATTTTTAAAATATATAAAAAGGACGTACTTAGAGATGCATTTTTGGAAATTAGAATTCTGCTGGTGGGCGATGGCCAGGGAACATCTATTCAGTTTTTCAAGTATTTGAATTAAAATAATTCCTTTGAAATGTGGCACTGTCGACAGACAATGAGACAGAAGCAGGAAAGGAAGAGACAAAGGCCAGCTGGCCTGTTGCAATGTGTGCTGATATCACCATGTTATTCTTTTTGAACATTCTGTGAAATTTAGGTCTGTTATTTTCTAAATACATGGTTGTCAGAGACTTTAAATGTCCAAGTCCACAATGTTGTGCAGCTATGTGTAAACATATGGCTTGCTTAGCCTCTGCTCATCAGGTGAACCTCAGCATTGCCATTTATTCTGACATAGTTCATTTTTATGTCAGTCCTAGTAAGGGTACTTGAATTCTTATCCCAAACTAAAAAGTGATTTTTAAGGAACAGCTTTGAGGGGGTCCAGGTTAAGTTCTGACCCAGCAATTTTCAGCTCAAAGCTCCTCTAATGTGTTTCAGAAGAAGAGACTGTTCCTCTCCATTGCCTCTTGCTAATTCCTTTTTCCCATTTTGCCTATTTTTTATTGCATAGATTCTGCAGACTCAGTCTGGAGTCTAGAAGAGAAATTCTTTCTTCTTCCTCACAATTAGTTGAACAGGATTCACCAAAACAATATTTCAATTAGTTTAAGACATTTTTGAGTTTGGTTTGTGAATCACTGACTATTTATGACATTTTAAATGCAGATTTTTTTCTTCCTTGTTTGGACAAACTTTGAATTACAAGGTCCTTTCATTTTGATTATTTACTATTTTTGGTAGTGAGTTGTAGTGGTTTTGATACTGCTCCAGAATGCCATGTTTAACATTATTTTATGGACATCAGCACAGTAATAAATTATTCTATAGCAAATTACTATTCTTTGACTTCATGAGGCCTCATCTGAAGCACTACATCCAGATTTGGTCCCTGCAGTACAAGTGAGATAATGCAAATACAGCAAAAGGAACCTGAGATGGTTAAAGGTCTTGAGCACATGGTATTAGAGGAGAGCAGAGGAAAGGGGATAAATGTCCACTGCCTACTCAGGCTTCAGATAGGAAAATAAGGCACACCCATTCCAGAGGTCCTTCATCCATGCAAGGGCAGGAAGCTAAGGGAATTCCCCAAAGGGATTTCTTACTGGATATAAAGAAAAAGATATTTTATTACTGAGCATGGTTATGTCTAGAAACAGGATCCTAGAGAGATTTTGGGCCTTTATTTCTGGAGACTTAAAAACCTTAAGTAGACATAACACTGAGTAACTTGTTATAACTTCAAAGTTGTCCTTGCTTTCAGCAGAGGTAATCTTCAAAATTCCCTTTCCAACCTAAATAATTATGTCACTCTTGTGACTACTCTTTCCATTTTTTCCTCCTCAGATTTCCCATTTCAATCCTTCCTTGTCTTCCTCTCTCCTTTTCCCTTCTTTGTTTGCTCCCATCTTTTTTTCATTCCATCAAATTTTCTTCTGTTACTTCACATTTTACTTTTCTGTTGCTTTTTTAACCTTTCTGCAGCACTCCAATTACCTGTAAAAACCTCTATGATGCAGGCAGGAAAGAAAACCATTGAGAGAAAAACACATAACAAAAATATAGAGATTGATTAAAAGGATGTACAGGTCTCTTATTCCCTTCAGTTATTTTTAGGTAACTTCTGCAATAGCCTGTGGGTCTGGTTACTTCTCTTCCAATTTTTCTTCTCTCCTCTACTTAACAGGTGCCCTCTTCCTGCCTTTGGTATCCTGACCCTCTCTATCCCATAGTCCCAAAACTTCCTCTCATTCAGTTTTTTTTCTCTCTCACCCTTTCCACTCATTGTATTTGCCCTTTCAGTCCTTCTTTTAAAGGCTCACATTTTAAGTTTTCTGGCTCATCAAGCCTTATCCAGTTTTAGATATTCCTTTTCACTCAGTAGTCAGAAATTCCAGTCCTGATTAGCAGTTTTTAAACTAAATTTGCTGTGCCAGATTTCCCTTATGAATCATTGTTTTTCTGACAATTCCAGAAATTTATGGCAAGTCCAAATGTGATCATTTTTTCACAGCAAAAAAAAAGAAAGTGACCATATCACTTGCAGAAAAACATTTTTGCAAAAATTCAGTGTATAACATGAAAGATAAGTGTTTGAAAAAGGGATGCTTTTTTAAAGAAAAAACTGTAAGAATTTGTTATCAATTACAAAGCAACATATTTTCTTATTCTCATAAATGGTCAGAGTGTATTTTTGGAAACCTCATGAAGTAGAGTTGCCTCAAGGCAGACACCTGGCAGGGGAAATTGGAGCAAGGATAGTTAACCTCTGTAGGGTCTACAAATAATTGAAAAATGCATGTAGAATATGAAGAAACTTAATAGAGGAGAGGCTTTTCTAATTTGGTTTATAATACATTGTTGTAAAATTTTATTTTTGTTCAAACATAATGTGTTTCAAAATCCTATTCCTTCTCCCACTTCCAACCAATTTCATACTGGACACCTGCCAATATAAAGTCTTAGTCTTGATCAATGTCGACATACACACCCTTAGTTTCCTTTTTCTTGGTATTATGACACAATTTCAAACACTATTTTTTTTCCTTTTATCTCATATGATAATCACATTTTTCTTTTTTATCCAGTTGATTTCATTCCTCCACCTGTCCTTTTTCTAATTAATTTGTGAGGAGACCTCAATTTTCCATTAATGGAATAAAATCATAGCACTATTAAGCTTGAAAAAGACCTCCAAGATGCATGCCAACCTTTGACTGAACACCACAATGTCAAGTAAATTGTAGCACCAAGTGCCATATCCAGTCATTTCTTGAACACTTCCAGGCATGGTGACTGCATCACCAGCCAGGGCAGTCTGCTCCAAAGCTTAGCCACCTCTTCAGTGAAGAAAAACTTTCTGATGTTCAATTTGAACCTCCTCTGGAGCAGCTTGTGGCCATGTCTTCTTGTCCTCTTCCTGCTTGCCTGGGTGAAGAGGCTGATTTCCACCTGGCTGCAACCTCCTTTCAGAGGAGGAGAGGGATAAGGTCTCCCCTGAGCCTCCTTTTTGCCAGGCTAAACACCCCCAGCCCCCCCCCCCCCCCCCCCAAAAGACTCACAACAAAAGTATTTCTCAATATTTCTGCAGTTATTTTTCTTTTAAATAAAGTCCAATGACTAACTTTTACCTTTTAAATGGCTTAAACCAGGCCTTACTGTTCAAACTCTTATTAGCAACCTGCCACTCTTTTACCTTCTTGAAATAAGTGTCCTTCCAAAATAAAGCAAAAGTATGTGCTATTATATTTCTTATGTGCTCTCATCTTTCTCTTCACAGTACTGAGGATTTCTCTTTTCAACACACTGCAAAGTGCTTTAAAGCATTTTCTGGGAATTTGTTGTTCTGGCCTCAATCTGAGTCTTGTCTCCAAATTGAATTAAATCTCAAATTCAAGACAAGGTATTTACATTTCTGCATTTTGCTAGATTTACCAAATCCAGGTTTTCTTCTAAATCTACCCAAATATTGTCTGTATCTTACTATTTCCAAGGCATTCAAAGGGCAAAAGTCAAGGAGGTGCGCCAAATGCAAAAAAACCCCACCAAAAAACCCAAAAAAGAAGTGGTGAGTGATAATATCACATTTCTTAAGAGTGAAGGTGAAGAAACATCTCAACTATGATTGGTTTTATGGAGACTTAGTGAAGCAAAATAAACACTGAAGTCAATTGGACAAAACCTGAAAATAGCTTAGTCACAGAACTTATACTCTAGACTATTATTTTATTCATAGTAAATAAACATAATAAAAAGAAATCTATTGCATCATTTAACTAGGAATAAACAACTATGGATAATCCTGACTGAAAACAATGTTTATGCTCAGATAAAAATGCAGACAAACATTCAGACGTAATTTATATGTAAACATGCAGCTATAATAAATGGTCATTTTAGGTCCCTTCCAACTGAAATAGTCTATTCCATTCCATTCTATTCTATTCTATTCTATTCTATTCTATTCTATTCTATAGAATTCATATATTAAAAATATTCTTATTTTTATATTTAAATATTCTTCTTTTTACATTTAAATATCAATTATGAAAATATATCAATGAGTATAAACTGTTTTAATCACTCTTAAAATCAAAAGTGGCAAAGAAACAAAGAGTGGCAATCTGCAATAACCTTATCTTAGGAAGTATTCAAGAAAACCTTCAAAATCAGAAAATCACAGGCACGTGTAATTTTGTACTTTTTTCATTGCACAGGTATTACATGGGCCTTGACTGATGACCATTGTCCTGAAACACAGTGACCTTCCACTGAGAAGTGATAATTGCAGACATTGTAGAGACTTTCTTTTTATGAGTAATTTCACATCTATGATATTAGAACTGATAAGTCAATCTATATCTTCCTGGCATGTTAAAGATCTCAGATCCATATGAAAGGAGATTTCTGGGAGTGGTAAGGCCCAGAGGAGAAGGGTAGGGTAAATAATGCCAGTAATCCCAATTATACTCAAGAAATATTTCCCATGTTCAAAAGGTCTAGTTTGCATAAAGTTGATCAAATAGAATATGACTAGTGAAACAAAGAGAAATTGTTCAGGTTTCAGTGTTTGTAAAATCTTACAAAAATATTCAGAGTAAAATTGAGCAAGGCTTCATAATTCTTTTCTACAAATAGCCCTTCATACAAGATATCTGCAGAATGACAACTGATTTGCAGCACCTTTTCTCTCTCATATTAAGAAAAAAAAAACCTCTATGAAAGGCTGGCCCACAAAGTACAACCAGAAAGAAATTAATGCCAGATGACACCTTTTGAATAAAAGAATGGAAGCATAAATACATGTCAAGTACAGCTAAAATCTCTGAAAACTTTAACAAGATACCAGTGTCTTTAATGAACACCCAGTCTGTTCAATATATAGGAATAGAGGAAAAAATAAGAAAAAACAAGAAAGTTTCTGATTACCACAGCAGTTGGGAATATTAACTTAACAATGTCTCTTGAGGGCAGTTGTCTGCATGATATATCTTCTGCAGGTCAAAGAAAAAACATGATTATTGGAGAGAGCCCTGGAAACAGGCATCAACTGTTCCATCTTACAACAGGGACTGCAATATGTTTTTAATGTGTTTATTCAAAGCAATTGTAAATTCTAATGTTACTATTTCCATATATTTCCATATAGGGATTTTTCAAGTTCTATAATTTCCAACTATTAATGCTTCATATTCTAAAAAAAATGGTAAATTCCAGGGTTACCAAAAAATGCTTTATATCACTGTATTTGATATAACCTCTGCTTCCAGTTGATGCAGAACCCCTCAAAGCAATGAAGTCTGTTGTGCCTTCTGAAAGAATAACAGAAATTCAAACCATCCAGACAAAATACCCTGACTCTGACTTGAAATCAATCATAAAACAATTCAACAGAAGCAGTTGATTTGAAAGGAAGAAAGAAGTCATGAGTATTGAATAACATTGTGATCTGCAATTCTGGTAGCTTTTTTGGTGGTTTTTCTTTTTTTCTTTATGCACTTGCTAAAGTCCCTAATGCATACAGTCAGAGATAGTAAGGCTTACTCTCCTCAACTGTGTTATTACCCATACTCCCAAAGTGAAAATGCGCCCATTTGAAGGGATGGGAAGGAAGGAAGGAAGAGAAGGGATCAGAGACTAATGCTGCTGGATCTCAGAAGTCAATACAGACACGTGTAAACTGACTGTTGTATGCTAGGCCAAAACCTACACTAAACTGCAGGATGAGTAGGTATATTTCATACATTTTCTAAAGTTTTTTTATATCTATATATTTATGTTTTATTTGCTGATTCTTGTTTCGTATGCTTCCAAAGTCTAAACACTTCTCATCCATTTCAATTGGTCAGTCTTTTTTGTTTTATTTTAAATGGTAACTGATTAAGTTATGAACACCTTAAAGGACTAATAGAAATGTCATGTGTAGTAGTCAAATCTGAGTCTAAAATGTGTGATTAACCACATGCATAAGTGTTTCTGCTAGACTGTAGATTTTCTACAAGAAAAAATGAGTATTAGCTGAGATCATCTATGCAAATTTGGTCCATGTCATTCTCTTTCTAACAGATCAGCGTACTCCTTATATGCATAATCCCCTAAGTAAATATCCTCTCACTCACCACTTTCCTTTTGTCAAGACAAGAGAAGAATCTACTCCATTTGTGAGTCAGCTGTGTTTTTCCATTTTCTCTTCAGGTTGAGATATTTTTTGTATTCTTTGCTAAATACAGGACCAGTTTAATTTCATGCAACACTATATGCAAAACAGCTCCAGACTGTTACAGCATTGCAATTCCATAATTCCTTTCAGAATTTTGCTCCCTTATAATGCCATGAGATATTTAGTTAGCATAGGTTTAATTAGGTGAATGATTTAGATGTCTAACCATGACAATCTAATGTATAAAAGCTATAATAAAATACATAGATTTGCAATATTCTGAGCATTTGGCATAGCAAAATCAGCTGTATTAGTAAAGAAATAGCTGCTGGTATGTTTTTCTGAAAAGAAGAACTGTATATTGCAAAAAGCAAAGTAGTCCCTATTGGAGTATTAGGAAGTCTGGGATTTTATGTTTGGTTCTTATGACTAAAGCATTTATGGTATCATAAGAGCTGTTTAATGAATGTACTGCCTAGTAATACTCCATAGGGCATACTATATTCTCTTCCTATTACTGCTTTTGTCTCTGCAGATAATTCTACAAGCTCACTGCTAAGAAAGCAGAACAGTTTCTGATCATGTATGTTTATTAAGAATGGGTGATCATGGACAACATCTGTGGCTTGAATGATTCAAACTTACCCATATATTTTACAAGTAATTACACACAAATGGGAATTAGTAGCTGCTGGGGTTTTCTGTGTTTTTTAAATTATTCTTGACAATATGTTGGTGTGCATTGAAACAGCATTAAACCTACTCCTATAGTTCCTGGAGGTGATCTGGTGCATAGGCTTATGTCCTTAGATTTTCTGCAAGTTAGTAATTTATGGTGATTGGTTCTTTTCAATCTCACAGGAATTGCTTTTTTTTTTTTTTTTTTTTTAATGGTTCAGTTGCAAAATCCAGTATTGCAAAACAATTAAGAATCTTTTATATAGTCTTTCTTGATTTAGGTTTTATGCCTAGGACTTTAATTTTTTTTTAATTCTAATATATTGCTTGACAATTTAGTGCTTTAAACAATCTTAATTCTGGACTTATTTGTTTATATGTGTATTACCATCTAGGACAGAACAAGACATATATGTACGTGATATTCAATGTGAGATTTTTTATCAATGTGAAGTCGATTTTGTTTGGTTGGGGTTTTTGTTATTTTATTTTATTTTATTTTATTTTATTTTATTTTACTTTTAGGCAAGCATTCATCTGGCCTAATAAACTGACATAGCAATGGGAGTATCCTAGATGTACTTCTTAAGCAGATATTCCCATTTACCTCTCATCAGAAACATATCAAGTTCATGAGATTGGTTCACAATGTGGAGACAGAGGAAGCCCAGGAAGAAGAAATGATGGCGCTTGCTTCGAAAATGCATGCAGGATCCAAACTCTAACACTAGAGTAGCTGCATCTGTGTCAGACTAATTCACATTTTTAAAAAGTGTGCTCTGATACGATGTGAAATAATATTATTGAATGGCTCGTCTCAATCACAGTATCTGCAAAAAGAGTTATATTTGCTCATCCAGGATCATATTGTAAACTATAGAGAAAGGTTCTAACTTTGGAAGCTAGGGCCCCCCTTGATAAGATTCAAAAGGAAACTCTGAAAACATGCAGTGAATGGAGAGTCATTTATATTGAATAAATCTGCCTTGCCCTCCTCTTCCTGTGGGAGCGTTTCCCAGATCTTTTTCCTAGAAATTGAATGATGCAGAAAATTGCAGAGCTTTTTTTATAGAGATATTGTTGTTAAAAATAAATTCACCACTGGTCATAAGGCACTTAAAATTTCCTTTGTGGCGCTTCAGTGTGGTGGGTTGACTCTGGCTGGATGACAGGTGCCCACAAAACCCACCCTATCACTCCCCTTGTCAGCTGGACCAGGCAGAAAAAATATATGAAAAGACTTGTAGATCGAGATGAGGACAGGGGCAGATCTCTCACCAGTTACCATCATAAACAAAACAGACTTGACTTGGGCATATTATTTTAATTTACTACCTAGAAAATCAGAGGAGGATAATGAGAACTAACACCAAATCTTAAAACACCTTTCACCATCCTTCTCTTCTTCCCAGGTTTAACTTGACTCCTGAATTTTTTACCTCCTCCCACCAGTGGGGCAGGTGAATGAGAAATGGAGGCTGCAAGTCAGTTCATCCGACATTGTCACTCCTACCTCCTTAGAGGGGAGACTCCTCACTCTCTTCCCCTGCTCTGGCTGAAGTCATTGTTTTCCAGGGTTTTTTTCCCCTTCTTAAATCCCAGAGGTGCTACCACTGTTGCTGACAAGCTTGGCCTTGTCCAGTGATGGGTCTGTCTTGGAGCTGGCTGGCATTGGAAATCCTACCTCTTTTTTTCTCCCTCTTGACCTGGTGGCTGATGAGCACTAGAGATGGTTTACAGGGCTCATACAAGAGTATTGTCCCTTTCCCACCTAAAATGACTTCAATCAGCAGTCATCCTCCTCTAAAAATTTAAAAAGCGTTGAGTCAATTCCCACAATTAAATCATAGGTAAACTTTTGTGTATTTCTGCTGCTAGATAGACTATTAACTAATTTGTTAATGTAATTTTCATTTTGCTTTTTCCACTGCACATTTTACTTTTTCCATTTTTGCTTTTGTTAAAGTGTTGCTCAGGACCCAAACATAGTTCTTCATTTCCCCTGTCCTTAACAGAATTTTTTTTTCCTGATTCTCCTACTAGACTGTCCACTTTCTTTCATATCTTTTGTTTATTTCAATTCTCCTATAACTTTCTTATTTCGGTTTTACTCTAACTTATTTACTAGCCATGAAAGCCTTTCAAGAATTATTTTCATTATTTTTTGATACACATAAAAGTGCAGAATATTAGTCATGTAGAAAATAAGAAAGAGCTGTGTCTTAGGAAACTAGAAATTCAGAAAATTATCTTCTTATGTGGAAGGTTTCTATTGCAATCTCCTGCTCAGCGCTAGGTTGACACTCAGTTCAGAAACCTGGACTTGGGTGTCTCCAACCTTCATGGGTAGAGATTTTGCAGGCTGTATTGGAAACCTATTGCAATACTTGATAAAAAGAGAAAATTTTCTCTTCTGTCTCGGGCAAGGCACTCTGCAGACAATTCTAGAGTGTGGTTATTAGAGGAATATAACTTTAAAGCATATCAGTAAAATGTCAGGTGGGACAATGGAAGATTTCTTTTTTAACATGTTATAAAAACTATTATGTGATTTGTTTAATAAATATGCCTCTTGTGAAAAGATGTGAGATAAAAGATGTTATATCTAGAACATGGAGGGAGCTTTCCTAAGTCTTCTTGTTTATTTAGATTTTTTTCTTGTTCCCTGAGGCAGTAGAAACCTCTATAGTTTTTCATTACTAACATGGTGTTGTTATTTAAAAATCTATGTGCATAGAATAAATTTATAAATAGCTTGGAAATAGGACTCCCATCCCTTTTTTAATTTTCCTGTCTGAAAATCCTCATGACTTTTTCATCATTCTCTGTCTCCTAGAGTTTATGTTAAACATAATTTCTTATTTTTCACAATGTGTTATAGACAATAGTGCTGGCTCCTGAGTGTAAAACTTCTACCAGCAGTACTGTGGAAAATTCTTCTTTTATTGTGTAAGAGAAGTGAATATGAAGTGTCAACAGAGTCTCTGCTGAGGTCATATCCATGGCAGGCCACAGGGCACACAGTGTAATTGGGAAAACAGCAGCAGCAGTGCTTCTGTTCCTTTGTAGATAGGAAGAACATTTCTTTTTTTTCTCCTCAGTAATAGCAAGGGTTCATTTAGCAGCTTTGCTGTAACAAAATAAATAATACCTTCCTGCTCCAGAATTTGAGCATTTAAAAAAATATATTTTGGAATGGGAGATTACAGATATGATCTTTAAAATTTACTGATTGAAAGACACTAACAGCAAGCTTCTCTCATTGCTAAGGAAGAGCCAGCATTTCCAGGTGGTATCCAGCTACTTGTCAACACAGCACAGCTGAGTTTAGTTAGCTGCTAAAATAGTTGTGTAATGAGAGATGTGTGGTATTCTGGACAAGGTTAGAAGAAAACCACTGAGGAGCTCTTGACATATATTTGTGATAATATAATATAATATAATTTGTGATGCTTTCATTGATTTTTTTTTTTTAAATTTTGTCCTCCTCTTTTTTGATGGCTCTTTCAACAGCACATAATTCATACAAAACACACACATGCATACACATATGTATTGACACATCAATATTTGATTGTATATAGCAAATTTAAAGGATTTGAAAAGTTATGTTGAAAAGCACTGTAAGAGTATCTCTAGAACGTTACTCTGGATATCTTAGATAGATATATTCAATTAGAGAGATAGTACAGAGTTCCTACTTATTAACAGCATAAATACTAGAAACAGTTACTGTGTGAACAATTTGCCAACAATGCAAAGACTGAAATATATCCTATTAAACAGTTTCTTCATAGGCCTGTATAAGTTATAGCCTCTTTAAGTACAGTCTGATGAGAGTAAATGCCTAAATTTGCTGTATAAACTGTCAGTTGTCCACTCCATTTTCCTGAGTCAGTGTTTCACAGACTGTTGAACTATTTTCTTCCATGGTTCTCTTGTGACTCTTTGGTGCCTGAGGTAGTGAATTATACCTGTTTGTCCTCTATAATAACATAACTTGCTGGAAGACTGCATTCCCCTAGCCACCCTTCCACCTTTTCTCTCCCTCTTAAACAAATTATGCCCACCTCAGAGGAGACTGTATTTAAGTGAAATACTCCCAAAAGTTTTTGGATTACAGTGACCTCAAAGGAAATAGAGAATATTTGTCAAGTTTTACAGCTTTCTCCCTGCATTTCTCATTGCCATTTTTCAGTGAGTGTTTTTCATGTTTTCAGGAGTTCACTGTTGTAAAGATGCTGATTGGTGGGTACTAGGCACAGAGCTGCTGCTTCCTGCTCTCTGTTGATCTCTCATCCTGGGAGGCTGATGAACAGCACTGGCAGGTGTAGGAGCACAGAATGAAAGTGGAGTTCCTGAAGGTCATTTTGCCTTAGCAAAGGGAAGCTTTTTTGTAGTTAATGACACCCAAAGAGCACATGTATGAGCTAGGGTAAATTACAGCAGACCTTATTAATGAGGACACAGTGGCAGAGTAAATATATTCTGCATTGGGAGGATCCTCATGCCTAATGTTCTCTCCAGGAGGCTGCAGCAAGACTGCTACACTATCAGTCAATTGTTCTTTGACTGTAAGGCACAGTATTTGGATGTTCCAGCTTAAGCAATCTGTGCACCAGAGCATCATCGATTTGAACAAGTGAGTTAAAAGCCATCTCCAGCATGCAGTAAGTTTACAACAGAAAAGCTCACACAAAACCTATACAAAACAAACAAAATAAACCCCCAAACAAAAAACTCAAGAATAAGAGATCTCCCCCAAAATCCCCAAACAAAAAAACCCCAAACAAACAAAAAACCCACCAAACAAACAAGACCCCACCCCCCCAAAAAAACCCGCAACCCCCCCCCAAAAAACCACCCCCAAAATCCCCCACAAAAACTAAACAACAGCATAAACTTGGAGCAAAAGAATACTTTAATTCTGTAAGGGTTTTTTGCTCTATGTCTGGACTCAGGTTCATACCCTGACACTTTGTGTGCGTAAATCCAACTAATAAGCTGAGTACAATGTGTTCAGAGGTACACAGAGAAAGAACTTAGCATATAAACTAAAACGTACATCAAAAAATTAAAGAAAAAAATTAATTTTTTTTTAAACTTTTAAAAAACTTTTATTTTTAAATCAGCAGGGCGACAGGACAACACGTTGTTGATCAATGTGGGACATCCTATAAAACCAAGATTTACAGTAACAAAGTTTGCATTCGGTGTTTAAGCTTCCCTGTAGTTGTTGATCAAGGATCACATGTCTTTGGATGCCTGACAGGTAAGAGCTTTGCCAACAAAAGTCAGCAGTTTAGACCTGGCCATAATTACCTGATGGTATCCCTATTAAGCAGAATTACCATCCCTATTAAACAGCAGTTATTGCTATTAGGTATCATTAGTCTTAAATTGCTTTCTTGGGACACATCTCAATTAAGCAAATTTCCATGTTAAGTGCATCCTGATTAACTGAACTGCACTTTGCTGCTTTGTTTCTTCATGTACCCACTCCCATAGCCTTCATCCCTCATTTACAACTCTCTCAAAGTCTGGCCTTTCTAAGACTTATTAAAAAAGTACACCCAACTGAAGCAAGGACTGCAAAAGACCCTAATTTTTTGGTGTCTTGTCATATTTCATTAGTTGTATTTGAAATTCAAGTTCCACTTTTGCAAGTTTTTTGTTTTGTTTTGTTTTGTTTTGTTTTTTTCTTGGAATAGTGTATTCATTTTAGTTAGTGTGTAATTCTCCTGTTACAGGGGATTTTCTGGCATCTGTAAAAGGTTCTGAATTATGCATGCAAAAGAGTAATGTGATTTTACTATCTAACGTATCTTAGAGAAAGGTATAAAAATAATTCTATTGCTAAAATGATGTCCTTTTTTTTTCTCTGGAATGTTTGTGCTTCAGAGGTCAGAGGCAGTGGTTTTAAAAACAACACAGCAATGAATCTCACCACTTTTATTTGTTGAAAAAGCAGTTTTATTACAAGCAGGTTAGAGGTGAAAATAAAGCCAGATGTATTTAATGTGGTTTTTAATTCAGAGTTCAGATTATAATAGGTAGGGTAGTCCTGAGTGATGCTGGGGTGGGAAACTTAAACAAACCCTTACATCACATCCAGCCTTTCAGTCAAATCCAAACCATGAATATTAATTTGTCTTCAAGAAAAATTCAAACCAAAACAGCACTCTTTTAAGAAGTTATTACATGTTTTTAAAGTTGAAATGGTTTTCTTATATACAAACTTTTTATAAATACAAATAAAAAAATTAAGGCACATTATTGAAAACAGATCCACTTTCCTTCTACTTATAAGAATAGCCTTCCAAAGCAGTTGAAATTATTTTTTAACACTAAATAAAATTTTTATTATAATATCTGGTAATCCCTCTTGTCACTGAATACAAGTCAAAGGTACCATACCTATACAATTTCTCAGGTGGAGTCATGGAGAAGAAAAAAACCAGTCAATTCAATTCTTTCACTGATTCTTTGGGGTTCTGGATGTCATCTCAGAAATACTAAGTAATTTTATCTTTTTGCCTTCTGAAGTTTTGCAGTGGTGAGTGCACACAAAAGCACAAATTTATTTCTGAGGATATTTGGAACTGGTATCTATTAAGCACCCCCTTCACCCTTGCTGAGAGGATGACAAGGCAAGAAATCAATATCTTCCATGAGAAGACTTTTCAGAAGAGTGGTTTTTATATTTTTTGTTACTGTACTCTATTTTATCTGGATATTTTCATAAATCTTCCTAGACATGCTTAATGCATTCTAATATGATTTTAAAATGTTTTTCACCCTAAAAGTCAAGAGGTACCACTACAGTCATCTCTTTTCCTTCTCAATAAAATAGATTTTAGGATGTCCATAAAAATAAATTCCTTTATTAAGAGAAATTGAATTTAAAGTTAAACAGACACTTCTGGTCTTAAAATTTCGAGTGGTGGGGAACTCATTACAAAACCAGCTAAAATGTGCAGATGGTCTCATGCTTCTGGGAGAGGGAAAAGACATGAATGCATTTTTGCTTGGAATTTATTTCCCTTCCATTTCATGTCCCTGTGTTTTCTTTACTAACCTGAAGAAGGTGTTATTGACTATATTTAAATACTGTACAAACACTCCCTTGATTTCTGTCATATAAGGTAATCTGCTTGATCTCCTTTAGTCTTAAAGGGAAAAGGAAATGAGGAGTTAAGCTTTGCTTTTCAGCCACTGCCTCAGCCACCCATCACTTATCTCTTTAGATCTGGCCAGGACCTTGTATGAAAGTCCTGCATTGCCTGAGAGCATTGAACTTTCACCTCATGTGCCCTTCTTGTCTACTGCTTCTACATTTAAGGCAAAACATTCAGCCAAGCCATACCTCACCTCCTACTGGTGTTGTGACACTATTTTCAGCATGAGTTAACTAAGAAATAGCCTACTTTGTCTCTAGATGTGGTCAGCCAAAGTATGTTACTTCCTTGCTCTCAGTTCATGGACCCAAAATGTGCCACATTTTGCAAACGGGCAGTACTGACTTTTTGTTTTGTTTTGTTTTGTTGTTGTTTGTTTGTTTGTTTGAGGTTACTGAAGAAAAATAGATGGTGCATAGCAAATGAACACACTGGACTACAATAGACCCTTCTCTAATACATCATGTCATGATAAATGACTTGAAATTGCTTGCAAGGGACCATCCAGATAGGATCCACTTGTGCCATGTTGAAGATGTACATCTTTATTCTTTATTTATCAAAATGACATGTGGTAATTTACAATTAGCTACTACCTGTGTGAGAAAAAAGTTTAATCAAGAAATGACATCAGCTTATCTTTTTCCAAAACACATTAATTATATTTCAATTTTTAAATCTTTATTAATAATTTTCAGATTGACCATTCTGCTAATTTTGACAGCTGGAAGACAGATGAATATTTACACAAGTTTCTTCCTTCGTTTTTAGTTAAGAAATTGGGTTGTGTCTTATTTTGAAAGTTCATGGATGCTTTGATGGTGGCATCCTGAAATTCCTGATATATATCACAGAATCACAGAATGGGTAAGGCTGGAAGGGACCACAGTGGGTCATCTGGTCCAACCTCCCTACTCAAGCAGAGTTACCCTAGAGCACATGGCACAGGATTGTTTCCAGAAAGTTCTTGAAGATCTTCAGTAAGGGAGACTCCACAACATCTCTGACCTGTTCCAGTGCTCAGACACTGCACAGTAAAGTTGTTCCTCAAAATCAGATGGAACTTCTGTGCATCAGTTTCTGCCCGTTGCCTCATCCTATTGTTTGGCACCACCAAGCAGAGCCTGGATCCAACTTCTCAACATCCTCTCTTTAGATATTCCTGGACTAAAGTTCCCTTTGAGAGGTAACTTCTTTCCAGACATAATTTTCTGCTTTGAGCTGGCAGCTTCATGCATGCTTTATCCATTAAGATGTGGATCCATAAACATTAATTGTCCCATTTTCCTGAGTTAGCCTAATGTAGAAAATAATACCTTATTTTGACAGAGTTTTGTTCTCCTTAAATACAACTTAACAAGTCCCAGTAGTGTCAGTTATATTGGACACTGAAAGGCTATTCTATATTTTGTGTAATAAGAGAATGGATTTTCTTCCTTGTGTCTTCGATGTATTGATATGAGACTTAGTGGATTTTATGTCTAATTTGTACCTCTCAGATTTTATTCATTTTCTTACTAGTCTTTTTATTTTGCTGGTTTAGGCATTTACTTCTTTGCAACGTCTTTGAGTATTCTGAATTTGTATGAAACTTGTAAGCCATGCCATTGTGTGCACATACATCTCTCTGTGGGTTTTTGACAAAATTCTTCATCACGAATTCTGCTTTGATTCAGTGGGGTCATGTTGTGCTACAAATTGTGATACAGTCATCAGTTAAAAGTTATTTGAGGCACATCCAGCACTGTTACTTATCACAATGCACCTAACTTCTATTTTTTAAAAGGTAAACTTAGGACTTGGCATTTAATTACATTGTACAAACACAAGAATTTTTACTTCCAATTTTCTGGACAACTAGACTTAAACTAATACCCAATGTTTTTTTGGCTCAGACTTCTCTTAAGTTTGCGGTTATAGGGCTTAATTAGAAAAACATTGTAATCACAAAAAACATATCATTCTGTAAAAGAGGAGAAATAGAGCACAGTTAAACGACCTTTAGTGGTAGCTGGCAATCTTGTTTCTGTATCCCAGAAAAGGGATAGGAGCTGAGCAATGGTGAAGCAACTTCAAGGCAAAGGAAGAAACACTCCTCCTGTAGCTTAAGCCTTTAGTCCTTCTATTTTTGTGCACAGTACACATATTTTCTTGGCCAAAAGCTTTTCTGCTTGAATAAAAGAGAAGAATGGATGTACTATGTAAAGAGTTGTGGAAGTTATTGTAAAAGGTACAAAAAAAGCCCATATTTCACACTTCCCACAGACAAACGAAAATCCAGCTATTTCCTATAAATAGCGACACAATTCTATTGATTCTTTGGAGAGTACACAGATATCAGTGAGTTGGCACTGGAAAGTTTTATATGAGTTACACCATTACTCTTAGAGAAAACATTTGAAAAGCTGGATAGCATTTGAATTAAATTTTGAGAGTAAAAAATATATATGATCAGGAATAGAGGCTAGATAAAACCAGAAATGTGTATTTCCACACTGAAGCTTGGAAGTTGTGTGCCATTCTAGGACTGTATAAACCTTAAATGCTTTTTTACAAAATACATTAGACATTTACAGAAGTTAGCTTCTTAATGAAGAAAATACCAGGGAAAGCTTCTTTGGTCTGTGAAAGGGTGGGTTAGACAGACAACAGCTTTTTGCAATGCCCTCAAATATCCATGTCCTGTGATGAGCATCATGTAGATTACCATGTCTAGTATGTATTTGCATTCTGGTGCCAGTGTCATCACAGCTGCCTGGGGGATCTGTATCCACTGTGCAGGGACATATGCCTGATATTCATGTTATCTTCTTTTACAAGTACAAGCAATGTTTGCTTTCTCTTCCTTCACATTTCATTCAGATATAGCTGGGCAATGATGTGGATACCCAAGAAAAATGGAAAGAAAGGAGCAAGTTTGGGAAGCAAAGGTGCTGATGAAAATTGAGTGTATCCTTGCATGTGTTAAGCTAGAAATGTCATTTTAAAGTTGGATTTGTTGCTGTGTCCCCAGAGAGAGGAAAAAATTATAGCTTTCCTCATTTTTAGGATGATACATAGACTTGTGGGTGATTTTACCCCCTGAAAATTAGCTCCAATTTCTAACCAGGTTTTTTATGTATCTAATCACTTGTTTATTTTATTTGTTTCTTTTTTATCAGTTTTAGTTTCTTTGACTGAACTTCATAAATATAAATAAGTATAAATATAGTTTACATTTATGTTTCTAAACATATATATTTTATAATATATATTATAATGTTATTAAAAGTAATAATATTTAATTGAGTCTTGACAACATGGATGGAAATAAAAAAAATTGGTGTATGCTTAATTTTTTGTGGAACAAGTCAATATTATATCTTGCAGGTTTTGTTTGGAAAACTGTAGAAGACATATTTTTGCTTAATATTATTATTCTTAATGATCCTTGTACTTGTGGCCACTGTATTAGTCAAGTTCACAGAGGCTAAATTCTATTTAAACCTTCACATCCAAAAGTTTACTATTTGTCTTACTCAAAGATATCTCCATGGTCATTGGTTCTTTTGGGAGTGAAAAAAATACATTTCATTCAAGAAAAGCCTGACAAGGTCTAAAGAACAGGTCACTGCAGAATCCACTCCAAATCAACTGTACGGATGCAGAGCATCAAAGAGATGACTGTTTTCCTCAGAAAGTAAAATTAACTACATACATACTGGGATGTAAATAAAATTTAAGCAATCTGAATGCTTAAATTATCAGTTACTAGGTATGGTAATCAATGCTGTTCATATGGTTCCAGAAAAAAAATGCCAAGATCATTGCAAAAATGTCACTTAGCAGTGTGTTATTTTTTATCTAATCTTACACAGTTTTGTTTAGATGGAAATATGTCTCACGACTGGAAAATACAAAAGAATATAAATGAGTGTTGCCAAACACTCAAGCATGAGTGTTGCCAAACATTGGCATTTCAAGAAAGTAACATTCACATTTTGTATGTGCTATGGCATCTCTCCATAGATTTCTTAACTTTGAAATAGCTGCCAACAAGTGGGACTTAATTCTGGACCCCACTCTCTTTTACACTTGCAGCAGTGGCAGAGAGATCCAACAACAAACTTTTACATATTTTTCGTTCCTGATTTCCTGAAAAAGTAGTGGTGGAAAAATTAAAATTTATCACTATTTGGAAGAAATGAATTTGCAGAAGGAAAAGCAATTCACTTTTTGACTGTTGTGCTGTATTTTGCTCAGTCACTTGCAAGTGATCGTAATATTTTTGTAGCACATCAGGCACAAATGAAATTTTTCCTTGCCAAAAAGGAAGAAATTTGAGGCCTATCTGGAATGTTAAAAATTTCCCTTCCTTTAAATCCCTCCTTTGTTACAGAAGAACTACATTACTCTTGTTAGTATGCTGAGAACTTTAAGCAAAAAGCTCGTTAGTAATGTTTAATAACAATTTTATTGAGTGTAATAATTTATAGATAGGATTTACTAGAGTTATATGTTGTTAAATATGTAGTTATACCACTCTTTTCTTCAGTGTATAGACATATTTTTATTTTTATATTTATTTATTTATTATATTTTTACAAAATGGCTTATCAAATGAGAGAAATCACAGATTGAATATTAAATTTTCTTATTTTCTCTCTCAATTTGCCCTCTCCAAAAAAATCTTAAAACTGGATAGATGTGATGGAAAAGTTGGGAGTTCTGAATTTGAAACTATTAATCTGCTGTCCTGCAGTAAAATGACCATGATCATGTATATGGTATATATTTAAAATGTATTATGCTCTTCTTACTTATTTTGAATATTAAACTTGCTTTGCAGCTGATCTCATATAAGTTAATGGGGCTTGTTGTAGAATTAGACACTGCTTAACGGAATGTGATCCAAATTTCATGGTTATTGAAGTGAATGAAAAAATCATTAGTCATGGAATAGAAACTAAAATACTGGCACAGATTAGAAACCTGGTAAAACAGAAAGCTGTGGAAAAGAAAAAGAAAAAGCACCCCAACAACAACACCAACAGAAAATCAAAGCAAAAACTGGAAAATGTTGGTAAAAGAATTTCCTGCTGGAACAGCCTAGAAGGCAGAACTTATTCATAAGAAAAATCCTACAAATTTTGTGTGTCATAAAAAACATATCTCATTGCTTGGGCAGATACCTCAACAACAGTGTAGATCACAGTGAGACAATAGTTCAACAAGTCAGCAAAAATTGTGAAACATTAATAGTGTACATAAAAACTACTGAGAAGCAAAATCTTAAAAATCTCTGATGCATTATTACTTGTAATTGTGTGTTCAGTACTTTTCACTTAAATTTAGATTACTAGAAGCATTTAATCATTGTCCAAAATACCTTTTAAGAACCTGGGATAGTATCTCCTTAGAGATAACACAATAGCAGAAATCACTGTTTGGGGATAACATAAAAAGCAGAAGCTATAATAGAAAATTTGTAATTATCTCTCACCTGATGAGTTTAAACCAAGGGAAGTGAAAGGCAAAGGCTGTTGTTAATTGGTAATGTAAACACACTCTCTGTGACACTGAGGTAACCTACAGTGGGTTCAGACCCTCCAACTTGAGAATCTTGATTCAGAGGCTGTTTGAGCAACCTGGTCTAGTGGAAAATGTGCCTGAAAATAGTTAATCTTCAAGGTCCCTTCCAACCACAACCACTCTATGTTTCTGTGATTCTGTACAGACAGAGCCACTGCAGACTCTCCAAGACACCTGAGACTAGCAGAGGTCATGTAGGTCTGCTCTGAGAACCAGGAATCCCTGGAGTGGCAGCTCAAAGCTAAGCAAGTTGTCTTATAGTATCCAAATTGACAATAAATGTTCATGGGTCCATAGTATATGTAACTGAGTGCAGTAATTTCTCATTAGGAAATGATCCCTTCTGGTTTGAAAATGAAGTGGAACCTCATCTGTAAGAAGACATTATGCAAAAAACCATACCCCAACATATGGTTTACAGTTAAAATGTGATTTTACTAGGGGTGTAGAGTTTCTTCTTCTCATGCAACTAATCTCTTGGAAAACAGTCCAACTAACTTCTTAAATTTAGTCTACAACTTGAAAAACAAATTACTTGCTTTATGTGTTAATCAGGAGAAAAATAAACAAGACATGAAGAACACTTTTGGATTTTTGGCATGAGTGCATCATTATGTTAATCCAGGCTTGACCTTTATTTCAAAACTCAAGGAAATACTTTGAGATCACAACTTTCTAGGTGATTATGAAATGTGCATAAATATTAGCTCAGTCATCTGGAGTCTGACATTTACTTGTTGACAAATAAAAACTAATTTTTAAAAAGCAAGCTAGGATGTCCATTTTCTTCCTACTTACTTAATTTTTCATTCCAGACACATGGAGACATACTTATGAGAAATTAAAAAGCAGGAAGGAGTAGGATTTGCAAAAAAAAATTCGTTCCAGGTAAATATTGCTCACGTATGAAGTACATATTTTAAAGACTTAACAGATGTAGTTTTGGGGTTTTTTCCCCACATAAACTTATGTTGCAGGTTTGAAGCATTGAAGAATCAAGGGGCTATAATTATTCCAAAAGTGGAATTTTAATATGTAACTAATTGTATCATGGAATTTGTCACACTTAGAAAGTGATTCTCAAACCTTTTCATCTAAAATGTAATCCAAAAGCACTGAAGAACAGACAGCTCTCCCTTGAGCACTCCTTTCTTGTTACATTTCTAAAGGTATAATGTTTCTTAAAAGCCAGCAAAATAACCTCTGGTTTCAGGTGACAGAGGAGGAAACTCCTGTCCCTTCTTTGTTACCTTACTATTGCTCAAATTTCAAACCAGTATTTTTATTAACATACTAATTTTTGAGATAAACATGCAATTCCTCAGCCTTTTAGGGTGAATATATGGTTTCCCTCCAGTTCAAAATATTTTTGGAAGAAAAATGAATATTCATGTTTTGTTATTGGGTACTATAATCTGGATTGTTACAAAAAGAGGAAAATGTTTGATACTGGATTTTTTCTTTATTAGATAGACAGTACAATATTGATAGGACAAGTAATGTGTTTCATATTTTAAATACTGTGTAAGTAAGCCCTCTGGGAAATCTCTACTTATTTACAGTTGAAATGATCTGCAAATAAACTCACTAGGATTTCAATATATTAAATGGAGACAGAACACTGAAATGGCAGCCTCAGAACAATGTAGATTTTTTTTAATTTAATCTCTCAGGTCTATAAAAACAATTAGAAAAACAGTGATGTGGGTCTCACTTTATACTAACCGGAACAGCTACACTACCACAGAGATATTCTGGGTTTACAGGAGCTGTGGTTTTGGATTATTTATTGACTTGTATTGCAAGTCTAAGATAGCTACATCTAAGGAAAAGACCCCAACCCTCTAAATTCTCTAATAGGTCATAAGGGAAATGGGATATGAGTTAATATGCTCTAAAGGCAGGGTTTTCTATGTTTAAGATTGCTTAAGAAGACTTAGTATTCAAGATCAAGCAGCTAATAATTTTGCAAGAGTTTAATTTCCTGAGTCAGGTAGTCCCTGATAAACTTTTATTTAAATTCAAGAAAACACCCAGACAAAAAAAAACCAACCCCATCATTGCAGGTGGGGGACAGGAGGGGAGGAGAGCACCTATTTGGGGAATATGCAATGGATAGAAACAGTAATTTGGACAGGGTAACAGAAAGTCAGGGAACAGAGTGTGAAAGCAACAGATACAGAGCTTAAGATCAGCATCAGGATGCTGTTATGCAGAAATGGAATGACTACATTAAAAAAAAAAAAAGAAAATTGTATCATTTGACTCTGAAAATTGAGTAAAACATGCTGATTTTTAGCAAAGAAAACATTCCTTCGTATTTGTACCTACAACAGAAAGTAAACTCCAATGCAGGTAAGGAGCTGTGTTGAACTAAAGCTGACACATGATTCTCAGTGGCTCTCCACCCTGTGAACTAGCTCAAGCAGCGATGATGGTTTTGCCAGTGTAGACAGTAACTGGCAGCAGAGCAATAGTGAATCTTGGCAACTCTGATTTCCAGAGGCAAAGAAGCTCTGCTGAACTTGCTTTCTTTCTACATATGCATGGAATTTCTTTAACTTAACATGGTGCAATTAGTCACAGTTGTTCTCCATTCCACTCAGAAGGAGCTTTGTGGTATCAGTTAATCCACCACAATAAGTAATTAGCATAAAGTGCGCTGCAGGTCCTCAGTGCCAGCGCACCATCCCCTTCACGTCTGCAGGTGCAAGAGGTGTGCTGCAGCCACCACCACTAAGCCGCCATCCCTAAGTGTGATTTCGGGACATAGGGCAGACTGTAAGTCACACAAACTGACGGTGGGGAGGCAAGAGAGGAGGAAGGACTAATGTCCTGTTCTGAGAACTAGGAGGAGGTGGAGTAGGAACGTCACAAAAAGAAGAGGGATGTGGTGTTGAAGGCCTGATTTGTATGGTGATAACAATATTGAAAATGGGATTTTAACAAACTTTAAGGGCAAGAAAGGGAAAAGTAAGGTTCTCAATAAAATAAAAATAGATTATTTTATCACCCAAGCTTGTTTGAAGTCACATATTGATGTATAAACATATAGGTCTTGAGATGGTATCCAAGTTACAACATGACTCAAGGAAAGTTTGAGTTCTTAGAAACCAGACCTCAGAAGAGAAAAATCTTCAGTTAATAGTTCCTAAACACTTAATTTCCAGAAAGTGGGAAGTTATGTCAGCACTAAAATTCAGTCTATGCTCAATTCTTCTGCTCTTTCTCTCAGTGTGTTTTCTTGCTCCTTGTGGGAGGAAATGTGTTAAGGTAAAAGCCATTGCAGTTTTTTTTAAGCTTTACAGCATTTTTGGAGCTTCTTCAACAGCATTTGTGATTTGTTGATGCCGAACTTCCTGTGTCAATTTTAAACTCTTTTTCTCTGCATACTTTGGTGTTTGAGATTTCGTAGCTTGGTAGGGTTAGGTAAGTCCTCTCTAAGTAAAGGATATTCTTTTTCATATCCTAAGGGAAAATCCTGATGTCTTGTTACAGAGCAGTCTTTACTGATCCTCGACAAGCAGAAGTGATACATGAGGTGCCCTCTATCCATTTTGCACAAGGTTAGCTTAGATGTTTTCAGAAATGCCTTCTTCTAAATTAAAAAAAAAAAGACATCTGCTTTTCTGTTTTGCATAATAATAATTATGTAATTATAGTTCATTAACATGCACATGCACATGGTGTTTTGTTCTGCTTTTTGGTTTGACATATATAGACCTCACTACTATTTGAAAGATCATTTAAAAATAAACCATCATTGAACAAAAATCCAGAAATGTGTGACAGGCTCTATTCAGAGCAGAATACTCAAATTTTTTCTTGGCTGGGGTTTAGCTGCTGTTTAATAGACTATTAGCTCCAATTTGCTACTGCTTTATTTGTGTCAATGCACTCTGATCTGAGCATTTTTGTGAACTGTTTTGCTCTGAATATAACTAGGAAAATATTCCAAAAATGCCATTCAGCAGTGGGATGCAAGCTGAGCTCGTGTGTGCCTAGCAAGACTTGCATGTCATTAATTACAAGATCTTCTTTACCTCTGACTAAAAGCTTTCAGGTAAATCACTTGAAGTGAGAAAAATAAAATTCTCTAGCACATATGCAAGAAAATGTTGATCCTGCAGGTCCTCATCAGAAATTTTAAAATTCTTCAGAATTGTGCTAATAATTTTTTCTGATCCTGATAATTTTTTTACAGCTTTTGTATGTTTAAACCTTTGGTCTTTGATATACTGTATGTATTATTTATCCAGTTTTATCAACAATAGCTTTTAAAAATTGTTTTCATCCATTCTTTACCAATCTTCCCCAACTGAAGTTGACACCCTCCCCCCCTACACTTCCCCTCCTCTCCCCCCTCCTTTTTGTCTACTTTTTTCCAGTGCTTATACCTTATTTCATACCTGATTTTTAAATTATGTCTGGGATATTGGTGAGTCGGAGCAGGTTTTAATTTTGTCAGCTCCTAGTTTGAGAAGAAAGAAAAAGAATAATTATTTTCTCTCAAGATTGCTTTCACTCAAGATGTACCATCATGGTGTACAGAGCAGATAACTGCAAAATGTGCATTGCAAAACATAGTCTGACTTTTCCTCAGGAAGAACAAAACCTAAATTTCAGGCCCCAGCTTCCCAGAAAAGTTCTTTAACTGTGAAACTCTTCTGAGAAAGTGGACACAAAAGAACCGAGTTAACTGACTCCTTCATCTACTTGGGATCTTAATATCGGTAGATGTTTCCTTGCAGTCTCAAAGGAGTGAGAGATAATTCACCATCTCCTAGAGGTCCACTAAATATATAATGGTAGTACCTAAATTAGCTGCACTGGATTACACATTTGAGCTTTGGTGAAATACAGGTGTAGAAGTGAATCTGCCATTTTGAGCTTTTCTTATAATTTACTTCCTTTATAGCCTCTTACAACTCATAAAATAGTAGGCAAAATTATTTGTAGAAATTTGGCATCTAAATAAGATGCTGTCTCTAAATCTGGGTCTGAAATTTGCTGGCAGACACGGCTATTTTTGTTAAGTGATAGTGTCTGAATCATAGACACAGAATCATAATCATTTAGGTTGGAAAGGAGCTGAGAATGAAACCCAGTCCATTTCCACCCCCAAACGGGGGTGATAATGAACTCTGACTTGCCTGTGAACTGCCCCAGTCGAGATCTGTTTCAGAAGACTGGAAATACTTTTTGTGCCGGGGAACACCCACTATTCTGAAAAGCCAGGAGATCCTGTCTCCCTGCCCTTCAGACTTCTACACCAAGGTCTCAAAATAAAGTCTAGAAATATTCTATCCTGCCCAAGAACTGCTGCTGATTTTACCACAAAAAAGTTTAAGGAAAATGAAAGCTTCTCATGACCTCTTCCTTGTATGTAATCGGAAGAGAACAAGAAGATCCAAAGATAAACAATGCTCCTTTGTGAACAATTAATTATATTTAAATTGCTTGATGCCTGTCTGACAAACTTACAAGTCCTTGAGATTGGAATTTCTAAAAGAATCTCCCCACTCAAATCTATTTTAGCTTTGCATAAGCATTATGAAAAGAAAAAGAAAAATCAGAAAAGTACGGCAAGGTATGCATTCTATTTTTTGACTGTTCCGTACCAAGGAATAAATTTAACAAAGGCTGCAGGTAACTCCAGGCAAAACAAGTTTTGCAAGGATTTTGAAGCATTTTTTTCCTGAATATGAAAGCTCAGGGACTCTATAGTCTTTATAAAGACCTTTACAAAAGTGTGGAGTTTAGCCAGGTAGACAAAAAAAATTATAGTACATAAAATGACAGAGAAAAAAATAAAATTGATATTCCTGAATTACTCAGTGAGAAACCTCCATATGCCATTTCTATATTCATCCTAGAAATATGTCTGTAGTTATTAGTAAGATATTACATCAGTGATCACATCATTATGTGAATTTACATTCCAAATTAAGGTAGTTTAGTCATTAACTTTTTAGAAATTTGAATAAATTAGGCTGAATAAATTAGGAAACAACTTATATAGAAGTTTGGAAATATTTCTCCATTGACCACCCTGCTCTGACAAGTGTTCCTGCAAAAAGACATTCAACTTTTTCTCTTTCTTACCTGAAGCACAAGATTATATCAGTACTAACTTTAATCCACTGATCTATTTCAAGCTGAAATGTTATCTGCTTTTGCCAGCATATCTCTGATGGTCTCCATACAGATATACTTAATCAAATCACTTTTGTGCTTTCATGCTCAGAAACTGTTTTGACCAATCTAACTTAATCCACTGAAATTGGTGTCCTCCTGTGTTATCTGATGATCACTACAAATTAGACTGCCCTACCTTCCATTCTAGTAAAAAAATGAAATTATTCTTTTAATTCAGATGGGAGTGGGAGTGTTAGTGTAGGTCACTTTGACTTGAAGAACCAACAGCAATAAAAGTTGCATATTATTTCCCTTAAATATTCTTGTGAACATACATTTTTCTTAACTTTAGGAAGAACCAATAAGTATAAAACTTCAAAGACTACATCATTATCTGCTAAATCAGCAGATATATACTTCTGTTTGCCTGTATGAAATTACGCTATTTGAACACAGTGAAATAGGTACAACCATGATACTGCACTCCAATCATTTATGGCTGATATATTCCATCATTTAGAAGATTGGTGAATATTTCTTGCTTTAACCAACACATTAAATGCTGAAAGCAGAAATCTGCAAGGGTGGAATAGCTCATTCTGCTGTCATCTATCTCAGAACTCAATGTTTCTATTTCCAGATTGATTATGAAGAAATATGAAAGAAAATATACCTGTTTTCCTTGTCTCTGGAATTTTTAGCAAGTCACTTACAGAATTTAAATAACTTACATTATGTTTTCAAGCAGCATAGAGAAAAAAATAAACCCACAACTTCTTAAAAGTTGTTTGGCTGGCTGGCTTTTTCAAAAGAATGTTTGTTGTTTTTTTTTTTTTTTAGGTTTTTTTTTTGGATGGTTATAGGCAAAAGTTACTCCCTTCTCTCTTTCTCTTGACTCCTGCTTGATTAAGGCAGCTTCCTCAGGAAGCAATCATCTACTAGACAAGAATTAAAAGGAAAATCTGAGAAACTCTCATGGGGTTAGGTGGAGGTAAAAACATGCAGCAAACAGCATAGTTCTTTCACTGTTAAGCTGAACAGTGAATTTCCGTGCTCATTACCACACCACAAAAAAAAAAAAAAAGAATTGCAGAGCCAAAATCCTTAAATGAAAGGCACAGACAGCTTTTTATTATTGCTCCACCAAAACAGCCCTTCTACATAATGCCTGGAAAAGTACATTAAATGGTGTCAAAACTGTAACAGATCTGCACAAAGGACTGTAACAGAAAGCACTTTACCTGTGTGTTGCTCAACTCGACAGATACAAATTACAAAGGTTCTCATGGAAGTGCACTCTGGGATACTCTGGGGTCCACAGCCACAGGAGGGTTTAACTCCTTCCCATGCTTCTAAGCAGTATCAATGTACAAAGAATGTCTTTCCATTTCTTTCAGAATGTATCCCTGATGGAGAAAACATCCAGTGCTTGTCCCTATCTTTACCCTTTATTGACAGCTAGTGCAGAAAAGATCCAAAAAAGGTTTTATCCACACTCTCATGACTGGGAAAAATTCAGCTCCAGACAGACTCTCTCCTGGAAGTCTTCCTTTACTATGAAATGACATACAGTAAGAATAGTCAGAAATGAGGGGTTAAAAAGAGTTGGCTATAACACAAGGAGTAGAGGGATGTGGGATTCAACAGTTCATGGGTAAGAGAGGTAATCATTGCAACTCTTGCAAGCATTGTGTGCAACAAAAATCCAAGAATTTGAAGAGATTTTGAAAGATGCAGATGTATGGGTTTATTTTGGTTGGTTTTTTTCTCTTGGATTTTGGGTTTGCTAGTTTGGTTTTTTGTTTGTTTTGAAGGGTAGCTGTCAGAAATTGTTTTGCAAGCATTTGTTGCTAGATTACTACTAGGTTTCACAAGCCTCTCAAAATAGGAAATTTACTAATTTGAGTTTGATATCAGAAATTCTTCAAAGTGAAGAGATATTATATTTTTAATGCCACCAGTTGGATTTTTCTGCTCATCTACACCTTTCTACAATATTGGTACTGAATGACTATGGAAATCCTTACTGTGAAAGTATCTTGTTAGGTTAAATTGGTGTTTGGCTTAGTAAGTAAATCTAGAGGGCTTATCAGAATCCTTCAGGAGATATATTAGAATTCTTACCCTGTTATTTGTCCTGGTTCCATCCTTTTGAGATGTAAGTTTCCAAAACACTGCCAAGATTCTCACTTATGAATATTAGTTTAGTGAGGAAGGAGGAACATAATAACCATCAAACTGTCAGTTTGAAGGTAGAGGATGAAAAATTATATAGCCAAAACCTATGGGACTGCAATTCCATCCAGCATACTGTTAGAAATAACTCTCAAGCAGTAAAAAGTTGCCCAATTTCAGATTATAACTACTTCAGGAGTTGTTGCTATGCTGTGTTGAACATATTTATACTGTGCATTGCATGCATGGATAAATAGAGGTATTTCCAGGTCAAAGTGAAGAGATAACCAGAAAAATAAACTTAATAGATATAGAGTAACCTGTAGTGGCATAAAACTTTTCTACAATATTATTATGCAGATCCAGCTTTATACAGTATTTGCAAGTGAACTAATAATAGCACTTCCATGATTTATTTTGGATAAATCCACATATATCTCAAAAACACTCTCAGCAGAGCATCGTTATTACTTTATTAAATACTACTTTTGCCTACTTGAGCTTAACAAACAAATCTAATGGTATGAAAGAATTTAATTTCAGAGCTGAATGATAATTTTTCAGGCATGGTTAATTCACATAATTCAAAGTTAATTATGTTTGCAATATTAGAGAGTGCGGTAATTTTGTTCTGTTCAGCTGCAGCTCTTATTAAATCTTATGTTTTGATTAGGAAAGCCAGGCTTTAACAGTGTACAGCAAATTAGAAAAAATGGCAAGGTATGGGGAAATGTTTTTAGGCACATGATTTTGTTCATATTCACATCCTCTCTTGTTTTAGAACACTTTGCCTCTCCAAAGCTGAATGAGATATACTTAAATATTTATTTACACTTCATACTATATGTGATTTCTTTCATTTTTTAAGCTTTTGGTAATGCTAAACTAGATGTCCCTAAGCCACCTCATGAACTAATGTACAGTGGGTTCTTCATCTGTGCTTTTTGTACCAAGCAATATTTCCCCTGCTGTATTCCTCAATGGAAAAGAAAGGCTCAACACAAGAGAGATTTACAAAATTGATTAGGATGTGTCAGAGACTTACTGACAATGGATCAATTGATTTTGCTGTTGGATTTGTGGCATTGATTAGATATTGCTATTTTTTTTTTAATGAATACACTTAAATAGCATTTAAAGGTGTGATTCTCTCTACAAGCTGTATTTCTAGAGGAAGAAAGGCAGTTGAATGTGTGACATTGATGGGGTGCTCACAATCTGATGCCATGTGGGAACTGTCTGGTTTTGAAGGCATTCACAAGGATTCAAGCTCCTGCCTGAGTTTCTGCTTCCTGTGTAATTTAGGTGATCTTTTTTAGATTGACATGACTAAGTTAAGGTTACCAATCTAAATATGATATCTTCACTCAAGTCTATATAGTCTTCCTTTAGATATATGCTATAGAACAGGAGCAAAATCATTGTTCTGTGTCAGAGCAATACAACAATGGTAAATACAGCACGTTGCTGTTCTCCAGTCATGCTACAATGTCTGGGTTGAAGATGCATAGCTACTTCATGAAAGTGTAGCAAAAGTAGGCCTGGTCTCACACTGTACTGGTGGCAATATAATTTTCTAACTCTTCAGTACAGTTGTGGATCCCAGCTTTTCTCTGGGCTGGCTCTACTATCTAGTAGGCTTTACAGAGACATTCATGAAACATTAGACACAAGCTTCTACCTTCAACACAGACTTCTCTCCCCAGTGTGGCTTTGAACTTCCTTTTACTGTGGTTGGTTTTTTTTTTTTTTTTGTTTATTCATTTGGGGTTATGTTTGTTTTTCCCAAATTAAGCCTTTCTAATATAGTTTTTAGTTTTTACATCCTTATTTAAAAGGCTAGAGATGCTTCTATATTTGCTTACATGAAAAACAAAACTATAGTGAACTGCATGTTCTCAGACTTGAGCACTGGAAAGGAAGAAGCAAAATCTGCATATGCCAGGAACTAGCAGAAAATAATCTCCACAGAGCAGTCTTAATTATTCACAGAATCCCTTTTTCCCTGCATAAGACCTGGTCTTATGACAAAAGCAAAATGGAACTTCATTATTCATTAACTCTAACTTTGTCACATACTGATGGAGTTTTAACTACAGCAATATTCTTTGTGTGAGGGAAGGAGAGAAACAGGTGTAAAATCTTCAACATGTAGCCTTAATTCTTGTACTTTGTATCTTTTGCTGTTATTTTAGTAAAGTATTTCTGTGACTCTGTAAACTCATATTTTGTCTTGGAGTTCATTGCATGGAGTGTGTCATCGCTCATGAAAGAAGCTGAGAAATAAACCAGACCTTTGAAGCAAGCAATTTTAATAAAGTGCCAACAGCCAGTGAATATCTGTGGACAGTGAGGATATAAGTCACTTAATGACTGTTAAAATTCCAGGCTGAAAGATTTCCACAGACCTGAGAATCCCTGCTGCAAAGGGGATTGTTATTGGGATGAAAGCCATTTTCTCTCCTTTTGCCAAATTTAATCACAGAGAATCTTGTTCTCTTCTGTTAAATCTTCTTCCTCATGCTTTTGACAAAGCAAGTGTAATATTAGATTATACTTGGAAAGAACGTCAGCAGGAAGAACAGAAACTTCTGAGGAATGGTGAGAGCATTTATGTGTAATTAGAGCACAGTGTCAGGCCCTGGGTTGTCTCTGAATGGATTTACTAATGCAGTCATCATCTTGTTGTTCACAGTCAGCAGCCACGCTGCTGCAGTGTAACTAGAGTAATAATAAAACCACATATATTTTTGCAGAGGTAAGACAGTTTCCTAGAATGTCTGACATTTCACTGCTGGTGACTGGAGTAAAATGCTAACGCACTGAACGGTGATGGAATTCTGAATATTAATATCTACAAATAGGGCCTATCAATTTCCCTTGACTTTACATATGTATCTACATATATATATGCATGGATGGATGGATGTATATGTTAGTGGAAATAAATACGAAGGAATCATTAGTGGAAAAGGAATCATCTGCTTAAAGAAAATGATATTATCTTCCCACTTAAGGTATTTTCATAAAAGATTTGTGGAACAGACCTTGCTCTTTCAGTTTTTCCAGAAATTTAGGGTCTGTTTTTCAGAAAAAAATTCTCCTTTCCAAGCCCTAAATGTTCTGGAATTTTGAATTTTTTTTTCAAATTTTGAATGTTTTTGAGCATCCACAAATAAGAAGTGATATTTCAAATGCAGTCTATGCACACTGCAGTGAGGGATTTTTCATACTAGTGGAAATAAGATTCAACTAATTCATTACTTTCTCAGAACTGCTGCATTTGTCTAATGTACTTTAGACACAGAGAAAACTAAAACATAAATAGATAATACTTGCAACACGGGTACTTTCTGAAAAGCTGGAAGAGGAGTTAACTGGGAATGGGGAAAACTGGAGTCCAGAAATTGGGTACCGGGAAGAATTATTTTTCATAAGAAAACCTAGCATTATAACAAGGTCTGTGTGCTTCTCAGATGTGATCCACCAATGCAGGGGATTATTGATTCTCCCATCATCAAACTAGACACAATGTATTGCTCAAATTAATGAAGTTCATATCTACTGGGAAGTCTCTAGTGAAGAAATTTATCAAAATCCTTTCTTTATCCCTATAACATATCCTATTTTTTTTTCCTTTAAAACAAGTAAATAAGCAAACAAGCAAGAAAAACAAGATTATCAGCTTTCTGTTTTCACAACTCATGCTTGGATATAAAAACAAAATTATAACCTCTGTCACCAGGAGATGTTTTCAAATATGAGAAGATGAAATGCTTCTCCAGTAGAATGTGGTGGTGGTTGATAAAAAGCATCTCAAGCTGTAAAAGCCCACTCTACCCTCTGCATAGCTGGGGCTGTGCCTTCCCGCTTCGCTGGTAGTTTTTCACTGACAGAGTTCATGCCACCATTTCCCTGGCAGCATTAGCAGAGGACTGTGCTCAAGAACCTATGTTATTACATTACTAAAAAACTCAAAAATTTTTTTTTTCTGCTCCTGTACTCTTCAGGTAGCTACTCAAGGATGCTCAGAAAATCCAGTCTGTTGAGAAAGCTGGTTGTTGCAAGAGGTTTTGTGGTTTGTATTGCTGAATTGCCCAGTGATTTACCTGTGAGTTTAAGGACACTGCCCTGATTTACATATGTCCCCAGTGGTTATCTGCTTGATATGTTTGATAGCCTAAAGTTTGGATGAATTCTGCCAGCTGAAGTTCAGCTCAAAACTCTGCTTTGCTTCTTATGCTCCAAACCTTCAGAAGCTCTAGTTTATCATCTAGCAACATGTAATAACTGAAACAAGTGGGAACAGACTTGGCAAGATAATTTCTGCCAAGCCAACTGCTTTTCACATTACACACTGTAAGAAAAATACAAATCCAAGTAGAAATAGTAAATGTCAAATGATTCCCTGCTGCAATTTTCTGGCCACTATTGAGTGCTCCTTAGGATTTAGTCAAAATGTGTTATAAATTCTAATACACCATAGCATACAGGCTGAGGACTGGAGCGACTCTGTGGGTTGTTGAATCCTCTGTTCTGCTGATGAGGATAAGTGGCATCCAGTTTAAAATCACTCAATTATCCTGAAATCTACTAAGAACATGCTCTGGAACATGACTTTTCTCTATAAATGTTCTTAACTGTGGAGCACTGTACAAATTTATTTTTGTATCCAATTTTGTATTTTTTGTAACCAATTTGTATCCTCCATATTTTTTTTTTTCTCTGTAGTGAATAGATGCCACAACTAAAATAAAACATCTGTCATATTAAAGACATGTAATATATATATAGAGAGAGAGAAGCTATGTCTAATGAAAGAACATATATAAATGGACAAAACCTAGGAAAAAGGGAACCTGATTATTTCCTATTTTACAGATGTCTCTGCAGCTCAGTTGAATAGTGAGCCAGATTTTCAAGCATTTAGCAACCTAAAATGCAGATGGTGCCTTTGTGTTTTCCAAAGCACCTGTCTGTGCATTCACACAGCTGTGTGTTAACTGGCTTTAAAAATCAGAGTCGGAACTAGTTGTCCGGCTTATACAGGAAATCTGCTGTAAAACTGGGAATGAAGCTCTAAATCAGGTATTCAACAGTCATCTTATTTTTCTATAAAAGTATGTGAAATGACTCTTCAGACAACACACAGCCTATGAATGTGAGTTACTGCAATTAAAACTGATATGCAGACATGATGGAGGACTGGATCGTTTTCTCAGACCTTTCATCCTGAAGTCCTGAACCACTTTCTCAAAGTTCTCTGCAGGCTGCATATTTTTCCCTGCCTTGACTAATTGCTTTTAAGTTTGGCATCCTCTTAGACCCAGAAAATGGAAAGTGGAGGTACATTTTTATAAACTCTGGAAGGCTAGTTTCATTGTAAGTAATTTTTAAAAGGTCTAATTGTACTTGCTTACTTAAAGCACATAATGCATAATTGTAATTCTAAATGTACATGTAAAAAACTAAACATGGTACAGATCTTATAAATGGATTGCTTTGAGGACAGAGAAATACTGCCTTGGAAAAGGGCAGACAAAGCTTTATCACACATTCTTTTTGGTTTTGTCTGATTCTTTGTCTCCAAGCCTTGAACACAAAAGCTTTCACATGATCTCTTCCTTTGCCACCACTATATAAATACATGCAAGGACATTCCATTATACTTGCTTTCTTTTCAGCCAATTTTTCTCTAATTTATTGTTGTGGAAGAGATCAGGAAAGTGCTCAGAGGAGCAGGCCAACTTCTCAAGTGTCCACTAACTCAGCTCTGATCGCTAGCATTGAAAACTGCAGATGGGACGGATACACTAAAGTTTTACTGCTGGACAAATTTTTAGATAGCCTGAGAAATGTGTGCTAGAAGAATGAGGCATAATTCCAAAGACAAATAAAACACACCTCTTCGCTAATTTATCTCAAATGCAGAGGAACAATTATAGCAGCAATCCCCTGGGGACCTCACAACATTTGTTATAGACAAAGCATCTTTCCACTGAAACACCATATTGTGTTCTGACTCTGCATTCAGCTGTGTCAGCAGGTTATGTTTAAAATCCACTTAAAAGTGAACTTGGGGTCTAGGTATGTTTTCCTCTTAATTAACCTGCATAATCTGTTTTTTGTACATAATTCATCCCTTCATTTGCATTTTAATTAGGGAGTGTGCAAAATGTCAAGTCTAATTGGCTCAGGAAGACATGGTACAACAAAGCCCTGGACTAAATGTAGCTGTGGGCAGTGCACTGAACAGCTGGCTTGCAATTCAGGTTAGGACTTCAGTACAGGTAAGAGGGTTCATTCACCTAGTATTCTGTGACTAAATGTATCAACAGTAATTTCACAAGAAGTAAAACTGGAGGACCTGCAGACTCCTTGTCCCTCCGTTTAAATGATATGTACTCTATTTCCTCTTGCCTCTATGCAGTCCAGATGCTGTCTTCTTACCCTGATGGCCTTAAATCCCAGTCTCTTCTTGGTTTCTGAATCTTCCCTTTCTCTGCCATTTCTCTCTTACAGCAGCTGTAGAAGGAAAGAAAAAACTCAGATTGGGCTCCCTAAAATATTTTATTGAAATTGTCACTTATCACCTGCCTGAGAGATGATGTTCTGGATCCCTCACAGGGGTTCTGAATTTCATTGATCCACTTCTCATTCTCTCAAGAAAGTATCTGGCCCCAGTATAGGGTGTCGTTACCCTTGCCTTCTGTGGAGATACCCACAAGAGGCTCACAGGTTCTCCCATCCTGGGTCTTGGTAGTAAGAAGTGTGCAGAGATGAGTGCTGCTGTGGAGCTGGGAGGAAGCCTCTAGGCTGTCAGTGCTCCAGGCTGTGTGTCTGGGACGCATCTAGTGGCCACCAAGCTGTACATGGACTCCACCTTGTGAAATATATTTTATTGTGGAAGTCTTTAGAGAAAAATTTATATCCAGGTACCTCCTGCTATGACTTACTGAGGATAACTTTTATTCGTGTGAATCTGTGACATTATCTGGTTACTAATTAATTTTTTTTCTTCCCAGTTCACTCTCTTGTCTTCACATTTCTTCATTTCCCACAGCAGTTTTATAAAAATATATATGATCTGAAAGAATTGTTTATAGGTTTGAGGATATGTTGAAGTATTTTAATTTCCAGGTGTGGGAGGAATAGAGGGTTTGGTAGGTAGATGAGAAACCTTTGAAAGTAGGAATGGAAAGTACATTATATACTTGTTTCTGCTAGAATTCTTTTCAGATGTCTGGAACAAAACATTCTGGGTGTAGCTGGAAAAAAGAGTAACACTCAGAGACAGCTGTTTTGTAGTTAAAACATTTCATTGAAGGTTTCTCACACTGAAAACCCACCATGGTGCTCTTACAGTTTTGTTTTACATTGTGTTTTTTCTTCAATGCATGTCATTATGTGATGGTGCCAAATTAGTAATGAAACTAGGACATCCACATTATTTATAAAAATTTAAATTCTGCCTCATGATATGTATAAAATATTTTATAGTTTACTCATTTTCTTTTTTGTTGTTGTTGGTTTTGATTAAGGGACACATTTAAATCCCCTCATTTACCTTTTCTCTTATTTCTGGAATTACTTTCCCAGTGTGAATAAGAAGGGATGAAATTGAGTCTCCTTATTACTCATTCATGCCTAATACATTCTTAGCAAATTCCCTAGCATGTTCATATAGTGCAGCTGGCATTTTTGACAATTTTTTTCATGATATTCATGTTAATATATTAGACTTGAATAAAAGCTTAATAAATATAAGATTTCATTAACAAATACCAGATCTAAGAAAAAGGTTTCATGGTAGGTTTTCAAGCAACCTGGTGACAGGCACAGGTGTGAAAGGAGTTTATTTATAGTTGAGCAACATCATAGAAAAACTACATTGGGTAAAAAAGATTGCTTAAAAAATTTAAATAATATATTAACATAGGCAAGTGTGTCTGAGATATGATTTACTGGAGGTGGAGGTGGTACCTACATGGCTGCTAACAGCTATCTCATTCAGATAAGACACTACTGAAAATTAACATTCAAACATATTAAATAAACTTTTTTTTTTGACAAAATAATCCAAAACACAAACCTTAAGTCTGTGAAGGATCACAGGGAGGATGTGTGACTGGCAGAAATCATTAAAGAAGTGTATTTATTGTGAAAGGCTCTGGAAGGCTGGAGGTTGTCTGCAATTGCTGCTTCACCAAAATCCATTAGGATGGGAAAAAACCAAACCAAAATCAAATGAAGTTGTCAACAAGAAGGAAGTCCTTTCTGTGAAATGTAAAGGACAGCTCCTGAAGCTGCCTGGTGTACATCCTCTGAGGAATACCAATCAATATTTTGCACAAAATGCAACTTAATTGATTTTGTTTATTGTTCTGCTTACCTGGGGGAAAAAAAAAATCCAAACAAAAAAAAACCCCAAACAAACCAAAAAACCCCAAAACCCCTCTCAAAAACCAAAAAACCAAAACACAACAAAACAAAACAAACAACAACAACAACAACAACAACAAAACCCACAAACCAACAGAACCATTCTACCATTCTGCCAACAAAAGCTGCTGTCCAGAGCCTAGACTTGATACTTTGGCTGTGTGTTGAGTGACTGGAGACAAACACAGCTCTTGCTATCAGAAGCTGGCACTGCCAGTAGACAAACTGGAATAAAGCTGCCATTATTATATTATTAATACCATATTGGATACTACTTAAATATACAACAGTTAATTTTTATAAAACTCATGTTTTATTTGAATTAAAATAAATCTTTTCTTTTTGGTTATATTTAACCTTTTGTGGCTGCAAGCATTTTTTGAAGATGGAGACTCAAGATGTGCCTATGTAAACACACTGAAACAGGTTCTTTTTAATTAAAGAAAGTGTAGACCCCTATGTTTTATAGAAACATTCTTGCTGTTCCAAATCCCTATAGGTCAGTAGCCCGGCAA
This sequence comes from Acrocephalus scirpaceus scirpaceus, assembly GCA_910950805.1. Lineage (NCBI taxonomy): Eukaryota > Metazoa > Chordata > Aves > Passeriformes > Sylviidae > Acrocephalus > Acrocephalus scirpaceus. Next base: position 66,680,982 of record OU383775.1, on the reverse strand, counting down.
AATCTAGACTTAGATTTGAGGTAGGATAAAGTATTTATTTCAGCATGAGACTGGAACATTAATAGAACTTGAACAGGATTTAATTTACATTCTTTCAGTTCCTGTATTTAGAAGATTCCAGCTGAGAACTGGCAGACAGTTTTGTGCTGTACCAAGAAAATACTAAGATCTCCAGTCACAGTCCCATCCTTGTAATCCATACCAACAGTTCTAAAACATATTCTATGTAACTTGAGCCATTTGCCCCTTCATGGTCACTTAGACCATTATTCAATGGGAAATGATAAGAGTTTGAGACAAACTCTGATCTCTGTTGTGTCAATCCAAATCTAGTGTTGTTCCAATGAAGGAGATAGCTTAAAGGAATTATTTTGGACTTAACCTTGGCCAGTACCTTTAGGGTTTTGTACATAGATTGTCAACAAATTAAATTCTACAATCAAGAACAGAACTTAAATTAACAAATTTTGTTTACAAGGACGCCAGATCTATAGACTGGACAATTTTTTATGTCCTAGGTTTTAGGGGAATGTTTTTTTCATTGGTGTCAGTCCATGTGCTGCAGTAAATAGGAACAAATGCAGAGCAAACTTGATCTTTTCCTGAGGACATTGTGATGCAAAAAGTCTTGTCATTGGCTTAAAGCAAATTCCTATAAAGCCAAGAAGTTATTGATACTTTAATTAAAATCTTACCACTGGCATGAAAATTAGTTATAATTATTATTATAATTATTAGTATTAGTATTATTATATTACAAGGAAAGAAAATAAAAGAAATAACTTTATTACATGGAGGAAATTCTTGGAATGACAGTACAGTTTAAACTTGTGTCTCTGGTTACCTCCCTTTTTTCTGCTCCAAGATCTGCATTTCTGTATTAGAGATGAGTTTTTACAGTCCTGGGCCTTCACTGTCATCTCCTGTCCTTTTTCTTATCATCTCCTGTCTTTTCTACATTGCACCTTGTGTCCCCCTGTTCAAGGTCTCTGCTGTAATGCCAGGGCCTGGCCCCTCTGTACAAAGCAAAATCTCCTTACTGATAAGATAGGGATGTAAATATTTCATCATATGTAAAATAACTTCTTGCTACTGCATTCTACAGAGAAAATGAATACAAAGATAAGCAAGGTAAGTCAAATTAGGTGTAACTACCTGGTCTTTAGAAAACATAAACAACCTGTATTTACTGACAAAAAAGCTAAAAGAAAGCTCCTGACAAGTACAAGATCAGACTGAGCAAGACTGGCAGCCCTCAATGCTGAGACAGTGTAAGGCCAATACAAATGCAGTAGCATCTTAGGAAGTATAGAAATAGTTTAGGTACACTACAAGTCTACAAGTCCAAGGGAAAGTGCAGTAGTTCTGCAGGTTTAATAAATCCAACAGCATTAGCAGTAGTGGACTGTTTTCTAATTTTTTTTTTCCCCATTGGACACCACCTAACATTATATTGTACATTTCAACCTCTTTTAAACAAACTCTTTGTCAAAGCCCATGTGCTATACAATTTCATAAGCATGTGCAATTCACAGTAGATATAAAAACAGGTTTTCCCATAACAAAATATCAGAAATAATGCAACAGACTTGCTCAGTTGTACCCAGGGCAGTTTAAAGGTGTGGAAAGTTTGATATTAAAATTTCCTATGCTGTCTTCACTAGAGGAGGTTCCCTTTGAAACCCACTTGGTAACCAGCCTTTTCTTTGAGGTCTACTATAAAAATATATTTCTATTCTTATACAATTTTCAGCCACCAGAGCACATATCAAGTATCTTGATTTTAGTTACTGTATTGACTTCTGCTTTGCAGTGGTATTAACATAATAAAGCTCAGTGCAAGGTCTTATGGATTGGAAAAATATGTTTATTCTCAAGATTTTAAAGCAAGTCAGTTTTATGTTTTCACACTCTCTTGCTCATGTACTGGTGAGAAGTAGCCTGTGTGTGTCCACATGGCCTGGCCAAGGTCTCTTGTGCACAATACAGAAGACAAGCACCAGCTGTCAAGTCCTCTGCATCTCCAGAGCTCCTCTCGACTGACAATGACAGACTGGACAGGCTGACCTTTCTTCTCCTTCAGGAGCCATCAGCTGTTTTGGGGTAGATCTCTGCTTCAGATCTTGCTTATTTCAGCCACTACAAATCTTAAGGCGCTTCACTGCCCACTGTCTGTTCCTCCTATTTTGGCATATGTGTGTAACACATGTCTCCTGTCTCCTTCTCTTGGCAGGCAAATGGGAAGGAGTGGTGTGCATCGTGCGCTGCAGCCTTGCTGCCACCCTGCTAGAGCCAGGGTGCTGGCTCCTTTGCTGATGAGTTGTTTGCTTTTCAGACTGCAGCCTTTTTGTTTTGACATCAAGAACATGCTCCTTGGTTTTGCTGATGAAAACTCTGTCCTGGGAAGAATGTCCCTTATTATATGGTCATTCTTTTAAATTAGTTTTGCTTTCCTTCCCCTACTTAAACACACACATTTCCATTCAGACTTCCTTCTTCTTTCTCCAATCTTAGTGTTTCTTATGAATCCCTGGTGTGTAAGTAAAACAAAACTCCAATTTTCCTGAGTAAACACTTTTTTCCCTAAAAATTTCTTAGATTTATGAAATCAGTTACAACTCTTTTTTATTTCTGTGTGGCAGCTTCTCAAAGGTCATCACAGGTAAAATAAAACCAGAAGATAGCACAAAGGAAATGCATGCTGTAACCAGCACAGGCAAGTTGCACATAATTGAATGTCATTGTAAAACCACATAAATTAATGTCCTACAAAAACGTAACCTTGCCTACAGGAAAAACGTTAATCCAAATATTGTATGATGGCTGTTCAGTAGCATTCCTATTGTCACTTTCTTCTTCTTTTCTCAGTGATTACATCCATTTGTTGGATCTTGACTTAGATTGAGAAAGGTCTTAGGGCAAGGACATGTCATTCTATACATTTGAGCAATGTCTGACAGTGTCACCTCACTCTTGACAGGTTTCCTAGGAATTGCTGTAATAGCAATAATAACAAATAACATCAATATAACATTTGACCTAATAGGATTACAACATATATGCCTTAACTTATGTTGTTAAACATGCCTTAATTTTGTTGTTTTAATTCATTAAAACCTGGTTAATATGGGTTTCTTCACTTTTAGAGACCTTTAAACTTTAAGCAGTTTTGGCAACCATAGTTAATATTTTTCCTAATGTTGTTTGCTCTGATATTGTCCCTTTATTAACCATTCTGAAAAATCTGTCTATAGATGACCACACTTTTATTTTCTGTAGTTATTTACTTTTTAAATCGATTACTTAGGCCAGGAGACTTGTGGTAAATTTGTTTCAGTTCACTTAACAAGAGAACTTCTCTGTGATAATCTTCTGTTCAGTTTTTCATGGTTTGGTACATTCCTATGTATGACACAGTTCAGATTCCCAGCTGGGGAAATATACATTTCAAGTTTATCCATGTTACACACTCTTGAGCAATAGGATTTAAATGTAACTGTGCCTAAAGCCTTTTATCTGAAAACAGTGTTAGAGTTCAGGCTATATGAAGAAATTTTAGAGGCTATTGCAATGAGAAAACAGCCTGAAAGATTTCATAAAAATCCAGAGCATGAAAGAATAAAAAGAAGGTCCACTTTTAGCCCATTCAGAATAAAAGACCACTATTGAATGCTTTCCCACAGCTAATATTGCTTCAGTTTTTTACAGATATGTAATCAGCAAATACAAGAATGGCTTCATATAGGCTCTTTGCTAACCCTTCTCTTGCTTTAGGAAAAGCTAAATACCTATTACTCTAATGTGTAGCTGTGCCCTTGCAGCATACAATTGACTTTCATAAATCCTTCAAATATTTTATCTACTTCTAAAGGACTTCTCTATTAATCCTTTAGGTTCTTAGATTGCTGTTCAATTGAAAGCTTTTTCATTCTGTATTAATTAAACTCAGTAGGATGGAAGAGAAACACTTCTGCTAAGCACAAGTGATCTAAAACTGCTGTGCACATGTAAAACTCTGCAGATCCTGAGATAGTTTTAATCATTTGAACGTGTCGGGGGGCAAATGAGGGTGACTATCATCAAAGTACAGGGATAAACAGCAAAACAAATAATTAAATAAGGAAAGCTATTTGAAATACCTATTTGCTGTAGACTAGTGTAGCAAATGTTCAGCAAATAGCAAGTTTAAATCAAAAACATAAGAACAGAAGTGCTGAAATCCCTTCCAGGTGTTCTCTGCTGCTTAGCCAGCACACAACAGCTGGAAAACACTCTGAACAAAATACCTCCCAAACCCCCACCAGCTTTAGCCCCCTAGCTGTTTTCTTACTCTGAGTTGGACTCACCATTTACAGATATTACTCAAAGAAATACACATTTTCTCCCACTGTTTGCCACCTCTTTCCCCCTTAATGTAATACTTCAAAGCAGTTATTCTAAAAATTTCCCATGTGCTTTGACCTGCCTAGTACATTTTTCTGTCTCCAAGTAACAGTCCTGCATATTTTGGGGCCATTCACTGGTTTTTTTTGCAGGGTTTTTTTCCCAGAATGACAGAGATCTCTGATCTTTTCCCCTGAAATTCCAGCCTTCTGATAGGGGTAACAGATGTTTTTATGGGTTTTTATCACTTAGATTTGCTTCAGACAGCTTCAAGTCCACACAAGTTTGAAGGAATACCTACAACTTCTGTATCCCACTTAGAATAACAGGAAAACTTAGACTGAAATTGTATACTTTTTAATAATAGAAATATTTTTAAATTCGTGGAATATTAAATTAAAATGTAATTAATCCATAGTTCTCCTGATCAGTGTGATCATTGTTATCTGAGATAAAGTTAATTTTGTTCACAGTGGCTAGTACAGGGTTATGAAATCATGACATCCCTCCATATACAAAGTGGGAGGAAGAAGTAGGAATGGGGGGAACATTTGGAGTGATGACATTTGTCTTCCCAAGTCACCACTATGTCTGATGAGCCCTTGCTTTCCTGGAGGTGGCTGAACACCTGCCTGCCTGCGGGAAGCAGTGAACTGATTCCTTGACTTGTTTTCTTTGTTTATGCAACTTTTGCCTTTCCTGTTAAACTGTCTTTATCTCAACCCATGAGCTCTCCACCTTTTACCCTTCCCAACCTCTCCCCAGTCCTGCTGGTGGGACAGTGAGTTAATGCCTGTTAGGGGCTTGGCTGCTGGCTGGGCTTAAACCACAATACTTTTTCATGTAAATAGGTATGGGATAAGCATTGCAGAAAAACTTCAAACCATTTCTATTTTTCTCTGAAGTGACCCCAGATGTTATGGAAATATTTGAGGTATTTGCCTTATTGTGGTACCTTTGGTTCTCTGGGATTGAAACACACAGTCTTAAAATTCTCCAGGATATAGTTCTTATGCTATTCTAATCTCTTTTTAGGATCACCTCTAAACATATTAGTCCCAAAGTCATATAGAATTTACTGCAGGCTTAATATATTTTAAGAAGTCTATTATATCAGTGGGATATTCAAATACTGGACTGTTTAACCTCTGACCATGTTTTGGAAGGAAAATCCATCAGTTTACTTTTCTGAGTAATCCTCAAGTACACCTCAGGTTCTGTTTCTTTCTGTGCAGTCCTGGAAACACTGAAAGATATGATTGGGCAGAGCCTTTGGCCTGAAGGTTTTTCACATGTTCATCTTCTTCAGTTTTAGACTTCTGTAACAAATAGGATTTCTCTGAGGAATGGATTATGTTGCAATCTTTGCTAGGCACATTTTCCTTATATTAAATTTATATCTTTTATCCTTTTTTTTTTTTTTTGCTACAGTAAACACTATTGTCTTATGAACCCATAGAGAAGTGACTGCAGAGTTTTTTACTAGTAAAATTCCATGTAACATGTACTGAGACTGAGAGTTGAACTGCAGTAGGAAACAATACGTTGCAAAAACTTTTTTGTTTTGTTTTTTCTTGTTATGGTTCTTGCTTTAAGATATATTCTTTCTCCTTTGTTTGTGAACAATGAACTTCACCACCAATGTTGACAAGCAAATGTTCAGCAGCTCTACAGGAAGGATAAATAGGAAAAAAAAAAGCAGAAAACAACTACCTTCCTGCTGCTGTCAGTTATGAGTTATCGATTTCCAAGAAAATAATTAAATTATGACAGAAATATGTGCAAACAGAAAAAGAGCTGCTCTCCCCTTCCTCAGCCACAAAATATATTCCGTAGCATTTCTCCAGCACAATCTCAGCACTTACGGCCTGAAAGAAAATCACATACTTCTCCAAAGAGAATCAAGGTTTTAGTATAGCACAGTCAAATTAAAATGTCTGGACAATTACACTTTTTCATAGGAAAGCATGAACAATTTAATAGACAGACTTCTTTGTACTCATTACCCTGGGGCACACTGATCCTCTGCTGAAGTCCCTGGTCTCATCTACTGTAATTGCATGTGTCACAGCCTTCTTTTAACTTATTATGTATATTACTTGCATTGCTACAAGGAATTTGTGCTGTAGGAGCTGAGACTGGGCATCTCTTTGCCCAGTAGTTTTACATTTTAGTTCATATCAATGCTGCCAGAGCAGCAGAAAGTGGAAGAGGCAACTGGATGTCTTCTTTTAAATGTGCATCTGGACATATGCAGAAACCCTTGTAAAATTAGGCTGTGTTTTTTCTAGGTAAAATTTCAATTTTATTATATAGTCATTCCAGCCTTTCCTATGCCCAGAAAGGTTTTAGGTCTTTAGTCATGGACTAAAAATTGCAATACTGAAAGTGACTAGGATTCAGCATCTACAAATGTCTTTTCAGCTTAAGGAGTCATCTTCATTTGTATTTATTTCATGTCTCTCAAAAGTCATACCATGCCAGAATCTTGTATATTCATAATGAATCCAATAAAAACATATTTCTCCCATGCCTGAGTGCATTCATTCATGCTGACAGAAAGAATTTACTGATAAAGGAAAGAGAAGTGGAATGATTACTTTGAACAGAAGAATAGGTACCCTGCTTTGGTTTCTTTGTGTGGCTTATGCTCTGTCTTATGTTACTCTTCAAGCATCATGATGGAGACTTCTCCTGAGGTAGTTCAAAGGTGCTGGTGATCTTTATTTAGTCAAACCTGTAATCACACAGAATTCAGGTACTTTCAAACTGTTTAACTTACCCAACTCTGTAAGTGAGAAATGGTTTAAAAGTCATACATTTTTAAAATTGTATTGTAAAATTTTCAAAATCATACTGTCCACCCCAAAGACTTCATAGATAACCCTTGAAGTGGTAAAAGAACTCCAAAAACATTTTATGTTATCCAAAAGTATTTTCTTCTTAGCAGAGTAGAAATATTTTACTTTTTAAAAAGCTAGCTCAGTCATGTAACATCTAATGCTTACATACATTAAATTTGAGATTTTTAAAGCCTGAGAGAAAGACTCCGTATCATTGCCTAACCTGTTTGGTGACTAAGCTCTTACCAAAAATTGACTACATAAAGCTGTGCTTTTGCAAAGGCCCATCTGCTGTCTTTAAAAGGCAGAGCATCTGGGTTCCCATCTTTTGCTGCTTACCACCCCCGAGCTGGATGTTCCTCCATGTAGGTCCCCTGAGAAGGGCCCAATCTGGTAGTTTGCTTGCACATGCCTAATACATACAGATAGCTACAGACTTCACATAAGCCACATCAGTCTTGGCCATAATTAATTAGAAATGATGCTAGCAGGAAAGAAGAAGGGAGTGCTGCTGCTCTTTGTCTATTTTAATTGGATTTTAATTAGGCAAATTACCTGACTTCAAAAGAGCGAAGCACTGGAGCAACTCATGAGTATCATTATTATCATTATTATTGGTGGTGTATTTTGGTACGGTTTTTTTTGGTAGTGATCTTTTTTTCTGTTAGCAATATTGTCCTGTTAATGTAAGTCTGTTTTTCAGTTAATATATATTTCTGTCTCCCTCTTGTTAAACTTGATTAGTCTTGTTTACACTGAACACTGTAAGTGACAAATCCATAATAAAGCTCTTACAGGTCTATCCTACAGCAGCTTGGGTTAAAAATATTTGAGGATACACACAAGCAGCTTATCCTAACCTAGATACAGGTGGCAACAGAAGATTTGGAAAGGCTTTTCCTTTCAACCAGAACATAAAACAAAATGGGCACAGCCTGACACAGGAATGAGCAACTTGTGCCCTTTTATGTGTTTTCAAATCCAGATCATGATTATTATATTGATAATGGCAAGGAAAGTATTGAGAGCTGATCTGATCTGCGGAGGGTCCATGTGATTAGGAACCACCAGCTAAGCTGTGCTATAAATTCTGTGCCACATTACTAACAAAATGGTACTGATTCCACTTATAAAAACTCTATGCTGCTTGGATCAAAATATTCTATTCTATACTAATGATAAAATTCTGTTTGAAAAATAAAGCTTTAATGGTAGCTACCACTTAATGGCATCATCATTCTGCTCAGAGTCCCCAAAATCCTGTCTGTCCCCATTGTGTCAAGTGACTCACCTGTCTTTTACGTGGCTATAAGAAGGAACTTAAGATTCTGAAATGCTTTAAGAATTTCAAATACACTTTTCAAAAGGTTTCTGTTGTTCCAAAACTCTATTTGTGAATAGACAAGGAGGTGCATTGGTAGTTGTTATGTGTGTGGTACTCTGAAAAACAATATTAAATAAAAAGGAAATAAAATCAGCAGCAAAAACAAACCCTTTGACTTTAGCAGATTTAATTTGATGGTCTTTTTCATCATTGAAAAAATAACATTTTCTTTCTGGCTGCCTTCTAAGCAGATTCCAGAATCTGTCTCCCTGTTGCTATTTTTGTGACAGAAGACTTTCTGAATTGTATAATTCTTAAGTTCTGTGTCAATCACCTCATGTATTTCAATTCTAAACATAAATGTTAATGAGCTAATTGCACTGTTCAGAAGATCTTCTATTGAAAATAAATGTTCAGTAGTAGGTGTGCTACTTTCTGTGTTTTATAAATAAGCTTTAGAACTTAATCTAGACAACTCATTTCTATTTGTATATATAAATCTACCTGTTGTCGAGTGCATAACTGCTTAATAGTTCTTTTATTGTATTATTCAAGTATGCATTGCCAATAAAAATACTAATTAGGACATTAGCACTTAAACATTCCTTCTGTAAGTTAATGCTAAAATTTCCAAATATATTAGGTATCATTTTAGATGATAATCAAAATATGCTCTGCCACAAATTCATCTTTAATCTTTTATAATTTGTGGAATTTTGGGTAAATGTTATTGATTTATCTATTTTATTTCATGTTTGGATAGACTTCCTTCTGTTAATCCTGCAGTTTGTGAGGCTAAGACAAGCTAATCGTGCCAAATATCCAGCATGCAGATCTAGCTTTCCAAGTAAAAGAAGAGCAGGTGCCTGCACAAGAACTTCTTGCAGATGCAGTTATAGTTTATAAAAAATGTGAGTTCTGCTTATCATCAGTAACTGCCCAAAGAAGAGCAGCACTCAGCACAAACCTGCTTTACTGTATTACACAAGTATGCTCTTTGTTTTGGGGAGTCTCTGCAGAAACTGAGGTTTGTTGCAAAGAAACAAAGTCAAGTCTCAGTTATGTTCAGGATGTATGAAAATCTGCATTGCCAGTGAGCACATCTGTCCTCAACAGCTCTTGTGAAATGCCATGCACTTTTTGAAAACTGACTTCTGTATAGTAACCAGCACACACTGGATGTGGAGGGCAGTAGAAGCAGAAGGGGAAGTCGCATACAGGCAACAGGGATGACCTCATGAATACTTTTGGGGTTTTAGCACCAAAGGAAAGGAATAGCCTCTAATTCTCTTTCTTTGAGCTTGTGTTATGACAAGGTTTCTGGGTTACCAGATTTTCCCAAATTCTCTGCTTTCTGAAACAGTGCCATCCACATTACTTTGGTTCTATCCCTGCCATCCTGTCAGTCACTGGTGCAGTGCAGCATTGCAAAACACATACACTGGAAAATGTTCTTAATCTGAAACAATGGCCCACACAGTTATTAACTTCAGCGTGCTCAATGGGAATACAAAATGTTCTTTCCAGTTCACCCATTAATCCCAACTCTTTTAAATCAAGCACTGATGTACTTACCAGTTGCATAAACAGATTTTTTTCCCCCCAAGTCTTTGTTCTAGTCTTTGCTGTTCTGTGAGGGAACTTAGTGATGCAACAGTGATAAACTGTCTCTGCAAGATGATCATGCATATGATCAATCAGACTCAGCATGCTTATACCATGCTGTAGACATGGCTCATTAGCATGCTACTCTCAATGCCTAGTGAAGGAGTTACCAGATCCTCTTCTGCTATGTATCATTATCATTCCTTTTTAATTTACTAGCAATGCCTAATTACTCTTTCATAGAAGAAATTTTTCTAAATCACACTATTTTAGACTTGGTAATATTTTATCTTTGCTAGTATTTCATTTAAGTGCCCACTTATTCCCCCCTTATACCCCTTCTCCCCTGCCTGCTCACAGACACACACAAAAAACCAAAAACAAAAATAAAAAAATAAAGAAAAATTTAAAAAAATCCAAAAAAACCAAACAAACAAACAAAAAAAAAACCCCAAAAAAAACCCCCCCAAAAAAAAAAAAAACCAAAAAAAAAACCCCACACCCCAAACCAAATCAAAAAACCCACCACCAAAAACCACAAGTGTGAACTGTTTTGTTAAAGCTTGGTAGGGGCAGAAATCTTGAGGGAGGGATATGTCTGCAGGTGCTGTACACACACACAGCAGGGTATAGATAACCTGTCTGTACATAATTGGCAGATGCAACTTGGTACAGTTGGCAGTGAACTGGATTGTGGTTCTGGCTGAGCAGCCTGCAGCCTTAGAAGTGTTCTGCAGATTTTAGAGGACCACTAGGGTTTAGGAGTTGGAGAGGAGTAGACTTGTCTCTTTTTTGTCACCATTTTTGCTACTTGTACTCTATTTCCACCAGAACTTGCAAAACTAGTTATAGAGTGTTAGCAGTGAAGTTGTGACAAATAGATTATATGATATGGATGCTGGAATGCCCTTTCTCCTCCAGAAGCTGCTTTCACAAACTTGAGGCAAACAAGAGTCAGAGTGGCTGTTTCCTTGTTGACTTGTTACAGACTTACACCACTCCCTCTATCAAAGTGCAAAAGTTCCCTAATTTGTCATTTCCCACTTATCAGTATCTTCAAATATAACACTAACCACCAAATAAAAAACTGAGACAATACCCATCTCTGTGAACTCATGAGGAAAGCACTGCTCTGCTGAGATGTAGTTGCGGTTCAATCACCATCACATTTTTACCCTTGGGCCTTTTTTCCCAACATGCTATTTGAAGTCTTTTGTCTTGTAACCAATAATCACAGAGCCCAAATCAGCAATACCTGTGACACAGAACTTTGGTAGGATTTTTTGGGCCTCTCTTACATGGTCAAGGTTATAAACCACATAATTTTTACACTAGAGTGTTAGCCTGAAAGCAAGCTAGGGGAAATTTTTTAGTTGAAGTGCAAAAGTTGAGACATCTTTTCATTTCAGGTTGTGCTGCTATTTAGCATCAATATAGTTGTTATGCTTCTTGGATGCCATGATATTGACACACTGGTTTAGTTATACACTGAAACATTACTATGCTTGGAAACTTTGTTCTAAATTTTTGGCAGTTTTTCTCATCAGTGATGCAGAAATAAATGAGATGCTCCCAGCAGAAGCAAAACCATTGTATAGAACATAAAACTAGATTCATCGAAGAGCTGTGTCACTTATGTTCGTCTGAGATCCTTGATACATTTTTTGTTTATTATTTTAGCAGTATGTGTATTAGTATTATTAATTTTAAGAACTTGGTTATTGCTATGGATTGTACTATGAATATTACTGCTATCCTTCATAATGATCTATTATTTTTTCATCTTTGCTTAAACATAGCAAACTTCATCCTAGGAACCATCATTGGCGCGTTGTGATGTTAAAGAAAAGAAAAAAAAAGAACCTACTGATTAAGCAAGACATTTACAGTGACTGGTAACTGCTCTAGGTTCTTCAGTCCAGTGTTAATGTTCCCTTAAATTTGTGCTTGCTTGAAGACTATATGAGCTTTTTTCTGAAGCTAGGAGTGTTTTTATATGTTTTGCACTTCATTTTTAGAAGCCCATTGATTTTCAGGACATATCTTCCTCAATCTGTGCATCTCTAATTTGTGTCTTCTCCTCAATGGATTTAAAAATTTGTCCTGGTGTTTCACTGTTTCCAACAGATGAACTTACCCGATGACAATTCCGCTGACCTTTTTTAATGAATGTCTAAAACAGTGGTACATTGTACCCAGCTGTTAGTAACATGGACTTAGTGCTCTGTGTTCTTCTGGGGGTTTTTACTGATATTTTATACACCATGGATTTTAGCTATTACTAGCATTAGCAGATTAAGTAGAAGGAAAAAACACAGAAAACTACAGGTGTAAAACAGCTTATTTCATGGTGCAAGTCTCAGATGGGTTGTATAAGATCGCAAGACTTTAAGCAAGGTACTGTGTGTTGTACTAATAATAAAGTATGACATACTGTTGTATACAACTAAAATATCCTGGAAATTTTTCTATTCTTTAGTATGAATCAGTCTGAAATTGTCTCAAACCACCATGAGGATGACCTAATGCATACTCAAATTTGGCATACCCTACTGGAGAAAGTATGTACACATAGGGTTTTTTTAGAAGGATAATACACTTATAATTGATTTAAATTGCTTTTCAACAGCATCTGGGATACACTTTTTTCCTTCTCTATGTTTAATTTTCTAATTATTTTCATCTCTATTAAAGTGGTATGAATTCATCAGCTGCTACATTTACTGTTTATCTGTCACATCAATAAGTTAAAGCAGGTAAATGTTGCATTGTGCAGGCATGTTTTCTTCATTCCTTTTGTCAACACAAAGGCATGATCTTACGCTCAGACAAAATTTTTTAGTCAGCCAGTCCATAAGATATCTATGCTTTGAAGCATACAGACATTTTCACTTGACATTAATGCCACTCCAATTCTCCAGTGTTCTCTGTTGCTGCTGTGACAGATACGGCAGAAGTTGAACAAGAGCTGTGAAATGCAGTCACTGAACCATGGTGGACTTACTGGCTCAAGTCAAACTTCATCTCTGATCAAAATAAAGATGCTGGACACTGAGTTGCAGGAGCACATTTGCTTTTGTGGCTTTGTCAGAGTGGTAATTTCCATAGGATTAAGCTATTATATAGAAAATTCCTGCACAAGATTAGCAAAAGGTCATTGATGAGCAGCTAGGCATCTACATAGCCTGGCCCTTAAATGGAAAGGTAAAATGGAAGCACTATCTGTGTAGCTAATGTGTCTTAGCTACTCTGATGGGAAGCTCAGACATTGTGTGCTGAGGAAGGGAACTGAAGCTCTGTATTGAATAACTGTGCCTTTAAATATTTAACCAGGGGAGTGAAGATATTAATTGGAAAAGTAATATTGATTCCTCCACAGTCATAGAATAATAATTTGAAATATTTTTGTGAGATGTCTTTTCTTGTGTCTCTGTCTTTCTTTTGAGGAGTGTGTGTGTACCAGTTCCTCCCTGGACTTCTTCTATCATTTTTGAAATTACTTTTGCTGTTTGGTTTTCTTGCTTGGGACTTTTTCAGTCCAGTGAAAGGTACTGTGACATTGTTCTGTAAGAGTAGTTTTAAAGTTGTGATTTGTATTTTTTTAGATATTAGTCATGGGGCTCTGACTAGAAAGAAAGAAAAGTGTAAATTGACATATGGCAGAATTTTTTTTTTTTTTTTTTTTAAGATAAACTCTGCTTGTTCCCTCCTGGAATTCATTATGCAGAAAAGATCTGGTCTCTTTAATCATCTGTAGAGATGGTTTTTTCTAATTTAGTACCACTTAAGCATGATATTACTAGTGTCCTTACACTGCAGAAACTTACTCACAGTTGATGATGTTAAAATAGTGGCTTTTTTAATGGAATTGAAGATTTGTTGTACTTATAAATTGAGAATCAGTTTCAATTGTCAAGGCTTCCTTTCTTACTAAGACCATTTTTCTAATAAACAGAACTCAAGAACTAGTTCTGTTTACTGATTGTGTGATATGGGTGACAGATACTCTCTGGGTAATGGGAGATGTTTCTCTAATCCTGTAGTAGAAACAAACAGTATTGGAGGGCCAGCAGTGCAAGCAGAAATATTTGTTACTGCTTCTTGGGTATTCACTTCATTACTTCCATGTTATGCTGAGATTTCTGTATCCAGTCACCCTGGCTGCTCATTTGTCTTGCTGTGTGATAGAGGAGCTCTGTGAGTACATGAACCAGCGCAGAGTTGTCTTAAAACTGAGGAATTTTTCTGGTCTTACTGCTTTCCCAGAAACTGGAGGGTAGTTCTCTCCCCCTGCCTCTCCCTCTCTTGCCTGTATTGTCATGCTTAATCAGGTTCAAAAATGTATGGAAACCAAAACTTTTTGCCTTCCTTTTTCCTCTAGGCAACCTGTCAGCTCAAAATGCACCATCAGTCTTGCCCCCTCAGCAGACCCTTCATCTCCTGGCAGTGTGTCAGAGATAGGGCAGAACCATTTGTTACAGCCCCTGAAACCTTCACCTTCCAGTGAAAATCTCTACTCTGCCTTCACCAGTGATGGTGCCCTCTCAGTACCGAGCCTTTTGGTGCCAGGCTGAGGAAAGTGTCCAAATGCAATCAATATAATTAGCAATGGAAATGAGTAATTGACTTCAAAACGCTTGATTTTTAATACCTGGTGTCAGGTAGCCTTGGGGTCCCCCGCTTATGCTTGGAGGCTGGTAAGGATGTTGTTTGCAACTGGATTTGTAGCTTCTTACTCAGGGGGAGTGTGAGGTGATTGAAGGAATGAAACCCCAAGGACAACACAAGAGAGTGCAGTGGGGTGGTGGCAGCAAAGTTCTGCTGACCTGGGAAAGGTGTTGGCTCAGAGGAAAAGAGGCAAATGAGATCGAGGGTTTGGAAATCTGAAGTGAGACTGAGGAAGGGGCAAAGCAGGTTTGATGTTAGCAGATAAGTGAAATGGTTGGAAGTTTCCAAAGACTTGGGAGTCTTAGTCCTTTTAGACTTCCTAACTAGTTTGGCTGTTTCTGTCAATGGTGTTTTTAACAGTAAAAGGTAAAAAATGGCTCATGTTCTTTAATTGTGAATTATCCTGGAAGGAAGAGTCAGTGTAAGAGCATGAAATGGTGGGAGTAGTAAATTTTTCATGTACTCAAGTTTCCCAACTTGTGGGTTGCTTGTTATTAGTATGTTATCAAATAATTTCTCAGGCACAGCTCTGATTTATTCAGTAGGGAGGGCTTTTTTTGCTTGTCATTAAGGGGATGATTCCTCTACTTTCCTGAACTTAGCTGTTCTAGGTTTTTTCCCCCCTTGCACCTCTTTTTGAAAAGCTTTGCCATAGACAATTTGAATATATCAATTCTAATGTGTAGTTTTGCTGAAACTGGAGAAGTGCATACAGAAAATGGAAACAGACTTTAAGGAAGAATTTTCTGTAGAGGTTTTTTTTTTTAAGGAACTGTTTCAGGCATTTTGGAGCTACTTGAATCATCTCCCTGCATCTAGAGTTGTGCAGTACCATTTAATAATTGGGTACTTTTGCCAGTATTTGGCTTTCCTATAGATTGCAACTTTATAGTTGGGTTATGTCCTGGAGAGGAGCAGTGCAAACTTGGCCTCCTGTCTGGAGGTGCTGGAGGGAGTCTCTTCACTCCATATATTCACTCGGTACTCCTTGGTCTGCACTTTGAGACTTACTCTTGTGTGTCATGACTGCATTTCACCCTTCCAACTTCAAGTTGCTAAGTTGAGTATGAGTAACTGAGTATGCCCTGCTGTAGTTGCTTTCTCTTCCACAACCGTGGTGGCCTGGTTTTTGGACAGACGGCACGGCTACCACATTCTAGTGTGTGGAGCTCGGGCAGTTAACACTACTACACCAATATGGTCGATCGTTAAAAGCGTTTATTAATTGAAACATGCAGTTTAAATACTATCTGGTCTTTCCCTACGTCAGAGGGGTATTACTACATTTCCTTGGGGGAGAATGGAAAAGTGCTGGCATTGTTCAAGAGGGGAACTGGTGTCCTTGAGATAGCTTATCTCTAGGTTGGTGTGTGCCTGTCCCTTCCGTGACAATCCGACTTTCTTCCGGACCGCCTGTCCCTCTGCAGTCCACATCCGTCCCATATCTCCCCCACACCCTGCTTGGCTCTTGGTGTGTAACACCTTTACTCCTTCCTTGTCTGTTTTTTGTTTTGTCTTTTTGGGTTTGGTTTCTGCTGCTTGGATCTGTTTCATGTAGCCCATCCTCACCTGCCACCTTGTATTCCCTCCTATCCCATGGTTCAGCTCAGCTGCTCTTAGCACACCTTTAGAAGTTTGGGTTCTCGTGTTAGGTGCTCTCTGCTGTTAAACTCACTGTAACGAGCACTCATTTTCCCTAAACCTTTAGAGTAACTTTCAGGACTAGTCAGTGGAATGGCACAAACTGGGGAGACTTAGCAAGGCCCATCAATAATTTTACTTTAGCATATATTAGGCAACGTGAGACTGGTAGGGGGGTAATCTTCCTAGTGAAAGAGTGAGGAAGATCATGAATAAACTTAAGCTTGCTCCACTTAAGAGAAGGTAACAGAGCATTACATGATTGGACCTTAGCTAAACATAACTGCAAATTAGTACCTTTAAAAGTTAGAGATACAACAAGACGTAGCTTATTCTACTGGTATTAACACAAAAAAGAAACTGGAGGGATAAAAGTCATAACTCTTTCCTACCAAAGCTCTAAGAGCTATTTGAGTATGTAGACTCCACCTTATAGTCTTCTAATTAGTTTTGACCAGCCTTTACACGAGTACAATAATTATCTGTATGGATTAAAACACATTTCTTGGGCTCATTACAAATAAGAGGAACCTAAGAATAGACAGAGGTCTTTGGCAAAACTGAAAGAATAGAAGATATATTTTAGGGGTTTAAAGGAAAAGAGAATCTGGGCTGTGTTTTCATAAAAGTATTTAATATAATTTTGTTTGTAATAACTGTGAAGAATTTAGTAACTATTCACTCTAATATATGAATAATAATATTTACCTACATAAAGTTCATCCATCCTGAGAAATAGCAAACTATTTTTCCTCTCTGATAGTCAATTACCATGGTCATGGTCAAGGATATGTATTTTCAGAGTTTTTCAAGCCTGTAACGGTACTACAAGCACCTTTTTTTTTTTTTAATGCTAGTAGGCTTATCTATCTGTCTTTGGCCTCAAGCATTTCTTTTTGCTGACAGTGGAAGGTTAAGATCTTAGGCAGAGAAGCAAAAGTCTGATTTAAGCTCATGTAGTTTTGGTGAAAGCTAGAAACTCAATATCTTCTGTGATGTATAGAGTATTATAGCATTATCTACCAAAGTAAAATTGAAAACACTGTGTAAATATCTTTGCCCCTAGCCTGTAAAAGTGCCTTTTTTGTAATGGAAGATTGAAACTCATTTGAGGAATTGCTTGAATATTCTGATAAATATATATATCTTTCAGAACTTTGAATTACCAAGAACAACAACACCAAAAATAGGTTGTCTTCAACTTTGGACCAGAATGCTACTATAATTTAAATCATATTTTTAGAAATGTTGGATATATTTTTGCAGTGTAAGACTAAATTTCTCCCACTACAAGAAAAATGTTTTCATTAGTAAAGTAGGCACAGCAGATATAATTTATGTTGTGTAAGTATAAAAGAGAATACTGCTACATCTTTATTCATGGAGCTGTTTTGTGAGAACTCAGTAATATGAGCTCCAGACAGGAATTAAGGGGGTTCTGTTACAAAGGTTAAGCTGTCTCCAGTTTTCTTTTCATCAGTGGACCACTCAGATAGTCCTTGCACAGAGTCCTTGAGTAGCCCATCTGCAAAGCGAAATTGTCAAAATGTTCACCTTGACAAGTTCAGAGATCTCTGAGTGAAAAAAAAACTATCTAAATGCAGTATAAATTCTGCTGGTTTTTTGGTTATATATTCCCGTTAAACTAACTACCATACTCCAGGGAGACTCCACCTGAGCATGTGTCTATTCTAAATCAAGAAATATATCATAATTTAGGCAATAGTACATTCTAGTGTGTTTACAAAATTCTTTTACAAGGATGGCATTGGACTACATAAAAGACAGAGAACTGAGCTTGGGATTTTTGTTTTGACATAAACTTGACAGAAGAAAGTTAGTTTATTCTTCTGTGTGGCAGTATCTCCTGTGTTGAGATGTCTGAAAAGAGTGGTGATGCAGTTCCTGGGCTAGGTTCTTTATCAGATTGAAGACTAGTGTATGAAACAACTATATTGTGCTTGTTCTGTATTTTCAAAACAGTATTGTGAAGGTTTGTTTATTCTCTCAAATAGATTTTTGCCACATGTTCACAAAATTCCTTTTATTTTCTAGTCAGTGTTTTCTCTAGTGATTGCTTTCATTATGACTATATTATATTATATGATATTATAACTAGAGTTCAAGCATTTTTTAGTTTGGAGGCTTATTGACCTTGTGCCTGATACATTCCAGTGATATCCTAAACATTCAGAAAAATAATATTCACTTGAAGCTTTGTAGCTGTCTTCTTTACCATGATACCTAACTGGCACTTCAGTTTGCTATAGGATAAAACAAAGATTCCCTTTCCTCAGCAGACAAAAAGTCCAAGACCTTCATCTAATGTCGTTTTGAAAGTCATTTTCAATAAAATGTGTAGAAGGGACTGAATCATCTCCTCCAGTTTTACACTGTTCCAACTCACTTGATTTAAATTGTGTTTCATTAGAATAATATGGAAGTTCTCCTTTAGTGATTTTGATTACAAATTTAGTCTGGCTCAAATAAACATCTGAAAATTCATAATTGCACTGAAATGCTCCAAAAGAACTGAAGAGGACTAAATATAATGCATAATATTAAAGCAATCCTGGGTAAACAGCATTTACGTGACAAAATGCTGGATACAGCATTTTGATATAATGACCAGAAGCAGAGATGTTGGATACAATGATTAAGTATACAGAAAATAACCCAAGCATTATTTTAAGCTGAGATAACATGGGGATTTTTATGACCAAACTGGCTAAAAATCAAAGTTCTGAATTAGCCCTACAAGAGTATCAAAATAAGATTTGATGTAAATTACAGTAAAATTTGGTGGGCATGTATGAAATGAATATTATTCCTGTAAAAGATTTCTGGGCTGAGCCTCAATAAATGATAATAAATTTGTGGTCTCAAAATGCATTGGAAGAAAGTAAAACAAATGTTTTAGATTGCCTAAACTTCATTTACAGACATATGCATAATCTCATAGAATAATTTCTTGTAACATTTCTCACTATATCGTGTTCAAATTGCTTACATAGTCTTGGGCAACCCTTCTTCATTTTCTTTAACAAAACCACAATGATTGAGCCAATAAAAACATTTATGTTAGCACTGTTATGAATCTCATTGCCAGATGTTTTCTAATGTCTCAGGACAAAATGTCTTTATCAGATAGAAAAAATGAAATGTTTCACAAGAAGACTTAAAAAGTAGAAGTTGCTGTAGAAATGTTGATTATCTTTCTTCCTTGGCCACACCACTCTGTAAAGTGACCTCTCACTGTACCTGGCAAGAGGGAGGTGCTACACAAATCTTATCTCCACAAGTGACTTCTGTAAAAACACTGTGTTAAATACCCACTTCTGTTCAGGTAGAGGTGTTAGCTGTTCTTCCACCTGACAAAGCACTCATGGTGATCTAAAATATTTTAAGGGATATTTAAAAAGATGTTTAATACTAGGTAATAACCATAAGGGAGCCACGATCTAGCTCTCTCACAGGATTTTTTAAGCATTTTGATGTTAAAGCTAAGGTGAAATACACTGTACTTCAGGTTCACTAGTCAGGAACAAGCCAATGATATGAGCTGCCTGGTAAGAGGTATTGACACGGACTGCAAATATCTCTTTTTCCCTTGGGCATTTTTTCTTCCCAAAAGTTAAGGGCTTGGTCAGTTACAATCAAGGCAATGCAGTACTTTTCATCTGATGAGCAAGTGAAGAGTTAGCAGGTCTTTTCAGAAACCAGTGAAAGATTACTTGGTAATTTCTGTTCTTCTGAAGAAGCTGGGCTTTTTACATCAGTCCTCACACTTCTTTGATCACCTCCACAATCGGTTTGTGAGGAGATTCATTTCTGTATGCTATATTTGGCTTCATTTTAGCAGAAAAAGCATGCGTTTTACCTAACTTGATTGCAGGTAAAAGCCTTATTTGCAAAAATAATTTCTTAGATTTTACAAAGCAAAAAGTCTGTGCCTAACTTCTAGGGAAATCCTGTGAGTATCCTGCATTACACTTTCTCTTCATAGTCTGAATAGGGCAGGGGGACAGGGATGGGACAGGGAATTTTTACAGAGCTTCTGTATGTCCAGCTTCTATTTAATGGAAACCAGGGCACTTCAGAAAGACAAAGACAGATGGAGAGCAAATCCACATAGATTTGTAGCACATGCCAGGTTTTCACCCAGATCTAGAAGCTAGAAAGTGCTTTAAAATCCAGGTGCTTATTAGTAGTGCTAGAGACTAAAATGTAACAAGACTGCTGGCCTGTATAATCATTTGCATTTGGATGCATGCAGCTCTGAGATTCCCACCAGCATTGTTATTATATATCTGGATTGGGAGGAGGTTGTACCTCTGGTACAACTCAGGTATGTATCTCAGGTATGAGTGGTACTGAGAGGCAGGAGGCCAGGACACACCCTGATGTTTCCCCATCTACATCGTTTCCCAAGACATAATATTTAACCAGGAAGATTTGCTTTTGTCTCTTGTGCACCTGTTAAAAAAGAAGTGACCCCAGATTCCTGATGAAGAAGTAGGGAGATGCTCAGCCTGAAACTACTTGCCCTGGTTATACATTGGGAAAAGGCAGTCTTATCTAAAGTAGAAAATTTAGAGAGTTTGGCATGGCAAGTTTGAGACAGGAGACTTACTTTCATACAAGCTGGAAAAGGCTGGGAAATAATTCTATTTTAAGAAAAAGTAAGAAGCAAGACTTTGAAATTTAGCCTTGTGTATAATACCAAATGAGAAGCAGATCAATTTATTGACTAAAGTAATCTTGTAATTTTGTTTCTCTTTTTTGACAGCTTGAAGCCTGCTAATTTCTTGACAGCCAAAAATTTCAATATCCCTGCCATATTATCAGATATTCATTGGCCTAAAAATTCAATAGTATTTTGTTTAAAGGATGCTACAAACAGTGGTTGGAATTTTATACAGTCATTAATATGTTTAAATATGCTTTGGAATAATCCTATTTATTGTAAAAAGCTTTATATGATATTTTCATAAGTTTTTCTATTGTAGCAGCTTGGTCATCTTGCGTTAAATATTGTTATTTAGCTGTCATGATGTTTTTGCTTCACATAAGAAGTGAGAAAAAGCTCATTCACAGTTCTCCTGTGTATGAAGTATCATCATAATGAACAGGGTTATCTTTAATATCTGATGTTACTGTCAGACTTCAAATACAATACATTTTATGTTGTTGGCTCTAGTATCAGCCCTGGAAAGGTACTTTTTATTCTCATTACATGATTTTACATGCTTATAATTTCTCATAAGGCTTTTTAAATTTCTCTTCAAAATAGATTATATTTTTTACAAGAATTATGCTAGTTAACATGAATCTCTGGGGTAACTCTTCATATTCAGTAGTGCAACAAAGTTTTTTTTTAAATTTCATATGCAGATACGCATAATTTTGTTGTCTACATCTAGTATTAGTAAAAGGTCTACTCTCTCCTAAAAGAAAGATCCAAAATTACTATTAGTGGAAATCCAGCAGAGGAATTATACCAAGAAAAAAAAAGATTTAAATGTGAACATTTGAACAGGTGCCCAGGAGGAAGAGCAGGATTTTTTGTAACATCATTGTTATAAATATATGGTTTAATTTGAGGATTTTTATTAAGAAACATGTTATTTTTGTATGAAATAAAGTGTATCCAGACATACCCCCTTGTACAGAAATCAATGTGTGGGCGGGCAGGCAGCTGGCATGCCCCTTGATAGAACAATAAGGAATGCATCTCCACATCAGTGTGGGGTGGACTGCTACCAGGGAGAAGCTGATAACGCCAAATGGCAGGAACCAGCACCCAGATAACAATCACAAGCACCCATTAGAGTCCATTCATCCCACTGAACCGACAGAAAATCCAATCACTCCACCTTCCTGGAATTCTGAGAAACCAGAAACCAAGACATGTTTGCATGGCGAGAACTTCAGTAATAATTCATGGACAGATTCAGAGATGAGACCAGATTTACCGGAATTCTGTTCTACATACACACCAGGTGGGTGGAAAGCCCATCTGCATATTCAAAGAAGGAACTGGACAACAACCTAGCCTCAAGGCACAAAATCCCTATAAAACTGGCCTTCAAGAGATGGCTGGTGTGAACCAGGGCAGGGGCTACAGTCCGGTGAGACTGTGTCCTAATTTTCAGTTCACCCAGATCTGATTCCCGGGGTCAGAGCTGTCGGATTGATTGTGGCTCTTTCTCGATTTCTCATTTTGTAATTTTATTTTTCCAATAAATTTCTTAATTGAAAATATTGGAGAAATTGTCATTTATAACAATCACTAAATTTCAGAGCAGTAGGTTTTAACTCTTTGTCAATTTTCAAATTCTCATGGACTGGCATCAACTCACAAAACAAGCTGAGGAATTGCCTCACATCTAAGCAAAAATCACAGAAGCTACAACATAGCAAAGATGTGCAAATGCCTGGGCAGGCTTTATCTAGGTCTACCTTTCCTAGCCAAATGCTAGGCAGAGACCCTGCAGAGCCATTTGACAATGTCTGCCCTGCCACCTCGAGTTCCTGTATCACCCAAAATTTCAAGTTACAGTTCTCAGTAATCAAACCCTGCGTGTACCTGAATTGTGGTGGTACAAGACCTGACTCCAAGGTTGTGCAATGAGGGGCTTGAACTCTGAGGATGAAGAAGGAAAAACAACAACAAAAAATTCTCCCTGAGCTAATGCATGGAATTACAAATAGGGCTGTGAGATAAAATGGATCTGAGTGGGATACTAGCTAAATCATTTGAGGTTTGGATGGGAATTGATCTTTTGGTAAGTCAGGAAAGCACAAACACATTCTTAACAATAAAGAACCTGGACCTGACATCTGAGTCAACAATGAGCAAATGGATGATAAGCAGGGCAGGTTAGCCCAAGGCAACCATGTGGAATCTGTGAATGTTGGGGTATGTTTGGATCACAGAAACTAGTAATCCTGTAGCCTGGTCATCCTGGAAATACAACATAAAGCTACAATATAATCTTTGTGTAGATTGTGTGATTTAAAGGCACGTGAACCTTGCACCAATCATAATTTCAAAGCTATTTTGAAGTTTAAATGTATATGTAAAGAACAAATATACTTACTGAATTAATTCCATTCCCACCTCCCCCCCCCCCCCCCCCCCCCCCGCCAAGTGTAGCTCTGTGTGTTCTATAATAAGCTAAGGAGGCAGCTAAGACTATAATCATGTTTACCTTCACCATTAAAACACCACTTAGTATTTTCTATCCAAATCTTGTAAATTTTCTCTAGAAGTTTACGGAAAACCGCAGTGTTTTACCACATTTTGTAGCCATTTTATTTGGGGACTTTCAGCAGATACTGGTGTTGGCCAGAAACTTAACACTTGGAAGGGGAATTTCATTGAAACAACAAAAAGATTTTTTCAAATCTTTCAAATATTTGGTTCAGGTGTTTGTTAGTGTTAAGCAATTGAACTACCTTTATTTATTAAACTACTTCCATTTCAGAGAAGTACACACCTCATGCTAATATTAATCTTCCTTCCCCATGAGATACCCTTTGTTAAGTACCCCAGCCTAGTAAAAGGAAAAAATTACCATCTGTATGCTTTCCACTGATAAACTGAAGAAAGCAGAAGCTGCCTTCTGAGAATACAAAGGAAAAATTTGGTCAAGGACACAGGGGAAGGAGCAGATAACTCTCTGGTTGGACACTTTTGTCCAGGCAGAAGATACAAGCTCCAGATTTCCTATATATGATATGATTTCATGCCTAGTGGAAACTTATTTACAATTTGCTAATGCATTGCAGCTATAGAATAAGTAGAAAATTGTGTAAGTACTAGCATTATTGCAATTAAAAAATGCACATAGTGATTATTTGGGAACAAAATAGCATGGTCTTGGATTTTTTGGTTGTAAGTAGGAACTACAGAGTATTTTGGGGGTGGGGGTAGATACTTTAGGAGAAATCAAGTGCAACAGAGAGTATTTACAATGTGCTGATTAAAACAAAAGAACTTCAAGAAAACATGATTTATTCAAAAGGGAGTAAGTCAGCATTATTTGTATTTTCAAAGTTTCTGGACTGTAAAGTGAGTATTAATCTGTATTTCACTGAATGTGTGCTCCTAGTTTCTTTTTATGATTTCTTTCATAGGACCAACGATATTTCAAATTGTATGTAAATGTGTTAGAAAATTAATTGGGATGACTTTTGTAATGAACCCAATGAACCCATGGTTCCAGACTACAGAGGAGTGATAGGAAATATGTCCTGTAAAATAACAGGCACCATTACTTAATATGGTTGTGCATATTGAAGGTGTTCATCACTGCTGTGATGGTTTGATTACCAGCTTTATTGTTTTCAGCAGACACAAATATAATGTCACAAATCATTAAGAGATTGCATAAAAACAACTGTGTTATGTGCAGCTTTTAGGTAGAGCTCATTGATTATGAGGATACAAAATATTATTCTGGTTGTGTGGAATCATGTGGGGCAAAAAAAGCACTGAGGGATTTGTGGAAGCAAAAGGAGTCTGCTTTTGACCTGGATTCTGCAATGTCACGGAAAATCAGTGTTGGCAAAGTTGACATTAATGACCATGTGGCTGTCACAGCCTGACTTGCGTCTTCTGCACTGCTTTTTCCCATCTTCTGTGCTACCATTTCCTCAGGGCAGTTCTAAAACCCACATTCCATTTCATCACAGCTCTCCTTGGAGCCTTTGGAGGAAGAGAAAGTCTGAAACTAGGAAGCATTCTTGAATTTATGCAAGAATGTTCACATTCAACTTCTCATGGAGGTTTTGCACTGCTAATAGAGACTTTTGTTTTAAGATAAACCCTTCTCAGGCACTGCATTACATGAATCCCTCAATAGAGGCTTACATCATAGTTTTATGAAAACCAGATAAGACATACAGAGATTCTGAATAATGCGTTTTGGTAGGCCTTTGTTACAGTCTTTAATGGGGCACCAAGATTTTCCCCTTTAGCTCTCCCACAAAATCTCTGTTACTCAGTTGGTTGCATCTCCTGAAACATTTGGACTAGCTGATTATTTTCCACTCTCCTTCCTTCTGTTTTTTCAGCTCCTTGGTTTCTTTATGAAAGGAAAAATGGAAGTCTTATTTTAAGCGAGTTTTGTGTTGAGGGAGAACAGATTATCATCATTCCCACTGACACAACTTCTTTCTTTTCCATTCATGATGCTTTCTCCACTGTCACAATTGGATTAGTTTCACTGATTTATCTTGTTTACCGTGCCTTCTGTAACTGGCTGACTATAATTCTGTCCACCATTGTACCAATTGCATTAATTGTTTATACCGTTACAGAAAATATCGTGAGAACAGAATAAATGAATTAGTCCATGATGCCATTACAGCTACAACATTGTATCAGTCTTCTGAAATATTAATAGACTTTTATGAGACAAGGAGGGCTGGAGCCAGTAAAAACCTCCTGCACATGAAAATTTGGATAATCATGGCCATATGGAATTCTGCTCCCTTATCCTTGTAGCAATGCCATAGTCATGGCTGATCTCAATTTTTAACATTTACAATGAACTTTTAAATTAGCACTAACAGAGGAATCCTCTAGCTCATTTGTTAGTTAGAAGCACAGCTTCTGGCTAGTACTAGGTTGAAAATAATTGATTTACATTTCAAAGCGGTAGATTGAATACACAAAGAATTATTTGAATTATTACACAAAGATGATCTAGTCAAATAATCTTATTACAAGGGTGATATTGTAAAATTTATCCTTAATAGGTTGTACAAAACCCAAAAGTTAAGGGGCTATTTTCACATTATGAAATTCACTGCAATATTTGTTATTCAAACCTGCTTTGCTGACAATATTTTTTAATATAAAAGGTGTTCTGCAGGCTTTTTTCAAAGCTGAATGTTCCAAGAGACACAGTTTTGAGAGAAGGGCATACCTGTGCTTTTACACTTGCAAAAGTAAGTCTGTAGCTAGTAAAGCTTTTGCCATCATTCAAATTGGTTTTGTCATCAGTTATTTTTAATAGACCATTTTTCCAATTATTGTCCCCCAGACTTACAATGGTCTTATTTAACAGCTCTTCAGGCTTGTGTACTTTGAGCAACCAAAGATTTCACACATTCTGTGCTTTAATTAAAATATATTTCCTCCAGACTTCAGGGATCTGACCTTGTCTTTCGTAAAAGTTTTGTTCTCTTCTCACAACATCCCCAACACATCGAGTGCCCACTCAAAGGTCACAACCATCACAGCCAACAGCGCATGGAGCTTAGGCTTAGCCAAGACTTTTTCCTGACCATCTCTTGGATCTTAATGCCTAGAGCTAGTAAGGCTCTCAGTGCTGGGGAGAGCAGCTGACAACAGCACAGGCAGTGAGATGTCCTTTTTTGCCTGCTTACGTTCTGCAATTTAGCAGAACAAAGACGTGGATTTTTCCTAGGGGGTAGGTTGCAAGGTCTGAAAATTCATTGTGTGCCTGTCAGGTACAAGAAATGAAGATTTGCTGGTGAAATTAAGAGGGTTTAAAAATGAGGAGGTTGTGATAAGGCCTAATTGGATAATGTTCTGTTCTGATTTTTATCATGATGCTTGATTTAGTCAATTACTTTTTTATTAGACTGAAATAATGATGATTTTAATATGTTGTATCATAGGATACTTGTGTTGTCAAGATTTGCTCTCAAAAGGAACATTGAAATGCCAAGTGTGATTTTAAATAGGTCTAGGAAGTTAATTTAAAGTCTAGTTATAAACCTGAAAGCAGCTGAGTTAAAAAAAGTTTTGTAGGTTACCTCTTACCTTACTGAGAGCATGGGCATAACTGGCAGAGCAATTAATTGCACTTAAAGACTACTTCCAAGCACTTCTTTTTTCTAAGGTAAATTTAGAAATATGCAGGAGGTGTAGCATAATCAGTGCAGTAGCACTGTGGCCTTTTATATGATAAGAAAGGGACTTCATCATGCAAAAACCCATGATTAACACTGAAATAAGTTTAGGAGCCTAGCCAGCTAAGGGGCTGTCAGTAATCAACAACACAGCACCTCTTTAGATATTTGTTCTGTTCCAAAGAAGACTCTTACTGACTAATGGGAAGTTTAAACAGCCCTTCAATCACTTGCTTCACAGTTATGTGTAGCTGGCATTAAAAACATGTTTAGTTTTGTTGGGTTGGGTTTTCTTTTACATTTTGGTGAGAGTTTGGATCATAGAAATTGAGAAACCTGAAGAAAACCTTACATCTTAGCAGCCACTGCAGACCCTGGAGTCTGGATACATGAAATACCATTATCAGAATTTAGTGAAATTTCAGAAGTCAGATATATCAAACGTTTTGTCTAAAGCTTGTTGCAGTGACAAATTGTTGCACTCACTCACTTTTTCAGGCAAACTCAGATTTAAGGCTATTTAATGTGATTCAAATGCCTGGGCACAAAATTCAATTCAGGTTTAATTATACCACTCACCTGAGGCTTGTTATGGATGTATGTAAGTGTTTGTACAGGGGAAGAAGAGCAAAACTGTGTTAACCAATTAGTGGTTTGGGCTTCTAAAGTTGTTGAATGTTTTCTATTTTTACTGAAGTGTTGCCAGACTGAGTTTGTTTACTCTCATTTTGGACAAGATCCTTCCTTTAACTAACAAAATTTTAAAAAGATTTTCTCTTTTTTTTATTCTCTACATCTGACCACACACCTCATTTATTTTTAATCCATTGCTCTCTTGAATTGAAAACTTATAAAAGTGCTCATATGAGGTGCTTGGAATTCAGATTTTCTGCTTTATTTGCAAAGCAAATAGAATACGTGATCTTCCCACGACCCTGTCAACAGCACTTATAAACTTCATTTTTTTCTCCAGAAAATACGCCCTTACAGATCAATGTTTCTTGCTTATTTTTTTTTCTTTTTGTTCATTGTGTTCTTTCAAATTTGTTTACCAAAAGAATAATTAGCAACATATCGTCCTCAGTGATT
This sequence comes from Acrocephalus scirpaceus scirpaceus, assembly GCA_910950805.1. Classification (NCBI taxonomy): domain Eukaryota; kingdom Metazoa; phylum Chordata; class Aves; order Passeriformes; family Sylviidae; genus Acrocephalus; species Acrocephalus scirpaceus. The sequence continues at coordinate 66,652,539 of OU383775.1, read as the reverse complement.
GTTGGTATGTTTAAATGCATGTAAACTGGTGATAATTTTTGCTTCCTCTGGTCTGAGCAAAAGAGATTGCATTTCAAGGGCCCTCAGTCTTCTCACATTCTCTCACACTCATTCTGAACTTCTGGTTTCATTTTTTCTTATTTGAATTGGTTCACAATTATTCTGATATATGAAATTTATGAATTAGTATAAAAATATTGCATGCCATAATTTTGTATTTTGCAACAAAAAGGAAACTTGAAAAGGAAGCCATTTTTTATCTTCACACTTCTTCCACATATGTTATTCTGTTTTTACAGGTATTATAGATCTGAAACTCTTGAACTTTTAAAATGACCCTACAGAATTTACTGTCATGACACAGTAGAAAGTTATCTTCATGGTCACTGAATCTAATAATGTCAAATGCAACCTTCATAAGTTTATAAAATCATTTAAGAATTTCTTACCTCTCCAATGCTACCTGAAGCGTGGCTATGCGGCTTCATCCTTCAGATTATTAGAAATCTTTTTATATGAATTTACTTAAATATATCTATAGACAGATTGTTCCTGTTAACATTGCTTTTTAGGAGTTCTTTACTTGGCTATTTACCTTCCATTGACTTTAAGGTGAATAACCTTATACTGACAATTTGTATTTTTCTGAGCTAAGATGAGCAACTCTTGTGGGCTCCTTACTATAGTTCCTTTAATATCACTCAGGTTGCTCTTTTATTTCACCCAGTTTCAGATAAAAGAGGGTTTTTTTCAAGATAAAAGAGATTTTTTTTCAAGAACACATAACCAAAATTTTGCACAGTATTCTTTCCAAAGTATCTGGGCTTCCTGTTGTCATTTTTCATCACTGTGTCATTGGTGGCACGTGGATTTCTGAAATATAACTAGCAGATAATTTTCTTTCATCATCATTTCCAGCTGATAGGTTTCCTACCTAACTACACCACTTTTCATCACTCTAGCACTCACTGTTTTCTTGCTCTTCCTGTCTGTTCTGAGTCTACTGAGTTCTGACATTACCTCTTAACAGTCTGTCAACAGCAATTTCTCTGTGCCAACCTCATTTATGAAAGCACCATATAAAGTGGTCTGAAAGTCAGTTTCAGAGGAGTATCACCATCAATATTACTCCAACCCACCTCCAGTGTCTGTCTAAGCCCCTTTCAAACTCCCAAATGTTAAGACTTATTCTAATAAGTAACTTATCCTGGTTTGTTGGTTGGCTTTATTTTTGGTTTGTTGTTTGGGTTTTTTCCTGCCTAGTTGTGTTCTGAACTCTCTATATACATGTTATTTTCCTCTTCCTTTTTCTTTTTCCAGCAAGATTAATGGATGCTACTGGCTTCTGTGCAGCTCTGCAGCTGTTCCATTTCCTCTGCCTCCTTTGAGCACACCAGAGTGCATGCTCTGTGTCCCAGCATGGGTGCATGACCTACAGTTCCAGGGGGCTAGTACAGGCTAACCTGTTATCTTCAGGGTTGTATGAACCCCTGCTGAATCCAAGGCTTTAATGTGGCCCTCGTTCATAAAAGACCTTTACTGGTATAAATAGGTGAGTTACTCGTAACATTAGAAAGTGAGAACAAATTCTGCATAAAAACTTGTACTTGTAAGCAGCTGCCCAACTCTGGAATAAACTCTTAGATAACAGCAGCTGAGTATCTGAGCTTTGGGTTTTATAATAATGGGGACATCTTTTTGTTTTTACCACCACCTCCAAGACTGATCTATATATAATACCCGGCAAAACAGATCTCAGTTAATTTGCTGTCTGTATTTAAGCCAGTGTTGAAAAGTCTAGGAAGTTAAAATATGCACATATTGGGAGTAAAGCATCTTAAGTCTGTGAGGGACTGAACAAGATCTAAAACATCAGAGAAAGTTGTGCTTTGATGAGTTTGGAAATTGAACCTTAGTCAGCGAAAATTAAGTTAAAGGATCAATAGAGATGGATTATTTTTGTCAGAAAACATGGATTTATTTTGTTCCTCATGCTATTTACAGGAAGGTTTATTATCTTGTTTGGGTCTTTTTCTCTTTTTTTTTAGTAACAAATTATTTTAACATCAGCTTATGCTCTGATGGGTAGAATTAAGGCAGTACATAATTGTATCTGTAAACTCTGTGCCTCTGCCTTCCAGTGATGGTCTAGGACATACAATCTCTCATTTCCACAGTTTTAGAGCAGGAAAAAAAATTAAATTCTTTGTCAGGCCTGTTTCAGAAGCCATTAATGACTGGCAGCAGAAAGTGCAAAAGGAGGAGTCAAAAGCAGGTTCTGCACTTCCCATGCAGTGTGGTTCTGCAAAAAGAAAATGAGACAGAAACTCAGTAGTTTGTGGAGGCAATCAGGTGGGTATGTGTGGTTGGGAGGGATAGGATGGACTTCTTCCATGAATATAAAGAGAGTCACAAATGGGTTTTTATGTAGCTTCTCCCAAGTCCTACATTTTGTGAAAGGAAAATACAGCCTTATCTTACTGGTTGTTTCTAAATAAATAATTGTCCTCTCTCTTGAGGGCAGATGACCAGACTACTTAGTGTAATACTCACCTTCTAGAAAGAGATGGGAAGCAGGAGATTTGCTTCTTTAAGAGACACAAGGTAGGCCCTGAGGAAGGAATTAATCAATTTTTACAGGTGGAATATCCCATGAATCAACAAAATTAGACTCTAATTCTCATGTCTATATTTGGAGACTATCATCCCTGAATTGATGAAAAACCTAGCATCTCTATTTCTTCCATAGAGGTAAGAGCCAAAATTTGCTCCTACAATATAACAGATGTTTTAAAAACTTTTGACAAAATTGGAAATGAAGATTTTACTTTAGCTCCATTTAAAAATACTTCAAATGAATCAATGAAAGTATATGAACTTCATTAGATATTTGACACTTACCTGATTTCTTGACGGTTTACTTGTTAAGATAATCAAGGACATTTTTTCCCTGTAACTTCCTTGTGTTTGTCTTTGAGAATTATAAAAAAAATATTTTACCTTTATGGATCGTATTTTTTAACTTCAGATAGGAATTTTTTTGCCGTACTTTCATCACTTAAGTCACTCATCAAATCAAATAATTATTATTACTTAGCACTGGTGAGGCCACACCTCAAATCCTGTGTGCAGTTTTGGGCCCCTCACTATAGGAAAGACATTGAGGTACTGGATCAAGTCCAGAGAAAGACAATAGAGCTGGGGAAGGGTCTGGAGCACAAGTCCTGTGAGGAGCAGCTGAGAAAGCTGGGCCTGTTTAGCCTGGAGAAAACGAGGCTCAGAGGGGACCTTATCATGCTACACAATTGCCTGAAAAGGGTTTGTAGACAGGTGGGTGTCAGTCTCTCCTCCCAGCGACAGAAAAAGAATAAATGGCCTCAAGTTGTGCCAGGAGAGATTTAGATTGTACACTAGGAAAAAATTTCTTCATGGAAATAGTTGTCAAGCACTGAAACAGGCTGCCAAGAGAAGTGGTGGAGTCACCATCCCTGGAAGTATTTAAAAGACTTGTGGATATGGCACTTGGGGATATGGTTTAATGGTGGACTTTGCAGTGCTGGGCTAATGGTTGGTCTCGATGACCTTAGAAGTCTTTTCCAACCTATATGATTCTGTGAATGTCTAATTTCCTTTTCAGGACAAGATATCCAGGAAAAATTTGGATTACTGGCTAACCATATTGTAAAGATATGCACTCTGCAGTACTCATTGTGTCATTGTTAGTGTTGTGGATAAAATACAACTTGCTTTATAAAGCAAAGTAAAAATCCAGTATGAAGTTATTTGCAAAAATATCCCCAAAATGTGAATAATATGTAGCTGTTGTTCTGAAACTTTGTCGTTTATATTTTTTAAAAGTGTTATATGTTTATTCATGGAAACACAATTGAGACTGAAAATATATGCTAAATCACATACTGCTGAATATTTGTGCAAGTACTGAAATGCCACCTTTCTGCATGTCACTTTCCACATTTCCAAAGATTTCTTTTTACACTGTAACATCAGATCCAGAGCACTATCTGAAGGGCACGAGCTTTCTTAAAAGCTTGTTGATTTGTCACCTAAGCAGATAACTGAGCTGCAAGCAAAGCTCAAGCTTTGCAGAAATACCTTGGATATTTGCTACCCAGTGAGATTTAAGGATCTATCTCCACAAGGTACATCTCTAAGTTCCCTGGAAAAATATATCAACTCTCCCTTTAGCTCTTCCACCTCTGTTTTCTTATATCTCAGCAGAAGTGGCAGTTTGTGAAAGTAACTTTTAGAGATTTCTGTTTTTTCCCTTATACATCACACCCACACTTTTCTGTTTGAACACTGCTTAGACTGTTGCTAATAAAAACCTATCTTCCTGGGAAGGATCATCTTTAATATGTGTAATTTATATTTGAAATCAAAACTTTTGTAAAATGACATTCTATCACTGGGGCAAATTCTTCTGGGTGCCATTATTAACAGGACTTTACCCATGTCTGTCTAAAGAGAAGGAAAAATTTTGTGTCAAAACAGATTATCAGATTACAGCGGTTTGATGATGGCAACAGCATGAAGTTGATGGCCAGAAGTAAAGCTACATTTTTTGAAATCTAGTGGTTTTTAATTGCTGCTACATTTTCAGAGAGAAACAATTTTATTTTTTTTTTCCTAATGCAGAGCATCCAAAAGTCTCCCTGGACTCATTGGGATGTTGGTGTGACACTCTTTTAGAGAGCTCTCAGCCCACCATGGAATGTTCCCCCTGTTGTGTCTTAGTCATAAATCTTCTTCAGTTCACTAGTATTTCATTGGAATCTGGTGCTTAATTCAGACCAGCAGGTAAGAAAAAAACTATACTCATATCAACCAAACAGCTAGGAGACAGAATAGGTGCCATAAAAAATTCACCACCAAAACAGTAGGAGGAGTAAAGCTTTCAGTCAAGACAATGGAAAATAAAAGTAATGGTGCTTTCAAAGTCTTTGGAAAGCTGTGTTAAAGTATCTTGTGATAACCTAGGCTGGAAAAATGTAATACTTACAGAGTTAAACAGCTTTTAGAATTCACAGAAATTATTTGCCTTACACAAGGAAAGAAGTGTTATTTTGTTAGTAGTTGATATTAAAGACGTAGCTTAGAATTTCAATTGCAATTGAAAAATCCTTGCGTTTTCATTCCCCAGAAAAGGGAAAATGCATCCCCCCCCCCCCTTTTTTTTTTTCTTTTTTAAACTGTCTTTTCCTGCTTGCCTCCACTCCTTCCATTCCTGTAAGCCACCTCTACTTCTGTACGCAATAGACACAGGCTGGCTTTGTTCATGTAACCACTCAGATGTTAGCTGAGTTTTCAGTGCATAATTGTGGGACAAATGTGTGCAGAATTTAGGGATTCATCCACTTTCCTAAAATACTAGAGACAAGAACACTCAACAAATAGTTTCAAAATTATTAAATCCACTTACCCTCTTTGACTGAAACTTGTTGTTTTTGTCACAGCAGCTATGCAAACCTTTTTTTTTTTTCCTCCACTGCCTACATCCTTTGGCATAGTTTAATGCAGAAAGGCTACAGTAAAAAAAAATTTAAAAAAAAAATTCCCTCTGCTGTGGAGAAAAAGTTCCTGGAATTCAGAATAAGAAGTCATGAGCAATTGATGCATTAAACAGAATTTGGAGTCAGTCAGCAAAACACATCTGCTATGCCTTAGAAAGGACTACAAAAGCATGCTCTTACCCCTGGGCATTAAAATATTATCTTCAGAGAGAAAAAAGCCTTCTTGTGGAGGAACAATTTTCTCATCTGCTTCTCTCTAAAAATCAGATTTTTGAACTCTGTTAATCAATCTAAAATATAGTGGTTTTTACTACTTTATACAGGGAATGATGGAAAGAATGGAGCACATCTTCACTCTTTACTGTGCATAGAGTCAGGCAACCTCACTGAGTACTGAAGCACTTTAGAAACCTTGGATCCTTAGCTTCACTGTATTTGTAGTAGTCCAGAAACAAAAGAGTAAACAGTCACCTGAAAAAAATGAGCAAATAAATACTATTAAATAAATATTCTCTTTTCACAAAACACCAGCTTACTGTATCTTTTGGCCTTTGAATAGATTTTCTGTACCTTCCTTTAAAAGAAAGTATGACTTCCCATGTTTTCCTTCTTTTCTTTTGTAACTGAAAGGCTAAATGAAACTCTTACAGAACGCATTCAGGATTTTGAGCAGCCATTGAATTTTTGAAGGCAGAGAGGCTATTATTCAGCATTTCAATTGGCATTCTTTAACTTTAGGGCTGGGTGGCTGTGCAGGGCATTGTTGGGAAATGTATTGATCTGCTAACATATTTGCTGGAACAGGTTTTGTTTTTCCTGCTGCCTAAAACACTTTGTCACTCTTTTGGTATTTTGTCTCTGTTGTCAAAGTCTTCCCTCCACACCACTGACACATAAGGAAATGGTATTTCACCCGTGCAAGGTGAACATGAATGTGCACTTGATCAAATGAATGAGGATGCTTGGAAGTGGGATTTTTGTTCCTCTGTATTGCTGCTTCTTACACCTTGTGTTCATGCTTCCTCTGTGGACTGCTTAATGCTCTGCAGTAATAAAAAGAATTTTAGCCTTTTGCCTTTGAGTCTAATATAGTTTCCTGGGGCCTAATATAGCACACCAGCAAATCTCAGACTGGAGTTCGACCTTTGTTCAAGTAATTCAGTTCATATGACAGAACAGAATACTGGAAAAGAAGACCCATCGGTAGGTAGTAGTTTTCCATGTCAAATGATGTAAAAAACAAAAAATCAGCTTGCTTAGGCAAAATCATTCCTCAGTAATCCATATTATACTAATTCACAGAACCTGACTGAAGTGATGGTCACAAACCAAGAGCTTTGCTTTAGTTGGTTTGATTTTTTTTTTTTTAATAGGCAAGATTTTGAAATGTTTATTTTTCTTAGAAACAGTGGTATCTGGACTTCATTATGAGCTAGGGAATTTTACTTTTAATGTAAACAGACCCCAACTGGATGTGTGTTTTGAACTTTAAGTTCTTTCAAATTGGTACATATCAAGTACAGATAGCGTTCCTAAGTGCTAATCATATCTTCAGGTTAGTGTTTTGAAACATTTGGGTTTTGATATGCTTAAAGTCATTCTAAAATAGAGGGCTAAGAGAAACAGAGATTGTGATTTTAAGTTTATTTTCATAAACTGATGACTAATTTTGGAGACTGGGGACACAAAGGAGTTGAAAAATCTTGGATAAAAGCACACAGTTTCTTATTTCTACCATCCCATCATGATAACACTCGTGCTCATTGTTTCAGCAGTTGTATTTTTTTGTTGTAGAAATATACCTACAACAATTAGGTATAGAGGCATTTTATAGCCTGGTGGAACTAAACATGAGCTGAACCTCTTCCATAGCCTGAGTACAGAATAAATATTCTTTGGACATCAGCATTCAGTCTTCATGATAAATCTTCCTGCAGGAGCAAAGGAGCTTGCATCAGTGACTGTAATATAGTTGTTTCTGACACCCTACCCCTACAGAAAACATATGAGCACTGGGGAAAAAAATCACAGTTCTGTGTTATGAATGATTAAAATCTTTTTCATCTTTTTCTATTTTTTCCTTTAGGTTTCTTACTGATGCTTTTTTGTATTGTTTGTAACAGCAATTATAACATCTAAAAATCTCTGGATTTTTATAGAATTTTTAAACATTTGTCCTAATCAAAACAGCTAACAGATTGTCTTCATGTCACAGAGGTGTTGTGAAAATGAATTAACAGCTATGAAGAGCTAATACAAATGGAAGAGTGTAGAGCAGTGCCTTATGGTCGTTAGGTGTACATATCCATACACTAAATGAAACAGAGAGCCATGTAACTGAGGAAAAATTTATCAAGAACAATATAACAGAAGAGAGCACATAATATAAAGATTTGAAGTCTACCTGAACTCAGGCCAAAATTAAGTTTAAATTATTTTGTTATAAAATTAATTTTTACCATTGCATTATGTTAATATATTTTTAAACTTCCTTTCTCTGAGGAATGCACTTTGATAGAAAGACTAAAAAAATGTTTTTGTGTAATACTGATAACAAAATATTATCAGTGGTGCAGTCCATGCAGGACAAGTCAACTCTATTCTTTCTCCTCTTTCCAGCTTTTCTGATAAATCAATATTCTCAAAATCACTAAAATTATACATAAACTAGGAAGTGAGATGTATTTGACAATGAACTGGGACTGAAAAGCCAACTCTGCAGTAGCCAAATGTGCATCTTGATCTCTTCATCCTTGAGGATCAGAGATATTCCAAACTAGCAAAGAATTTCTAAGATTTATTTTTTTAATCAATTTAGTTTCTGCCTAAAACTGTGACTCAGCAGAGCAGGTGGAGTTTGTGTTACGATGTTATTATTGTCAAAGTAATACTTTACCTGAAAACTTTCTGATATTTAATCAATAAATATAAAATGATTAATGTCTTTTAACATAATCCCTCTCTGTCTAAACAAATGTGTTTTGTTTGCACAAGTAAGCAAATAGTTTGAGCCCTGCTGGTGACATGATGGTCACAGCAACTAATTGTGTGATAAAAGAAGTATTGATGTTGCAGCTGATGCTGGTACTAAGCAGTTGTAAAGAAATGGATAAAAAACCAATAAAGGATATTTCACATTGACTTCTCCAGCAGGTTTGCAAAACATGAATAAGTTATTTAAATAATCACTGTTGTATAATGAACATAAAAATGAAAATACTTGTATTTCAACTCTAAAATCCTGAAAATGAAATTGGCATATGTCATCTCATGCACTTTTCCTCTGATCTACCATATAAAAACATCATTTGAGCTGGGTTTTTAATCTTTTTTTTTTTTTTCCTTTTTTCTTTTTACGCTTTATTCATTATTCTTTTTTCTTTTTTCTTTTTCTTATCCTTTTCTTTTTCTTTTTTCTTTTTCTTTTTCTTTTCTTTTTCTTTTTCTTTTTCCTTTTTTCCCTTTTTTCTTTTTACTCCTTATTCCTTACTCATTTTTTCCTTTTTTTCTTTTTCCTATTCTTCCTTTTTACCTTTTTTCTTTCTTTTTTTTTTTTTTTTTTTAAGGGCACTTACTAATAATATTTTGTCTTAAATTAAAACTCCAAAAATTACTTTTTCAATCCCTGGTCTGCACTTCTTCCCATGGCTCATTTACCCTGCAGTGCTATTCCCATTCTTGATGCTGTACTCCAGGCTGAGATTGTCAGTTGTGAGTTACTTTCACTGACAGAGAGAGAAATCCCATGGTTGCCACTGTCAAGAACATTTCTCTGCCTTCATTCCACAGGGACATCAACAAGATGTCTGTTCCTTCTCTGTGTGCTCCTCTGTCATAGGGGTGATCACCTAAGCTTGGGCTGCCTTTACTTCTTCCTTCCATTGACAGCCTCTGCTTGACATGTTATCATCATGCATGCAGAATCCTGTTCTTCTCACATGCAAAGGTCTAACTGAACAATAAAAGCCTTCAGTCAGTCCTTCCACCTCCCAGGCAGTGGGAAAAAATAAATAAGTGAGCAATAACCATTGTCTCAGAATCAATTTTTGAAATGGTTTCTAGTGCCTGAGAAGGAATTATAAAGTTTGGAAAGGTAACCCAGAAAAAACAGCAATATATAATGCAATTCCTTTTGTGTATATATGGCGAATATTTATGATTTCCAGAATAATGTTGTTTAAGTTTACATACAGATCCTATAAAACATTGTATAAAACTGCTGCAAAATTGAAAAATAATCTGACAAGGTCAAATTCATCAGATGAAAAATGGTTTTCTGCCTCCAGTTTACATTCAAGGTATTCTTCTATTTTCAGTATGGAACAGGACCCACCATTGAACATACCTTTCAAATTCTAGTATCAGCTAATTTCTCCGTTATTTTCCATGACTGCGCTTCTGCCCTTTTCTTTCCTCTTCTGACTAACAGTGTCCCGACAGTTCATCCTTACTGCCTAGCTGATCTCTCCTGTCTCCCTTTATTTTCCTGGAGCTTTAGTATTTCTGGATATGGTCAGATCTAGTTTTTGAGAAATCCCCACAAAAAATAGTAAAACTTGCTTTAAAGTCAAGGACTTCACACTGACAACACTTTGCCATCAGCCTCCTCCTGTTCATTTATTACCAAGAAGGGGCTTTTAGCTGAAGTACCTCAGGTGACTTCAGCTGTGCAGGAGACATGAAAAGAGACAGGCTGTTTCTTGCCTAGATGAGTACCAAACCACTTAAAAAGTCATTTTAAAGGTCAGAACAAAATACTCTCTGCATGAAATGCTGCTAAAGAAGTGGGCTGGAATGTTCTACTCCATCTACAAATTGTAAGTGGTTTGAAGGAGTGCCCCATGTAGAAAGCATTGCAGTAATCTCCATTTGAGGTAACAAAGGTGTAGGGAAAACGAGATTTGTCTTCTTGCCAAATATTCAAGTAAGCCCACTTGACAGCCACTGTTGCACAACCCAGTATGACCAGGCAATGGAGTGCTGCCCCCTGAGTGCCTCACAACAGTGACAGAAAAGGCACCAGGCTTTATGATTATCAGCACTCAAATCAACAAAGCTGTAAAAATAAATCAGTTCTGTTTCTTTTTGTCTACTTGCATCATGAGCAAGTAGAATCTAATCCTTTAATTGTTTTCATATTAATGTCTTTCCATTAATCATGCATTAGTTTTTATTTGGACTTTTATTTCACCTTGATCTGGGTAATTTTCTCTTTGGTGCTTTTCAAGTGCTTCCCAAGAAGTTAGCTTGTTCTTTCTTTTCATGTTCTACTTTATCTTGCAGGTTTTCGCTTACTACCTTATTCCTTTTTGTTCCCCTAAATAATTTCCTTTCTCTTACTTGGTCCTTTTATTTCATTTTTTGTAATTTAATTTATTTTATCTCCCATTCCCAGTCTATGTATTTCTTCCCCTTTTCTATCCATTCAGTCCACCAGGACTATTCCCTTCTAATAGTTCAGCCTATAGTATCCATATCCTTTTCCCATTTTAGTTCATTAATAATGGATATGGAATTCCTTTGCAATTTCAAAACTTACCCATTTTAGTTTACTCTCAAGTAGTTGAGGCTGAGCAAAAAAAGAAGTTAATTGCATTCCACTGGAATCAGAATACAAATAACTGAGCAAAACTTGGAACTGGAAAAGCAGCAAAACAGAAGGAAATTAAATGAGGCGAGAGATGGACTAAAAAGTAGCAGTGGGTAAAACTGAGCACGTAAGTATGAAAGGGCTACAGAAATACCTGGAGAAGTGACTGAACTAGAAATGCACCAGGGAATCAAGCTGAATGATCTAGAAAGGGAAAGGAGTAAATACAGCCCGAATTCAAAGTGATAGAAGAAAAAGATATCCACAGAAAAAGAGACTAAACCTGGTGAGACGGGGGACAAAAAAAAAAGGGGTTTTAATATCTTCAATTCCCACTGTGAGCAGTGTTTCTGTTTACTATCTTGTGAGTGATGACTGGAGCTCGGTAGAGTGAAAATGTTTTATTAAAAATATAGTCAGTGTGTAATTAGAAGTGTGGCACAGCTAACATAAACATCAACCTATCTGAGGAGCAGTTATATTGCTGCTAGTATAGGCATATGAAAATGCCTAATATTTCAGCTTAGTGGGGAAAAGACTCTTGAAAAGCTGATTATTCTTTGATCTTGTTCTTATCAGCTATATTGTGAAATCTGGCTTTTCTTCAAACTGCAGATAATTTGGCTGTCATAAACTGGCAGCATAGTTTTGATTACATTGTTACAATAAAAATGTACTGAAATTGGTTTCAATAGAATTCTGACACCTGTTTGCTAAATATTGTTAAATATCTGCATCGAGCCAAAAGCCTCAGAAATATTTCAGTTGAAGCTGACTTGCAAATCTGAAAAATAGTGAAACTAGCTATTACACTTGTAATATCATCTCTATTTTATCCCCCTTGTTTTACATTGATATTTACCATCAATAAATAACATTTTTATACATAATTGAATATTTCTATGTGGATATGTATTGATATCTTTATGTCCATACAGACACCCTTAGCTGCCAGTTCAGTACCAGTCCTCCTGGCTTACCAGAGTTTAACTGCTCCTCAACTAATCACAGAGTAGGAAAGATTGGAAAAGTAGAGGGAAAAAGCTGAAAGTAGCACTAATAATGGCTATAATGCCTTACATCTGGGAAAAAAGAGTAAGGAAGCACCTCTGTTAGGTGTGGCACTTACGTTCACCATGACTCTGTTACACAAAATACTGTTTAGACACCATGTTTTCTACGGAGAGGCAATGTTAAACATTTTCTTAAAAGGGAGCAGAAGCATGGCCCAGATTTTCCAGGATTTTCAAACAGAATGGTTTGAAAATGTGGGCAAACTTTGGACAGATTCAAGCTAAAACTTAGGCTTCAGTGTATATAAAGTAAAAATTCATATATGTGTTATGGTTTTGGATCAAAATTTTATTTTAAATTGGCTGAGAAGAAGAAAGATTCGTCGTATGTTTTGGTGTTTGGGTTTTTTTTCTGTTTGAAGGATTTTTTTCCCATAGGCAAAATCTTAATCTAAAATTTACTCATCCATTTCTACAGTAGCTTGAAAAAAAGAGAAAGGTTGAATAATCTCAAGAGTTGTCAAAATCCTCCCCCTCACTCCCACTTACATAAAAAAAAAAAAGCTGGTTAAATTTCAGCATATTGTTAAAATTATAAATAGGCCATAAATTGTCATATTTGCCAATGTCTTTCCCAGAGAAATCCCCACAGGGCATTGACAAATTTTCATGGAGAAGGAGAATTCCTGGGCAGAGAACCTACTCATAAGATGCTGCAAAGCAAAGACAACACAGAGAGTTTGCTGTGATTTCTAACCAGCGGTGGGATTTCATAAGCTGCACTTACAGAACACTCTTCAGGATTCTGATGATACTAAGATGTAGAATAGTGGGAGGACAGCTGCTGTAATGTGATGATTTTTGGGGCATGAGCTTGAGCCTATTTTAGGAATAGAACTGCCTGAATTTGAAGTTGTTTGGCTACAGTCTAAAATGCTACAGTCTAAAATGTTTAATCATCTTGGCTCAGCTGCACTTTTGGGAAGAGATTGGTGACTTGCTCCAAAACAACTACAGTATAGAACCACAGTGGAAGCCAGAAAACTCATATGGAATGAATATTGTCCAAATGAGTCTGTAGGCATGTTGTGTAGCCACCAGAATGGCATAGAAAAGCAAGTCTCACAAAGAATGGACCACAGCAAGGAACAACTTAGGAAAAATAAAATAAAAAGCCTCCACTGGACCTCCAAAAATGCTTTTGGAATCCAGAACTTTGTCTAATGGTACTGTGAGGGCATGGGGAGACACCCTTTGTGCCCAACAACCAACCAGATCTCTTTGGCCTCAGTGTCAAAGAAATCCCATCATCCTCAGCAGAGTTGCTTGGCAACAGCTGGTCTTAAAATTGTGGGTAGGGTTTTTTTCCAATTTTATTCCTTCACTTTTGCACAGGTGAAATACTATTTTTTTTTTAGAGTGAGATTATAGCTTCTAGATTCATTTATTTTCAGCTGTGCTGTTGAAATAACTGTGAAATAAGCTTAAGGAAGGTGAAAATATACTTTGATATGTAAGCACTGAAGAATATAACTTCATATTTAATATATTTTTATTACTGTGTCTTCCTAAATCAGTATCATTTGTAAGATGCAAAAGGACTATGATGTACCTGTTTTGAAATCTCAATTTTTTTTTTCTGAGATTTAATGGTCAATATAAAATGTAATAGACTTTTAATCATTTTAGACACCTTCCTAGTTCCTGTGGTGGTCATTTACTAGGGCTTTGACCCTCACAAGATCCCTTAAGGTATTCTGCTAAGGTCTAAGAAGTGCAAATATGAGTTTTGTTCAGGTGAGGAAGTGCAGTCCTCAGCCTCCACAACTGAATTTACAGTCACAGTCCCCTTATCTCCCCACCAGATCTAATACAGGGTTTGTAGTTGCCCTATGACCACTGAGGAGTTTATCTGTGATCAACCAGCTTTCAGAAAATTTAGTGCTGTTTATTTAAGGGTGAAATAGATGCCACAGAAATGTGTATCTCAAAGAAATATCTCTGCAGTTATTGCACATCAGCAGCACCTAGTACAGGCAAAAAGAAATCATCTGTTTCTCTAGTCTGTGTTGCCAGCACTCCCCACTTTGCCTCAGATATGGCCTGACCTGCTTTTAGACCTTTCTCGAATTCTATGTGATACTTTTCAAATTGCAGAAAGCTGTTTCTCTAGTCTGTAGGAAAAACTACTTTGTCTCCTCCACCTTTCTGCAGTAACCCTTTAATGCTTTATATTGCATTTTTAGCAGCGATACATTTTGGCAAAATCACACATATAATGGAAGATTCAAACCAATAATCTTCAGGGCTCATATTTGTAAAGGCTTGCCTATCAAAATATTTAAAAATGGCTTTAAAGATTAAATTAGTGTCAAAAGTTGGGATTTTCAGTACTGAAAGGATGAATAGGTTTAACAATTTACACCAGTTCAGAAAATTTACACCACCTCTTCCTTCAAGGTGGGTTAAAAACACTGGAGAGAATATTGCCCCCATTTGATTTTGTTAGGCGGCAGTAGGAATGGTAAGTAACCATCAGCATGTTCAGCTTTAGGTTCCATTAATCCCCATGCAAAATGCTCTACATTATTAAGTATGTTCCTGTCTTTCCTAAGCCCCTTAGATCTCTTCCAGAGGTGCTGAACTACAAGTCAGTAAGCTGAATTTAGATCCTAAGTGCATACGTAATTCATTCACAGAAAGTATTTTGGTCAAGGTTGTGAGCTAGTCATCATCTGGGTTACAATGTGGCCCCAAAATATCACTTGCTATGACAGATGGTAGAGGGGTAGCTTCCACATATAGCACTGTTTAAAACTGTGACAGAAATCTTCTCTAGTGAAACTGAAAAGTTTAACTTCACCTTTCAGAAAAAAAATGACATTTATATCTTGCCTGCTGTAACAGCTAATAATAGTTACTTGTCTGCTACTAGCTGACAAATCTGATTTGCAACACAGCTCTTTTCACATGAGTTTCCCTAAATCAGCTGCTTACACTAAAGAGAAATGATTTTATTACTGTGGGGCAGCAGAGGGGAAATGACACGATAACTTTCCACTGCATGAGGCTAAAATTCAAGAAAGAGTCACAGTATTTTCTATAATGCCAAGGACAAATAGAAAACATTTTTATCTTACCTCTAACTAGGTAACAGTTTTTTGTGGGTTTGGTCCACATTATACACACTGCAGTCAGTCTTTAATCAGCTCATTCCTTTTGGGTTACTTGATTTATCTAAATATTAATCTTCTTTTCACATATGATTTTACAGCAATCATATGTATACCACCTTCCTTTCAATCTCTGTAAGGATACTAAAGACTGGGAGTGGAATTCATTACTGTCTTAGTATTATCTTAGTGTCCATTTATTTGAGTTTTCAACTGAATTTACCTATGTCAGCAAGTAAGTAAGGATTCTAATAGGTTATTTTAATTTATAATGCGCTCCATAGGAATAAAGATTTTAATTTTTTTTATTTTACTTTTCTTTTTTTTTTTTGTAGGGAGATGAACAAGGATAGTTTGTTGCAGCACAGGACTTAAGAATGAAGTAAAATGAACTTTCACACCTCTTCAACATACTTGGTTACTGTTTAAATAAAAATAAATTAAAAAGTAAACAATTGCTAATGTTGGCAGCATCAGCAGCCAAACTGATAGCACAGAAATACATCCATTTTTAAGTAAAAGTAAGGTTATCCTCTTTGACTGTAATAATCTCACCACTGCCACATTAATGACAGATTTTTTATGTTGCACTATAAAAATAAATTAATTCTTTGATAGCTGTTACTCTACCAAGTGTCTGTAGTATGTATGAGAAACTGCTTCTCACCTTTACATTGCAGTGCTGAAGTGCAGCTGCTGAAAAAAACAGAATTATCCTACCTACCCTGCCACTTTTACACAACTGCTGTACCCTCAGTGGGTTCAAGCTAACTTGCATAATTGTTATTATTCTTTCACAATAAGTACATAATATGTGCTACAGTTGGCTTCTAGGAATAAGTGGCTTAGGCATGAGGCATGGCAACAGAAGTGTAATGTAATTTTTCAGTAGCTGCTATGTGACAGAATAACTGTCTCAAAACTGATTTGTTATTTGAATCCCAACCCTCCAATTTGGATGCTTTAATTAGAGTTCAACTTACTCTTTCTATTTCTCCACAGCAACTGCTTCAAGCCTCGCTCTCTGGTTGGTGAAAAAAGGGGAAAAAAAAAACCAAACCAAAAAAAACCAGCCACCAGACAAATCCCTAGCAATTTCCAGACCCCTTAATGTTCAAGGAAGTGAATTTAAAGATGTCACCCTTATTTCAACATCCTAGTGAATGAATCCTAAGAAAAAGCTGTGTTTCCAACTGGGTCCTTGGAAATATTAATTGCCTCTCTCTTTCTCTCCCTGTACCTTCCCCTCTTCCTAAACCCCTGTAAAACAGTGCTCTTCAAAACAGTGTCAGGGTTCTGTTGCCATTGTTCACTGTACCCCCCCAAAATATCATTAAGCTCCTTAGGAATGATGAGATAATGCAGATATTTAGTTTCATGGTATTGCTGAAACCAGTAAAATAAAGCAGCTCTTTTGGGGTTTGTTTCTGAAAAGGTTGCATCTTGTCAGTATTTTCACTCCAAACTGAATCAAACCAATATAATTAATAGAAAGAACATGTAAAAATAAGGCTAAAGGCTTCATGATATATTACCAGTGCTGTGTCTGAAATAACTTCTGAAAACTTCACCTATTTTTGCAAGACAGCCTCTAATGCAAGACCTGAACTAAAGTTCTCTGTGTCTAATAGGTAAAACCTTTTTCTATCTAAATATACGTGTCTAATAGGTAAAACCTTTTTCTATCTAAATATACTTCCCTCAGAATTTTAATGCATACTGAAATACCATTGTCTCCTTGGAGTAACCATAGTCACCCACAGACATTTCCGAAAGTGTTGTTGAAACTGCTTCAGTTATTCTTTGTGAAACATGACTTTCCTCTGTAGGTCACCAAGACTTCTTTAAGGTATTCTGGTTCTCAATGTGACTTCATTGGCAGTTACTGGAGAACTACATACAAAAAATACAATGCAGAAATGGTTTTCCTTTTATGAACTTGTAGTGAATAACAACAAAGGAAAAAAAAATCCAGGGCTATTTTAGCATTTTTTAAAATTTTCTCTAATGCTGTTATATAATCAATCTTTTCCATGGTTGATCAACTCACACCATCTCCTCAATTTACCTCCCCTCCAGCATTTCTACAATTCTCTTTTTTTTAGTTATCCAGTGAAACTGAATATGCTTATGCTCCCCTATGGCATAAGTATTTTTTTTCACTTTTTCCCCAACAATGGTAATTTGTTGCTAAATGAGATGAACTTCATTATTCCACTGTGTTAACTTAAAAGTCTTATGCAGACAATGTATCCTAGGACTAAAATAGTTGGAGTTTTATAATATAGAAATGTGTTTGTATGTTTTTATTGCGTTAATGTAATAGTTACTTATATATGTGAAAATTTATCCTGGAAAAATACAAAAAATCCTCCAAGAACAACTTGTTAAATTGATAAAAATTTGGTCTACAAAGGAGTTGTAACATCCTTTTACATGATTCTGTGACTTCATTAATTCCTCCTTTACTTTTTTTTTTTTAATCCTTATAATGTCTCTGACAGATTAGTAAATAATGGTGCATTTTCAGAATATCAAGAACATTGCTGTCGTAGATGCAGGATCATTATTTCTAAACGTGTTTTTATTTACTAAAACATTAATGATAATAATGAACTCCTGAATATCATGGTTTTATACTGTATCTGAAATACACTGCAAAACTTAATTAGTAGAGGGTCTGTCATTAGAATGTATGTTAAAAGAAATTAGTATATTTTTTGCATCTAGAAACAGTTTGAATAGTTGTAAAATATGAAAATGGGCAGATTAGTGTTGATGCCTTAAGGTTTAGCTTTCATATTTTTCAGATTCTGTGCTGCCTAGGGGTGTATCTCTGAACCTCATATTAAGTGTTAGCAAGCTCTCTTCACAGAGTAGGTAGACAAAAAAACCTCTTTTCCAGATGGAGACCAAGGACAACTGTCACAAGTTTTCAGGCCCTAAAACATAAACAATGGTGGACTGAAGACAGAAAACAAGAAGGATGGGACTTCATAATCTGAAGCTGTAATTGGCCAATTAACCTTAATATGCAAATGGACCAAAACTTATAAAAGTGTGAGACCTCGTGACCGGTAATCCATTTTGTGACCATTTTGGGTCCACCTTGGGTGTAGCCCTGGCCAGGCTCCTGTACTACCCAAGGTGTATCCTTTTAAGGCCTTTTAATAAATGCATACTTTATTCTCTTAGTTCTGTCTAGTCTCTGTTCCACGTTCAGCTCTCAAGGCATTCATGCTCTTGCAAGTCACATTTTAAAAAAATAATCTTAAGAAACCTTGCAGCTGAGAAACACAGGTAAATGACATGTACTCCCTGCAGGTGTGAGGGGAAGGTCCAACCCCAGGTGCCACTCTTGTGGCAGGTGGGTGCTGTGCTGACCTAGAAATGTCAGGTTCTGATGGAACCCCATTCTGTTGGGCCAGAGATTTGTGTTCCTAGGGAGTCGTCAAGCTTGCATGCTATACAACACTAGCATGAGAGTTTAACTTCATCTGTTTGTGAGCTGTATATAGCTAGAATTGCAGGCTGAACGTCAAGGTATAAGTTAATGCAGTGTCTAAAAAGACTCAATTTATAGCTAAGAACTCTAAACTAAAGACAACACTAAGGAAACACTGATGTTGGCAAATAAGATAATCAAATTGAAAATATTTCTTTTGTTGGCTTTTTTATTGCAATTCTCTCTGTAAACAGATTAAAGCCTTCTTGAACTTGAATAGTCATGTTTCAGTATGAATTTACCTATGGTACTTTGGCTGAACATAGGTTATTGTTAGTAAATATTCAAGATTTGACTTATTTTGAACAGATACAGGTAATATAATATCTGGATGAATACAATTGCCAAACCAGGTTTTTAGGACCAATAGAGCTTCATCACTGACTTTTCCTGAATATTTTCACAAGATTTCTGTTTCTACAGATTTGGTCCTCACCTTGAAAATGAACACAAATCAAATCAGTCTTTTAATTTAAAGTTACATTCTTGACAAATATTGATCCTGTATCTGAATTAGACACCTGCTTTTCTAGGATAATAATGTTGAATTCAAATACATTGATAGTAGGAGTAGATTATGATTAATTTTTCAAGTGTGACAATGACAAGTCATTATGAGGCAAAAGAGCAACCCTTTTGTGTCTGAGGATGTGAGTTTTTCCTCAAAATTTTAATTTGTTTTGTACTAGAATATCCAGAACGAATGATAGAATGTGGAAATTTAAAATGCCTGAGTGCTGTATCAGGAAATTTATCACCTAAACTTTTTTCTTGTGTCTATATTGCAATTTTCCAGACAAAACAGCGACATAGATGGGAGGCATGACTATTTAAAGGTCAAAAAGACAAGAATAAAAGGTTTCATTTGCACTCTTTCAACTCTTATAGCCTTCCTTTCAAATATGAATATCATCCATCCCTCTCTTTCCCAGTTTTTTGAATTTTCAGCATCATTAAGTTTCTCAGCAGTGACAGAGACACAAAGAAACGATGAGAGTTTGGGATCTCATTCATGAACACAACATTCTGGAAGTGTGCAGATATTCCTGTGACACAGAATTCCCAGAGCTCCCGCGCGAAGCAAATACAAGCATGGTTCTGTCACCTGCTGAGAATAAACCTATCTTCCTTTCTGTCTCTCATTTTCTCATCACACAGTTTGAAAATGGCTACCAGACTCATGTAATTTTCTTTATATCGCATAGTTTGTGATGTTATCTGTATTTCAAATGGACAGTCTGGCATACCGGTAATAGAAATTGTTACTGGCATCAATTAATACAACGACTGAAGTTCTATTCAGTGTATCTTCCATTAAGTAAAAAAGTGCCACTCTTTCTCAGTTAATTCCAGAGCTTTCCAGTTGCCCCAAAGCTTCTATGAATACAAATAAGACATGTACTCCTCTATCCTTTCAGAGGACAAGTCTAGGAATTTTATTTTCTTCTTAATGTTTGAACTAATGAAGAGAACATTACTAAATCAAAATTTTACATTCTGTGCTCCAGACAAATATTCCACTGACATCCACTTAGAATTGGCTACATGTAGAAGCTAACAAATAAAGCTGTGAGGAAACAAGTGTTTGATTATTTTAGCTTCTGTTGTGTTCAAAATTACTTTCCAAAGAACAGAAGACATGCACTGAAATGCTATGTGTAATATGCCAAGGCTAATAAACCTCCCAAACAGGGATTACATTTGCTATTAATTCCATGAAAGAATGGATCATATGCTTAGTTTCTTTACAAAGAGGGTTTTTTTAATAACATTGTTATATTTGTTGTTACATTTACCAGCTCTGTTGTGCAGGCAAGGCTCTTACTAAATTTTTCTGTGTGATTTGTACATCTCTAAAAAGATAGCTTGTTACTTTCTGTCTTTTTTTTTTTTTTGGATGGTTTGTTTTGGTTTTCGGTTTGGGTGTTTTGTTTTGTTTGGTGGGGTTTTTTCTTGGTTTTTGGGTTTTTTTGTCAGTTTAAGTCTAATTGAGTGATCTCTGGGGTGCTTCTGCATTTAATCCTTGATCCTTCAGCTCCAAGTCTAGATATATTTTAGAAAGGAAAGTGTTCACACACCATGCTTATTAATTCCCCTTGCCATCTCCACCTCTCAAACACAGGCTTCTTGGGAACTCAGACCCAAGGCCACTTGAAATATTTGCTTAAGATCAACTTGTTTGATTAGACTTTTACTTGATTGCTTTCACATATTTGATTAATGCTTTATGAAGCACTTGATGGCCTCTATATAGACTTTTAGGATGGGTTGCATTCATGTGCAAAGATCCCCTGTGACACCAAAAGAAAGGGCTCCTTGAAATGAGCAAAGCTAATTTTGCACAACTTCCAGGCAATCTGCATTCTTTCTACCCCCACTCTACACAAATATAATTGGTTCCCATCCCCTAGGTGGAAGTGGTCCTGGCAAAACTCTGGAGAGATGCAGACCACACTGTGGGATTTAAAATTCATTACTTACAGAAGTTGATATCTTTTCCAGGCATACATTCATGGAGACAAACAAGTATCTATTGCTGTACTGATCACCACTGAAAATTAATTATATTTATCAAATCTGTAGGCAGCAAGTTTTTTGTATTTCATGTAATTACTACTAAATGTGAAAAATCAGCTGACACTGAAGATACTATAACACAGAATATAAATACTCTGTTTTCCATCTTCAACTATCACCTAAGAAGGTTGCACTCTTAAAACAGGTAACGGAGTTATAGAGTTATCGGAGTTATAGAGGTATATAGCTGTATTTTCTTTCCTGTGTTGCCAATGCATTACTGCTGAATGTCAGCATCCTTTTATTTCACTCAGAAATTTGCATTAGGAAAGCTAATGCAGTATTGTTAAATCGTTTTAGGTTGTATTGAAAATTACTATTCAACATAGAACATAATATTCTGAAAACTCTTGGTGTAATATGTAAGGCATCCTCTATGTTTTAAAATAGTGATGGAAAATCTACTTGCTTCCCAAGAAATTTGGTTCTGCAAGTAAACTTGAAAATTTTCTTGATGAGAACTGATTGATGCAAAGCAATTGTGGAAGAATTAGCAATTATTTTGGCAAATTTTAATGTTTGGAGCTGTGTTTGTCATTAACAAGCACAACCACATTTGAGAAAAAACTTATGTATTATTAAAAAGCAGTTATTCCTGAACAGCTGTACTTCTTGAATAACTGAACCAATTACAGTTATTTAACAATATTATTTTCTTTAGGTGTGCATCTAAGTATTTGCTGGAAAATACAAAATTTGGTGGAATAGGGTAACACATTTGTTCTTGTGAGCTTTGGGCAGCGGTTTTTGTTTGGTTTTTTCCCCTTTGAACTGGTGAAGCAATGAGTGAATTATGTAACTCATAAAAAAATCTAATAAACCTTTTATACTACACCAGTGTGTATTCTGCTTAAGCAACATACTGAACAGAAGTGTATTTTAGAAATGGTTTGGGATTTCACTATAACTGCTTTTTATATCCCTCTGGCTGTGTTCATTTCTCTAAGAAACACTTATGGAATAGTGGGAGAAAAACAATACATTAGAAAGAAAAAAAAATCTGAAAATTACCAACATTATTTTGCTATTGCAGTCTCTTCTCTGAAAAAAAATTGTCACAACTTTTTAGTGGTACTTATGGATAGTTAAAAAAATGTTACTTCCTATAAAAAATAGGTTTTGATGTTCTTTCAGTTTCATGTGGAGGACTACAATACTGAACTTTACTGGACCACTGTTCTGGAGCAAATATATTCAGCTTGCATAACAGCCTACTGTAACTCTGAAAGACAATTTTACTTTGAAGAAACAAATATTTCTTTGGAGTACTTTTTGTCACTTTGTTTGGATTTGTTTTCCACTCCTTGTTTCCCAGTAAACCAATATTCTGGAAATTATCTTGTGTTTGCAATTACAAACACCAGATAATTTAGGATAATGTGTGTAATGCATGGATATGGTCAACTTTACTGCAGTAAACATGATTAAGTTTGCTGAAAGCAATTATTAGAATGTTCACTTTTGGAACATTTTTTAGTTGACAACTTTATCATAGATGTTATTTCAGAAGAGAGGTATTTCAGCATGGGAAAAGTCTGACAGGAGACCACAAGGTGACATATGCAAGGGAGGATTTGAAACCAATAACAAAATTTCATTCTACAGGAATCACTCCAGGGGAGGATTTTTTTATTTTTTCTAAATAAGTCTGGATGCACTGAAATTGAAAAGGGAAAAAAAGGAAAGAAAAAAGTCTGTGGACAGAGAGAAAAAGAAGTTAGGATTTTATCAATGTTTTATATATAAATTTGCAGAAGTGGGCCTGGAGAAGCCAGTAACTGATCATCTATCTATGTTTCACAGCAGTATAATTCACAGCAGTATAATAATAGGTTAATATAGTCCTAAGATGTGCAGCAAGGAAAAAAGTTGATGCAGGGCTTTCAAAACATTTCTGTGAGCTCAGCAACAACAGTCAGTGTACTCAAAGGTAATAGAATTTTAAATGGAAAGTAAATACCAATATACTTGCTTAGCATGAAAGAGAGTGACAGCACAACCTCTAAGTTATTCATGTCTATAAAAATAAGGCCAAAGATTAAAGAGCAGTGGTGTTTTTTCAGATATACTCAAGCATACTCAAAATCTGTTCCGTGTTTGAAGCAGAACATGGAGAAATATCTTCTTCTTTAGAGGAAGGTGATAAACAAATTCAGAATCTTTACATCACAATAGCACAGTGCAGACTGAAAAGATGATGTTCAGCTTTCTGTGGAGGGAGAAAGGAGACCCTTGAATAATTCTCTCCATGTAGGAGAAGAAGTTAAAGAAATCACAAGCTGTGTTTTGCGCACTTCATTTCTTTCAGTTGTTGAAACTGAACCCTAACAAGCAGTAGAATTTGGATACAGGGTTAAAATAATATCAAAACAATAGTTTTCTACTGCATGCAATGGAGTAGCCATGAAGAGTTTCCAAGTATCTCTTAATAAAAGTCAGGCCCCTGAAAAAAGATGAAAAGCTACAAAAAAACAGTAAAGTGCATGAAGATTCTATATGTGTATAGGCAATGTTAGATAGACTGCTCTAATCTGTTTCTGTATTGAAATTTATTTAATAATTTGGTTTTCTTGTTACTTCCTTTAAAAAGGACTATATGCAAATCGGTTCAAGTAGTGTTTTAAATCTCTGCATATGTCAGCACCCTGATCCTACATCAGGCTCATGCCTACCTACTGATTTGAGTCGCATTCAGCCATTTTAAGTTTTTGTTGTGAAAGAAAGAAGGAAGTTTAGACATTTGCAGTTCAAGGGAGGCTCAGTGTGCTCTGTCCACGTCTCTGACTTTCAAAAATGGAAAACTAAGGTCCTGGAACTCACAAAGAGATACACATGTGTGTATGAATATACACACCACATCTTCTAGGAGCTGCCATGGTGAGGTCAATATTCTTTGAGGCTGTCCTTACCAGAAGCAGCCATGATACAAATATTAGGAAATAAATTTGTGAACACATTCCCCTAATGCACAGGAATCCTTAGGTTCTGTATCAGCAATCTTGATGAATGAATTCTTGTTTTCACATGCTCCAGTTATCCTTACTGAAAACTTAAATGAGCTGGAGGCAAAAGTGAGAGGGAAATGCATCTAATTCCTACTGAGTCCACCAGATAGCATGACTCTTCTCTTCTTCCACCATCCCCTTGTCCATATGCCAGCACAAGTCAGCCAGCTGCCAATCTCTGTGTGTACATCAACCTGTTTGGTCCTTTGTGAGTCAGCTCAACTCCACTGCTGCACAATGGAGTGCAACAGAGTTGACAGCTGCTGTACAACAAAAACACTGCTTTGTAATGGGAGTACTATAACGACTGCTGCCTTCATGTTTGACAAGCAGCTTAAGAGTGTGCATGAAAGGTAAATATCTTCCAGAAAATTCATATTTAAAATAGATAAAAACATTTATACCACTGTCGGTTTTGGTATCTGTTAATATTCTAAGTTCTTCTAATTGATCTCTATAAATCCTTTAAAAAAATTTAAACAGCACAAAGATGACTTTAAGTGTTTGGATAACAGTAGTTTTAACAGCAAAGGAAATGCTTGCTTATATTTTTTGGGTTTTTTATTAAACAATGGATTACTGCATTGTTATAGTGAGATAACCCCATAACAATCTTACTTAAAAAAAAAGAAACAAGTAAATTAATTTATCAGTCTTTACACTTTTATTGCCTCAGTTCACTCTCCCTTAGCTGCAGGCTGCACACATAGACAAGTGCTTCATTCAAGTGCATGATGATGCACTACTCAACAATACTTATTCCATTATTTGTTCACTAAGTTCTAACTTGGAAAATGAAATGTGAAGGACTATAACTTTCAACCTTTAACAGTTTCCCCTAAGCTATTTTATCTTTTTTTTTTTAATTATTCTTTTCAACATTTTCAGTGCAAACCATTTTTTTTTCACGTTAAATTACTTAGGATGAGATTTTTTCAAGGTATAAAAGTTCAAATCTCTCCCCTGTATGCCTGTTCCATTTACTATCCTGAAGACTCCCTGGTGCACCTCTTAAGGATTATTCTCCTAGTATCTCTCTTCCTCATGTCAGCCCCAGAGGCCAGGAGCCCCTGCCCCATACAGAATCACAGAATCACAGAATCACTAGGTTGGAAGAGACCTCCAAGGTCATTGAGTCCAACCCATGCCCGAACACCTCAACTAGACTATGGCACCTAGTGCCACATCCAGTCTTTTCTTAAACACACCCAGGAATGGTGACTCCACCACCTCCCCAGGCAGACCATTCCAGTACTTTATTATTCTTTCTATGAAAAACTTTTTTCTAATATCCAACCTACATGTCCCTTGGTGCACCTTGAGACTGTGTCCTCTTGTTCTGTCAGTTGCTGCCTGGAGAAAGAGACCAACCCCCATCTGACTACAGCCACCTTTCAGGAGGTTGTAGAGAGTGATAAGGTCACCTCTGAGTCTCCTTTTCCCCAGGCTAAACAACCCCAGCTCCCTCAGCCGTTCCTCACAAGGCTTGTGTTCCAAGCCCCTCACCAGCCTCGTTGCCTCCTCTGGACGTGCTCAAGCATCTCAATGTCCCTCCTGAACTGAGGGGCCCAGAGCTGGGCACAGCACTCAAGGTGTGGCCTCACCAGTGGCAGGTACAGAGGAAGAATCCTGCTGGCCACACCATTCCAGATACAGGCCCAGTGCCACTGCAGCAGGGCCAATGCCCAGGGAGTAATGGCACACCTGGGGCTGGGACCACCTGGTGCCTCCTGGCTGCCCTGCTGCTGGCTGTGACAGTGGGACCATCCACATCTAGGAAACTTTGCTCTGGAGGGTCCCACTTCTCCTGGCCCAGGGGATCCCCTGGCTCCACTGTGCCCTGAGAGCTGCTGCTTTCTCTGTGGGGTTCTCCCCTTCTATGTTTTGAATGCAATTACATTCCCCTTTTTTTTTTTTTTTTTTTTTCTACCTTATTAAAACAGATAATACCACAACTTTGAGCATAGCAGGGGAATTTTTTCCCCTGTGGTGGAAGAGCTTTGTGCTCACCTCTGCTTTGCACTGCATCTACCAGGCAGTCAATTAAAAAATCATAATGCAAATATATATGACCTAGGGATTCATCCTAAAAGATCACAATAGTTCCCTGCAAATTACAGGCTGCTGGGCTTTCCCATAACCCCTTGAATTTAATGGCTGCTTTGTACCAAGCAGTGAAAAAGCCTTTTATTTATCTATACATTCAGTCTACACTAAACTGTGATTCTCCAAACAACCATAAATAGATTTGGATTGTACTCCTTGTTAGATGAGAAAATCTGTACCTATTTCAAGAAATTTAGTCATAAGTTATTGTGTGGGTAGTCCACTAGGGAAGAACAGGGCTGCTGCACAGCACTGAGATGTTTCACATGGAGCTGAGTTAGAAAGAGTTATTCCTGTCCTTAAACCCAAAATACACAGTGTCTTCAAAGCATTAATTAAAAGCAGCTGAAGGAACAGATAAAGACACAAAGGCCCATCGGAAGAGAGTTTTATACTAACTGAACATGAACAGCCTATTTTCTTTTCTGCTTAAACAGGCTCTTGTATCTGAACAGCCAGATCAAAAGCCAACTGACTGAGTGCCAGTTCAACAGCTTTAGAGGGTTTTGCCATCTGTGGATGAGAGGCTGTCAGCGTTTTTAATCTCAGCGCATGGGCTGGGAAGGCAATGCATCCCCTAATGGCAGCTACACTGGAATGACTTGTGGCTTCCTCCTCCTACGGCAAAGTGGAATTATGAATCTGAACAACAGGCTATAAAGTATTTTATTATGTGGTCATAAGTGTCACTTTCTATGAGGAACAGAGTGGTAATTTAGTGTGTTAAATTATCACTTAGTGAAATCACATGTAACAATGAGCTCTGAACTAACCTTAATTGAAATGATCTCAAACTATTCAGTGTTTTAGTGCAGGTCTGTTTTTGTATATGCATACTCTTGTGAAATATTGATACTTAAACTCCATTCCCATCTGGACAGCAAAGACATCTTGGTCTTGTTGATGCCTATGGTGCTAGAAGTCCTACTCTTCCTGGCAAATAAGAAAATAAAGAAAAAAGTAACCCAAGTATTAAGATCTACTTAAGGCAATAAGAAATTTATAAAATCTAAAATTAAAAAAGAATATTCCCTCACTGAAAACCCTAGAATTTTACCTGGAAAAGTACATGTAAATCCCAATGGACTCTTATATACAGCAAAATCAATCCTAGTGAGTATACTTGAATTCTGAGGACAAGATAAAAAAATCAAAGCCAAGACCTCATTACATAAGAGTTATCGTATCACCTTTTTGTCTGTTAAAAAATTTGCTGGAAAATAAATTATTGATCACATAAATTAAAAATCTTCTAATTATGTATTAATAAAAGAAAACATTAGAAGAAAAGCAAGCCATTAACTATACACTTGGCATACCAATGATCACTTCAAATTCTGTTATTGAATAAATTATAGTTTTATGTGTTATCTCTTTTTTTTTTTCCTTGTTCTTCCCATCAGTAAATATCCAGCTGGTCATTACCTCTTGGTACAATTTTGAAGAGTCTTATAATTTATACTTAATTTTCTGATTTCATCTGAGTTTTTACTTGGACCATATGAAAATCACAATGAAAAAACCTTAAAAATTTAGAACAAAAAAGAGAAAAAAAAAGATGGTTTCCTGAGCAGGAATGGTTAAATGGTGAAGAATAAACATATGTCTATCACTAGTGAGCTCAACTCCTTTAATAAGATGGATGTTGAGAAATAAGATAGAAATTGGAAGTGATATTAGGACAAAAATGAAGAGTCAAAAAATGCTGACAGAAAAATAAAATGGTGCACACACCTGTCTCACACAAGTGACGAGAAATCATTTCTGTTCCTGTGTGTATCATCAAAACGCTTTCTAAAATATAACCTTTGTACAGCAGGTTTTCCATCTGCAAAAGGCTGGCACACCATTTGAACATTTATTTGGTGCTTTGAGACATGTGGATGCTACATAAATGGAAAGTATTAGTATGGCTAGCACTGCAGTAGTAGCTGAGATTTTTCAAGTTACATCATAAATGTCCCAGGCACAGGGATAACAGTGCCACCTATGCCCAGTATTGCTTTTCCCTTCTGCGATTTACTGAACCAGTCATTCCAAGGATAATATTTAGAAATCAGAATATAGCACTAGCTGAATTTCCCCACCAAAACCTGGAAGATCTCTAATACGCACATATATTGGAAAAAAATATCCATTGATTTTTATTACAATACATTGAATAACTTCCCGGATCTAGTCAAGATACAATAATCATTCTTTTAAATTATTTTGAATACTTATTTTATTCCTTTGAGTTTATATTGATATATTTTTATACATAAATACCACAAATATTAATATATTTATTAATATATATGTCTCACACATCTACAAAAAAATCCTGAAGAGAAATTCTGTTTATCTCTTTGCAAACAGTCATAGCAGTAATACAGAGACATAAATGTATTGAGGACAGCTTTTTTTGGCAGTGACACCAAATTTGAATGTCACTGTATGTAACTGTAAACAGAACAAATCATACAACTCCCCCAAACAACAAAAAATCCCAAATGAAAATAAGAAACTCCTATGTGCTGAAACAATCTTCTAATCCTCCAAATTTAGAAAAACTAAGGAGTTGAAAAGATGATGGGAATACGAGTGGATATTAGAATAACATTGATATCAACAAGTTCTTCAGTTCCTTTATTTTCCTTTTCTCTTCTCAGTGTCTCTCATTCTTTTCTCTTTTTACTGTGACTTAATCCTTTCCTTCAAAAATCACTCTTCATACTTCTCTTTCTCTAGGTCTTCTATATCTCTATTTCCCCTTCTTTCAAATGTAAGGACAGCTGTTTTCTTTTTATTCTTAGGTTTTACTAAAACCAGTCTCTATGGCTCCCTAATTTCTCCCCCTCTCACGGCAAATTTTGTCTTTTAGCCCCATATACAGGTGTCGGTATTCAAGCACTAGTGTTAATATGAAATATTTTGTTTAATACCTATAATTCAGACTGACCCTGTCCATTTCTAGTTTTAACCAAAACACCCTCTAAGTAACTGTCATAGAAAGTTGATTAGGAAGGAAAATGCATCAGCCAGCTGTTGTCTCCTGGCTTTGGTGTTCCTGCATGCATCACTTCTTATCATTTGAAGTTAGTCAGAAAAGTTCTTGAGGGCTCAAATTTTTATCATTATGTTAGAAGACTGATATCAATCAATCATTAAAGTCAAGTCTCTACTTTAAAAGACAGGTTGGCTGAGGATTTAACTTAGATTTGACCTATTCTGTAGCTACTTCAGCCAGGAGTGTCTACTAAATAGATCAGAGAAAAAAAAAAAAAAACCTCAGTAAAATGAGAGCATTATTTAATTAATATTACAAACTCATACTAGAGTAAATATATTTTTTCTGTTGGACAGACACTGGATAAAATGCCTAGTGATATTAAAACATTTTGAATCACAGTTGGATGTGTGTATCCTTGTCCTGAAAAATAGTCTAGGATAACAAAAAGAGAACCAGTTGTTCTAAGGCAAATTTAAAAACCACACGATAAGTAGATCCTAATGAGTTCACATTGGTTCCTGGCTACCTGTATCCACAGAGGTTACTTCTACAAACACATATATCTTCAGTTTCCAGGAATAGATAGCATGCTAGTACGTAATAAACAAAACAACAAACAAACAAACAAATCCCTGATAAGGTTCGTGGCCTGATGGATTAATAGAACCTAGCCCAGAGTTATAGTATGTTATCTTCTTGCAAAAAGGCAGAAATACCAAGCTTTTGGCTTTTCCTGAGTGTTGCTAGGGTGTCTGTATAGCGTGTATAGACATTCTGACCATGGCCAAATATTGCAGCAACACCACAGATTTTCCAGAAATCAGTCTTTGGAAAACACCCAACCTCAATAATTCACACTGGGTAGATTCCCACATCATCAGCTCAAGCACATCCTTGTTTGCAGGCCTGGTAAAACAGCTCTGTGCAGTCAGTTTGATTTGTTCTCTTTCTGCCAGAGATTCCCCCTCTAAATCTGATTCTTTGGGCTGTGTGATTCCAACCCCCATAGACGAAGAGCAGCATCATGTGGCTGTTGTTCCAGGCTCTGTTAGAAGTTTGTTTCATTAGAAGAGCTAAGAAGAGGAATTGAGGATTGTTGGTATTCAGCGCTGCCCCATTTGAGAAGAATATAAATCACATGGGGCAGAGAAGCATGTTGCCTATGTCAAACTAACCAACTGTATTGTTCACCCAGGGAGGAAAAAATGGGATTTGAATACTATCCCATCTCAATGAAACTAAGTATTAATGAAACACAGATCCACAAAAACTCATTCTGTTGTTAGGAATGAGCTGGACTGAGAGCAGGCACATGGAAGAACAGAAAGGATTTCAAGAATTGAAAAAATATTGGAAAAACAGAAATATAGAAGAAAACAAATGAGCAAAACACGGGAACCTCAGCACTGTCTACAATACACCGATAACTATTTGAGAACATGCAGCTACTGAACTCTGGTGACTATTAATTCTGTCAAGTAAAAGGGGACAACCAGTGTAAGTATATTAAATTGAAGGAAATAGATGCATGCTACAAATGGTGCAATTTGTCCAAAAGACTTTTCAAAAACATTAATGAAGATTTTCTGCTGGGTAAGCTGGTATAATTGTGCTGCACTGTATATTGATTATGCAAGAGAGGAAATCTAAGCTAAGACTTCATGCTGTTAATACCTTGTCAAGCTGGGCTAAATGTTGTTTCTTGGACTATTTATATTGGAAATTGAAGTACTGATGCCATTTTTTATGCTTAGTTTCTTATTTTTTATTATTAATTTAAAACGGCAGTTAGATGTCATCTGTAAACATCATCTATGTTGCTGGTTGTTTTTACAAACAAAATTATATATCATTGTCAAGATACAGTCTTCACAGCTAGAGAGAGAAACTTAAGTTGTGTAAAATCATTAGAACTTCTATGATAAATGAAAAAAATACTTTTCCACTTACTAAAAAAACATATTCAAAACAAGTAAAAAAAAACCCTCAAGTATTTGGAGTGATTCAGTTCTAAAGCAGAAGTTAGCATTTATCTATTGAAATTGTATAATCTTTTGTTTGTTTGAAGGTGGATAGTCCTTTTGGAATACCATGCTTTTATACTATATAAACAGGGAGAAAGAAATGACTGAGTGCATTTAGAATGAGAAGGCTTGTGATCAGTGGGTGAATTGCAATCTTTAAACAGGTTAGCAATCACTGCATCTGTTCTCAAACAAGGCGCAAGATATGTATGTTTATTGCACCTAGATGTTTAAGTGACAGAACACAAAATCTGGAGTAAGACTTCCTACAGTTAAACATGCCAGTGAGTCAATAAAATTCTGGATGATAGTTATTTCTCCCTAGTCAAGTGCTAGATATATTGGTTTAAAGAGAGGATATTGTGTCTTCACGGAAATACAATAAATTTTATTATAATGGAGGTATATGGTCAGATGATGATTTCAACAAGGAGAAACAGGATTATCCTCAGAAAAATTAAGATCTGTAGGTCTTTCTGGGGCAAGATTTTCACTTTCAAGTGCAAATCAACTTTGAAATTAAGACATTCCACCAAGATGACATATCATGCTAATGAAGGCTCTCTGACAGGAAGGACCTAAGACAGCAACTTGTCCAGGCAAAAGAGCATCTGGATCTGAATGAAACATCTCCTGATCCAACAGAAAAAAATGTGTAGATTAAGAAATTTTTCTCTTTCACTTTCTCACCCATTTAAAAAGATGCCAAAATGTATGCAATTGATAACAGTGCTACTGTAATAAGAGTTACATGCATGACATTTTAACCTAAGGTAAGAATTAACTTAAATTTATAATAGTAAACATTTCCTTGCCAAACACATTGGCAAATACAGGAACTAAGTATAAGCGTTTTAAATACCCAGCATATTGCTTCATATGCAGGTCTCCAATGTATTGCTTCATACATTTAAAATTCTACAGTGTAAACAGCTCATTAGAAGGTCCAGAGGAGGAACTAATAATAAAATTGTCAAGTAGGTAAGTGTCTTCTGGTAAAAAATAACATCTAGAAAGACCCTTTAGCATACAGTGGGAGATCAAAGTGTAAACTTGAGGTGCAAGGACTGCCAAGTGTTGTGTTCTTCCCCAAGATGTATGCAAACTGTGCCTCTAACATCTCTGGACCCATTTAGTCCATGTGCCAACAGAAAAAAAACACAATGAAAAAACCCACAGCAAAATTCTGTTGCTTTCCACAACATATTGCAGACATTTTGCAGGCAACATAAGAATTTTTTTGCAAACTATTGTTTGGTCCAGGCCGATTAGAAGGCTCTACATATGGCATGAATAACAGTCTGTCAAGCAGGATATTGCAGTCAGTATCACAAATCAAACTGCTTCATTTCTGCTGGCTCACATAAGATGGAATAGATCCCTCAATGAATTAATGAGAAAAGTTTACCTGTGACTACTCCAGTCAGCTACTTGTTTGGTACATTGTATATGATGTTTTTAGGTTAAAATATAAGCTCCTAAGCAGATCTGTATATTACAGAATTACATAATAACATAATATTCTCAGTTGGAAGGGACCCAGAAGGATCATTGAGTGATCCTTCTCATGACCCTGCACAGGCCCATCCCAAGAGTCACACCATGTGCCCGAGAACATTGTCCAAACATTGGGGGGCCTGTTTCAATTCCCCAATCCTCTCTGGGTGAAGAACGTTTTGCTAATATCCAACCTAAAACCTCCCCTGACAGAACTTCAGGACATTCTCTTGTGCCCTGTCATTGGTAAAAACAGAGAAAACGTCAGTGTTTGCCACTCCTCTTCCCCTCAAAAGTGAGTTGTAGGCTGCAAAGAGGTCTCCCCTCATTCTCCTCCAGGCTCAACAGACCAAGTGACCTCAGACACTCCTCATACGGCTTCACCTCAAGACCTTTTGCCTTCTTTGTTGCCCTCCTTTGGACACTCTCTAATGGTTCAATGTCTTTCTTGACTTGTGGTGCCCCAAACTTCCCCCAGCACTTGAGGTGAGGCTGCCCCACTGCAAAGCAGAGCAGGACAATGCCCTGCCTTGCCCAGCTGGTGATGCTGAGCCTGATGCTCCCCAGGACACACTTGGCCCTCCTGGCTGCCAGGGCAGTGCTGGCTCATGTTCAACTTCCCATCAACCAGGACCCCCAGGTCCCTTTCTATGGCTCTGCTTTCCAGCCTCTCTTTCCCCAGTCTGTCCATGCATCCAGGGTTGCTCCGTCCCAGGTACAGGATCCAGCACTTTCCCTTGTTCAGGGTATGGGTGGTGATTGCCCAGTCCTGTGATTTTTCAAGGTCTCTCTGCTGGGTCTTCAAGGGAGTCAACAGCTCCTCCTAATTTTGTATCAGCTCCTCCCAATTTTGTATCATCTGTGGACTTGCTTAGTATCCCTTAAGAGTCCTGCATCCAAATTGTTTATTAAGATGTTGAAAAGCACTGACACTGAGATACAACCCTGTGGAACCCAAGTGCTGACCAGTTGCCAGCTGATATTCTGAAGGTCCAGCTCAGATAACAACCAAACTGTGGGTACCTTGCAGAGCTTCCCGGTTTCTTTGGGCACTGTTACTGAATGATTACCAAGCAGAGAAAATTCCATGGTCTTCCAATAAGGACAAATTAATCTTTTTATTTCTGAAGCATGAATATGATAGCTGCTGCCTTATTGTAATTTTCCTTATGAGATTCCCTATCATCCAGTCATAAAAAGGGTTTTAATAAACAGCTAGATTAGAGTTGACACTTACACAACCTGAACAGACTGCAGTGACCAAACATAAATAGATACAAGTCAAATTGAAAGAAAAAAGTAAGGGATGATAATTTAAATTAGCTGTGGAAAAGCAACAAGCTTTATGATGGACTTGACTGACAACATCAGAAGAAAGCATAGTGAATTACTTTCTTATTAGTTAGACCCTAAGACAATTTCAGCAAAGAAATGACCAGTGGCAGAAGGCTGCACCTTGATTATTAAATGCAGTTAAAAGTTCCAAGATTGATTCTTAAAGTACAATAAAATTCTAAATATTTTGGAACTTAGCTTGAAGATCTTCCTATAACAAAATGGTCCAGGAGGAACTGAGCAGAGAAGAGGTGTGGAGGAAGCAGAAGAGAATGAAAAGGTAACAATAAAAAATCATGCAGCAGATAAGGACAGAGAAGCAATACAGAGGAAGGAAGCATGACAGGATGTAATTTTATTAAGCTACAATAAAACTGATCAGACGTGGTGTAAACCAAAAATGTAGGACCCAATGAAACACAATGACTGTAGAGTATAGCACATACAATAGTAACTACATGTGAGTTTTGCAGGTGAATGTACTCTAAACTGATCAGTGCTGAAACACGGGAATGTATAACTCAAACAGTTTTCCATACCAAAAAATATACCCTTTTACTTTTATTCTTCTTGTGCACTAGACTAGATTAGTAGAATATTATTAACTATAACTTCCTTTAAGCAGACTAAAGAATACATACGTACTGAGTGATAGGACCAAAAAGGGTGTAATTATCCACAAAGAGTGCTATTTTGAATCTTCATGATCTAAACAAACTATTTGTCTGTTATTTTACTTAGTTTGTACTTTTAAAAAGAATGGATCATGAATTCTTCTCAGATTCTGGTCCAAAAAGACAGGGAGTACAACAGTAGCTTGTGGAAGAGGAAAAGACTTTTAAAGACATGAAGGAAAATATTTGGAAACTTGAAACTTTAAAGGAGCAATCAATTACATAACTTCATTCCACACTGTTAAGAAGGTTTAGAGTTTGTACTCTACTTTTATTCTGAACATTACTCATCTAGACAAAACTGAAATACCAGTCTTCTTGCACAAGCTGTGTCCTGATTACTGAAACTCAATCCCACATCAAGGGATGCAGCAAGCTAGGACACAGTGATTCCTCTCCCTACAGGAGATGTGGTCCATTGCCAAGACACTTCAGAACAGCATGCTGTGGCCTGTGAATGCAGTAGGACATGCAGAGGAAGCGGATGACTGAGATGAGAGGAAAGAGACACATTATGCTGATGAAGGCTTTCTGGGAGAAAGGCTCTATCAGATTTAAAATAATGCATAGGGTTACTCACAAAGAGGAAGCTTTGACTGCCAGCTTGTCAGGAGAGAACAGCAAACCTCTGAATGAGAGGTTTTCTAATCCAACAGGGAGCAAGTGTTGAATTGGACTGGCAGGGTAAGGATATGACAGAACAGAGATGCAATGATAGGGTAGACTGGACAAAAAAAAAATAGTGGAAAAGACTGGGAGAAAAATGAAAGTAGATCTGAACAAAACTAAAAAAAATTGAAAAAAATTGTAAAGTGTAATGTGTCAAACATTACCATAAAAACTCATCTACAATTTGCAAGGTCCATAGAAATGCCTGCTGATAATCATTCATTGAAAAATACTACCGAGATTAAGCAACCTCAACTGTGGCAAAGGAAAACTTGAAATAAAAAAAAAAAAAATTAAAGGCAGGAAAAAAATAGTGTTCCAGAAATCTGTGTTAAGAAAACTCCCCTGTCAGACCATTCTGGAGCCACTTGGGCAGTGACACTCCAATCACCAAAACTATCACTGATGGGACCAAAGCCACATAGCAGCTGTCAGAACTCAGGACATCCCTCTGGCTGCCATGGGTGATCTGAGACCCTGGCAAGGGGTCCAGAGACAAACCACGAGAGTTTGATTAGAATAATATTAATTTATCACCGGGTGTAGATGTAGAATTTTGGGGTTTAATGGGGGCTCAAGAAGGCAAGATGGAGAAATCTGGGTGTGTCCCTGTCCTTCTGCTTCTTCTTCTTGTCCTCCATCTTCTGCTGTGGTGATGACACTTTTGGATTGGTTTAGCGTAGAAGTGCACTGTCCAACATAGGTGATAGGTATTGGTATTTATCTGTAAACATGGTACACGTAGTTCATAGTATAAAGAGTTAAGACCGTCCTGGTCAGGGGCAGTCGGTAACGACCAGCACTGTAGCCAGCACCCAAGCCAGATGAGAACAAAATATACTAGATAAGAAGCAATAAACAACCTTGAGAACCTAAACCGACACATCCCGACTCTCTCTTCCGGCACCGGGGCTTGGGACAAGGACTTTTCAACAAACATCTCGGGGGTTATCAGCCCAAGAACAGAGGAGCAGCAAGCAGCCCCAGTGAGCTCCCCGGGAATCCCTGCACATCCCACTCTCACTCCACCAGACCAGATTTCCCAGAGCAGAGTCTGAGACCTCTGGATCCTCAAATTCAGTCATAGCACTACTACAGCAGAACAGCTCGAGGGGTGCCTCCGAGGAGGGACCCTGAACAAAGGAATCCCTGGGCTTTTACACCCTCACAGTCAATGCACTCTGTGGTCTGGGGTCTCCCGTCTGAGCCATCAGCTCCTGCTGTGTCTCTGAGTGTCCGGTCACCTGGCTGGGACACAGATCCCGTGTCCTTTGTTATGCAAAGTGTCCTCTGTCTCTTGCCTGGGGCTCTCTCCACTTCCCTCCCACTCTCAGCCTGCAGCTCGCACTGCAGCTGCACACCCAGCTGCCCGCACCTAATGTATTCCTCAGCACTCGCTTCAGCTTCACCAAGAGCTTCAAACACTCAGATGAGGTTTTATGTTTCAAATCCTACAGCTATCCCGCAGAAACGCTGCCTGCAGCATTCTAACAGCATGCAAATTTATGGCAGCAGAGGAAGCTCTGATCACCCAGTCACACCTAAGACCCCAGTAGGTTTCAGATCCACAAATGAAACCAAACAGGTATTATAGCCTTGCCCATTCCTGGGGCATCAGTGTATTGCACTGAGATAATGCTCATCAAGGTGTTCATACAAGGTAATACATAGTGAGAACTCTTATTCATAGGTAGTTTTTAAATGTTCACATGAAAGAAAAGTGTTCAACACAGATTTCCCAGTCCAAGGCTCATTGAAGTCAATGACAGTTTGAACTGGACTGTATACTAAAAAAAAAAAAATATACAGAAATTTGATTTTTCAATTATTCGTTTCATGAATAAATAAGTCCCTTTTAAAATAAACTGATTGTTAATTGCCAATTTAGTTGCAGGCTCAGAAACAAGAAAATCTGGATAATCTAGTCATGGCTAGATTTTCACGTTGAGCACAAATATGTAGATAAACATGTAAACTACTGGCAAGCAGACATCATGATTCAGGGCCACCAGCAATTACATCAAGATTGAAAAAGAAAATCTTTCTTAGCATACTATACTGAGAAATTGGCCGGTTTGGGATTTTTTTTTTCCTTTATGAACAAGACATAGAAATGAAATGTTGATCAATGGCACACAACAGGGTGATGCTGTTGCTGTTCAAAACATAAATGTTCACCCCAAATGTCATACAGTTTTATTTCTTGTCCTATTACTTTGTCCAGAGCTCATAAATGAAATGTATACAACTTTCTATCAACATTTTCAAATATTAGCAAGTATTGAATAAATTTCATGTTAGAGTATTTCTGTGTGTCAAATGTTTAACTAATTTAGATACTTGGGATTATATTTCTAAAGGATTAATAAAACCAAGGGCTTTATTGCTTTTTAAAAATAGATTAG
The DNA here is from genome assembly GCA_910950805.1 of Acrocephalus scirpaceus scirpaceus. Taxonomy (NCBI): domain Eukaryota; kingdom Metazoa; phylum Chordata; class Aves; order Passeriformes; family Sylviidae; genus Acrocephalus; species Acrocephalus scirpaceus. The sequence continues at coordinate 66,614,443 of OU383775.1, read as the reverse complement.
GCAAAGAAAGAACCAAAGAAAATTTTGCAGAGATGATAACTTTGCTACTGTATCATTAGCAAAAAGTGTTAGGAATTTACAAAACATATGAGTTTAAAAATATGAAATGGTTACTACAGAGAAAATTATTTGATAAATCAAGTGAAGAAAATACAATAAAAAACCAAACCTGCACTCACAAGCAGCAGTGTAAGAGGCAATCTGCCAATGTGTCAAGGTAGATACAGCTTTTTTTCATTTTAGAACTCAAACTTATCATTATAGCCTCAGTTTGGACACATGGCTCAGTTCCAAGAAAAATCATAAAGCCAAATCCCTTGCAGGAGGTTTTAATATGATCACTGAAGAAAGATCTCTGGCAAGCTGATAATATTTAGCTGAACTTTTCCAAAACACCATTCATGAAAACCACTCTCAGACCTGTAATCTCCCAGACTCCAAGGTTAACTGCCTCCCTAAGATGCAGCTGGTTTCTTCCATCAGCTGCAAAACACCTTCATACCATCCTCTCCACTAATATCTCATAGCTTTTTACAAGACATCCTGCCCCAGGTACTTCAGATAGCAAGACTAATATTTATAGCATACGCTCAGGGTTATCATTCATTCTCTTCTACCAACAACTTTACTTTCAATAATGAAAATGACCTCTAGATAACAGGCATAAAACCATGCCAATTTCTTTTAATATGCCATCTTGGAGAGATTTTAAATAGTTCTCACACTGCTGCCTCTACCTGAGACACACACCAGAACCTGCTCTGGAAAATTAATACTTCCAACAGCCTTGTCACTAAATTTATCTTTTCAAACAACCTCTCCAGAGCCTGATGTGCACTGAATGAATCCAGGTTGTGCCTCAAGTAATAATTTAAGCTTGTCAAAGACCTCCACAACCGCCACAAAAATAGTCCCTGCAGCAGATCCATCAAAATCCTCAGATTCTTTACCTCAGTCTCTTGAAGAATATTGCTGTATTTCATCCAGTGTACTCAATATTATTACTGAAATTATGTGTGTGGAAACAATAATTATGCACCAAAATAAACTCAACCAGACAATCAATAAAGGATGGGATGACCCAGCTACTAGTAGGGGGAAAAATGTTTCTGAGAAAATAATTTCTTGATTGTCTCAGCCTGTACCTTCACAAAATGAACTTTGGAAGTAAGTTCATAGTTTTACGGGACAGCAAAAATCATCAATTCTATAGGACTACGGGTTCTAGGACTTAAGTAACCACTCTACCCACAGACACATAAATATGTTCATGCACAATGTGCAATGCACCTAAATTTCAGCTGATTTGTTCTCCCTATCTGTGGCAGATAACTACCTTACTACCCCTTCTATGTTAAGATCCCCTTTTTTCTCAAATTATTTTGCTGATACAATGTCTAGTTAAATCTAAAACTGCTTCTAAATCTAAAACAGTTCTCAAATTGTATTTATTATTAAAGTTTGCTTTTTAAACTTCTGGCCTATAAGATCTACATGCCCAAATGATTTGCTTCATATATTGTACCATCCACTTAAAAATTTTGGCTCGTCAGAACAACTTATGTCCTCTGTAAAGTTTTTCAATTTTAAATGATCGTTATCAGAACTGAAGATAGAATCTCGTATAACTATCATATTTTAGGAGCCTGAGTATACTGTTACATATTTTATCTGATCTGTGTCAGTATCTCTTTCTTTTTTTGCTGGTAAAGTATACTAAGCAGTATTGTGCATGAAATAGATGGCTGATTAACCATCCCAACAAAGCTCTTGAAATAAAAAAGGGGTTATTGTCATTATATTATTATTATATATTATCATCCAAACTGACTTCATGTTAACAGAAGGAATAGTGCATTCTGTCCTCATTTCTGAAAATCAAGATGGTTTTGTTGGAGTTATATTTTTAGGTACCCATCTAATGATGAGTTTGGTCTACATCATAGAACTATGGCTACTTAAAAATTGGGCATGTAATGTAACCTAAATTAGTCATGTAAGCTCCACCCTAGCTTCTGTGGGCTCTGTATTCCTTGGTCTTACAGTCTCCTCCACCTCCCTTGGTAACTTGTTTGAGCCATGGGTTAGAGCCTCACATTACAAATATTTCACTGTATTACTGATCTGAATATTCTAGTGCCAGACTTCTTGACCTTTACCAGCTTATTTTTTTTAATTTAACTGGGAAGATATTTTTGTGCAGTATGTTGATAATTATTTTAATTCTGTTTGGCTCCAAATCTTTGCTATGTTGGGTATAAAACGAGTACTCTCATCTTGATGCCTGGAAACTCAAAGTTTTACAATCGCTTTCAAGTTGAGTTCATAGATTCAATAAAGTATTTCATTTTCTTCATTAAGAACACAGACCAGGTGTACATATTCATGAATTAATCCTTTTAAAATCTTTAGAAATCTTTGTACACTCATCAGCAAATTGCAACTTAAAAAAAACCCAAAAACCAAAAACAAACAAACAAACAAACAAAAAAGAACAAGTTTCTAGTCCCTTTATTAGGTAATAGCTTTATCCTGGCTTTTTTCAAGTCTTTGCTGACCAGACTTCATTCAATCAATGGAACTTTGTCCAAATGTTTTTATGGTACTTCATCCTAGCTAGAAGTATGTTGAGGGATCCTTATCAATTAACTGCTTCTAAGATTTTGAACAATAATTCCTGGTCTGCTTTATTAGGCATACTTCCTCATGCTGTAAAAGACATATTAGCAAACATCCATTTTAATAATTTGTTGGAATAGATGGAGAATAATTGTTTAACTGCTGATATGGGTCATATTTTTTACTATCTCTCAATAAAAGAGCTGCATAAGGTATTGAACAGACTACTTTCCTACCCTAGGGAAAAATTTATATTTTATTAAAGCTATTGACTTAAACTAACCCATTCTAATAATGATGGCCCTACTAAACATAGTGGAACAAGAAACAGTCTCAGTTATGTAATAGATACAGTTGCACAGAATTGTTTGTGTATGAAAGGGTTAAACAGAAAAGATGATCGAATTTCTGCAGTAGAAAACTTGGTTGACATCCTTTCAAAACTTTATACAGGAAATTCAGAACAAATGCTACAGGGAATGCTGCAAGAAATCTCAAGAGACGTTGTTTATCCATTAACAGTCTGTGACTTATTTTTTCATTAGATTTTATACTCATTTCACCTCTTTTGTCTATTCTTTTCTTTAAAGGTCTTCTAGAGAGCTAATGGAACCATGAGACATAGGTCTGCCACAGGCTGATAGAAATCTCTAAGCTCAGTGTTTTCACACACCACCTTAGCAGAATAAAGTGTTCTTTCCATGCCTCCTTGTGTTTCATACAAAAATTAATTTTGCTACAGCTGTGTAAGGAATGTTTGCAAAATATGCAGCAAGGATCTACATGTGTTTCTGTACAGAACTTTTTATTAAAATTGATGGAATTAGATGATCATAACTAATGTAAGTGTTACATGTTTAACTGTTTATCTGGACGCCATATGTACCTCTCTTTTTATGAGTACAATAAACAGCAGATATTTTTTTTCTTTTGGCTCATTACATTCCTGCTAAAAACTTTAGCTAAGCAGTAAAGCTGCCAAGCCCACAGGTTTACACAGCTTTAACCAGCTCTGTCCTTTTCTGGTGCACTTCTTGGGCACAGGTGTAATTCATTTAAATTAAGGGCATTGTCCTTCCTCCTTTATAAGACAAAGCTCAAGTATACAGCTAAGGTCTTTTTTTTCCTTTGTTTTCTTTCATTGTAACATAGATACAACATTTTGAGGTGGTATGGAGTAACTTCAAAAAGTGGTCTGAAATGAAGAGCAGTGGAAATTTTTCCTTGTGTAACCTATTACACAGGTTTGTTGGGTTTTTTTCTTCATTTTCTCTCTGCATTTTCTCTATTAGATGGAAAAAATGCACATCGGACCATTGAGGAAGGCAGCATTTTGGTTTCATCTGCATTCAGCTGGGCTAAAGTTCATATTTTTCTTAAGTAGCTGGTACAGTGTTGTGTTTCTAGGATTTTGTATGAGAATACAGCACACTGATGTTTTGGCTGCTACTGAGTACTGTGTACCCTAAATCAAGGACTTTTCAGTGTATTATGTTCTGCAAGTCAGGAGATACACCAAAAGCTGGAAGGGAGGATAGCTGGGACAGCTGACCTAGTCTGTCCAAAGGGATATACCATACCATGGAGTGTCATGCTCAGTATATAAACTGTAGGAGTTACTCAGAAGCAACTGATTGCTGGATATCAGTCAATGGGTGGTAAATGCAGCCTTCTCTGGATCCTGTTCATCCCACTTCTCAGGGTGAGAAACCAGGGGGAAGGGGAGAACAGAGTGACACAGAGATGTGAGAATTTTAGATGATCCTTTATAGTAGTCCTCTCTATGTTAGGATGCATTTCAAATAGTGCTTTGGAATATATATTAAATCCATTCTAGAAGGCATTTAGTGGATACTGAACACTGTGTCTGTTAACTTTTTGCATAGTATAAGCATCTGGGGCTCCTTGGTGATAGTAAAGAGAAAATTGCAAACATCCCGGGACAACAAGGCCAAGAATGCAGATAGAGAGGGAGAACACAGACCCTTAGACAGCATAAACTGAGTATTCCCTTGAAAGGATGCCAAAGAGAACCAGAAACCATGCAGGAGAGATAAAGGTGAACAGTTCACTGAAGAAGACTCCATTTTCTTCATCCTCTGAGACCCCCAGAAGACCACCGCAACAAACTGAGCACGCCCAGATGGGTGTGGAGCTAATTACCATACGAGGCGAGGACAGGTGGAGCCAGGGAATGAATATGTATGAGGTGGATTGTGCAACATTATGCATATGTAAGACCCTGGGGAATAATAAGGGAGAAAGACCGTCGGGTGGATATGCGTGTCTTTGGTGAAGTTATTCCCCACGCATCTCGGCGGATTAAATACCTACTACTCTAACAGCTATTATTAGTTGTGGAGTTTTATTTCCGCCCACGTTTCACAGAGGACAAAGCAACACAGAATCATGGCACCATAGAATGGTTTGGGTTGGAAGGGACTTAAAGGTCTTGTAATTCCAAGCCTGCTGCCCTGGGCAGGGACAACTTGGACTAGGCCAGAGTGCTCAAAACCTCATCCAGCCTGTCACTGAACACTGCAAGGGATGGGACATCCACAGATGCTCTGGGTAATCAATGGCAGTGCCTTACCACATTCACAGTTAAGAATTTCTTCTTAATATCTATTCTCAACCCACACTCCTACAGTATAAAGCCATTCCCCCTTTTTCTATTCCTACTTGTCCTGCCAAAATGGCCTTCTCCAGCTTTTTTGAAGGCTGAGGGTGTGCATGGTTCTGGGGCAGGCAGCAGTGCCCATCTCCCAGGGGTGAGCTTACAGCTCTCGGGAAAACATCCTGCATGTTTGGAAAGTTAGTTCTCTGCCACCCTGCTCTCTGCAGCCATTTGACACCAGCTACTTCCCAAAACCAGGAATCGGAAGTCTGAGGCTCTGCTGTGGGAAGTGAAGAGCAAAGAAGTTTCTCTGACGTTTGGGCTCTGTATACATCCTGTTTATCTTCCTCACTATCTGTTGTTTTTCCCTGTGGGGTCTGCAAGAACCCTTGCACCAAAGTAAAGAATGTCACCAGCTTCTGGAGCGGAAATAGGCAGGAGTTAAACCTCCCTGATGGTGTTGGCATTAGCCTTGGCATCTGAGGGGGGTTTGAAGTAGGAATAAAATTACTCCATGCCATAGGCAGAGACACCTTGCACCAGAGCACCTTGCAGCAGACACTCAGCAGGATGGTCAACTGTGTCCTGAGGTGCATCTGGCACAGCATTGCCTCCCGTGAAATTTTCTTGCCAGAAAATTGAGCACATTTGAAACAGCAGCTGTACAGCCTAGTGTTCACTGCCTTCTTGCTGTCCCCCAGATAAGATTCAGTTCGTCAGTGTGACTGGCCGATTCAGGACACAGCATAGCAAATAAATCTAATGGTCTTTATGCTCAGATTTTGTCCCAAAATGGATGAGAAGTATTTTCAAGGTCAGGTTCAGCCAAGAGATTTTATAAGAAATTCTTTTTGTGCCTCTCAGGTACTGTCTCCCAGAGCACTGATAATTGACTTCACTGATAAATCTAAATTTGCTTGTCTTCTCACCTCGGTGTTTTTCTTCACTGTATTATCTTTTCTATTTTTTTATCAGAATAACAGCCTAGGTAGTGACAGTTAAATTGTATTATCTTGTATTATTTCATGCTATTTACAGTGAATGGACAGTTGTAACTATTCACACCTTGCCAGCTGTGTCCTGAGGACTAACTTACATTTCACTTAGAGCCTTTGAGCCAGGGTTAGTCAACACTTGCTGGGATCTATTAGATTCTTTTACTCACGTTACCTGTTAAAGAGCTCTGTTGGGTATTTGTGCCTTGATCTGCCCAGACAGACAGATTTTTCATGGCTGGGAACCATGTGCTGCCTTTATGTGCTGCAGCTGCTCTCTGAGTTGTTTACTTATCTATTTCTCTTGATTAAAAATAAAGGTCATCTGAGTTCTTGTTCAAGCCTTCTTTTTCAACCATGGGAACAGAATCATAGATTCGTTTAGGTTGGAAAAGTCCTCTAAGCTCATTGAGCCCAACCATTAACTTAACAGTGCCAAGTCCACCACTCAGCCAAGCCTCTAAGTGCCATATCCACACATTTTGGAGCACTTCCAGGGATTGCAACTACACTGCTTCCTTGAGCAGCCTGTTACAACAGATGATAACACTTTCTGTAAAGAAAAGCTTCTGTGATGAAATTTTTCATCATAGCCAATCTAAACCTTCCCTGGCACAGCTTGAGGCCATTTCCTCTTGTCCTATCACCTGTTACCTGGGAGAAGAGACCAACACCCACCCACTACAAGCTTCTTTAAGGGAGTTGTAAAGAGTGTTCTCCCCTAAGCCTCCTTTTCCCTGGGGTCAGGCTGATAAGAGTTCCCTTGCTCCTCCTTCTAGCCCTTCCTGTAGTTTCCAGCTCCTAACTTCCATTCAAATGGAACCTTCCCAGTAAGAACTAATCATGTAAATCATTCTAAGTGGCTCGGTGAGCTCTTCTGCCAGTTCCCTCAATACTCTTGGGATCCCATCTAGCTTTATGGACTTTTATGTGTCTAAGTGGTGACGCAAGTCTGCTTGGATTATTGGGACCTTCTTTTGCTCTCTTTCTTTCATCTCAGAGGCCTGGATACCTGGAGGAAAACTGGTCTTAATATTAAAGACCAAGAAAAAAAATGCATTAAGTACCTCAGCCTTTTTCCTTTAATCCACATGTTTCCTCCCATATACAATAAAGGACAGAAATTCTCCTTAGCCCTTATTTTCTTTTCTGGATTTATAGAAAAATTTTATTGTCTTTTACACAAGTAGCCAGATTTAGTTCTGAAATTGCAACGATCAGGTCACATCTCTAGATCCACAGCAGGTGATATATTTCCTTTACACTATCTACTTTTATCCTTTCTTTCTTTTTCTTTCTTTTCCTTACATATTTTCTTAAAGATATCATATTTTTACTGTAGATGATAATAATCAAAATGGCAACAAAATTGTTCTAAAATAGACTCTACACGCACACACACATATATATATATAAACACCAGTTATTCAGTGTCATTTCACTCTAGTCCACCCAAAAGGATCTATTAACAAGAACCTCAGTTACCCTCGCTTTCAGGGGTGGGTTGTAACATCTCTTTTATATCTGTAAGAATTGAGAGTTCTATCATTTTGTGACTGTTGTGTCCAAGATGGCTTCCAGCCATCATATCACCCACCATCTTCCTTCCTTCTCTGTTCACCAACATTCCTAGTTGGCTCACTTATCAGCTGTACCAGGAAGCTCTTTTCCACACACTTCAGAAACCTACTAGATCATTTTTTCTCTACTATGTTGCATTTTCAGCAGACATCTGGTAAATTGAAGTTCTTCATGAAAACAAGGTCTGGAAATAGTGGGACTTTTCTCCCAGCTGCTTATAGACTACTATATATTCTTCTTCACCCTGGCTGGCATCTAGTTGTACAAGACATCCCACTATGTGCCCTTTATGGCAAGTTATCATAGTTTTCCTGCTGCAAAGTGTCTTCTAGCTCCTCCTGGTTTTTACCCATTGTTGACTGAGTCTATTAGTTTAGATGCACTTGGCCTATTGATCTTACTCCCTTTTTGGGGGAGAAACGCTAATTCCTACTTGACCATTCTCAGGAGTTTCCATAGTTTCTAAGACATCAATAGCCCTTGTGTCTTTACTGTTACATGGATCTTCAACCCCTATCTCCACTGAAACAACAGACCAATGGATCTCACTTGTACAGAGTCCTTCAAGTATTAGCATGATGCTCTCCAGATCTATAGCATGCCTAGTTTTATCTCTTTTCCCCTTCAAATCCTTCAAAGTTTAGATTTCTTTCCAAGAACCATGTTGACTCCTGAATGAAGATAATTTTCTACCTTTGAGACAGGTGTACCTCATCTGTCACCAGCAGATGAGGTCATGTAGAATAATTCATGATCAAAAATCCCAAAATTCTGCTGGTGATACTGATGCCTTAAGTTTCAGCTTTCATATTTTTCTGTACTGCCTTAGTGTGTGACTCTGAACTTCATATAAAGGGTTAGTAAGTTCTCTTCACAGTTTAGTTAGACAAAACAATCCTTTTTCAGCCCGAGAACTCTCTTATACTGCCCAAGGTGTATCCTTTGAAGGCCTTTTAAATAAATACCTGCTTTATTCCTTTAACACTGTCTAGCCTCTGTCCTAGGTAGCCTCTCTAGGCATCAATACCAGACTCAGATATCCATAATGATCTGCTGGACCTTTATATTTCTTTCCTCATCATTCCCTGTAACTGGAAGGATAGAGAAGAGCACTGATTGCGCTCCTCATGCCTTAACTGGTCAGGCCAAGGCCCAGTAGTCTCTCTTGATTGACCTTGAGCTTCTTCTTGCAACTTCATCATTGTCTGCCTAAAAAAATCAATAATGTGTGATAACCTAAGGGTCATACCGAGGCAGGAAGCTTTCTCTTCAAATCATTAACCCAGGCCCCAGGAAGACAGTAAGCTTTCCAAATAAGTGGGTCCGCTCTGAATATTGGGGCTTCTGCTCCCTTCAGAATGGAAATCCTGAGACAGTGACCCATCTTTTTTTTTCCTTTATGGCACAAGCTGAGACACAGGGCATAGGCTGACTCAACTTCAGCAACAGCTCCATGTTAAATGAACCCCCGCCCTCGCCACTCTTCAGTTACACTTGCAGAGCCTTGTACTTACAATGTGATGCCACCTGGACATGTGGGGCAGTCACACAGGAGATGCATCTGCTAGGCCAGATAGGGACTTGTCACCACTGCCCCCTGACCCTTAAATCATTGCAATCAGCCAGGCAGAGAGAGAAAAAGGAATCCTCTGTATAAGGTATCCTGTCCATCTGTTGGCCATTTGGGCCTCCCAAATGGAGCAGGAGCTTTTCTGTCAGGGGTAAAGACCAGTGCAGGAGTGGTCATTTGTGCTAATTTAGGTCTTGCTTCATACTCTTCATATTTCTGGCATTTGGACAAGCATAATCCTGTTATTTTTTTGTAATTTTGATGGCTCTATATGAGGTCTGATTATCTTTTGCATTGTTCCAATGGTTAAATCTTTAAACACCTTAACTTTAGATTAGTTTTGTGTTACACAGTCTTGCATCCCAGTTCTTACTTATTTAAGAATGTCCATGTAAGCCTGCCTTCTTTTGCCCATGCATCCTCATGAAAAACTGAAAAAAAAGGGGTGTAACTTGCATGTACAAGAGTTGAAGGTGGTAAATAATATATAAGTACGTATTTTTGTATGTTATACATTCAACTGAAATATCTTCCAAAAGACCACTGATATGAAAAAAAACCCCACAAACCCAAAAAAACCCCAGTAAATAAACACAAAATCATTGGTAGATGTCACCATGCAAAGGGAACTCTTGCTTTATTTTTCCCATGAGTATAAATACATAAATACAATACTATTCAAAGCAAGAACACACTGCTGTGGATCAAAATGCACACTTTAATTATCAGGAGCCTATTCTTCTAATTAGGCTTTCCTCCATATTCAGTTTATATACCAGCTTTGTTGATGGCAGAGGAAGGCTGATGTATGTTTGGGGGAAAGAAGGAAAAGGAAGGGGAAGGGGAAGGGGAAGGGGAAGGGGAAGGGGAAGGGGAAGGGGAAGGGGAAGGGGAAGGGGAAGGGGAAGGGGAAGGGGAAGGGGAAGGGGAAGGGGAAGGGGAGGAGAGGAGAGGAGAGGAGAGGAGAGGAGAGGAGAGGAGAGGAGAGGAGAGGAGAGGAGAGGAGAGGAGAGGAGAGGAGAGGAGAGGAGAGGAGAGGAGAGGAGAGGAGAGGAAAGGAGAGGAGAGGAGAGGAGAGGAGAGGAGAGGAGAGGAGAGGAGAGGAGAGGAGAGGAGAGGAGAGGAGAGGAGAGGGAAAGGCAAGGCAAGGCAAGGAAAGGAAAGGAACAGGGAATGAGATAATCAGGCACCAAGGAAGAATCTTGCCCCTCTCTCATCTGGGAAATGTCTGAAGGGACATTTTCTTCATGCCACGTGGGAAGAGTATCTAAGGATACTTAACATCTGCCTCAGGATAAGGTGCATCCTGAAGTCAGATGAGAGAGATCCTCCACTGAAGCCACCCTCTTGTAATAAATTCTTTAGCTGTGCAACTGAGTCACTTCAAAAGTGATTTAGGAGTATGGGCAAATAAAGGATTTCACTAATGAATGCCTGTGTAACAGAGACATTAGTCTAAATTTTAGTCCTTTCCTGATTATGGGATAAGAAAGCAAAGATTTGAGATAAATTGCATATATGAAGAGAAATATCTGACATCATTGTCTAATACTATGATCAAAGGAAAAATTAACAGAGGTGAGCAAAACTCAAAGCTTTTGTAGAGCACACTTGCATCTAATGATAATCTCCTGCCCCCCACTTTCAAATGAAAAGCAGGTAGAAGAGCAATAATTGATAAGCTTGTTCTTGAAGCATTTACTAGTGATCAACAGTTCAAGTTTAATTAAGCACATGTAAAGTAGAGGAAGTAGTGAAAGACACTTGAATTTTTAGGTTGCAGCTCCTACCAAAATCCACTGAAGTAAGGATTTGTTACATATTTTGACATTAAAGATAAAATTCAATAAAGTAATGGAAGTAAAACTACAATAAAAGTTGTTTAAGAGGATTTTTTTTTTTTTAATTCTTCAGAACAAGAGGTAGAGAAGGAGTAATAACTTTTGCTGCTTGGGATGTTCACAGTGACATGCTGTTTTTTATTAACAGAGACAATGGACAAAGATTGTTTTAGAAGTTAATATTGCTGAGAGATTTACTGGAGTTCAGCAGTGTGCATTCAGATGGATTTTTAGACTGATCAAGCATATTTACTCTTAATAAAACCTACTACCTTTACTTTAACTATATTACCTAAATAGACTGCTATTATTTTTCCTTTATTCTTAAATATTTTTATTAATATTTTAGTAGGAAAGAATAAAGATACGCTGGTAACATAAACCAATCTCTCATGTACAAATACAGAGTTTAAAAGTGATGAATTCTAGGTGGAATCTTGACCAAATTTGACAGTGACAAAGGCAAAAAAAACTGAAAATGAAGCTGTTGAAGCGACTAACAAACCCAAAAGAAACTTGTATCCAAGTCTTTAGAAGGGGCTGAAATGAATGCTAATGAACATAGTTCTTGTTAAGTATAATGCAGTTTGGGGTTTGGGTTTTTTGGGATTTTGTTTGGTTTGGGTTTTGGATTTTTTTTTCATATTGGACATAGCTCTTTAGATTTACTGGACCTTGAGCTATTGAAAAGTAAATGTCTTTTGATATGTTAAGATAATTGGAGAGACAATAATTCCAACAAGACAACAAACAAAATTTCTGTCTATAACTCCCTATTGCGAAGGTATTACTCGTCTAATTACATGTATTTGTGCTCAGTGAATCATTAGTCTTCATCAGCATACAAAGAGAAAATGATCACTTGATTCTCAGCTGTCACAAACAAAGCACATGGTATTTGCCTTCAAAGTCACTACTTCAGTACATAAGCTTCACCTTTTTCATTTTCTCTTTTTAAAATAAAAATGCTATAGGTGAGTGAATGATTCTTCAGTAGAAAAAAGGGAAGCTTGCTCTGCATCATGGATCTTAATTTCTTATATACTACCTGTTACAGTTTTATGAAATGTTTAAAAATCTTCCATTTAGAAAGATAAATCTAGTATACACCAAAAAAAAAAAAAACCCAAGCAAACTGTAACTGATTGGAAGACTGTACTCTCTGTGTAATTGCCAAATTTTAGTTCTTTCTTGCACATACTTTAGGTTGCTAATTTTCTCATTCAACCCCCAGCAATAAATTTGATGTCTTATTTCCTGATGTCTTCAGTAAAGGCAAATCTTTCTACAGGGCAAACTACAGCCCACTAATCAACTTAATCTCGTCTGCTTTCACCTGCTCTACTGATCCAAGCTTCTGTGACTGAGAATGTGGCTTCATTATTGTTTTCTGTTCAGATACAATATTTCCTTCTGATTTAGGTTTCTTGAATGGGAAAAGATAACAAAGTTGTCATAACAAGCCTCTATTTTTCCCTGATTTGAGGGTACAGAATATACTTGTAAAACTCATGGGTTGTTATACAGTTAACAACCCAATTTTTACTAACAGAAAATAATTTGCCAGAATGCATGAATGTGGAAGAATTAAGTTCTTTGAGAGAGAATAGGTTTGCCTAAAATTTTAAGGTATATTGCAGAAGCATGTCCCACTCCAGGTTATCAGGTCTGCTGACCTTAACATCTTCTTAGATGGTTTCCAGATTCTATTTAACTATGAGTTTTGTCCTGAAGAAAAGAGATATTATATATGCCACTGCGTATGTTGAATGTTTCCTTGGTGCCATTCTGTGGTATTTGCAGCCCTCTTTGACATTATCAAATGGATTGACATTTCAAATATTTGCAGTGCTCAGCGGGTACTAATTCAGTGAAGGTGAACCATGAGTTGCTCACATAGTGGCACAGCAAGTGATGTGTGTCTATTTAATCACAGCTGCCGAAATGAGATCAAAAGGCACTGTGTTGTTAAACCCTTAAAGCGGCTGTCACAGCGGAGAGATCAGGAGGGGCCCACCACAGGAAGCAGAGTAAAGAATACGCTTGGACTTGCAGCCAATGCAATTCTTCTGCTGGCTGTATCCTGGTGGAGATGACTGAAGGGGAACAGTCAGGGGAGCGGCTGTACAGGTGAACTGCACCTGGCCAAAACTCTCTCCCACACAGATATGCCCAGTGTCAGGAGCACAAAAAGACTTTGCTTTAAATGAATTTGTTGTGACTGTTCTTCCCTAGGTAAATTATGGTTTTAACTTCACTTCCAGTATTATCCAATTTTACAAGTTTTCTCTCTGAAAGAGAACTTGTTCAGCTTTTAGCTGGTATTCTGGACCATGATAAGGCTTCCTGTAACCCCAGAGTTCAACCACAGCAGATACTTATTTGCCCCAGACCAATCTCTGGCTGTTTTTCCTTTACCAGTTGAGAGCAGATATTAATTGCACAGCTGCACTGCACAGTTTCTAGCCAGGAGAGGGCAATAGCATCCACCAGCTGCTGTGTAGGAGCAGGAGAAGGCTTGGAATATGTGGGGTAGATGATGACACAGAGGGTAGGGAAAGAGATGATAAAGTAGCAAGTGGTTGCAGATGATGCACAGCAAGTGTGACAACCCTTAGTTCTACTTAAATATTTGGTCAGGACTCTGTCGCTGCTTCAAGCTCTATCTTGGCAGTTTCTTATTTAATATATAACCACGTGTTAACAGTTGTGTTAACACCAGCAAACAGAAGCTCCACTAGATAATTCAAAACAGAACTCTCCACTGAATTACATTACTTGAAATGATCATGCTCCTTACCTTTGCTGAAAAGTAGGGAAAATGATACAGAGAATGAGGTAAGATTCTCTATTTATCTAAAGCCAAATCACCTGGCTTTTAAGATCAAATATTGAAAAAACTTGACAATGAAGCATCTATGAGTTATGACTCCACACTGTTTTTTTGGCTTAGTACAAAAATCTCTGCACAATATTTTATGATCTGTGTCACACAGAAGGTCAGAAGACATGATCTAATAGTCCCTTCTGGCTTGAAAATGTGGGAATCAGAATCTAAACTAGACTTTAATAGAACCCTTTCTCTGCATGTGTATAATCTAAATGCACAGAATGTTACCAAATTCTGGGCCTGTAAGTGTTCAGAAACTCTCTTTTCATTCCTTGTACCCTTTATCTCCATGAGAAGTGATTCCTAAATTGTAGCCTTGACAGGTTTTTTAAACTTCCCCTCTCCCTACTCATCCCATGCAATGCCTTCCCTTCACTCAGGTATTCTCTGCAGCGACATTGTCAGTCTGAGTGGTTTACTTGAGAGCCATTGTAGTGAAGGATTTCCTGCTTCTATGATGGCAGAATACACATGAAACTGATGAATTATCTTCCTTTTTTCAGTTACTTGTAAACTATTTCTTCATCACCTACCCTATTCAGAATGCTATATTCACACACTTGGAGTTAAGCAATGTAAAAATGTTTTATGATTATTTTTGTAAACATTCTAATTGTTAATTACCTCAAGGCAAACTCTATTTGGAGGTCAGATCATACCATTGGAGGTCAGATCATACCATGAAAAATCCAGCACCATTTTGGAGGGGAGAATGGAACTACTCACACAGAATTAAAACCTATGAGTTCTCCTATCCCAGTGATGCTCAAGAATTTTACAGGGCTTTTACTGTTGTTTATTATTTTTCATGGAAAATTGTCTCATTGAGAACCTGTCTACTTGAAGTCTCTAGTGTTTTCTGTCCTCATTTTGGAAAACATAGATGTAAAAGCAACTAAGGACTTTATTATTTTTTATCCTCTCCTGTGACATATTTCTGCATCTTTTTAGTCTCCAGTGGCAAACACCACCACACTGCATGTAGTATTCACTGTAAAATTAAATGAAGCATGTGTTGGAGCACCTGATAGCAACCGAAAATAATTGAAATGAGCTGCAAACTCTCATTACTCCCATTAAGGTTTATTTCTCATAAGAAACATTACTGAGGAATTTGATGCCAACCCTTTTGATTCCTCTTGATGTGGGCTGAAACAAGAGTGGCATACAAGACACTAGAACAGAACTCAACAAAAATGTAAACTGCTGGTGTTGACGCATAACTGAGGATGAGCTAGTAAAAGAATCAGGGTGAAGCTGAGGAAAAGACATTTTTTACGTCTTTATGTGGGAGGAGACTGAGCCCTCCACTCTCTGCCTTTGCAGCAGCTGCATTATGAATTAATAAAGAGATACTTCATGAATATTCACATGAGGTCTTTGCATTAATAATTTATGAGGCCATCAGTCAAGCAGCTGCACACGCAACACCGGAAATTGAGGTTAGGCCTGTTCTGCCCTGCTTTTTGAATTACAACCAGAGGCACAAGGTGGAAGGGTGGGGAAGAGAAGATAAAATGTTTATCAGGAAATGGGTAGATGGGAATGAGGCATTCTGACACCTTCTTCAAAAAGTAGTTGAGAAAGAGTGTTTGAAATAAAAGTATCTTGACAAGTGGGGGGAAGGGGAATGGAAAGGCAAGACAAAATGCAAGTGATGTTTTATAGAGTTTGTCATACAGTACATCTTCGAGGTGATGTAACAATCAGTGGCAGAAAGCTACTCTGATCCTCTGGTAGTAGGAAGGATGTGTACCACCTGCACCTTGAAGAACTGTTGAGATTGTGGAAGATCATTCATTTTGTTTTAGTAAAGGCTACATCAGGAATTTTGCTTTCTAATTATTTTTTCTCTTTGTTGGAAGCAAGCTTTGAAAAAAAAAATAAAAGGAGAGTGTGGAAAGAAGTCTAACCCAGTTCAAACACATTTCTTCTCTAAATACTTTATTTCTGTGAGTAAACCTATAGATAAAATAATCCATGGCTTTAAGAAACAAAAATCAAAGGTGATTAAGGTTATGAATCTTTCTGTGAAATAGTAGTCCATTGAAATATGAAAGCTTATTGGAATTAATATATTGTACAACTCATACATATAATAAATGCCTACAATATTTTGATCTGGTTTCTCACATTTCTCAGTTCCCAGAGAATCAGATTAATAAAGGATTAAGATGAGTTTTAAATAGTGTTATCTTCATCTTTATCTACCTTTGAACATCTGGTCCTTCTTTTTCATGCCATTGCCTTCTGTATTTCCTCTGTTTGTAGTGCTTAATTTGCAGGATGCAATGCCACATATCATAAAACATTGGGTATTGTGTTACTGCTTTGAACATGTCATGGTTAGGGGCTAAGTGGCAGTGCATATAATGATATAGGGGTTGACATTCTGGTAAGGTCAGTTAAGGCAGCACCTCATCTGAAGCACTGGAAGTTTTCTGCCAAGTGAAGAAATACAGATTTAAAGTATAGTAATGTAAAGCATGAAAAAATAAGAAGTTTTCAGGCCTATTTCAAAGTTTGGATTGTAATAGTGCACAGCATAGAATTTTGAATCTGGGCTTGAAACTTCTACTCAGCACAGCTCTCTAACTTTGGAGGTTATTAACTATTGAACCAACCTGTCTATTGAAACAGGAATGTTTTGTGTTTTAAAATAATTTAGATATTTTAAACACAAACTTTCTGAAAGCTGAATACAGTATATTCTGTTCAATATAAATATACCTGTTTGAAATTCAGAGTTAGAACTTAAAACAGATCCTCGTGTTGTTCTCTGGCCTTCAAAAGCTGAGTATTCAACATGAAAAATTTCTAGTAGAGGACACTAATTTGGATTGCCTGCCTACCCTTATTGTTGCTACAATAATGGTAAAGAAATGGTAGGTATTCTATGATTTTTTTCCTGACAAATTATTACATGTCTATTTTGAACAAGTAAAATTTTAGATGACTTGAAGAACTGCACATCATAAAGAAGACTGCAGTCCACTAAATAAGTGTGTGTTAATACCGATGAAACTAGTTCTATATTTGCCCTTTCTAGCAGTTGTTTTTTTAAAAAATTTCCTTTTTTTTGGGGGGGGGGGGGGGGATATGAGAAGACATATGAAGTTTCCAACTGCAAAAACCTGCAATTTTAAAATTGAATATTTGTGTATTTTTAATACTAGTGACATATATGGTACGAAGCATAGTTCTTTCATTTAAGATAAATTTTATACTTCAAAAGTTACCATTAAATCGCTTTTCTAATTGTGATTTAGAAAACTGAATTAGAAAAAGAAGGCCTTTTCACCCTTTCCTCACCACCAGAATTACATGGAGATTAAAAAATTTTGAAAAGTTGGCCCCTTCAGCAAGTAGTTCCAGACTTTCCCTGTCCTGTGGCTTTATTGCCCACACTTTATGCTTCCACTTTGAAACAAGCGACCAAAACAGAAAAGTAAGAGTGTGAGCTCTGCTACTGCATCACTTTCTGTTATTATGGACATGGATCTGGAAATCACAGAAAGCAAACCAAACACCTTGATGGTTTTAAAATCCTACTTTGATTTCTTCAATATTTTTTAAGCAAAGGCAAGCAACTGGAATTAGCAGTTATTACCCAGTAGGGGTGAAGAGAGGAAAGTGAAAATTGCCTTTGTAAAACATTAAAATAAATACCTAAATTAAATAAATCCTAAATAAAAGAATGAAATTGCAAGAAAAAATATGTTCTCACACTATTTCACTTCATGTTACATAGGTGTGATATGGGGAAAGGCGAGATGTAAGCTCATTAGAGACCAATTCTGCTGTCTCTTTTAATAGTTCTAATGACCACTTAGTAAAAAGGGGGTTTTTTACTTAGTAAAAGGTTTTTGCGTGCACACTGGGCCTTTCTGCCTTTCCTCACATTTTAAACATGACACGCTTCAACCTTTCTGGCTCCTTCCAGTCAGTTTCCCTACAAAACTTCAGGCCAGCTTTCTGCCATGGCCCACGGACTTGGGCATCTTGCTCTTTTTCACCCTAGCCTATTTCTGCTAACTTGTTCTAAACAAGACAGCCAGAACACTCACTGCATTGATGGATTATAGCATTTCCAGAGAGAGACTGATTCCATATGCCCACATCACTACTGACAACTTTCCAATTAAATTAGCACAGAAGCTTCCAAACTGTCTTTGGTCAGTGGCCCATTTCTAAAGCTTTCCAGGTTTTCCTTGTCTTTCAGATAGTCACGTAAGAAAGTTTTCATTCTTTATGTATAGAGTGGCATTGACTTAGAAGGTGAATTAGCTACAAAACCACAAGGTATGCATTACTGATCTGTTTGCAAAGTTGAAGACAGCTGGCTGTACTCGTGTATTTTTCATCTACAGCTGACTGGGAAAGTCAGGATTTTTTTCCTGTTCATTCTCACCTTTTATAAAAGTATCTATGGAGGGTAAGCTTTTCTTTCCACAGGACACCCTTATTGAAAAAGCCCACAGAATCATCATAATTTTCCAAGAAGAAGAGCTGGGGCAGAGTACTACTACAAGATCTCTGACATGTGAAGCTGCTGGGAGCTAATTTTCCCCACTAAACGACCTTACATGGTTCAGTAACAATCTGCTGCAGGAATCACTGACATGGATGATTGTTCTTTGACTTTTAACCTCCAGGTAATAGAGATTAAGTGCCACTTGGATGGAGACAATATTTTCTAACATTGAGTTTCTAATAACTACACTATTCTACAACACACACAAAAAAATGGAGTTTACAAATAGGAAACTACTGATTCTTTTCTTCCTATGTTATAAGCTCTATTTGCCTCTGGGAGAAATTTATTCAAATACACTGTCTATTGAGTCTGCAAGTTTTTCTGTATTTCGAAGTAAGATCACCTGACACCCAGGAAGAAACACTGTTATTATGAAACCCCATTTAAATTCCACTCCAGAAATTTTAGTAAGGCTAGATGGTGAAAGAATTCGAAATCTTTCTTCCTTTAAGGAATACATAAAAACCATAGCTGTCAAGTTAGTCATTGTATGCATTCTAAGTTGGGGGTTTTTATTGGCTAAGTAATAGCTTGTTTATACTTCAAATGCTTCTTATTAATTTTCTACTTTGAAAAAGGTTAAATTTTTCTCTTTTTATTAATTTAGTATTTTCTGAAATCCTGGATAGTCTTTACTTTGTCACACAATAGAGCTCAGAATTGCTCTCTTTGCATGACTTCTGTTGTCCCCCGTGCTTCAGTGGAAGATTTCACTCTATTAGGGAAGAATGAATTTGCTTTTCAGGCTGACCAATCTCTCCCTCTCAGATGAGAAAGGTAGATACATATTTTATCTTATCTTGTGTGGGCTGAAATTTGTGCAGTCCATCCTAAACTGACACAGTTGTCTTATACCACCCCAGGACAGCCTTCAGGAACCAAGTTCATTAAAGATCCATGGTACACTTTTTTTTTTTACTTACACTTTATAGATCTCATGTGCAATCTGCTAGACAGAGAGATTACTGCCTAGCTCACGCTGTGGTGCAGTACGTGCAGTGACCTCACACAGGATGTTTTACAGCACGTGAGATGTGTTGTGCTGGGACATGTCAGCAATAAAGGGCCAGGGCCTGACAGCTGCTGTCCTTCATACAGTGCAAGTTCCACCTAGACCAACCTCACCTGTACAGGAAATCATCCTCAGCTTTGAAAAGTCAACTGGAGACCCAAATGCATTAATTTTCCAAGATATAGGTGCACTTGTAAATGTCTTCTTTAACACTTACAGTAGCAATATCTAGAGGCCGCAGTCTGCTTAGTGAGGTTCTTGCTAGCTCTAATTAATGTGAACTCAGACTACCTGAGTTACAATTATCTGGACATCCGATAAACAGCATCAATAAAAAAGCTGTTACTTCTGCATGGGCCAAAAAATAACATCACTGATAAATTTAGATGGGGAGCCTCAATGAAAGGCTAACAAAAAACAAAATAACAAAAAATATTAATGAATAATGTAAACTAGGTGGAATGAGCCTATGAAATAACTGCTTGGTTCTGGCTGTAGCTCAGAGCAGCAAAAATGTTCTTTCTCAGCAAGGAAGTTTAATCTTTTTTACATGCTTAACTGGAAGAAAAAAGTATGCTGCTATCAAACTTGAATACTTAGTAGTAGTCTATGCTTTGTTAAGAGTAACCTCTAATTAGAGGTTAATGTATGAAGGAGACACAAAATGTAAGCAGCGTAGGGTTTTCTGAATTTATCCAAGTTCCTGCACTGGTGACTGATCAACTCAATTTTGTATTCAGGATAGAGGGATCTTTATATGATGTGCAAGTATCAGTAATTACATTAACATTTGACCCCACTTATGTTTTGTTGTCATCACATCTACAAATATGTACAGGAAGTATGAAACTTAAGGGGAAATCTAAGAATTGTAAAGAAGGACCAAATGAAATGAAGAGCCATAAAAATGCATATAATATACAAAAAGAGGATAAAAATATGCCTTTTCCTATTCTTTCTTTGTCTTTTTTAACACATTTACACATTAGGAATTATAAAAATTTAATGTTCATATTTAAAACCAAAATAGCAGATATCTGACAGTAATTACAGTACATTTCTGGATCAGGCACTAAGGTAGTGGGACAAACATTTATAATCAAATAAAAAACTTTTTTTGGCACCAGATTCCAACAAGATTTCAGCAGATTAATTTCATTTGAAAGATGATTTTAGTGTTGGCAATACATGAAAGAGTTACATAATACTATTTAGTACTGCTTGTTTAACATATTCACTGTATCTTTTTGGTAAAAGAACCCTTTCTTTCCAATTTTATCCTGACATTCATGGGTTTATGGGGAGGAAAATAGTATGAAAAGCTAGCCCATTAACCTACATTGTAATGATTTGAGGTGATCATGAGGGCATGAGGCTTGAGATGCAAGCTAAAATTTTCAAAAACATTTAAATGAAATTGAAAGTGACTTCAAGGCCAAGTGTCATTTTCACAAATATCCTAGATAATTAGCATGAGTTTTAAAAAGAAGTCAATGGGAGCTAAATGTCAAGTGCTTAAGTCTTACCTACCAATGGGCCTCAAGTATTAAACTCATTTTTCAGCTTTGCCATTTCTCTCATGCTTTTCCAGAATACTTTGAATATAAATATCCTACCCATGTATACACATCCATATATTTCAACATATAAATACCAATTTGACTCTTTAAATCACAAGTAGATGTTTTCTAATATTCAACTCCAAAATTTATTATGTTCAGGAGGGGAAAGCAGTGCTTAATAGGATAAAATTTATTCAAAAGAGAGGAAAAAAAGATCATTCTTATCAATGACTATTGTAATTTTTAAGGAGCAGGATAGATGGTTTTAAGGTCAAAGAAGAGTGGAAGCGACAAACAGATGTGTGAGCCATCACTTTAATTTTTTTTTAACACTCTGATTAGACTCTCTCAGGAGAAATAAAGAGTTCTCTTCTGAAGAGAAGAAAAACATTCAGAATAAGCTCATTATCCTGTCTTTATATCTCCATTCTCCCTCCCCCACCAATATACTGCAATATATCGTTGACTAGAGAACATAAAATTTACCCTTGACTTTTCTATAATTTCTAATGATTTAAGTCCATATTCATTAATTTTTTTGTACATGTGATATTTTCCCCAAATCCCAGCAGTAAAAAAGTTAATTGTTTTTCCTACGTCTTCCTCTGTCATTTCACCTTTTCCTTTTCTTCGGCTGCTAGGGACAGTCTATTGTTTCAGTCCTGTAAATGGATAACCAATATGTGCAAAAAAAAAAATCTTTGAAAAGCTAATTTATCATGGAAAAATAAATGAAGCTGCTGTGTACTCCCTAAGGGATAACAGACTTCTCTTATGTTTCATGGAAAACTATGGTATCTGCATTCAACAGTAAAGCAATAATATTTTACTTTATCAGGTGGAGTGGTTAAATTAGGCTGGGAAGATTTTGTGTTGTCTATATAAGATTTAAACTTTTGTTTTAGAATTCACATCAAAAGGACAAAGAACATTTAGATATTTGATATTAGATACCAACTGAGCATAAGAAATAATTTCTACCTTTTCTTCACTTTTGATATGTCTGGAGATGAAGGCTATAAAGAGGACATAATTTCTTCCGTATAACTCAAATGAGGCAGATATAAGATACAATAAACTATCTGATAAAAAATACTTTTTCAAGATAGAAATGTATAGAATTTCTAAGCAATCTGACAGATAAAGAGATGTGAATCTTCAATTTACACATGAAATATCAACACCTCACACCTCTAAATCCCTTCTCTTTAATAGCAATTACTCCTTACAGTGGAGAAAAAATGTGTTTTATGAGAGCATCATTAATTTTACTCACACTGACCTTATCCTAAATTGTTGCACATTTTCTATAAACAGTTAATGTCAAGTGCACATAGTGTCTTTAAAAAGAAAAAAAATCTTAGAAATATGGAAGCATAAGGATGTGTTTGCATGCTGGTGTATTATGGAATTATACTTTTAAGAATGAGTAGTTAATTTTATTCTTCTGCTAATTTGTTCATGCATTTGGTTGCACAGTTCTCTCTAAGTGGTTTCCTTATATTGGCAACAGTTAGTCAGAGAGAGAGAAATCATTCTCCTTGTTGTTTCTAATATACATTGTGCAACTAATTTTCAGAACCAGCCAGTAGTAGCCATTGATTTTCCGTCTGTGCTGGAGAAGGAAATATTCCATGCTGGAGCTACAAGTTTCAGTTTGAATCCTTGTCTGGGCTAAAGTCCCCAGAAGGGACTGGAGGTCAGTCTGGACAAGGATCAAGTACTTCAAACCACAGCTTGTTTTCCATGGCTTGTCTCACTTAGTTGATTTTCCAACACTGCTTTTTTCATAAAAAAATAGTGTTAGTACAGCAGCTCATAAAAGGCTGTACTGCATGTACTATTCAGTGTCCCCTGGTAGGCCTGGTTTCTTTGAAGAGTCTTTGCAGGAAAGGAGAGAAGTCTTCAAATCAAGATGCAGGATGGATAAATAGTGCCTCTTTCTGGCCTAGTACTCTCCTGTCAGGAGGAACACAAGTGCAACATCACGAGGGTAAGATTCAATTCCAGATTACCCTCCAGCATGACATACTTTAGACAGTCTCACTCAGAAGCAGGTATTCTAAGACAAAGGTAATTGGACTTCTCTGGTTAACCCCTTATTTCTTCCACAGAAGAGTTTGATTGCCCACCAGTATTAGTGCTTTAGGCTGACTCATCAGTCTTTGCTGTATAGAGAACTTCATAAATATCTTAATTTATGGTGAATTTACAGGAAAATACAGTTTTATCAGCAATTGCTGCACTTACTTTAAAGGGGTTAATTTTCATTATAATTTCTATTATTTATTAAATAATTACAAAGTTCTATTACCCACATGATTGTTTGCAATGATTTATCAGAGCTGTAACTGTGTCTAGAACAATTGGAAATGCATTTACCTTTGTTTGAGCCATCTTCTTTAAGAAGTGTGCATTTTTTTATAAGCAGAAAACCTCACCCATTTGGAAAAAAATGTGAAAACTTGTTTTAATAGTAAATTTATTTGTGGAGGATCTGTTACCCCCTTACTAATGTATAAATGTGAACAGTGATTTTTTTGGAAAGGAGAAAAAATCTGAACCTTCATTGAATGCATATCCAGAATGTTCTCTTTTTTAGAAAACAATAGATAGCCTTTATTATGAATTATTATTTCATTTTTTATTTCCCTTTATTCTTTATGGATCATAAAATAAGACAAGGAGCCAAATAACTCTAATATGAAAAAAAAAATTCCCAATGTTTCTACTTGAAAAAAGCTGAAAGAGTGAGAAATCATCTTTGGAATTCTCAAATGAATCTTTATTCTTTCAGAAAATACCTGATTAAAGCAGCCAATATTTTTACCTTCAACCTAAAACTGCTAAAACTGCTTTCTCTGTAAAACTGTCAACAGTTTCTTTAATTCTGCTGATTACCTTCACCAACAATGAATTAATTGTTAAGACTCGTACAGATATTCTTTCCTTGATAATATTTTACTGTAAGACTGTTTGAAATTGTTATGTTTGGACAAAAAATAGTTAAAACTGTTTGCTGCGAAGTGTGATTGTAAGCGTACCTAAGAATCCATCTCATTTTTTTTCATAAATCCATGCAATAATATCACATAAATTTTTTGTATTTTTGTTTAGATTCATTCTATTTTCTAAGGTAATCTTTATATTTTTTTCCTAAGTAAAAGAAAATTTTATTGAATACTAGTGAAATATTTTAAAAATGTTGCAAGAAAATAAATATTTAAATATTCAAATTAAGTAATGAAACAATATGTTTAAAAACATCAGCATTAGGCATTCTAAGTATCTGAACTCTAAAGTGAATTTAAAAAAAATTAGTTCTAAATTGTTTAGAAGATAATATTTTCTCTGCATTTTTGTATGTTGAAAATGGGGATGGGAACAAATGTTCTTGTAAATTTGAGAAAGTAAGCTAAATATTCAGCATGAAGACAAAAACAAGGTTAAAGATTAATTGGATAAAATAATTTTTATGCAAGAAAAAGTTTAAGAAAAAGTTCTTAATTGTGCTGATTTACTGATATCTAAACATTTTTTACAATAAAAGTAACCAATTGCACACTGAAAAATTCTGTAATTAACGAGTGAGAATTTTCTGATCACACTTGGTAAGTAGCTAATCTGTTTAAAAACTGTAAGACTCTCAAGTCTCAGTTTCTTAACCCCATTTAAAAATAACATGCAAGAGAATAAAAAGGGTTTGGTGTCTGGGATAAGCTTATTAGTATAGTAAATGGAAATGTGAAGCAAGAACAGGAAAGATTTGTGATGCTTTCACTGAGCTATGACTTTTTTCAGAAGAAAATGGAATACTGAAAATAGAAAATAACACAACCTCTAAAATCATGAAAAATCCTAAAAGATGCTTTCAAGTCAAAGCTAAATCTAGTGAGGATCTTTTGTGACTAAAAATTGTGGATTTAAATGTCCTGATATACATGAGAAACAAAGGAAAATAATGTAGGAATGGAATATGAGAATTTTTTAGTAGTTAGAAAGCTATGTAGATTATAGATGTGTGTGATTGAGGGTACGTGTATTTAGGTTATACAGTAATAGTTGTTCACCTGCTAAAGCTAAAAGTTGACTTTACTCAGTGTCCTATCTTTTTGCATAGACCTGAAAGTTAATGTGACATTCATCATGGTTTTGCTGCTCATAAACATTATCTCTATTGTCCCTGTCATTTCAGCCATGTGCATAAAAATTCTTTGTCTCTAGAGACAGGAGTCTAAAACCATCAGAATTCTGAATTTATGTTTCTCTATGTTTGAAGAAATTAGATTTTGTTTAAATTAAGTTGCTCATCAAGCAGTGGGGAAGAGCAGAGCTTCTATACAACTGGATATGGGAAATATGCATGGTGTAGTATCACACAAAACCAAGCACTTCACATCCAAAAGTAGTTTAGAGAAAATCATGCAATACCTGAGGAAATTTGTAAGTCTGTGTCAAGGACTTTCCTATCTGACCATTCTGGAGCTACTCTGGCAGTGGTGACACCCACCACTTGAGATTGTCATGGCTGGGACCAAAACCCCTTCTCAGAGTGCAGCTGCAGGGAGTCCCTTGGAACTCCCTGCACACTCTGCTCCATGCAGTCATGCCAGGTTTCCTGAAACAACAGCACAACAATCTGAGTGGGTGCCTCCAAGGGATCTGGAACAAAGGAATCCTTTGGCTTTTACACCCTCACAATCTCTGCACGTGATAGTGCTGCGTGACTGAGAGACAGGACTTCAAAGGAAGGGGTGCAAAAATAATCCAAGCAGGGAGCCTTAAGCCACAGCTTGAGCAAAAATAGGTTGGAGTTCGAATTGAAATTAAAGTTTATTGAAGTCTAGACTGAAGTCAGAGTAAAAAGGAGTTGAAGTCAGTGTTGAAATCATTGAAGTCAGACATTATTCTCACAGTAGAGTGAGAATACTTGTTGCAGCTCAAATAGGCCACAGCCCTAATAGTCTCATCCTTAAGCAAGAATTTTCCCACAAACTACATGGAGCCTATTGTTTGCATTATTTGGCAGCCTTTACAAAACTACATCGTTTCAAAGTCCTTGTTACATATGCAGTTCTTTTCCCAGTTCTTTTTCATATTTGTGATTGCCCACACCACAACCTGTACTCCACCAAGGCCAAGATATATCGATCCACAAGTTCCACCTTGCCCCCTGCTCCATCTCTCATTTGTTCTCCCATATGGTACTCTGGGGTCTCCCATCTAAGCCATCAGCTCCTGCTGTGTTTCTGAGTGTCCAGTCACCTGGACAGGCTACAGGTTCCATATCCTCACTTTCAGACAAAGGGTTGGTGCTCTTGCCTGGAGATCTCACCATTTCCTATTCCTGCTAAACCTGCAGCTTGCACTGCAGCTGCACACCCAGGTAAATGCATTCCTCAATATCTCTAACATCTCTGCACCATCCCAAACCAATTTGAATGTCTTAGTAGTATTTCTGCTACTCGTTTGGATACAAAATTTAGGTACTGCTGTGCCCTGAACCAGTAAGAACTGAGGAAATTAATGGAGCTTTTGAAGGGTAGCTGAAAGAGGTTACACCTATTTAGTGTCACAGTTGTTTGATTCACTAAGGAAATAATTCAAATGTCTCTTCAGCAGGCTCCAACTTTAGATTACTTTCCTGATGGGATACACCTAGGAATTCAGAGGAAGCTGAGAGATGTAATTTGCAAAGAAAATCTCAATTATCTTTGAAAGGTCATTGTGAATGGAAGAGGTTCCTGAGGACTTGAGAGAAGCAAATATCACTCCTATCATCATGAAGAGCAAGATGATGATTCAAGAAGTTAAAAGCCTTTCAGCATCACCTTGGTCACAGGAGGTGGAGGAAATAATTCTAGAAACAATATTCAAACACAGGAAGGACAAAGTGATTGGGAGTAGTGAGCAAAGGGAAAATCATGCTTTACCAACCTTGTTGATAGACACCTATAATGAGCTGACTAACTTGGTGAATGAGCTGGGATGTCTACTAGGGCCACTACTGTTTACTGTCTTTATTAATGATATGAATAATGGGACAGTGGACACTCTCAGAATATTTCTGATTATATAAGACTGGAAGGAGTGGCTGGTACACCAAATACCCGGATGGCTTTTAAATATCTTCAGGGATGGAACAACCACAACCTCTCTTAGCAATGTGTTTCAGTATTTTGTTACCCTCACATGGGAAAAAGGATCACTGCTGTTCCTCAGGGGTTGATACTGCAGGCAGTACTGCTTTCATTGTGCTATTCACAGGGACCCCCACAACTTGAAGAAATGAGCTGACAGAAATGTCATGAAGTTCAACAAGGGGAAGGACAAAGATCTGCTCCCAGGAAAGAATAACTCCATACATGGGCTGGAGGCAGACTGGAAATCAGCCTTGCAAAAAAGGCCCTGTGGATCCTGCTGGACACCAAATTAAAGATAAGCTGTCAAGTGTGCCACTCTACTAAAGAAATCCCACAGACTCCTGAGCTGCCTTGGAAGCACTGCCAGCAGTTCAAGGAAGGTGACTCTTCCCTGGGAACAGGCTTTCCAATATAGTTCTGGAGTTTTTATCCTTGGGGATATTCAAAATCTAGTTGGAGAATGCCCTGAGCAACCTGTGGCAGCTGACCCTGCTTGAGCAGGGTCCTCAGAGTAGATGATACCTGTAAGGACCTCCCCACCTCAACTACTCTCTGAGGCCATGGCTCTGGAATTCCTTACTGCCAGGAGTTTCCTTTAAAAGCATAGATGGAAGAAAGTACAAAAAGGGACAAGATGAAGGTCAAAATAGGTCACCCTCTGTCCTTCGAACTGTTTCATTGTACCAAAGGTATGAACGCTAATAGACCATTGACATAGTAAATAAAGGGAATCGGGACAATGCTGCTTGTCATCCAGTTAGAGGACCCATCAAGGACAGGAGTCACTGTGGTTTCATTCCTAGAAAAAAGCCTGAAGAAGTATAATACTTAATTTTCTCTATGTTTGCACGGAAGCAATTTAATGGTACAAGTCAGAAATCTGGTCATGACAATGTAGAATTCAATGGAGAGTATAAAATCAGGAAACAGTAAAGGAGTACAATGTGCAAAATCACTGAACAATACGTTTGTGAATTGATAAAACATAAATTATATATAGGCTGCTTGAGTTTCAGGTTATATGTAATGTCATTTTTAGGCAGGAAACATAAGGAAACATTTGATTTTCCCTTAGGTACAGAATTCAAAGTTTTAAGAGGTATAAAAATCTGTATGCTCCCAAGACCCACATGACAGTTATATTTAGAAAATTTTGTATGCATTGTATGATCTCTGTTTCTAAGACAGCAAAATCCTTTATGTAGAACTAAGTACAGCATAATAAAGCAAAACCAGACTAGAAAAATATTTCAAGTAACCAACACTAGATCAATAGATAGAAAAACTGCCAGGAGGGGAAATGGCAAGTGTGCATTTGCAATGTTTAAATTTACTACTTTCCCTCTTCATGGCAACGAATGTAGCTCATCTAAGACATAGAATTCATAGGTCTCAATATTCTTTCAGCTGAAATTAATTTTTTTGCTACTGACCTGATTTATTTTCCACCCTTCATTTTCACTCCTGGTTTATGTTTTAAAGCTAGTACATGTCAATAGCTAAAATTAGCACTCTTCCTCTGTCTTTTCTCTGCCTGTGTTATAGTTCTCCAACGTCATAAAAAAGAACACATCTTCCTAATATATATGTGCTTATAACTAATTTTGGGAAAACTATATCTTGTCAATGTTATTAACTCCTGCTATTAACACAGGCTTTTGATAGGAAACTTCTCCATTATGAAGAGTATGTGTAAATTTCAGACTGCCTGAGTCTGCTGGGAAATATCACATGGAGTAACTTGGCATCAGATTCAGAAAAGAAGGCCTTAATAAGCATCCCTACATGCAGGAGAATGGAAAGAAGAAGCTGAAAACAGTATTGCTGGATTTCTGAGAGAGCGTCAGAAAACAATGCTGCTTTGTGTGATTATGTAGTCTGCCTTTTTCAGGAGTGTGGTCCAGGGAGATGGTTCAGCCTATTCAATTTCCTTAGATTCTTTCCTCTTGTTATATTACCTGTGGACAAGACACTAGGACAGTAATGGGGTTTCTGAATGTATTGATATTTTCATTTTTAATATTATATTTTTCTCTGGGGTTTTTTATTTGTTTTGTTGCTGTTGTGGTTTTTTGTTTTAGTTTTTTGGGTGTTTTTCTATTTCTCGCTTTTGTTTTGTTTTGTTCTAAATTACTCTTCCAAAGTTTATATTATAAAGGATGCATGCTTAGCTGGAAGCAACTCCAGCTAAAAAATTAGTTCCTTCTGCCTCATTATCCTACTATTTCATGCATCTCTGAAACTCTGCATTACACTCTAAAAAGCTTCCTAGAGGAGATTTGTTGCCATTAGGTATCAATCAACATAACTTGTGATTAACCTCATACTACAGAATAAAAGTATGTCAAAACCTTCTCATGTAAATGGCTTGATGTGTACAGCACAGATATTTACCATGCCAGATTCCATTTATATTTATATTGATCTATTAGCTGTTCTGGCATTCTGAGTGGAAAAAAAAAAAAACAAAAACCACCTATAAAAAAAAAGATTTTGCTGAATACAATATGGCAGATTGTGGTAAGTGTTAAAAACCAAACTACAATCTCTTAGTGTGGGAATTTCATACTGCATTATTCACTGTTTCAAGACAAAGCCATGGTAGAGGAAACAGGGCTCCAACTGTAGGCAGGCTGATGGCTATATGAAGAAATGTGATTCCTATCAAGCAGTCAACAGAAAATGGAAAAAAAATTCCTAAGACCTGGAGAAATCATGCATGGAAGAGGAAATGAAGAAGTAGATTAGTACTATGCTGTAAATCATTTTCCAGAGCCTCAGGATAAATGAACTAATCCTTCTCATCTCAATGCCAAATATGCATAATTTGAAAAGAGAAAGAAGAATAACTTGCTTAAAGCATGTTTAGACATTTATTGAGTAACAGATGAAAAATATGGCAGCTATATCTAGGTGCTCTTTAAATTTTGCATTTCCACAAAGTATTTCATTTATTTGAACAGCTTTGATAAGGTCTCACAGGAGACTGATGCTTAACAGAACTGGGGTGAAAGGTAAATGTTAATATAATTTAAAACTAGGAAAGTGAAAGAAAAAGAAGCCAAGAATAGGTATACTAGACTGTTAAGTTAAGCAAGGAAGGAATCAAACAGTGAATTGCTGCAGAATATAGCCACAGTCACTGTTGCTTACAACATTTACTGATGGTGGGAAAGACTCACCAACAGTCAGCCAGACAGTGATATTTCTGTTTCCTACTGGTTTCTTCTTTTGTGAAAGGCTTTTATTTTTTTTGTGTTTTCCTCCAGAAATGGTTATGCTTTGCTCTGCTCTCTGTTTCTGCTATTTGGCCTTCCTTTATCAAATGGCATTCCAATTTGGCTTTTATTTCATTAATATTTTAGTTTCACATCTGAAAAATCTCCTTCTATGTAAGTGTGAAAAAGCCAGATTTTTGCTGCAGAAACAACTGAACAAACTTTCTCTTCTGATATCAAAAGAAATAAGTACTGCTGAAGTGATGGACATCTTTGTAATCAGTGATATGTTACATGGGGGAGGAATGAATGTGGTTTCCTGCAGTTGTTCATCATAAGTCACATGAATTGCTAAGAAACATAAATACATGTAAAATTAGAACTTGTTGACAAAGAAATGCCAGACTTCAAAAGAAACTTGTAGTTTCAAACAGATTTCATTTAATGATTTTGGATAGCACTTTAAAGATAGCACTAAAATTTAATATCAAGTAATAATCATTATCTGGTTCCTCAGTTTTTTTCTATACTTTGGGCCTTTCTTTTCCTTTTTCTCACTGGGCATTCTTAATAGGTTGTTGAATTTTATCAAGGAATGCAAGTATATTCTTACTTACGTAAGTAAGATATGCATTCTAAGAATATATGTATACAAAACCAAAACCAACCAAAAAAACCAAACAAACAGATTCTCAAGCATTTCCAGCCTGAGAAATATTTGCATTCAGTGTTTTCAGATGCTTTTGAACTATGCAAATTCTTGATCAACCTCCAGACAAATCATTAATAGTGAAAAGAATTTAAGCCAGTAATCCAATTGTTTGCTACAGATACCTCTTTCAGCCCTAGGCACAGGAATAACTGACAAATTAGACAATATGCATAATGCAGACATAAAGATGAACAGTAATTCAGTTGCTGCTCAATTCTATATTATATATTACAAACTGTAGAGAATTAAATCAAATTTCTAAGCAACATGGCTTTAATGGATTC
This sequence comes from Acrocephalus scirpaceus scirpaceus, assembly GCA_910950805.1. Classification (NCBI taxonomy): domain Eukaryota; kingdom Metazoa; phylum Chordata; class Aves; order Passeriformes; family Sylviidae; genus Acrocephalus; species Acrocephalus scirpaceus. Next base: position 66,582,862 of record OU383775.1, on the reverse strand, counting down.
ATGTCTGTTGTGTTGCTCCTACTAATACATTTTAATTCCACATAGTTTTATCTTCTAGTGTGGGAGGGGGTTTTTTGGGGGTTTTTGGGTTTGTTTTGTTTTTTTTTTTTTTTTTGTGAAAATTTCTTTTGTAAAATCATAGTTCTTGCTACAAATTTATCTTTTGCTCAAAATCTTAGGTGAACACCTCAAATAAAGACACACAGTTCTTGATTTTGAGACAGCTATTCTATAATATATCATATTATTTAAAATCTGTTGCATAAGAGATCAGAAATATTTTAACTGAATTTAGTGGGGAAACACAGTGATGGAAATCCAGTGTAAACTGTCTTCTTAATTTTTTTTCATATTCATAATCCACTTTCTAAATATGTGCCAGTTCTGAATTTCTTGTTTTAAAGGTACATTTCTTGCTTCAATAAAAGAACTCTGAGATTTTTCTACTATTTCCTGTTTGTGAATTGTTCTCCATGTCAGCATATACTGACATGGAGAACAATACTGACCATGTCTGGTCCTTTGAAATAATTCCCTGTGCCTGCTGGAGATGGTTTTCCAGCTAATCCCGGTTGCCCTGGCTGGGAATTGTTTCAAGTCTGGTTGGGCAGTGGCTAGCAGACCGGCCACTACCTCCTTGGTAGTTCAGAAGCCACACGAGAGCTGTTAGTGAGGCCGACGAAGGTAAGAAGGAGGAGGCCTCGTGGCAAGATAGAGTTTATTGTCACATGCACCCCATGGTGCAGGCACTCACGCGTCCCAGGAGAGAGAGCGAAGGAGGCGGGCTCATTGCTTATAAGGGACCAGGGGAAGGGGGTGGATACAAGAGGGAAAACCAGTCAGGGGAATGGGGATGGCACACAGCCAGCAAATAGGAAACGAGGGGTGGGGGACTCCCAGCCTGCTCCAATCCGGGACTGAGTCCCTCCAAAGTCTCTGGAATGAGGGGGAGAGGCTTCCCGGAGGGGGGCAGGCACTGGGAGGAGAGCAACAGATGATTGACAACATATTGCAACAGAGGGGAACAAAGGGAATTTCCCAGGCGGGAGATTGTACCAGATGGGGAGAAGTACAGGGGGAACTTGGGAAAAACCATTACAGAACTTACATAATAAAAACAGGTAAAAACAAAACATGAAAATACAAAGCACGCCACAACAGTCCTTCACTGTGTGCTTGTTTTTAAAAGACAGAAAAATTAACTAGGACTAGTTTACAATCATTATGGAGGTAACAATTTGAGTATGGTAGGGACCAACAATCAGGGATTTGTACAAATATTACATATTATACAACATTTAAGAGATAAATTCATCATCTGACTCTTCTGGAAGTGTAAACAAAAGAAGGTACGAATTTAAAATAAATTTATTAGGAAGATTTTTGTGAACTATTTAGATATGTCTGTTGCTGTTCTTTGATAGGTCTAACTTGCACTCTCTGAGGTGTTTAATTACTCCTGATTCTGGTTTCAGTTCAGGCACTACAGGGTACTGCTCCACTTTACTCTCCATGCACTTCTTTCCTTGCAGAAGAAGGAGAAGGGAGGTGTGGCAAATGAACTGGTGGGAAAGGGATGCTGCTGTCCTTGCCTGATGAGGAAGCTGTAACAAAAATCTGAGCTTGGGCTGCAGGAATGGGAAGCTAAAAACTACTTGCTGCTTAGTGTCTCTAAAATCATGATAACTCTTGTGTGTTTTCTGCAAGTAAATGAAGCTGAAATTCCCACTAAGTCATACACAGAGTACTACTGTACGCCTTTGAAAATGCTGTATTACTTTCAGCTTTGTTGTTGCTGTATATCTGGCCTCTTTGATCTTTATTTTCTCCTTCACTGTAAAGCTTCCTCTCTTGACTTCACAAAAGTCAAAAACATCAACAGAAGGCTCTCAGATTTAATTTGAAACATTTCTCATTTTGAGTTTCATCGGTCAAATCCTCTGATCTGATTTTCTCATCCCTTCAGACTCTTCACAATCTCAAAGGAAAAGAGCTCTCAGGCCACAGGACTACATCTATAAATCTTCAAAATCCTGTATCTAGGGCTGTTTCATCTGTTGTAAACCTGGAGATTTGCACAGGTGAGTGATCATCTCTGCCCTAATAAAGTTGGTAATGTAGTTTGAAATGAAATTTGATTCCTCCCTTTTTTTGGAAATAGCAGTGCTGTTTGAAAACGAAATACAGGGCATTTGTTTGATGGCTACTCCATTATATTATAGCCAGCCTTCCTGTACTCATGCAAAAAGCAAGATGTGAAATAGTGATAAAAAAAAAAAAAAAAAGACATGGTAATTGCACAAGAAAATGGCAAGCCTAATATTTTTATGTGATTTTAGTAAGCAGATTCTTCCTGAGAAATAGCCTTCCTGACAAAATCAAATTCTACTGTTGCATTTCATATGGGTCTTAAGGAGCTGGTTACATAAGCTGAAGGCCAACTACATATTTAATGCCTCAGTTCAAGCTGATATTGCACAATACAGACCCTTATAAATAAACTATTATTCATGGAACAGTATTTGACTGTATAATGAGGTAATGAAAATACATCTGCCCAAAATGCCTTTAATGCATTTGGTAACTAGCAAGGTTTCATTGCCTTGCCATTAAACAACTTCAAAGCAAAGGGTTTAGAAAAAAATAATCTTTTTTTTTTCTAGTACGTGTAGAGACACTGAAGTGCAGCAGGAATCAAACCTACTAATCAATATCTTGGTTAGGGCAAACCACTGGTAAGCTGCAGTCTATAAGTGTCTATTTGTCCTATCTTGGTTGAGTATTCTCCAGCCATGCTGTGTTGCCCTACGAAAACTTCTGTAAGAACATGTTCTGACTCTCTTTGTTTCTGGTTTTGTTAATGAAATGTATTTATAATGTGTTTCAGGGAAGATTACCATTCAGTATAAATTGAATAAACTCCATTGACATAGATGGAGTTTTGCTGTTTATACAAACTGACACTTTGGGTCTATATATATGCAAAGGTTGAACTTGATGACCTTGGGGGTCTTTTCTAACCATAATGATTCTATGATGCTACACTGTACTGTTTTCCATTTACACATGATTGACATTCACAATTTGATTTTCTGAGCTAAAAGGCAATACTCAAGTCTCTGGAAAGTATTCAGCAAGTCCTTTTTTAATTTATTATGTGTTTCCTGTATTTTCTTTCAGCAATTTCAACAATGGAGTTTTAAAAGTATTTATTTTAGATAGGCTACTGCCTGAAAGATCCAAGCAATAAATTTTTCCCTTTCTCTGTGTTTCCATCCTAGCAGAAAAGCTATTAAAGCAGGCAGAAATCTGATTGCAGTCTCTGTTTTCAAGCATTCTGGAAATTGGTAAATTTTTCTTTCTGTGATGGTGAGAAAAAATATTAGGGTGTATCTAAAATATTTAAGTTTATTTTAAATTATTTAAGTTTTAGGGGTCTTTTACTTCAAGAAATACATTCGTGCAAGTAGCCTGCATGGGAAAAATAAATCATTTATTGCCCTTTCAGTTCCTTCCTCTTGCTATTTCATTTTCTCCAGTCTGTTTACTTATTTTCACCATCCCTCTCCAAAATACTTAAAGATTCAGCTGCCTTTTTAAGCTACTTCTTATGTTATTTTTTGTTTAGATGCACCAAGTGGAATGCTGAAACACTATCCTACAGCTCTTGGTACCCACATATAGACAATGAACATGATTCAAATATCTGACAAGGAGCGAAATACGAATACAAAGTTTGATAAATAATAAACCTGAATAAATATTTAAGTTAATCATGGACAGCCTGTGATTTTGAAAAATAACCCAAATGACCTGAGTATATTATTTGTTCACTGAATTAATTTCTGAGCATCAGTTAGAAAGGCATGCAGATGGTGTCTCTTGCTGTAGCCTGAATGCTTGTTTGTGAGATACATGGCTATTTCAACAGCACTGAGTGCACAGTTTTGCTTCAAGAAATATATAGCATATTCAATATGCACTCTTAAAATGTATTAATATTAATCATACTTACAGGTACCTTACCAGAAAGGGAGATTCATCTCATTTTTAAGGCTCCTTCAATATATTTTAGAATATGTATTCAGAGTTGGTATATTTATATGATAAAGATGCCCGAAGACATGCAGGCAGGCTTTTGAATACTGTATCATCTGATTAATATTTAAGATCTAAAAGAAAATTTATAAGGCAGCTGCAGAAAAGTGACATCAAATATAGGGAAACATTTCTTTCCCTGGAGGAATTTTGACCAATGGAGCTCTGTGCAATTTCTTACCAAATGTGAATACTTCAGGTTCTTTTAAGGTAGTTTTGCAGCAAACATTCAACTGTGTGTGATGTTGTGCAGCTGTTGAGGATATTTAGATTTTGTCATATTTTGCTAACTGTTTATAAATACTTTCACAGTTTTCCTCATTTATAGAAACTTCCCATGATATTGTAAGGGATATAATTTTTGGTAGTATCTAAAATGGTCATGTTATTATTGAACAGTTGTTCACCCAAAGTAGAATACAATAATAAGCTGTGTGGTTCAGAGATAATAAAGACAAACTGTAGGTATACAGTTCAATTACCTTGAAATCCAGCCCATGTATTCAGCTTCATGGTGGAGATTTTAGGACATGCTAAGTAATTTAAGAAACCAGTTATTCAACTAAGACTTATCTAAAATGTTTTGCTATGATCTTGTCTTGAGAAATTTCAAGTCATGTATGTAAATATCTACAATTATTTCTAAGAGTTAAGTACCTGTACTGGTTTTAATCCACATTGATATAAAAGAATATTTAATACATTCATATACCATTGTAGTCTTGCAAAACCCTATACAGAAATGAATTTGGTTTTGTAAGTCTTTTAATACATTTTTGTCTTTCCTGCACAAATACATGGAATGGTAAGAGTAATAGTGATTCAGCAATAGTGATTATATGTTTAAACTTTTTTCTTAATATGTTTGGAATTTCATAGTATTAAAACTTCTTCCTTTGAGAGTAATTAGCAGAGATACTTAGAAACCCTCAAAGAACACTATGAAAAGAATTTATAAAGTAATGTCTTCTGTAATTTCCGCATTTTTCTGATTATTGGCTTTCTAGAAATATTTTCCAGTATTCCTTGGGTGGCTCCCTTATTCACATCTATGCTGTATTTTAAAGAGTTTTTATTTTTCCCTGCATGGAGAATTTTAGGTTTTGGAGATATCTACCTTTTGGATGCAGAGTAGCCTAGAGAGTATGTGAACATGGCAATTTCTTTGGGTCAACATCTGTCTTTGGGTTTCTGTCGTGGTTTTGCCATAATGAGGCCGCAAGCTGAAGGAACAGTAGTAATGAATCCTCCTCACCTAGAACCTGGATAGGTGGGATGAATCTCTCCCCAGAGATTCTCATCTCTCTTCATTAAATTAGGGCTAGGGGAGAGGTGACAGCATGGACCAGACAGCTAACTCTCAGAATGTCAACGTTAAATGAAAAATTTAAACAAATTTTACATAAGTGCCCAGGATCTTTTTTATTTTCTCTTTCATTGGATAACTGGAAGAAAGTTATTTCTTTCAACAGTATGCATTTATGATGTAGAAAGTACTCTTCATTAGCCCAGAATTATTCACCTTCAAATTTAAAAAAATAGTTATGGCTGACAGGAAATTTAAATCTATATCAACGTGTGAAATATTTACATACGAAGTCATAATTTATCTGACCTCAAGTCAGCATTTCACCAGCAGTCAAATGGAAGAGAAAGGCATCTAACAGAGAAATTTCATCCCAGTGCAAGCTCAGTGAAACTATCCCACACACCTGATATTTGAATGGTTTGAAAGTGAGTGTTCAAAGTCCTGCCCTCCATCACAGTAAATCAGGTCAAGAAGCCTCTCTCTCTTCTTTGGAGATTACAAAAGAAACCTGAAATAAATAAGGCTCTTCAAACAATAATTTTAAACCAAATGCTTAAAACGCTGATGTTGTTTACACTTTTAATCGTCTATTTGTCAAATGTGAAACCCAGAGTGAAACCTTTTGGACATAGAGTTACACAAGTATTTCTGGGGAGATACCCATCTTTCTGCAGGTACATTTCCTAGTACTGTGATGCTTACATGTCATCTTCTTTTTCTGGGAACTGCTCTTTTGGTTAGTTGTTTTTCAGGGTTCCATTATTCACACAGATTTTTCTTAGGAGAAATCATGTCTTAGTCTCTGGAAACCCACAGGAAAATAGCGGAGTTAAAGCAATGGGGTAAATACCATCTAAATAAACACAGAGTGACATACATATTTGCATGTTGTTACCTGGGCTATATTTTTGCACATATGGAAAGCTTGTGGTAGAACAATCATTCTGCAAAAGATGACCACACGAATTATGAGAGAGTAATGCATTAAATATAAAAATAAACAAATCTAGATTTCTTTCTTTACCTGTTTTTTTCTCCTTTCCTGCCTTGTCACTCCCTGTGGCAAGGGATAGGGAGTAAAATTGGGAAAAAGTAGAACTCATGTGTTGAGATAAGAGCAGTTTAAGATTGAAATAAAGTTTAATAATAATAATAATAATAACAACAACAACAACAACATAAAAAATGATTACAATGAAATGGAGAGGGAAAAAGGAACGAACCCCAGAAGAACAAGTGATCCTCAATCCAAAGTTTCACTGATTGTTAGCCTACCCTATAGGACTGACTCTTTTCCTCATGCAAATGTTTGTTGAACCAGACTTGCACACAGAGCACAGAGATGCACTTGCAGAGTGATTTAGGTGAATGTAATACCACACACTCAATATTACATTGTTCAAACACTCTTTCTGTTATCTGCATAGTCAACTCTTTAAAGCATATTTGTCCCAAATTCTTGTAGAATTTAATATATTCCCTTTAGAAATGCTAATAGGATATGAGCCTATGCAGGTATAAATTAGTGTTCAACTTACATGAGTTTTAACACTTGAAACACTAAAACCACCAGAGAAGTGACTTACAAATTAGTAGAGTACCACTGAAGACAACAGAAAAACGCTAAGTTACATCACACCAGGTTTTGGCCTTGACTGCTTGAAAAGATTATTGTTATTGTAATTCATACATAATGGTAATTTTACTCAGATGTTAAGTATGGTGTTGACAATTCCAGACATCCAGTCTTAGTAAATGTATGATTTCTCTTAATGCTTTTGGAGAAAGGAAACAAAAGTAGATGTCTATGAAATCAGAAAAATAAGATGGCTGGAGAGCACATTTAGAGTACAAAACTCAGTGCTTATCATGTATTTCAGCAACTACATGCACTTCTTTTACTGATTTGATAGTTCCAAATACAACCTTTTTTAGCTAATTCTCCAAGATTTAGATTATGAAATCTCAAAATCTGGCTAATTTAAGGAATGTTAAATTTGTAAATGGATGCATTTTATGTTTAACAGTTTTAAACTTTTCATTTTCAGATAAAAAGATTCTATAATGGGAAAAGAAGAATATAAAGTAAACCCAAATTCACTAACCTGAGTATTTTTATGAATAACACTTTCTTTTAATGGTACATTTAGCTAACACTGAATTAAGAGGAGTTCTGACAGAAATACGTATGATCTCTGCATTGATATCAAATTAATCCTTTATGATCAGTGTTATTGTAATGAAAACAAGAAGATTTAATTAAACAAGTCACATAAAATTAAGTGCAGCTTTTTGTCCTGGTTGGGTATTAATTACTCCTTTTCTTGAAACCAGAAGATCCATTTGTTTCCATTCAATCTCATCCCTTGAAGAGGGACTTGTACTGCAGCGTTCTTTGATGATGGGGCATACATTTTATGGTGGTCAGCAAAAATGAGCAGTTATGAATTATTAGTCACTATTACAGGTATTGATATACTATTACTACCTATTACAGGTAGTGAAACATTCTGCATTCCTCAAAATCAACACCTAATAACCAAAGAAAATTAACTGATAGTCCAGTCTTTTTATTTATATTACTAGGCTTATTCTGAGATCTTGGAGCAGATGGAAAGACTAATTTACTATGCTGGATATATCACTTATCTACTTGCTCATATCTTGGGACATGGGGCCACACATCAGAGAGCAGAGGTAATCTCTAAAGAGCTTTGAAGCTGGCCATCTCTCTGGGAATGCCTAGCCTGGTTTTCCCATTGCTACCTCACAGAAATCAGGTAATACAAATCACCAAAATACAATGAACATTGATAGCAACATCAGACACTGGCTCAAGTTGTAGATCCACCACAGAGTTAAAGAAAGATCCTGCAGAGCTGCTTCAGAGAGCAAGAAATGTCCATTGATCTAAAAATCACACAGTTCTGTAAATCTCACTGAACATAATAAACTCTTGTCTTTGAGAGATAAGGCTAACTAATATGACTTGCAGCCTAAGCAATTTTGATGCTCCTAATTTGTTTCATTAACTTGCTCTGATTGCTATTACAGAAGGTCAGAGGACAAGTACTCAATTCCATGTCAGTCATCAAGGTATAAGAATGTGATTTTTGTATTGGAATGAAAATTGAAAATATTTTTGCTGTTGCCAGGCCTTTGTTTCGAGCATTTTTTTCTTCCCCTTTTTAAAAAAGTAATCATGTCTGAATGAGTAACTTCAAAAGTAAATTTACATGTCTTCATAGGAGAAAGCTTTCAGAACACAGCTTCTCTTGTCCACAGGTTTTGTAGGTTTTTCAGTGGAAGTACCAGCTTGGGCCTTGCCACATCTCCGTCAAAACTGATATTAAGTTTCAAGGTATATTTGAGGTTAGATATCCCTAATTCAAGAGTTAAGAGCTTTAAACATAGATGTACCTCAGGTCAGTACTCATATCATCAGACAAAATGTGACAAAAGAGAGTCAAATCAGTATTAAATCCTTCTGAGTGAAGTTTCAGTAAAACTTGAAGAGCCATTAACTAACTTTTACCAGTATTTTAGTGAAATGTTTTTTTTATCTGCATTATGTTACAACACTGATTTATTTCAATCAAAAATGAAATATTTTTGAGGTGTTTCAGCCAAATATTGTTAAGATGTAATATCTGCATTTGATTTTCATGAAAGAGAATACATAATAACAGATGATAATGTGTGTATAAAGTCTGACAGTGAGAAACAGGTAATGAGTAGATCCCTATAATAGAGCTGCAGTCTTTGATAAATGCATCTTATTGTTTTAATGAAGTTACGATATTCTACGCTTTAGGCTAGCCTGAAACAGCTTTACTTTTTCTCTTATCACACTGCTAATGACACAAAAGTTCCTAAGGATTCCTCTTGTGATAAAATATTGTTATAAATGACAATGAATGTAAAAAAAGCACTTTAAAGTACAATAATATATTTCTAGTACAGCTGAACAATCTATTCTATTACATTGTTTTAGGGATACATTTAAACCTGTGTTATATGGGTTAGAATGGTGAGTATCATTCCAGACTTTCCTAAACCCATCTAATTAAATTGCTTTGGTAGGAGAAAAATTATATTTACTCCATTAATTCCTTCGGTGGATGTTTTTTGGACACCTCCATTACTTTAGAAGTCCAGGAATACTGGAAACCCCCCAAAGGTTCCTGATGTTGCCCATTACTGTGTCTTTCCTTGGAGGAATAGTAACTTCATCATAGATTATAACTTAAACTCAGTTTTCCAAAACATGGTATTTATAAAATTATAGTATAAGCTACAACATTTGTTGTTGATTCATACTCAGCCTGAGGCAGAAATTCTGCTGCCTTACAGGAGAAAATTATATTTCCTTGAATGAGAAGGGTATATGACAACTGTAAAGGCAGGCACTAGCAGCTTGATATAAAAAATAAATTGTTTGCTGTTATCTGAATATTCTGCAGATCATGAAGCTAGAGGACTATTCTTAATATTCAGTTTAACATTCTGTGGTGTCTTCATACAGAGCAGTAACATCACCATCCCATTTGTTGCAGTGTGTGCACAAACAGTAAATACTGGATTATATGCTGGTCTCATCTACACCAGTGTCATTCCAGAATAACAGTTCAAATCAGTGAAGCAATTTCCCAGGAATTAATCAGGTTGAATCCATTTGCAAGGGCAGACAATTTAGCTCTACCATGGCCTTTCTCCACATACTTTCAGCTCCAGAGTCCTGTTACTGGTTTTGTACATGGAAAGGGGACATGTAAGGAAAATATGAACATAGAATTAAGCCTCAAATTAGCTTGAAGAGTGGCTAAAGTTACATTACCTTTAACATCTTCACACAAAAAAGTTTTTAGGAAGCTATCTGTGCTCTTTGTATGCATGCTGCTCTGTGAGAAATAATGTGGTATGGAAATGTTCAAGCTTCTTTCAATCATCTTGTCTTCTTTACAGGCTGAGAAATTGAGGGTCTAAGATACACATCAGACAACTTCTAAAATGATGGGTCTCATCCTACGATTTAAGCTAAAATATGAATGTTTGAAAGAACTAAGGCTGACTGTATGTATTTTCCTAAGTTTTAGAAGCAGAAAAAGATTCATCCAGTGCAACTGTTAAGAAATCTCTTCAGATGCTCCAGGGTATCAGAGACATGTCAAAGGGCTGACAGATAGGACCTGGGACATATGAAAGACTAATGCTGCTGTGAAGAATCAGCTGAGACAGAAGAAAAATATCCCAGAGAATCTAAGCTGCTATTAATTGCCTATATATAGGCAACTGAAACCCTACCTCTGTTAAGCAAGTTTTAGACATTTGATATTTCTAAGGAGAGACAATTTTGGTTTGATTTTTGACATGGTAATGTTCAAGGTTTTGGCTTTACTGAAATCGCCTTATTTCTATGACAAGATAATATTCTTGGGTAATTACTGCTAAGGCATAAAAGGTGATATTAGAATGTTAAAGGCTACATTTCACTTTGCATATTAGACTCAAAGCTATTTGAGAAAGCTCAGGTTATTTAAAATACCACACTTTCTTTGTTTTCAAATTTTGCATAGTAGCTTTATAAATATGAGCTCTTTGACAGCTTGGACAGAAATCTCCTAGGAATGATCCAGACATCTTAGTGTCATAAACTATAATATCTAGAGTGATTCTAAAATCCATTCCCTAATCTGAATTTAACATTTTGGATTTGAGCACTGCCTTTTTAGATATCTTCTAGACTATGAAGCAAAATTACTCTCTCTCCTTAGCCTGTTTAAACAATTGTGGTTCACATTGTTTTCACTTTTAAGTATGAATTTGAATAATGCACGACATAATATTACAGGATGGGCAATTTAAATCGAGTTAGCACTGCATACCATCATATTTTGAATCTTCTGGCTTGTGTATGCCTGATTACTCAGACTCAATGTTACATTACTGTTCCTTTATTTCTATTTAATATTAGAGAGTGTGTCCTCCAAATCCTGTAATGGTGTCTTTATAGTCAAAGTAAAGCTGGCAAATATTGGATAGCATATTAGTGCAAATATAAATAAATTCATTGAAATTTTGTACTGGCCAAATTCCAGGTGTTGAGAGTAACTATCAGAGCAGTAGGTACATCTCTTCATGCTCAAATAACATCTTTGGGTTGAAAGTTTTGATGTAGAAAGCTTAGATGGAAAAAAAAATATTGTATTTATTATGATCAAGGGAAATCAATGTTAAGAAGCAGTTCGATCTGAATGTTTCTTATTTCTCCACAAATGCATGTGAGATACATGCTTCTTATACTCAAAAACTGATTTCTCACAACCTCTTGGGGAAAACTGAGGACATCCTTTGTAGCTTTGTAAGCCTTTATAGTTTAGGTTCAGGGTCTATTTCAGGAATCTTTCAGAACTTTTCGGTGTTGCAAATAAGAGGTATAGATTTTCTTTAAACTTCTCTTTTTGCATTTGGTATAATCTCTCTTTGCAGTCAGGAGCTGTGATGCAAAACCTCCTCTAAAGAATGAAATAAAGTATTAGATGGGTTTTGCTAACCATGAAGGCAGAAAAATAGGTAGCTGAACACATTCTAATTGTCATCTTGTAAATTGAATCTATCAGCTAAAGGAGTTTGGTCTTTTCTCCCTGGAGAAGATAAAGATCATCACAGACCCTCACCAGGGCCACACACTGACGTGTGGGGACCAGACACAGGAGTGTAAATCAGGCTAGACTCCCATAAATCCATCCAGGTAGCCAGGAGGATTTACTCCCAGTACCTACTTTGAGTTTCCCACCACCAGAGGAGCACAGGGAAAATTCAGGTTCTTTCAATTGATCTTACTCCTATATCTCTTTTTTTTCCCTTTCTTCTTTGGATGCAAATGGAGACTGATGAAGTCAGACCAGCAGTTCCTCACCTCTGAGGCTCATTTCTCTGTGTTCCTGAGGGGGAGGAGTGGGCATGTCACTGTTTTCCAACAATTAAAAGTGTCTGCAAAGAGAATGGAGGCTCTCTCTTCATAAGAAGTCACATGGAGAAGACAAAAAGCAAAAGGCACAAGTTCCACAGGGAGAGATTTCAGTTAGATACAAGAAAGAAATTTTTTTACAGCAAGAATAATCATTCACTTTAACAACCTACTCAGGGACATGGTGGTGTCCCTACCCATTAGAAGCTTTCACACAAAAGAATGAAAGATGGGGCAAAGTGAACTTTGGAGATCCCTTCATACTTGGGCTGTTCCGTGATTCTGTGAACAGACATATTCAGAAAGCATTTCAAAACAAGAGAAATGACATTTGATGGGAAAACTAGTAGGTAAACAGTTACAAAGTCCTGTGGATAAGAAGATCGTCTTTTGAGGAGATTAAAATGTTTGTTTATCTAGCCTAGAAAGGGGCCTAAATGAGATATAACTGCTGTTTTTAAACAGAGTGTAAATACTGGAGGAGTGGTATTTAAGCAGATAACTGTGGTGCAAAAGAAATAACATAGACAACACTGGATGCATTTAAGGTAAAAGCTTTTAGAGGATTTTTAGCTGTAGAATGAATGATGTCCTTTATGTTTCAACAGCAATTAGAAGAGTAGATACATTTACGGGTGAACAGTAACAGCAGTAAAGGAAACTAAGGATATAGTGAGTATATCTATTTTTGGAGATCAGGTGTTATAACTTGATCCTCATAAATATATATCCAAATCATCAAAATTCCAACATAAAGTTTGGTTTGCCTCCTTCTTCCATCTTACAATTTCTGAAAAAAAAAACAATTTCCAGGAAGCAGCATGTTCTCGCTATTTTTTAGTCCTTGAAGATCATCATGAGGCAGAACTTGGTGCCAGGTTGGCTTGTCCCACAGCAAAGGGATGCATTTCCAAACTTGCAGCACTGCTACATGACCATTGTTTTCTGGGTGGAGAAATGAATGGTGTGCCTGTAAACAATGCAAAGGCTAAAACTTCACAGAGACAGCTGGGGAGTGGAGTGGTGTATCCCAGGATATATGATGGAGCTGCTATGGAGAGGAAGTCTAGGAAGAGCTGACATTTCTGTCCTCAGGAATTGCCCTGATCTGTTCCTTCACCAGCATAAAACTTGTTCTTTAATAAGAGCTGGTGACATCACGTTATTACAGCCTGGTGTAACCTTGCAAGTGTCTTTGTACCCTGGGAGTCAAGACAAGAAAAAGCCTTGAAGCATAGAAGGGTCTCGATGCCAGAAAAATTCATTAAAGAAGCTCCCAGGATACCATGAAGTTCCCATTTTAAAATGCCAAAAAACAATGCAGGCAGTTTGAATGTTAACCTGCAGATAAAAGATGCTTTCTTTATATTCCCAATGATGCAAGTTTTGACCTTCCAATCATCATTCCATATTTGCAGATAGTGGAGAATAGAGCCTCAAGAGCTAGGAGGGTGAGAGAATAGGGAAATTCAAGGGAAAACACATCTTTCATTGTGTGTGACAGGCAAAGAAAATGCTCCCATTTTCTGAAGTTACATTTCAATAGATCACAGTCTTTGTTTATCAAATACAATATTTTTGTGTTTCTGTTACAAACTTGAGTCTAGGCTTCCTTGCTGCAGAAATAATTTTCAGGGAAAAAAGAAGGCAGTTTTAATCTAAATTCTGTCTGCACAAAACTCTTTTCATTACAAGCCCAGAAGCCAAGCACAACATATCTACAACATTTGATTAAGATCCTCTGAGTATTAAGTATAAACCTAGGCACATAAGTTTCTTCCTGCAGTTCTGCTGGTAGGATATTGAATGCTGGTTTTTCCCTTTGTCTCTTTTCCCAAAGACACTTCTGTCTCTTAGGTATCCTGGGCTGAAAAGTAAGGGTATTTCATGTAAAAAACCTAAAACTGCCATAAGGAACTCTGCTGAACCAACTTGCTGCAATACATCAGCAAGAAAAATCCACCAGGAGAGGAATGGTATAAATGTAATCTAGAGGATTAGGAGTCACGCAGAGTCAGTCAGCATTTAAAGACTTTACAGGTGGAAAACCAGCAGAGGTCTGAGTAAGGTGGTTAAGATTATTGTAAGGTTCACAGAGACAAGCAGGAAATATGAGCATTGAAAGAGATGTGAATTCTGAATCACCAGGAAACTCTATTTGTCTTTTGAAATACTTTATATTATTTCACAGTTCAGAAGGAAAATGCCAAATTACATTGCCAATTGATAAGAAGTGAAATTGCCTGCTTATCTTAGGGAAATTTAAAATATAGAAAGACACATTACAAGTAGGTATTTTAGTAGTTAGAGGTGAGGGAAGCTGGAGAGATTGTTTTGGTTTGCATCAGCTCATTTTAGGTCTAGTACCTCTTTGCCTGTTGAGCCAAAGGGACATAATGCAGCATGATAAGATAACAGCTATTTTTCATTAATATTTAAGGATCTACTGTATCATTTCTGTTGCATACTGATCCATCAGCATATGTGTAATAGGCGGCTTTTGCAGAAGTGAAATTAGGCTACCTAGTCTATACCATATGCATATATGTACATGCAATATGCACATTTGAAGTCCATTTGCATAGGGTCTGTTTCATATTTTTGCCTTCAATTTTGCTGTCATAAATTAAGATTTAGTCATTAACGATATCCATTCTAAACAACCATTAATCTTTCCTTACTAACAGTCAATGAGAATGAGAAGTGACAAGTACATACAAGTAGCCATTTCTTTGGCAAATTTTAGATTCAAATTACAAAGGGCTGAATTCTTAACATAAAAATGCAGAAAAAGAGGTCTTTTTATATATAATACTAGTAATAGAGGATTGGGGGTTATTTTTGCAGGACAAATGGTAATGATTTCATACCAAAAGAAGGCAGGTTTAGACTAGATGCAAGGAGGAAATTTTTTACCATGAGGTAAGACAGTGCACAAGCTGCCCAGAGAGATTGGGGATTCTTCAACCCTGGAAATATTCAAGGTCAGGTTGGACAGGTCTCTGAGCAACCTGCTCTATTTGAAGATGTTCCTGTTTATTGCACAGGCATTGGGCTAAATTACTTTTAAAAGTCTTTCCAGCCCAAACCCTTCCATGATTCCATGATTATTCCTTGTTCCTGATTTATCTATTTATAAATTCATAAGATGCATTATTTTGAAAAAAAAACCCATAGTTTTGTGTGGATTTGGGGTTTCATCATAGGCATTAACAGTGGTTGCATTTTACATGATAATAATAATTTAAAGACTTTTAAATTATTCGGGAAAAATTCTTATCTCCTGGTTTTGTTTTGTTTTGTTTTGTTTTGTTTTGTTTTGTTTTTTTAATGAGACAAACAGAAACTTTAGTTAGAGGTGTTATTATAGTTTGCCAAAATTCTATCTAATATTTAGTTGTAATGGTTAAATGAATTTTAACAAAATGCTTAGTCAGAGATGTCTTGTAGAAAGTAATTTTCAGAGACCATGTTTAAGAAAACATTAATTTCTATCACAACACCTAGGGTAAACTACCTTCATTCTCTTACTGATACTTTTAGAAAACTTCTCTGGATGTGGAATAAAACAATGAATAATAAAATGAAAGGTTCTACAAGCCTTCCTGAGTTTCTGTTGCTCTAGTCATTAAAGCAGTGATCTGTCTCTGCCTGATTAAAGCAGCTGCTTCTGCACTTTAGGTGACGTTTGGCTGGTAAACACCTGTAAACAAATCTGTCAGGTGCAAACATCAACTCAGAGAGGTTACAGAGCTTTCCATTTTTAAGCTAACAGTGGCTTAAGTGGCCCTACCTACATCCACAAAAGCACATCTTAAGTCCACAGCCATAAAGTCACTGAACTTGCAAGGATGAGGAGCAGACAAGATTTGACTGCATGGCTCAGCACTTGGATGTGATGCTCCTTGCAAACTTGTTTTTCTTTTTCTGATCCAGCATGGAAGACAGTCTTCCAAGGACTCTTTGCACATGATGATATTTCTCTAAGTAAAAGTACTTCATATATTGACTCATCATAAATTTGACCCTAACAACTTAACTGCCTGATCAAGGCTGCGATGTTTGTGTCTGTATGACAAAATTCCACAAGGCTAGGTGGATGTATTTTTCTCCAGGCTTGGCAGGAACATGCAGCATATGGGCAACTCTATTTGATGACAAATAAATTTCATACCTGTGAACCTCCTCACTCAACTGGTCAAAGACAAGCCCAAAACCCTCTAATAATGTTCCCCCCCCCAAAAAAACCCCCAACCCAGCCAACATATATAATAAAGGATAATTCATGCTTTAAGTCTGGTCATATATATTTTTTATTCTCATGGTGCCCTTTAAAAATTTTAAAACCTTTCTAACAATTCCTGTGACTGTAGATACACTAGAAATCTCCTAGGTTAATTAAGCTAAGTTCTTATCAGAATTACAGTAATGACCAGCTAGTCAAAATACTAATCTCCCAGTGTGCAGCTTAAGCTTTGTATCTGAAATCAATCATATTTGCAAGCAGCCAGTAGTGTTATACATACTGCAGCCTGGTGTTAAATACCCTCTTATAACTAGCTTTTGAATTTGAATCCCAGGACTCACTCTGTTGCGTTCAGTAGAATTTCACCCTGCAAAAAGCCCCATAGATTTCCACAGAATATCTGCCTTTAGACATTATAATATCATTCACAACACAAATATTACAGCATTTTTTGTGTTAACCACATGGCCTGTTCATTGCATCCTTAAAGACTGTGCAGCTTGCTTTTGCTCCATCAAAGATTAATTGAACACAGATTTCCTGTAAAGGGAGGACAGTCAATCTGATGTTAATACTTGGGTTCAAACTCTTTACCTTACATTAGGTATCTTACTAGGTGTCTTACTATCTTGCTCCTTTTCTCTTTATTTTTTCATAAACACCTGGGTCCCTAGCTGTAGAAGTGTAAGTCTAATCCTATTTTCACAGTAGGATTTAGCTTCTTCAGAGTACGATAAAGGCTATTGGACTTGATTGGTTGTGGAAAATGGTGAGTTATGTTTTATGTGTTTCATTTTGCTTTTCATTTTGTCAGCAAAAAAAAAAAAAAAAAAAAAAAAAAAGAGGCAATGATTGTTTGTTAGTGAAATCTGTACTGGTTTGCTTTAATTTCCTTTCTAAATAGTTATGTTAATAGGAGCAATCTCCACTTGGAAGAGTGGAAAAGTCCCAGAGGTACATTTTGGATTCTACACAGAATCAAAAAAACTGCAAGGACTGTAAGCATTGCTTCTGAAGCTCTCGTGTGGAGAGAAATCAAGGGGCTTGCTGAATCCCTCAGCAAAACCTGCTGTCTCAGCAACAATTACTGTGGATGTGCTTACAAACTGACACCGATCATAATGTCAGTGTGCAGCTGGGATCTTGAATGGAACCTGCTGCTCCACACCAGCTTATTCAAGCAGATTCAGAGGCAGGGAAAAAGCAGGCAGAGGGTCAGAGAAGATGCCAGTGTGGTGGGTGGGTGTGTGTATTATAGATATGTGAAAATGCAGTCATGCATTTAGAAATGAAATGTATAAAAAAGGTGGAGACAGTGAAAGAATACCAACTGCCACTCAGCAGGGGATTCAGGGCATCAGGAAAGCAGCATGATGCCAGCAGGTGAACGGGGCAGCAGGAGCCTGGTAACTGGCAGCCAACATGTGGCCAGGCCAGCAGGCAGCAAACACCTGGAAGCTTCTTTGTGAACCAGCCAGCAGGAGCCTGGTACAGAGCAGAGAGCAGGTGGATGGGGTGGCAGCCAGGCTGGATACCTGGCAGCTGCTCGGGGTCAGCTTGTCAGAGAGCTCACTACACAGAGCCATAAAAACGGCTGTTCATGTTTTCCCTGTTGCCTTATGATTGTTCACATATTTTAATGGGAAAGATGAAACACAGCTTCTCCAAAGTGCTTTTTGTGGGGAAGGGAAAGCCTGTGTCATAGTTTAAGAATTTTTTAAGAATTTTCAAAGAGCTGGCTCAGTTTCAGAATCTCTTAAGCCATACTGTAATGAAATTCCTTTACATTGGTCAGTCATTGAACAGTTCTGGTTTTAAGTACCATGATACATATTTAGATGTCCAAGCAAAGTTAACACATTAACTAACCAGTGTAAAACTAGCCACAGCAGCAATATCATTACAGACTTCTTTCACTGCAGCAATAAGGTCGTTTTCCTAACCCCCAGAGGAAAAAATAGAGATTATGGAAGAGCTGATGGCATTCACTACTCCACATACTTTAAGGTGCTATACTGACTCTCACTACCTAGAAACTGGTTTTGTGTGTCTGTCATGTCCCTGATGAGCTCTGAAGAGCATGGCAGCTGGAGAATAGCAAGTGCTATTGCTGCAATGTCAACCCCCTGGTTGTGAAGGGGACTAACTGGAACCAGGGTGCAAATCAAAGAGCTTTTAAAATTTGAGGTTGCACAGCTCATTAAGCTCTTTTAATGAAAATTATATTTTTCCTATGCATTTTACAGACTTCAGTCATTCCCCAAAGAATTAACCATACAGCTGACCTATTCAATTAAAAAATCTTTCACCAGTTTGAGTCATCTGGGATAAAGCTCGATATACATGAAATTAAACCAGAATCCTTCCTTTGAAGAGAGCACACAAAACCTCTGTACTGATCAGAATGTGGTTTTGTGTTTTTTTCTCTTTCTTTCTCTTTTCTTCTCTGATACATCACTTTCTGTAGAGTGTATTTGCAGCAGGAGGATAACCTCTTCACTCCCCGGCAATGACATGCTGCAGGGTATAGCACATTCCTTGGGTATATAAGCAGATGGATATTACATAGGAAAAAACAGGTGACATTACTTCTGACCATAACATTGATAGAATCAGAAGACTAAATCCATTGTTTGCATTTTAAATGGAGGTTATAGGAACAAATAGTTTTAAAAAAAATTCTGTGAATATAACCCAGACCAGTGCTTTAATGGAAATATATCAAGCCTTGAGAAGAAGAAAACTAAGAGCAAATCAGAGAAAAAACATCAAACTAGCTACATTGAAAGAAAAGTGCTAACAGGTACATTGCTAATGGTATTTGTTCCAGAAACAACTGCTGAAATGCAAAAATAATGCATTCCTGTCAGAGTTATGTCGCTTAAAAACCTAAATAAAAATCGCTTGTTCAATGGATAGCCCATTAGCAGAAGACTAAAATATACAACTTCGAGGAACATGTGAAATACTCTAAGAAGCAATCTGCAGATAAAGAGCTATAATATATATTCATAAAGGACAAGAGTTAAAACTGTGCAAGCAACCTTGGCTGTTAATTTCTTGACTGCAGTGCTTACCTTTGCAACCTCTGCATTTTCTTCATTAAGACATGCCAAGTAATTGATCATTTTTATAGTGTTCTGAGGTTCAGATACCATGGAAACAGGCTGAAACTAGGGGAGTGGTTGTATTATTAGAATAATTAGCAGAGAGCTGTGGAACAAAGTTGCTTTTCAATGCTTATCCTTCCCAGTTCATCCTCTGACAGTGACTTGGCATTATTTATGCTGTGGTTTTTTTTCTGTGTTCTTATGTAAATCTATACGTGTTCATGTTTGCCAGTATTCCTGCATGTTTTTTCCCATGCAGTATAATAAGTACTTACTCTCAAAAAGCATGCTCTGTGATGTAAATGTACCATACTACTTACTGAAATCACATTGAACTGTTTCTCATTAGTGTAGTTTGCTTTGTTCCAGTGGAAATCCAATCATTATGTGGACTTGTTTATCAAGACAGTGCCTCCTTTTTGATATTATGGCTATTTGCATAACATGGTCTAATGTTCCAGATCTGCAGATCAACATCATGATATATTGTTAATAAAATACCTTCCCTGCTATGAAATTCTCTGTGAAACTGAGAATCAATATTTGTTAGAACTTTTGGAAGAGGATGGAGGAGAGTTTCACTGTGAACTGGCAGGAGTTTTTTGCCCTGGAAATCCTCAGGTTTTAGTTCAAACAAGAAAATCATTTTAACCAACTACATTTGCTCCAGGAACAATGCATAAATGCTGTGTAGTGCAGTAATGCTCAAGGTACATTGCATAATTCATAAACTTATAGAATCATTTAGGTTGGAAAAGACCTTGAAGACCTTCAAATCCAACCATTAACCCAGAACCACCAAGACCACCACAAAACCCTAAGTCCCACATCTACATGTCTTTTAAATACCTCTGGGAAGGTATCAACCACTTGCTTGGGGAGCCTGTTCCAATACTTCTGATGCAGAAAACACCATTTTATTTCTATCTGAAGTGGCAAGGGTATTACAATTTCTTCTTAGAGCCTGGGAGATAAGAAAATACCCAAAATTATAATTTTGACGTAAAAGAAACCTGTAATATTACAGATCTGAAAGCTACATAGCAATGTTGCACAAGTTTATCTGAAAATAGTTTTACAGCTAAAGTTTCTAATTGAAGTTTTACTGTGAGTGAGGAACAGGAGGCAGGTGTTATTTTGATTTATTTTGATTTTGTCCAGAGTGTTTTTGTCAACAGTGTTCTTGTCAAGTGGGTAAAGACAATTTTTTTGCAACAACGAGCAATTTTAACAATAAATACTTGTTTTCCAATGGAATCCTTTACACTTCATCCATCTTGCACTACAAAGTAGGTTCTTACTGAGACTATTCCACGAAAGTTTATCTATATAAATTTATCAAACTCTAAAACCTTCTCTTAGCTTGTCAGGTAATGAAAGAGTGACAATTTTGGCAAATTGAAGTGACTTATGTATTATAAGAATTTGGGGAAGAAACTGAGGTTTATTTTCTTTTCTTCTAACATAAAACTCAGCAGACTGCAATTCATTTAGAGAAAACAATAAGAGTGGAAAATTAAAACTTTTTCTCTGACATGTCTCATGCATGCTTGCATATGTGACACACACCTTCCGTGATAGACAGACACTCTGGTTTTATTTATGACATCCCAGTCAGTTTACCCAAAATGAAACAAAGCAAAACAAAAACCAAACAACACAAACAACTGAGTAATAGCCAGTGTGTGTTTATAATGTGCATTCAGAATGTAACATGGCATCTCTGCTGATAGAATGATTTCCTTCTTCCATGGGATATGTTCCAATAAACATCATGTAAGCCAAAGGCCAGCTGGATAATACTGATTTTCCCTGAAACTTCAAGGGAGATATCTAGGTAGTTATTTGTTTTGTGAGAGAAAGAGGTGTTTGAGGGGTTTTGGTAGGTTTACTTTGTCTTGTTAAAAAAACCAAAACTCTTCAGCCTCCAGAATTCTCTCTGAAATACAAACCAAAATTCCTTTATTTATGTAAAAAAATATTTACCATAGTTGGTCATGTCCATATTGAAGTATTGTAGATGCAAAGCTAATCTATTTGAAAGCTTCAGGAAGATATTTGAGCAATCCCTATTAGCATTTAAGCTCAGCTCATAGTAACACACATTAGCAGTGTTTTCAAACAGGGTGAAATACCATTTGGAGATGAAAAACATAATTTTAAGGTATTCTAGGTATCATAATGAGAGTTTTTTCTTAGCACTGAATATTCATGATGCATTATAAAACTAATGATAAACATAAAAACTGATGTGAACATTTGACTAATCTGTTCTTATTTGTTTGGAAGAGCTGTAATAATTGCCTGGTTTGTAAATTAAACATCTGTTATGGGAATAAACAAAAACATAACTGAGCATATTCAAATAAATTGAATTCACCTTAGTTCCATAAATTTTATTATATGGACTCATCAATTTTATTATACTTGAGTGCTGCAATGCTATAGAAGTCAGTATGTAATTTTCCATTAGATACCCTATTTGTAACAAAAAATGTTTTCTGGTTCTAATAAACTATTGCGCTTACAAAAGGTTTTGGTTTGTCTGTTTCATTTTTTCTCTAAAAGATGGTTGATAAAATGGATGAGGTAAGTAAATTTGGCTACTATGTTTGTTTGTTTATTGTTAAATTGTTGCCCATGTCCAACAGAATATCAAAAGTAGTTTCTAGTTGCATACAGCCCATTTCAGAAATGCCACAATTTTTTACATATACATAAGAAATTCGCTCTGTATTTAAAGTAGCCCTGTTTTACTACCTGCCAAGTTTCAAATAATGAAAGATTTGGATAAAAGACAAACACAAAGACTTTTTAAAAAGAACAGAGACTAAGGGGGTTTTTTGCTTTCTTTTAAGTAAAAAGAGAAGAAACTCCTCTTCTTAAGGTGTTAAAAATACTACACAATAAGTGGTTGTGGATTGCAACCATCGTTATTCAGTGCATGGGCACCAGAAGTAGAAGACTTGCTTTCTGGATTCTTAGTCTTATTACCAATTCCAGAATGGAAAGACATTATGGCTTCCTCTTCCATGACTCCACTGATCAAGTATGGTATCCTGCTACTCTAACTGTTTAATGCTGAAAATGCAGTGTTTACTGCTCCCTTGAGGCCAGGATTACATCCCCATAGAAATGTAGTATAAGAGTAAACAGCTGATGTCTGGAATTTTACTCTCCATAAAATTATTAAACTCCGTAAATATGAACCTAAGAATCTAAAAACCCTTCTGTTCTTCTGCTTCAGAAAGGTTTTTCCACCTTGCTTACTGCTGTGCTTGAGTGCCTTACTCCTTTGATGTAATGCAATTTTGGAGCATTGCTACTTCAGCTTTTGCTTCCCAGATAGAAAATTTTTTACCAAATTTGATTTAGAGCAAAGAGATGCCAAAATTCACCAAAATTGCCTTCAGAAAGGAGGATTTGGAACACAGCACAGAAGTTGCTAATCACAGATAGAAATCTGAAAAGAAGTTCTGCTCAAGAAATGAATTGGAATTGTCAGCATTCCAGGTAATCTCAGTCAGGGGCACCATATAGTGGAGGCAAGCATATTAAATTGCAAATCAAAGACAGTTCAGTCTTTCCTGTCAAGTCAGTCAGTTTTGCAGGAACAAGCGGGCCTTATAGGTGGACTTCTGCCCAACACCTCAAGCTGTAACATGCTGTAACATGCTGAAAGTCATGATGTTCAGAGAGACATTCAACATTCATGAGAGTAGCTATAAAAATTGTGCTGCTTAGGAATTTATGGAAAAACTGCCATTGGCTTCAGAAGCCAAAGTGCATTCTCTGTTCCTAGTATTTTGTTAATGAACATTAATTATGTGTCATATGAAAAAAGTATCTGAGCCTACTGATTCCAAATTAGTTGTAACGTACAAAATAAAATGGTTGGTTTAGCTTTTCATTTGCATCAGACAGGACTTCATCTGGCTTTTTGTGAAAATTTAGAAAAGAGGCAAAACTCCAGCAAAAGAATCATTCCTTATGAAGCCTGAAAAATTACTCAAAATATTGTTATACATCATAAATTTCATAAAGATGCAGTTGCCTGTTAATGTCAAACCCTCTTCGTTAACTGTGAGCCTTAAATGTCAGAAATTTAAACCAAAAGTGTTCCTTTTGAAGAATTTTAATCGATAGCTTACAGGTGATCAGTACTCCTGTGTATCAGCACTTCAGAAGCCAAGTCCTCTCCATAAGCAGTATATTAAATCTTGCACTGTGATTTTACAGATGCATTTAAACATTAAGTGAGCTCTGGGAATAAAGGGAGGAGCGGACTGGCACGATAAATCTGTGTAACACTAAGTCACTCATGAACAGACCCCTGTACCTAGCTTAAGGCACTTGATGCCCACTCATGGGTAGTAAGGAGACATAAATTACAAGTCAGAGGCTTGGATAGTAAGGTATGCAGTTTTCCAAAGCATAGTAATGTGGCTGATATTGAAAAAAAATCAGGACTTGTTTGAAAACATAAAAGTCAGTCCTAAGTAATTTGGAGAGACAAAGTGATCATATTACATTCTCATCCTAGACCTTTACATTACTCTGGGGTTTCAGGTTTAATAGCAACCATTACCATCAGAGAAGGAATATTTCTTGTTTTTATTCCACTATCCAGAGTATCTATTTCCTAATAGCACAGCCTGAGACAGTAGCAGCAAAAATTAGAAATAAATTATTCTCATCATTTCTGGGGGAGGCAAAAATCCACTCTCTCACAACAATTTTTAGACTGCACACCAAGAAAATGTTTATAGACTTGAGCTATAGAAATGTACTATATAATTTTCTGATGAAATCTGCCACACACAAAGTAGTAAAGGAGAAAACCAAAGGCTAATCTGAACTCTGGAACAGGTTTCTAGTGCTATGTACCTATCTCTGCATAATACCTTACTCCTCACTCTCTCCTACTTCCTAAACTTCTGGTTCTTTTGCTTCATAGGAAAACACAGTCTGCATTAAAGTAGTAATCTGCTTCACTCTCTAGATACACTCTCAAATGACCTCTGCTGGATGAAATAATATGTTTTGATGCATAAAGGCATTAGGTAAAATAGCCTTTTCTCTCTAGACTTCCTCAGGTTTTTAACTGGTAAGCCAAAATAGTTTTGTTTAATATCCCAAGTTTCCCTTCCCTCCTCTCCTACTGGGACACATCTGTGTGTTCAAAAATTCATACATAGGACTGTGGACTTCATCTTCTACAAAGCCATTGGCCTGAAGCTGCATATTTTTAGATCTTCGCTCTCTTCCACAAAAGTCAGTACATGCAAAGAAATGCAGGAAGTATTTTCCATACCAGCAACACTGAAAAGCCAGACAGAGCCAGTTACTGTCCTGAGTTTCCAAGGCTCCTCAAAAGACTAAGTCCCATCTCACTTCAGTCTCATAAAAACTCTCAAAAGCTGTTGGTCACATTTCACCCACCCCAACAAAGAAAAAATAGTATGATTGGGTTGGTACTTGAAGTGAATGTTTCAAGCTCCAGACTGATGACTGTCTTCCTTGGCCACGCAGCTTTGGAACGCCAAGTGAGCCCACGTGCACCCTCAGGTGCGCCGCACTGCTGCAGGCTCTGCATTCCTAGGGAACTGGGGCTGCACAGCATGTAAGTATAGGCTTGGATTTTATAATAGCTTGGAAGTAGAATATTATATGCTATAATTCTCTGCAGTTTTTCCACATTGCTGATTGCCTGCTTTGATTTCTCTTGTCATCCTCGCAAAGGTAATGTCCTGAATGCTGATGGCAGAAAACTTGGCACTCCCTGAGGCTGTAATTCTATGGTAGCAAATATTGGAGACAGTCTGTAATTTGTGATATACAATAACTGCAATAATGGTACAATGCCTGTGGGTAAAGCAGTGGAGGGAACATAATGCAGCTAATAACTATTCATTTGATGGGTTTTTAATTTGGTTTTTTTTTTCCTCTGAATGTATCCTGTACACAGTATTTTAACCATTTCAGAACATTTTTGTAACAATAGTTGTTTATAATTATGTATTTGTATCATCTGCCACACTCAGTTTCCTAAAAGTCACACATAATTTTCCAAAGTTTTTCTCAATCCTCAATCCTTCAATCCCTTTCAAAGTTTTTTCAATCCTCCAAATCCTCAGTCCTTCAATTATTAAAAAATAATTTTTAAAAATTCATTTAAATTTTCTATTATGAGGTACTTATTCTATACTAATAAGAAAGAAAGGCTATGTAAATATTCATTTAGCCAGATTAACTCTTGGATGTTTTAAAATTAGATTTTTAAGAACACTGTGGTGTATTTCTACATTTCTTTTTTAGAAATACTGATAGTTTATGTGAGGAATTCTATAGCTTTTCTCTGTACAATAAAAATATCTCTTACATTCTATTAGAGGGCAGTAGTAGCCCAGAGAATACTAACCAGAGAGGAGGAGAGAGTTTCTTAAAGTGTTTGCTGAAACTCTTATCTGCAACTAATAGTTCAGGACAGCTGTAACTCCCTTAGCAGTAGAGTGCTTCTGGTACTAAAACAGTTTCCTGACACAGATTGATAATTTATGCCTGTGAACGGCCACTGGGATGTTTCTAGCACATAAATGATGGACAGTAATAACTGAGGATTTGTATCTGGAGCATTACGAGATCTCCACGGTTTGAAGGCTTTCAAGTGCTTTATACAGCCCATCGGGGTAAAGTGATGTAAAGTAGGTCAGGTGCTGGGAGGAGGGAAGTGAGATGGGAAATCATCAATTGTGCAGACATTAGCACATTGTGATCTCATCTGCTGCTGTGAGGCTGTAACTCAGACTTGATAAAGACTGCCAAAAATATTTTTCTTCATGTACCTGTCAGTGACTCTGTCTCTTCCCTACAGTTGTTATGTCTGACTGCAGCATGTTCTAAATAATAATATGCCATTTGGGAAAGTGCTAAGGCAATTTATATATGAATACTAAATAACACATTTTGTAGTTCTTTACCATGCTGGGATCTCCCTGTGCTTTTTTATGATCTCTGAGCTTTGATCTTCTCTGTCCCAAAACAGGAAGCTCAAGTACATCCAGGAGAGTGCCTCCAAGTCTCTAAAAACACCTACTCTATACAGAAATTATACTTCTCAAAACAGAGGATAAACATCAATAGGCATAATATAGGGGGTTTCCCCTACTGTTATTCTCAGGCCTTGGCATTCCCAGCTGCATGGTGACTTGAGAGAATCTACCATTCTCATTGCCATTCTTCCCCTTTTAACTCTTTCCTCCCAAAGGTTAATAAATGCAGCTTGACAGGGAACTCCTCCACAATTAATTCCTAAATCCACCTTACACATGTTGCTACTTACACTTCCCTATGCATACCTATAGAGCAAAACAAGAAACTTAATGAAAGAAAATGTAAATTTTAATTCACCTGACAATTTCAGGCAGAGAGCTGACAAATTTAGGTAGTCTTGGTAATCTTGCCATTTTAAAATTTATTGCCCTTCCCACAATGATCCTTTCAGACTGCTCTACAAGGTGTACAGAGGAAGATATTAAGTGTAACAGATAAAAACGTCCTTTTACACCAAATTAGTGCTTTTACTGTTTGTTCTTGACTTAGCAGGATTTCATGTATTTAATGTGCAGAAGCCAGCATGCTAAAGCATGAGGCATCCTGCTACCTAGATATTGCCTGCAGATGAATTAATCCAAATCAAGAAGCTGTGTGAGATGATCAATTAGAAAAGCAAAAACAACTGTGCCAATAATTGTCTATAGCCAAAATTATCTTTAAATACCATTTATAATAATTCCTTTAATACAGGGTGTAAAATATCATTGGCTGTGCTAGTCTCAGTATTCCACTGCTGACAATTTCATTAAAACCTTAATAATTCTTTAAATGAGCAATGATTAATCTATTCATTTGTAAGCCTTGTTGTTGAATGCAGTGATAGACATTCTCTTCTTTAACTGCTAACAAGTGCCAATTCTTGGGCATTGCGACAAGTTTCATTTGTCAGTGTTCCTGCAATTTTTCGCAGAGTAGTAACTCTTTCCATCAGGGCATCCACATTTGGACTAAGCACTTTTGCCAAGGAAATCCCACACAATTTTCCACAACTTCTGAATAAAATGTAGCCTGTGTTAATACTTTGTGCTATCAAGGTGTGTAAAAATGACTCAGCAATATGTTTGAAAGGAAAAGAGAGGCAAACAAATTTACAGATGAGTTTAGATATCTGTCTAATAATATATGTCTCAACTGTTAAGAAACCCATTACAATTGTTACTGAAACAAAAATAATGGTTTGCTAAAAGAGAGAAGAAAATTGCTTGCTAGAGAAGCAAATAAATGTTATTATTTTTGCAGGAATAAATTCTGCAAAGTAGTGAAATTAGGCAAAAGATTTAAAGAAAAAATATTAATTTCTCTTGCATCTCCTAAGAACTAATACTTAGAGATGCAGTGTCACCTAAAAACAGCTGTACTATTGCTTGTGTCTTTTCAGATTACATTTATACAAAAGGAAAGAAAAGAATCATAGGACAATTTTCTGGAAGAAAAACTCCAGGTCTCCAGCAAGGTCTCCCTATGCCTTGGCTTGACTTCTAGCAATGACACCGGCTGCTTTGACTCTTGCAGATCAATTATAGGTTGCTGGTCCTCTGAGTCATCATCTAGTCTTTTAGCTTTCAGAAGTCACTCAAGCCTGGTGAAATCAAGAGGCCTGCATGAAAAGGCTGCTACAGACATACTAATACGTCTACATCAGTAACTCCCCTCAAAAGTAGGGTTGAGGTCCCCAGTGCCTCTTCTTCAACAAAAGCTTCAGTGAATTTGTAAAGCAGAGTAAAACAGCATACCACACAGTTGCAGAGCAGAGCAGATCAATGTACTACATGATTGGACAATACACCAAAAACATGATATAGAAAATCTTAAGCTATATAGTTCCACTATGAAGACCCTTTTGGATCTCACACCCAATGCATTTCTGATATCAAAATGAAAAGAAGAAACAATGAAGTGGGGTAAGTGGTCCTGCATATCCTATTGAATATTTTTCTGCAGCTGGAAGGTTTGCAACTCATTGCTGAGGTGTGAAATACGTGGTGCCAAATAACATATGTACTTCTGGTTCTCATCTTGTCTTGAGTTCATCCCTTGGTAATTAGTTGCTCCTGTGATTAGTTCTGTAAATTTGGTAGGGCCATGACAATTTCTCAGGCTTGGTGAACTGAGAAGTGTCTTAGTCATAGATGCATAGCATTTCTTTCCTTTGACTGGCTAGCTCTTTTCATGAAATATTTAATTTCCTCAGAGAGCTCTACTCGTGACTGATACTGGTCATGACAGCTCAAAGTTAAGGGAGGAAAGATCTGTATAAGTATAGATATTGATCACAGGTATTATTGTGTGAGCCCGACTTTCCTGAGGAGTCAGGCCAAAAGTCGTATAATGGCAAGATTTCTGATTGTATTTTAAGGGTAGTGATCGTGAAAATGTCTTTCATTTCAGACTTGCCATGTCCCATCTGGCCTGTGCAATGCCCTAACACGTTGATGTTGTTCTCACAAACTATACATAAATAATTTTCCTGAACTTCTAGGGTTGGTTATTGTACTTCTACATGAGAAGGTTCTTGCTGGCCCAACTCACAGATATTTGACATGAATTTTTTCCCTTAACTTTTTATAACTTTTTGAAATTTTCAAATCACTTTGTTGATGTTAGTTAAACCTTAACAGACTTGTGAATTAAGTACTGTATTTGAAGTTTTAAAATTTGAAAAAAAAAAAGAAAAACTAAAGCCATCATCAAAAATTCTGCTGGTTATATTTGAGTTAGAGCAAACAATTGCTTTAGAGCAAACAATTGCTTATTGCCTGTCCAAGATGACTCATGCCTCAGATCTGAAAAAAAAAAAAACCCCTGCACAAGTAGCACCTAGCCTAGTTCTGTCCAAGTAATCACAGTACCTTACACACTTATATTTATAGGGCTTCCTAAGCCACATTATTTTGATGGGACTGGATTTATGGCATAATTACATGGACAGTTATTCCAGAATAGCTGAGGGGAAGGTAGCCTCTGAAAGGGAGTCAATGTTAAACTCTTGTAGGTGGAAATGGAATCTTAGCATCCTAAATTGCCTGAGTTGCAATGGCACACTGTGCCCTACTATAGCTTCACTCCCTGAGAGCTATAATCCAAAAGGCCATGATTTAGGTACACTGATAGATTAATTGGGTGTGCTGTTCATTTGATATACATAAATATAGAATAGAATCTAGAAACACAGAATCATTAAGATTGAAAAAGGCTTCCAAGATCACTAAGTCCAACCTTTAATCAAATACCATTATGTCAACTAAACCAGAGCACAAGTACTACATCCAGTCACTTCCTGAATGCTTCCTTAGATGGTGACTCAGCCATTTCCCTTGGCAGCCCATTCCAATGTCTGACAACCTTTCCAGTAAAGAAATTTTTCCTGATGTCCAACCTAAACCTCTCCGGGCACAGCTTAAGGCCATTTCCTCTTGTCTTCTCCCTAATTATATATGGGAAACAAGGCTGATCCCCATGTTTCTACAAACTCCTTTCAGGTAATTGTAGAAAGTGATAAAGTCACCCCTGAGCCTCTTTTCTCCAGACTAGACAACCCCAGCTCCCTCAGACACTCCTCATAAGTGGCCCAGAATATCATTGTCTACTTCATCCTGGATGGTCCCCATTCCTGTCTCCCAGCTCAGTGGTTAGTTACCCTGAGGATAACTCGTCTTTCTGTTAAAGACTGAGGAAAAAGTGACAATAAGTACCTCAGCCTTTTCCTCATCCCTGATGACAATGTTCTCATCCACATCCAATGAAGGGTGAAGATTTTCTTTATTCCTTTTTTGTTGTTAATGTATTTATAAAAAGACTTTTTAGTAGCATTGCTACTAAAATGCTACTGCCTGCCCTTTCTTTCAAAGATGACTTTTCTCCTTGAGTTCCAGCTAAAGCTCATCATTCATCCAAAGCTAGTTTCCTTCCCCCACAGCTTGTCTTTTGGTACATAGCCTGCCCCTGCAGATTTCCTTTCCTTTAATACACTTATCCAGTGTGCTTTTGCTTCTTGTGTACACAAATGCGTGAATGGGGTCACTTTGAATGGACAATTTCTTTTTTAATTGAAGCCATATTTGGAAAGGAAGGAAGGATTCTGTAGGTTCTACTAGCATCTCTAGCACTTCTAAAAATCTCACTCCCTTAAAGATGAAGAATAATGTGGAATGAAAAAGAAAGCCATGACTACTAGTAATTTTAGTTTAAAAAATTGTTTCACAAAATAACAATTGTAAAATCTAAGTTATCATAAGATACTCCAAAATCTTTTTGTTTAACAGACAGCATAGCACACAAATACACATAGCAATTGCTATTGCTTTAAGTTACTAACCAAAATAAATTCCCAGAGTAAGACAATTTGAAGTTGTCATGACATGAAACTGGTAAAGACAATCAGACATTTATAAGAAAAACCAATAATTGTCTTTGAGTTTCAGTGTAAAGACTGCCAAATTTAGGCCACGTTATGATCCAGTTAGTCATGCTGACTATTATCATTCT
The DNA here is from genome assembly GCA_910950805.1 of Acrocephalus scirpaceus scirpaceus. Lineage (NCBI taxonomy): Eukaryota > Metazoa > Chordata > Aves > Passeriformes > Sylviidae > Acrocephalus > Acrocephalus scirpaceus. The sequence continues at coordinate 66,551,528 of OU383775.1, read as the reverse complement.
ATGAGCATAATTAACTAGAATGACTCACTGAATAAAGTCTTACTCAGTATAAGCAAAAAAGCAGAATCTGATCCCTTTGGAAAATAGTCTTCTATTTCAACAGCTAATAGGGACATCTTCCTTGGGGCTGATATCACCAAGTTTCTGCTGGCCTGTCATACACATACACTGTCTGTATAAAAGTGATATAAATTTGTTTAATTACTTTTTCAGTTTAATATCTGAACCTTGGAGAAAGAGAACCTGCAGCTAAAGGAAGGATTTTTTTTTAGTATTTCAAAAAAGTCAGCATACAAGCAACACATGGAACAATAAGAACACAATTGAAACAAATAAACCAATCAGAAATCAGTAAAAGACAGAAAACTAAGAGTTAATATCTCTTCTATGGACTTTTAAAAAGATAATATATTCATAAAAATATTTGCTTAAAAGAAATAATTGCCTAAAGGAACATAGTGGGGAAAATTCCTATATTAACAAAGCTGACTTCATTTACAGATTTTGTAAAACAATATGAATATTCACTGAGCCCTAAAATGCTGCACTTCAGGAAACTGCTGATTTCTTTTCCTGTTGGCTTCTGAATGAAAATCTGACACACAGAGAGAAATATTTGTTTAAAACTTCAATTTATTTGCTCCACAGGTTTCCTTGTGCTTATCTATCTCTAATTATTCTTCTGCTGAAGTTGCTGAATTATCATAATAGAAAACCCATTAGTTACTTGTGTAGTATTATCTGCCTGTAATCTGTCTCCTCCTGAGTTTCCATATACCTTGGTCTTTATTCTCTATGGCACTCACAATAGGATTTTCCTGCAGTACTTCACAGGCTGAAGATACAGAATATTATTATTTTGTTGAACATTATCATAATTCAGCAATGAATAGCAAGGCAGACTCTGGCTCTTCAGTGCATGTCAGCTTGAGATTTTTTCCATATGTTGTCACAACAGCAGTGTGCTGAGATTAGAGCTAACCATACAGTTACACCCTAGATCCTCTAACATTGACGTGCAGCTTGTCAGTGATTCCTTCAGTGGTGGGTTCTTGTGTGCGTGTGTGCATGTCAACATTTCCCTGAGCTGCCCCAAGCACCAGAGCTGCAGTCGTTCCCTATTGTGCTCACTCACCAGAAACTCTTCAGTAGTTAGAAATAGCAGATATAATATTATCTCCTAGTACTTTTTTTTCATATCAACCCAAGTCAAGTTCTGCTTAGCCACTGCCCTGCCATGTGAGCTGTGTACTCACAGCTGAGGTGCTGTGCATGCAGCCTTCCCTCATCTGCACAGAACTGCAGTATTCCCACCATGATGGCAGCCCTGCAGTTTGTGGATCATGCACTGTAAACCAGAGAACATCTAAACTTCAGGCATGCTGCAAACATGTAATGCATTACTCAAAGTTTGTTTCCTGGACAGCTGTGTAATCCTTGAAGCTGCCAGCAGGCTATCACTGTCATTCATAAGGGCAGGTTGTCATGTGCCTTTGGCTGATCAAGTTGCTGGACTTTTCCTGGAGCAAGGTCTTGGCAGTCCCAGGGTGCGTTGAAGCAGAGCTTCACCGCTATTGTTTCTGCTTCAATGCAGATCTTTTGTTTTGCTGTCAGATTTCCACTAGAGTCAGGAGGTTTTGGATCATGGCTTTGCAAACTGTTCACCAATTCTGCCTCTCTTGTGGTATCCAGGTAAAACTTGGAAACAGACAATAACAAAGATTAGTGTGTTTAAACAACTGTCAAAAATTAAAAACATGCACTTCCAGTGAGCCTTACAAGACCTGAAGATTGATATTTAATAGTAGGAGTCCCATGTTGTTCATTTAAGAAATACAAGTTAAAAGATTAGCCTTTCTATTATATTTATTTGCAATCTCTTCCGCTAAAACATGGGGACTAAAATAGGGGTTTGTCTCAGTTCTGAGTTCCAGTTCACCTTGCTGCATGTGGGAAGTGTTGCCTGTCCTTTTTGTGGGAGCTGGCAGGTTGGAACACTAACTCAGGCAAATGCATCCCCACTGCTGCAGAAGAGCATGGACGTAAACTAGCTCATTAGATTAGAGCGAAGATATCTACAAGATTTCCAGGTTGTCTTAAAGATGTCTTTTATCATAAAGGCACTTTTGTGGTTTTAGAAGAGAAGAATGAAAGAAAACATGAAGTTTGTCAGAAACTTTTCTTCTGTTGTGTTTTTTTAAACAGAATAAGTATATAACGTGTTTCTCCAACTTTATCAAGGTGACATAGCAAGTTAGCAACTCAGTCAAGGCTAATTCTCCATTATTTGGCTAAGATTTCTGTCTCTTCACAGATTAATGTTAGCGTACCAAATTACGATCAGAGAATATGAAAAAGGAAGACTCTTTCATTCTAGCTTGAATTTATTCATTATATAGCAGACATTTCTTCTAGTGATGATTAGCCTTCAAGATGTAAAGCGTATGCATTTCAAAGACAATTAATTTTGATTCAGTACTGCTCAACTAGGTAAAGTGAAGGATGTGTGCTGCAGAGTGGATTTTTTATGTTATGGAAAAGTTAAACTCCAAAGGATTTTATTTAGCTTCAGTAGTTTAGGCTCATCAATGTCACTTCAAGGAAGCTAAACATGCATCTGACTTTGAGACTTCCAAATAGAATTAGGAAATGTTTAGCTGCTTTGTTGGCTATTAAAGGCAGATATCTGCTCTTCTGTTTACGTATCTAGACTGTGAATATGAAAAAGTAAATAAAATTTAAAATAATAATAATAATAATAATAAACCATCATTCATTTCTTCTTTTTAAATAAGACATCTTCATTGCTTATTTTTAAACTATATATAGGACCATTTCTGCCATCTTAAATACTAAATCTTCTTAAATATATTATATTTCAAGAGGGAAAATGATCCTGTATTCTAGATGGAGACAATATAAAGTACTAGACAACTCCTGTAAAAGTATGTTTCCCACAGACTTAAGGTCTTAAAAGTGCTACTTTACTTCATGCTATTTTCAGAACTTTTTACTAGGAATAATTATGCCAATTTTTCTTCAAAATCTTTTAACAACTTTGTTTACTGAAAAAAATTACTCAACTCTGAGTGTATTTTGTTTGAACTAACTTTGAAAATCTTGATTCAGATTAATATTATTTTTATTTACTAATTCAGAGATATACAAAATTCATTAAAATAGGTCACACATTTATTTCTTTACACATTTTTCTATGGCTGAAACTAATACCTCTATTTGAAGGAGTGTTATTGTATAGATTGATGATATGTAAAAGCACAGCTAGAAAGAAATGCTAATGAAAAGAAAAAATATTGCCTTTAATGTTAAGTCTGTATGGTCTCTCAATACATATTAAAGAGCTTACTTATAGGGAAAAAAATTCTTTCCAGATTTGTGTAGCTTAACTTTTGAAAGAATTTATAGCTGATTATATTTCTGAATAAAAATCAAGACATTTCTGTGTATGTGTTTAAATATTGCTTGAGGAATTTAAAATTGCTAAGTAAGATTTAAAATATTTCAATCTAAAGCTGTGGGGTTTAATTCATATTTCAGTTTTTCAGCTGCGATTCTAGTTCCTTAGCAGTGAAGTCCTAGGAAAACATTCCCAAATCATGCTGGGAAGCGTTGCTAGGAGGTAGTCTCAGTGACAGAAACGGAAAAGCTGGACAGCAAAGGAAAGTATAAGGAAATTCTGTGAACTGCAACATAAAATAGGTGTTCTTGCTGGACCTCCTCACAGCTATAAAGAAGAAAAAAAAAAAAAAAAGGACTATACTAAATTTAAATTCAATGGCAGGACTAGGAATTTACTGTCATAAAATTAAACAAACAAACAAGCAAACAAAAACCCACCAACCAAGAAAACCAAGCCAAACCAACAAAACCAAAATCCAGACAACACCAACAAAAAAATCCAAACACAACCAAATTAAACAAGACCATTTCAAACCTTTGCAGCACTGCATGTTGATGGTAGATCCTGAAAGGAACTAGGTGCTTAAAATATCAAACATTTTGAAATCTTACAGTTCTGACTGACACTCTTCCTGGAACCTCTGGCAAAAGTTTGTGTTTAACCTTGCCTATTACATACAGTTTGTAAATGCTTTATACTTTGCAAGTTGTGAGAAATTATTTACTTGACTGAAGATTATTTCCCAGTTCCAGCAGAGTACTTGCAATAACATCATTGGATAAGATCAAATTGCTCATTGAGTAATCTAAATTCAGTAGTGCCTGAGCAGTATGATCTAGCTTGCTTTAATTAATTAACCCCTCAAAAATTGCAGCATCAAACATCCAGTTGAGAGAACAATTAATGTCTACAACAAATTTTGTCAACATTCTCTTATGTTTTATTCATATACAACTTCACCTAACATAATTAGAGACTAAGGGCTTCTAATTCTGCCGTTATTTACACCCTGCACATTGCACACTTCATTGACTAATTTGAACCAAAAAATGAAGATATAAGACTTTCTGATTTCAATTACCTTAAGCTGATGTTCTGCTGCCTACAGCTTATCTGTACATATGCGAAGAAGTGTCAGACACCCTACAGCATGCTATGGCATGTTGAATAAAAATCAGAGAAAACACAAGAGAGATTAACTTGCCGTAAAATAGAAACATGCCAGATTTTATAAACTGGAAATTTTCAAAGAAAAAAAAAGGAATGAGAGAAAATTAGGAGCTTCTTATTTTTAAATTGAAATTATGACATGCAATTCAGTTATCCAGTTTTCTTAAGCTTATGATCTTTGGCATTTGGACCCAACCAATAAAATGACTGTTGCACACACAAAACAAGGAATCAAACCAGAAATTTCAGCTGAAATTTTGACAGGTTTTGCCATTCCTTTAACTAGTTTTGACAATTCTTTATTGATAATAATCAATATTAATATGAATAATATAGCACCTCCTATGAATGTCATCCAAAATCTCCATTATACAAAGAACTCTTAACAGTAGTTAAGTGTCAAATGCAAGTCTTTTCCTCAGGGCTTGGAGGATAACAGGGCAAGATATTTTGAGCAAATAAATAGTATCTCTGTAATGAAGAAGCTCTTATTAAATGTTCAAATATTTTGCCAAAGATCATACTATGAACTCACACATTTTTCTTGATCATTCTGGTGAGAATGAGCATGTTTAACAATGTTCTCAAGTATAAGTCATCTTTGTGAAATACCCTATCAACATGAAAAAACATGACTTTGTTTATATTTACTTTTTTTTTTGCACAGTCTTTGAAAAATGTACTTTCTTTTAAAAACACATATTCAAGCTAATTGCAGAAAATGTGTGGCCTTAAAAAAACTGGGATAAGCCCCAGAAAAAGTAAATGTAGTTAAATGATGCTTTAATTCAAATCTGTGTTGTAGCATCTCCCACAGACTTCGTTAAGAAGTTACAGGTTTGGACAATTTATTCCATGCAGCATACTTGTACTATCTTAGTATTGGAAATAGAAATAAAAAATTCAGAATCCCATATGATTATCTTTGTACCATTCAGGCAGTTTTTCATACTATTACACAAAACTGGTCCTCAACAAACATCTCAGTACTAAAACAGAGCTATATTACTTTGGTGACCAGGAGATTTCCACCCTCTCCCATTAAGATTACATGTAGTTCTATGGTGAATAGGCAAAATTATTTTATCAAAAGCTGTAACAGCTTTTTAATGGGTATTTGTCCATTAAAATTATGCCATGCACATTTCAAGTATAAAAGAATTTGAATGCATAAAGTAAAAATCCTGATAAGAATACTGAGAAAAACTTTATGTCCTGTAAGTAGTCACAAGAAAAAAGATTGTTTTAGACTAACTTTACTCTGTTTTGTCTCCATGTGTTCAACTCTTCCATGTTTTTTCAAGATGATTAGTAATTTGATTTTTCTCCCAAATTCAAATTAAATTCCCTCCCTACCTTCTGTTTAACAGAAATTCATCTTTGTAGTGACTTTCAAAGCCACAATGTAGTCCTAAAGTAATTGAAAATTTTGGTTCTGCTGTTAAAATTAGAGAAGAAGAAAGTCTGCTCTGCTTTGAACTATGACTTGGGCTTTATGTTGTTTATGCTCCATAAATCAACAACCTGGACTTCTCTGATTTGAACTATTTCTCCAAATGTCACTGACTATCCTATATTATGTAAATGACTTTATAAAGTACGTCTGCTACACAAAAAACAAGCAAATAAACAAAACACAAACCAAGAAAAACAACAGCAACGACAACAACAACAACAAAACCAACCTCAAACCAACAAAAAACCCAAACCAAAGCCAACAGAAATATAACTCTTTCACTAACTGCAGTTTCTCCAAGAGAGTTTGATAAGAGTTTCTGAAATATTTCAAACCACAGTTAAAATCGAACATACCCCTCTACCCTTAGGGTGTATTGGCACAGGAAATCCATTTGCCTTATTTTCTCCAAAGCCACTTATCCATCCTTTCAAGATTGTCCTAGTCTCAGTTGAGATGGAGTTAATTTTCTTCCTAGTAGCTGGTACAGTTCTGTGGTTTGGATTTAAGATGAGAATAATGAGATAAAACACTAATGTTTTAGTTGATGCTTAGTAGTGCTTACCCAAGTCAATGACTTTTCAGTTTCCTTTTTCAACTTCCTTCCTGTTGCCCAAGAAGCCGAGCAGGAGCATATCCAGGACAGATGACCTGAACTGGCCAAAGGGATGTCCCATACCAGAGAAAGTCAAGCTCAGTATATAAACAAGGGGGATTTGGCCAGGAGGGGTGGATGATGTGGTTTAGGAGTTACAGTGCTGGGTTGACAGCTGGACTTGATGATCTTAAAAGTGTCTCCCAAACTTGATGGTTCTATGATTCTATGAGCCTAAGAGTTAAGGAAATAAGGGAAATATGAGGCAAAAGGCTTTTGGTTTTTGGTGGGGTTTTTTTGGTACAAGTATAATCACAACCTATCAGTTACTTACCCTGTTTATAGATATTATAGGAGACAAGGTTTTTACTTGACATCTGAAGATGATTAATGCACTGACAAAGCAGAGTCTTAGGAGCAGTAGCTCTGGAATATCAGTTGTAGCATGGAAGAAAGCACACAGAAGGAAAATTGGCTTGATGGGTGATGCAGGCTGACATTTCCCAGCACATTCAACTTGATGACTCAGTGACAAATAAAAGATGGGAGATTGGGTGGGTTTATAATTAAGGGCTTTACAAGAGAAGACCAGTAGTTTATAATTACATTTGACTGTACTATTTGCTTCTTCTGAATAGTAATTGAACTTTAAATTTTGCTTTCTACAAACAAGCTGGTGCAATTTCATTCCCCAAATATCTGTATGATGCAGGCAAATGAGCATTACAAGTACAGCCAAAGCAAATTTATTGAACTGTGTCTTACACAGAAAATTGTACTACACTTTCAGGTCTTCATTTGAAGCTGTACATTAATCTCTTGCTAGTTTATTTTCTGGCTCTGCTGACTACTTTTCTCCTAAAGTGAAGTAAAAAATAGGAGATTCTGGATCATGTCATATTTTGTCACCTTCTTCCTGAGGCCTTAAAGCATCCAGAGCCTATAATTTATTCTTTTTAGGATGTTTCAGAGGAATTGTCTTCTTTGTTCATGTCATATCCACTGTAGCCCAGTCCAACACAGAGTAATTACAATGGAGTAAGGAACCTTGATAGATACATGGATGCCTGAAAAATACTTTGTGAACCCATGAAAAACAAAAGCAGCATTTTCAATTTGTTTAGCATTCCTTGAGAAGACTGATAATCTGATTTAAAAAAAAAAAAATCAAAATTAAATCTCCCACCTTCTGTCTAAGAGAACTTAATCTTTATAGTGATTTTCGAAGCTGTGGGAGAGTCTTTGTAAATGAATTTTCTTGTTACATGATAAAAATTACACTGCAGTTCTAAAACCTAATTTAGGGTGTGTGGACTTTAAGCTCCATTAATCATCGGCATGTCCTTCAGCTGAAGTGGGCTCATCACCTCTCACAGGCTGTAATATATTATGTAACCACATAAAATATAAACTGCAGTAATAGACTCTTTTAAAAAGATAAAATGCAAGACAAAGCTTATGTATAAACATCAAAATCCATTTTATTGAGATACTACCCTGATATAACACTTGAAAATGAATTTAAATTACCTATGCTTTCAGATGCTCTTCAGAGGTAGAGTTCAATTAACATGAGAGGGACTTATTAACCTGCATGAATGCCACATGTTATATGAATGCAAACCTTGGAAAATGTTTTATTTCAACTCTTGCTGAAAACAAAGACTCATTATCTCTTGTCTACATCACTATTCCATTTCAAAACTGGGGTGCAATAGAACCAAAAGTACTGATCATTTTTCATCATTTATAAATATTAACTTCCTTGTACAGGATTGCCCTCATGAAGAGCAAACATTTGAAGTACTTTTCCTCAGTGCATTACCACTGAGGCATTAACACACTGATGCTCAGTTTCGGAAATGTGTATCTGAATAAATGTACACTCTGCAAGATGCACAGTATTGAGATGCCTGCAACTCATTATCTATCTACCAAGTAAAAAAACATTGTTCTTCTAAATGATGTGCCTCTTTCTTAGCTTCTCTTTAATTTGTGTAATGTAACTTTTAGAAAAAAAATGTTAAGTCCTGGCTTGCAGTCTAAAAATCAGGTCCAATAACTGCATTTTCAATATCTACCCCTTCCTTACAGTTTCTTTATTCTTGTGTTTAGCCTCCTGTGCTACAGGGTCAATATTTCATAGCTTTTTCTACTCTGTTATTTTCAGCCTGGGGCATTTTCCTATTTTTTTTTTTTTCTGTTAGACTGCTGGAATTCCTTGGATTAATTTGTAAGCTTTTTTAAAGTATTTATGCCCAAAAGGTAACTAATAGTTAATTTCTGCAGGCACACAACTTGCAGTTCTATGTTGTGAACAGCGTTCATTTGCCTAGGACCCTGCATTATCCTCTATGAAGATTACCTCTGCTGTTATTTGGAGCAATGCCTGAGTGCATTTGGAATATGCTCAGGATCTCAAATGAGAACATGTATCTTGAAATTGGATAAAAACTAGCCAGTAAGCTTTGAGATGCATGCCAGATGGAGGAATCACAATGGTTGGGGGGCAATATCTATTCAATGTAGCAATAAAAAGAGATAAGAAAATTTGTACACCTGCAAAATGCAGATACCACCAAGCTAATGCCAATAGAGCCTTGGCACACCAGGACGAGGATCATCCTGGAGTGATAAGCCCCATGTTTTAACAGTTTTAACTCACCAAATGCAGTCATCTCAAATCCAGAGGTAAATTAGACTCTCTGCATGCCACTATGCTGTGTAAGAGTACCAGGATCTCTGGAGTCCAGCGTAGTATAGACATGCCCAATGCATTTTTAGACTGATTTTGTTGGTAGACTTTCTCTAGCAGTATCATTTTACTTAAGTAATCACTATTATTCTTTTGTTGTTGTTGTTGTTACACTTCAAGGCTTGTCACAGTTCCAAGAATGAATTCTACTATGAGAGCCAGATACGAGCATACATTTTTGGATAATACAGTCCATGAAATGCAACTGAAAATGAGAGATATTTAAAACTGTTGCGCTCATAAAGGAGAAACCCTTTTACTTTGTTAAGTACTTGTAGGGAGACTAAAAGAATGCTCTCTAGAGGTATACGTTATACAGTCTAACTGCAAAATCATTATGCTTGGAGTAGGTGTCTTGCCCCATGTTTTTATTTCCAGCAATATAGCAGACTATTGCAATAGTCTGCAAACAAAAATTTTCCTATATACAATATTCTCAGTTAATCTCTCTGACCCTGTCTCTTGTTACTTCTATGTGTTAAGATAAAAGTGTAATGTAATTTAGGTATTCAAATTTCTTTTGCAGTCGATGGAAGGAGACAAGCACTTCAGAAAGACATTTCATGCCATTCCCAAAATCAAAATCCCACTCTGCAATTCAGAGAGATAGGACAGACTTCCTTTGACCAGAAGCTGGAACCTATGTTGTAAACAGAATCATAGAATCACACAATATACCTGATCTAGTTGCCTGATTTCTCTGCATTATTTGTGGCTAAAAAGAGTAACTTCCATTCTAACCAAATTAGATTCCAAATAGGATAGATGAGTTCATTGTTAAAGATACCTTTTCTCTCATCTGACTGTTAAGGGAGATGCTGGGTATCTGCCTTAGGTGTAGAAGTCAAAGATATCTAACAATAATTTCTTCTATCACAATTATTAAGACTGCTTTCTTTCTTAATTGAGCTTAAGCTCCTACCCTTGACATTTTAACTAAGTTAAATCTGAAATGAAGGTAAGATGAATCTTGGGTGCTTCCCCATCCGTGTCCCATATTGAAGATATTTATCTACTTAATTACATCCCGCTAATTACTTTTGAGCACCTATTTGATTCCTATGTTGAAATTATGTGCTCATTTAAAAGTTCTGAAAAATAAAGGTCTTTCCAATAATTTAGATAAAAGTCCAATTTCTAGCTATGAAATGTGAATTATAAAGTACAGGGATATCTTTTCTTTATCCATACAAGTTCTAGCATCTGGTTGTGGTTCATCCTCCCTCTGCCAGGGAAGTTTTCATAATTCTTTTCAAACCATAACAGGTTTCAGTCTTTTAATTTCTCTCTATGTCTTTCACAAATATTTGAGTGACATATGTATTCCTTCTGAACTGTATAGCATTGGAGAAAAAAAAAAATCATAATTCTCTTTCTTCTTTCTTAGATAGTGTTAATTAATGAAACTCACATGGGTTACATCATCACCATCTATTTTGGTTCCCTTATAGTATTTACAGAGTGTATAAACAATGAAATAAAATGCAGAACATGGGGCAGATCCAGTCATGGCTCACCTAATGTACGAACGGAGGATGTTTGGGGCAGGGGTAGAAGATATGTTTTATTGCAGCAGCTCTTGTTTTATATTACAGCCCCATCTGCCTGTGCGGGACCTTTGGATGGCATCCGACAGTACAAGCTAAAACAATGATCACTTGGAAAACACTTCAGCAGATCAGCCAAATAATCAGGCTCAAACCAGATAGTGTTGTTTAGTGATGCTAAGTGTCTTTTTCTGCACAAGTTTACAGAAAAAACTGTAAGAGTAACTATTTTTATAACAATGACAAAAAAATTAACACAAACCTTTTGTAATATTGGAAGCAAACTATCCCACTGCCAGGTGAATGAATAGGCTATTTTACCTTTTTTTTAATTAAACATGGTTTATTCAGACTGCCTTTGTTAAATCCCTTTTTCATGAGGTAACATTTTCAGAATAGGATAATAATATCAATATTAAGATATTCAATATTAAGAAAGATGTCTTTTTTTATTTAAGATCACCCACTTTGAAGCACACTCTGCATGTACACATGCATGTACACATCTGCTATGGTGATAATTAACAAAGACTGTATTTACTTGGTGTATATACATAATACTACACTGTTTATATTCTGAGATATAAATATTTTGGATTCTATGTATAGGGGGTTTAATTTACCTTCCAATTCCAATTATCAAGGCCAGTGATTTCCCCCAAGTATATATCAACTACAGAACCATCTGCACTAACTAACTGTGGGTTGATTTACTGAGCTATCTTTTTTCTCTTCTATTTCTTGTGCTTCATAAATTTTGGATTCTTCTATTTTCCTTACCTTGGTTGTCAATTTCTCATATATAGAGAGAGGTGATGATTATTTTGCACCAAATATGTTTATCCCATTTTATATGGTAATCAGACATAAAGTTAGTGTATTCTCTTCAATTTAAAAATAGAGACTTTTTTCCCAAATTCTTCTTGATAGATCAGTCCACTAAACATATAAATAAATAGCTCTTAATGGTTATTCACTATCAAGAAACAGAAAACTTCTCAAAGTTGAGTTATGAGATATGATTTGATCATTTTGGAGTATTATTACTTTTAGACTCAGCAATTTGGCAGTGTTAAAATATGATTATCATTTCCAGCCTTCTTGCCAGGAGTTCAAGACAGGTATGAAATTTAAAGCCTAATTTTGTTCCCTCCCTATACTGGCATAAATCAGGAAAAATGCTATTTCATTCAGTTGAGATACATCAATGTAAAATTAGATGTTGATCCTGATGCAACCATCACTTCAAAAACACTACTAATAATGCTGCTTTGTTATTATTGTTGCATTTGCTATTGGTATTCTGTTATTTCCCAACAAAGCAATGATAGGATTGAGGTACCAGTGCGCAAACCATGTGCTGCTAGCATACCATTATCCTCACCTTTTGGAAAATGTACTGTCGCCTGTCAGCATGGCTTTGGTTATCTGTCTTGCCAGCATGCAATTCCAGTTCTGAAGGATAGTTCATAGGCAGTACATTACTTGAATACACAACTCTCTAACAAGATCTAAACTCTTATTTATGGTCAGTTGCCACATGAGAAAACAAATGGGGAGGAGGGAAAAAAACAGGCAAATATAGCAGTAATGTGATCTTGTACAGTTTAGTAGTGAGAATGATTTGGTCATTCTGAATAATTGAAGCTTTCCAATGTAAATAAAAAATTATCAGCAGTCTCCGTCTGCCTTTTACTTTCTTTACTAATTACTAGAAGGGAAAGTGTGTGTGGCAAGGTGGGGTTTTTTTACCAATGGAAAAGGAAGTTGTTTTCTCTCTTCTCCTTTGACCAATTGTAGAGATTTGGTACTCCTTGCTAAAATGTGACAAGAGAAATGTCTTTTGTGGATTAGTCTCAGATTTTATTTTCTTTCTTCAATCTTGTCTCCTTCAGCAGGCTGAAAGATCTTTAATGTTATTCTGTCCTTTGCATGCAATACTGTGAACAGATTGGTGTTGTCAGGGAATTGCATCCAATCTGTGTTGAGCTTTGAAGAGGAATTGTTTATGATTAGGCGATTTACAGTTGAAGTGGGCAGAAGATGGCAAGGCCTATAATTAGAAGGAGGGAAATTTATCTCCCAACAGCATGTTCCTCCCTCTGAGCAGAGCCCTAGAGTGAGAAAAGGGCAGATGTAAACACACTTCTCCAAGCTGGCTGATTCTGCACCTGGGTTTGATTGAGTCTGGGTTGTTGCTGCCAGAAACAACAGTTGGACTTCATCCTGGTTAGGAAAGGCAAATTCTGTCACCACTGTCTTCTTTGCTTAGCTTATCTGTTGTGTTTTCTAAAGCATTTTGTTGAAACACATCTGCCACTTCTGACCCAGTTGGCCAAACGTGCAGATACAAGCTGTGACACATTACCTGCTCTTGGGTTTGAGCAGTCACAGGTCACTTGAAGAGTTGAAAAGCAATCAAAATGCCCCAGAGCAGCCATGCTAAGTAACATCTGTCTGAATATGAACAAAGACATTTTCAATGTCCCAACTTTCTTGCTTAAATCTGTGTAGCTGTATCTTTCCTCTGTTCTGCCTGTAACTGTACATCAGGGATTGACTCTGCCACCAGAACTGTGTCTGTCCCTAGTAGAGGACAGTGGCTACAAGCTACTTCACAGGTATTACACCCATGTTTACCAGTCCAGGGAATGGCTGAGTAGCATGGCAAAGGGCTCATGATTACCACTTCCCACATCAGCTTGCTATCTGACTGTCATACAGGCATCTTTGGTTACCTTATGGGTTTCTTCGGAGCAAAGCACCTGGGTTTCTGAAGTTGGCTTCTTTTGTACACAAGCGTCACCCACCCAACTCCCACACTCTGCTCTGCCATTCCCAAGAGTCTCCTAGAGAGAAAACATAAAAAAAGCTTCTGATTAAGAGTATATCCAATAATTCAACTCTACATTTCTTCAAGAGCAGCCCAACTACTCCACAGATTAATTTTATTGTCCATTTTAAAAGTCTATGTAGCAATTTGTCCAGAATTTAGGTTGGTTAAAGTTTTGAAGTGATAAACTCACCTTTTAACTGTATAATCACTTCCAGCTAAATTTATTCTTTTGTTAAATGAGAGTAAATAGGAAATCATAGAATCATAACGTATGCTGAGTTGAAAGGTATGCACCAGGATGACTGAGTCCAACTCCTGGCGCTGTGCAGAAATCCACCGTGTGCCTGAAAGTGTTGTCCAAACACTTCTCGAACTCAGGCAGGCTTGGTGTAATAAAATCACAGAACAATAATGGCAACATAGAATAATAAATGGCAACTTAAGTTTTCCAAATTTTTTTTTCGCTTTGCCATTCAAGAACCTGTTTCTTCTTCAGCTTTTCTCCTTCTCCCTCACTAAACTTGAGAAAAATATTAAAAAAAAAAAAAAAATCGAAAATTAATGGAGTGATGGAACTAAAGTTCCATATCTAAAAAAATACCAGTCAATCCTGAATACATCTAGTCTATATGAATTTCCAGTCAAGAAAAGCTACTGTCATCCATGATTCTGTTAAGGAAATAGAGAAAAGTAGTATTTTTGGTTTGTTTTTCCTTTTTTTTTTTTAATTCAGCACTTTATGTACATCTGGAAACCAGGTATTTATGCAGCAATGTTTTGGGGTTATTTTTGCAGCCCCCTTTTAAGCAATTGTTTCATTGTTCACTTTCCCCCAATTTCTCACAAAACAGAGACATTGTAATTAGTTGCTGTAGCTCATAAAGGACTTTCTGCAGGATGCATTATAGCCATAAAAGGAGATGATTAGATTCCTCTGTGAACTCTTATAGAACACAGCACAATTATTTACAGTGTCTTCAATTTCTCTGTGCTCTACAGTAGGAAAGGGGTCCCGGGAGTTAGTTGACCTCTGTATGTGACCAGTAGTTCAAGATGGGGAGTGCTGCTAGTGCTCAGTGAGTCTGAAGAAACAAAAGAAATGGTTTTACAGAGGCTACAAGCTTCAATAAGCCAAGACAAAAACAGGTTATTTATTAAATATGCACCTGTGGGAAAGGTTGTGGTTATTCTTTCCATGTAACAGACAGAAAGAGACTGAAAAAGGAAGAGATACAGTTAATATAGTGATAAGTCAACAAGAATTGAACAAAAATAGTATATACCTCAGTAACACACATGAGGAGAAAATAGAGGGGATACAATAGAACTGTTTCAGCAAAAACTGGAATGAGGATTTGATTTTATTCTCCAAATTCCTTCGCTGATAAATAAAAAGCAACAAAACCAACAAAACACTAAGAAATGAAAAATCCACAGATTTCTGAGTATAATATTGTGCTTTGCAAAAGTCACAGAACAGTATATTAAACTAAAAATCACTGTAATGATAAAGTACCTAGAAGTTTGGAAAAATCAATCTTTCATAAAATCTTCCAAAAAACTATCAGTTTTTTAAAGCATGTCTGGCATCTGAACTTTAAAACAGGTTTTAAATATATTTCATGTTCAATACCAAAAGTGGATTTCAATATAAAGAACATAGTAGTTCTGCTGATAGTAATTTAGGTGCTATGTTGCTTTTCATAAACAGTCAAGTTATCAAAATCTGCTTGGAAGGGCTTAGTTTCATAAGCCTTAAAATTAGACTTTTGCTAACAGCAAAATTGGTTTAAGCATCCTGGCTTTCATAGCCTCCTGCTATTCGATTAAGAGACATGGCAGGGACAGATATTTTCAAGCTATGTAAGAAATGGATTTCAGAAGTAGGATATGCTTCCTCTAAATGCCCATCTTCCTCTTTAGATCATTATATTTCTCTGAGCTCTAAGGGACCTCTTGAATGAGTGAGAACAATAGAGCTGCAGGTCAAATCTGAAATATTATAGAGCAAGAAGTCCTGGATGTCACCAGAGTATTTTAATTTTTTTAATGGTTGCTATTTGATGCTTATGAGTATCATGGGTCCAGCTGATTTGTGCTGCGCTGCAGAAAACTGTACACAAGTTCCTAATCACTCTCTACTCTAGTGTGAAAATTACTTCTCTGATACTAAATTCAATTATTTAGAAGTTAATTTTGTGGTTTGAAGGATGAATGCAACCATGACATAAATGGTGACTAGACCCCCACTGCAGGTATGGTGACCTGCTGTCTCATCCTCCATGGGAGTCCAGGCTGTCCCCCATAGCCCCAGTCACAATGGGGTATTGCTACAAGGGGAGTTAACCTGCAGCTTGCAGAAGCACAATACCCACAGCCCTTTTGGGTTTCAGGCTGCTCTGTCCCCCTTTTCTCTCCTGTCACAGTGTTGGCACTATTTTGACTCCCAGTACAGCACCAGAGATTCTCTGCAGAGCCAGAAAATGCAGGGATGTGCTGAGTGGACTGAGATGCCAGCACCACGGCAGGGGAGATGGGACTAGCATAAAAGCAGAAACCTTTATGGCTTGCCCTGCAAATCTGTGCTTGGCATTACATATTCAGCATCCAAATGCCTGGTGAATCACAGGTCACATTCATTAATTTAGGCTTCACTTCAGCTAGCTGATTAAATACATAAAACAAATGAATATTCCCCTTGATTTCAATTAGATCATTCAATTTAAACCTAGGCAAATGCTAATCTTTTCTGAACTAGGGCCATTGCTGTTCCATAATAAAATCTATTACTTCATTTGAAGGGATAAAAATGCATAGAGAGGGCTGTCTGCTATAAGGAAGGAGAAGACATGCTCAAATCAAGCATTGATCTCTCGTGTTTATTCTCTGTAGGCTGCAAACACAACCTGAGCCACAAAAATTACAAAATCAAAGGTGGCATTTGTGGGGTAAGACACTCATCTGTCATCTGATTTATTGTAGCTCTTTCCCTGGGAGCTGAGACAAAATCACACTGGCCAAAATAAAAAACAAATAGTCACTCTGGATGTGTCATCTACCTGCAGATGAAAGAACTTGATTTGGCATTTGCTAGCATCCTCAGCTGTGGACCACTCAACAGCTGCCAAAAACTTGGAGTCAGATGCTGAATATTCTGCTATTCTGAATTTTAACAGCATGTTGCAAACTGACCAACCAAAGCTAGGAGCCTCCTGACTTCAGTGAGATCTTCTTGGACTCCAATACCCATTTGTGAATTGAAAGTCTAACATTTGGTTCATTTGTATGGTTGCCATGAAAAAGGATTTATCAGTGCTTCTGGAGTACATGCTGTACTACAGAGGACCACAGAAATGTCTGATAATAATTCTTTTTAAAAAACTAGTTTCATCATTCTCTTTACATATGTTCTTAAAACTTTTTAAAGTCCTTTCTGATCCATTCATATTTAGCCCTTTTGTCTTGTAAAGTCGTCTGCAAAAATCATCTTGCAAACAGACTCCGTAATAAGATTTATTTCTCCCAAAGAAGAGTGTATTCTTGAGTACAGATGAAAAGCAGAAGAGTGCATTTAAACAATAATTAAATCTACTTTTTAGTGGAATGTTATTTGCAACAAAAAATTAATCTATGCATAAAGGAGATCAGGTGTCTCAGAGCCACGTCCAGTGGGGACCTGAACACCTCTCAGTGTGGAAGCTCCATAATTTCTCTGAGCAACCTGCTCAGTGTTTGACTGTCCTTACAATTAAAAAAAATATATATTCATTTAAAGGAAATTTTGTTTTTCTTTTTGTGCCTTTTATTTCCATTCTTTTCACTGGATACCACCAAGAATAGCCTGACTCAATTCTTTTTACTTTCTCCAATGTGGTATTTACAAACATCTGTCAGACGTCTGTGCGTTTCATCTCCAAGCTCAATGGTCTCAGCTCTCACAGCCTCTTCTCATACAAGATGATCCAAAGCTTTTGTCGTCTTAGTGGGCCTTTGCTGGGCTCCCTCCAGCTTGTCCATGACTCTCTTGCACTGGAAGTCCAGGACTGGGCACAGCAGTCAGGGTTTGTGTTATCAGTGCTGAGTAAAGATGACCTGTCCTGACGTGCTAACAATATTCTTCCTAATGCAGCTCAGGGTGGTGTTGACCATCCAAATATGTTTTAAGAGAAGGAGTATATGGCATGGGAAAGAGACAGCCCAGGTTAAAACAGATGTTGATTTGCTGTGCTTGTACAAGGGAAACATCACCCCCAGAGATGTGATCATTTTAACCTGCTAAGACTTCACCACCAAACCTCGAGTTGCTTCTTATATCTTCCCTAACATTTGGTGCTTATTGCATCCACTTACGAACCTTGCCTTGAGAATACAACAAGCACACGCACAGAATGTGAGAAGAAAGTATTCAAAATCTCTCTCTGACAGAAGTTTTATGTCTCCCTTTGTAGTAAAATGTCCACTAAATTATTCTGAGTCACTCTTAGCCTGTTTTGTTTAAGCGATTCATGCACATGAAGCATTACTTGTTCATTGGTCTAGAAACCAAGTAAAGGCCAGCAATTAGAGAGACTGTATCTTAGTCATTTCCATAGTTACCAGCTGAGTATCTTACTTAAAACAGAAAAACTTTAAAAAGTGATATTGAAAAGATTCTCTTCCTCCAAACCTCCATTCTTTAACAGTCCACTAACATTTAGTGTACAATATTTTCCAACAAGTATCCTCAGAGGATATAGTTGAATACTGAATGTCAACTTTGACATGATTCTCCAGTGCTCTGACCTTTCTAAGTAAAGGTTCTTAGCTACAGTTCATTACTTCATTGTATGAATCAAGTTCTTTAGATGAGATATTTAGACTATGAATTCCCACTTGAATATATGTATGAAATGTGCATCCGTGGATGTAGGAAAGATTTGAATTTGACTAAATTGTAGACTTAGGCATTAAAAGTACCAGTTGTACACTTCCTATGACACTTACTGCTTCAAATTAACACTTTTGGGATAGGAGCAAAGACCAGGAAGAACATAGATATTCTTTTTTATTATTATTTTGTATCTAGTGAGGATAAAAATAAAATTCATTCTGTGAATGACTTCTGAATTTAGTTCTGTGCTTCCCACAGGAGAAGATCACAGTATAGTTATGTATGTAAATTATTCTGAATCCAACTATTTATATAACCTTAGAGGGTAACAAGAGGGATTTCACTGGGACTACAACAAAGGCTAGATTCTTTGTTGTGTTACTTGTTAGTTTCACATCAGAAAAGTTTATCCCATAATGCTTTTCAAGAGATGGCGGGGGGGGGGCGGGGAAGAGCACTCTGATAAAATTTAACTAAAATTACTGCTGAAGTATGATTGGAATTTAGACTCCCATTTAGACTCCCACGTGAGGGAGGCACTTGGATTGCTGAAAGTAAGTTTTCAGTAGTCTGGACTGCATCATGATTTTTAAATAAAAGTGATAATTTTCAACAAGTTCATCAAAGCACTTTTCTAGAACAGAGATCATTGCAATTCTGAGCAGAATAAAGAGCCTTGAAGGGGTGACTAGAAGAGGCCTCCAGAACTGCCACTGGGGCTCTAGGGGGCTAGGAAGCGGCTACACTGCTTGGAGTACATCTCAAGTTTGATACACAAAGAAATAAAAACCTCCAAACTGAAAACCAGCTATTGGCATAAAACAGGGGTGCTACCCTCAATTCCTCTTTTCCACTAGTAATATTTCTTTCAATACATGCATTTTAGGAAGGAAAAGGATGTAAACAGTCTTGTCTTGTTTCTGCTTATTCAGGATGTCAGAATAAAAGTGAAGTAATCCTTCCCTACCTAATTTCAATTACTTGTACACTCAATACAGGAGCATCTTTTTTAATATTCTGGAATTTCTTGTGCTATTTGTTTGTGTTATAACAAATCACAACGAAAAAAATTTACTGAAAAGTTCTGAACCTGAGATAAAACTATAGGAAGGAAAGAAAAAACATCTTTACATTTCAGAATGGAAACAAAGAGGTAGAGAACCTATAAGCATTTCCTCCAAATTCCTACAACTCCAGATTTTAGAAGCTTTTGTAAGTTAAGTATTTTATATCTATTAGCTGAAGAGCACTAAGTATACACACTAGATTTATGAGAATTTGGCAGTTTATGGTGATATAGTTCTGCATTTTCATTTTCCAGCTTTTTGATTATTTGAAAGTAGTGTTGAAAGGAGTATCTAAGATGAATGATGGTTTTTCCAAAGACAAAATTGCTACATGATTGAAACAAATCAGATTCAACATCACCAAACCGAAATTTTTTATGGAAAAGCAGCCATATTTTAGCTAATCCCTGCCATTCCTATGTACAAAGTTCTGTAGTTTAAATCACCCAGAAACTGAATGAATAATTACTAAAGTTTACTTTAAAGAATAAGTAACAAAAAATAAAATTAATAGAGTACACTAACTATAATAATAGTAAAGTCAATATTCTGAAGTAGTAAGAATATAAGATCATACTTTTAGAACATTCATTTATTCTGAATTAGGCAAAGAGTCTCTCAGCTGTTTAGTTTTTACAGCACACAAAGCCCTTAATAATGCACTGTACAGGAAGGAGTGACTCATCCTCCCTTGTCTCTAAATTGGAGAGACATGCATTTTATGGATGGACCATCAAATGGATGAGGAATTGTCTTGATGGTTGCACTAAAGAGTTTCAGTGAATGGCTCCATGTCCGAGTGTTGACCAGTGACAAGTGGCATTCCTCAGGGCTTGGTACTGGGACCAGAGCTGTTTAAAGTCTTTGTCAATTACATGGACAGTGGGATTGAGCCAACCCTCATAAAATTTGCCAATGACACCAGGCTGAGTGGGGCAGTCGACACACTGGAGGGCAGAGATGTCATCCAGAGGGACCTTGACAGGCTTGAGAAGTGGGACTGTGTAAACCTCCTGAAGTTCAACAAGGCCAAGTGCAAGGTCTTGCACCTCAATTAGGGCAATTTCAAGCTTAAATAGAGGCTGGGCAGTGAATGGATTTGGAGTGACCCTGAGGAGAAGGACTTGGGGGTGTTGGTGGTTGGGAGGCTGGACGTAACCCAGCAATGTGCACTCAGAGACCAGACAGCCAACTGCATCCTGGGCTGCATCCAAAGCAGTGTGGCCAGCAGGGTGAGGGAGACAATTCTGCCCTTCTACTCAGCTCTGGAGAGTCCCACCTGGGATACTGTTGTCCAGGTTTGGGGCCTTCAACATAATAAGGGCATTAATATGTTGAAGCAAGTCTGGAGAAGGGCCATGAAGAAGATCAGAGGACTAGAGCACCTATCCTATGGAGACAGGTTGAGAAACTTGGTTTTCTTTACTCTGGAGAAGAGAAGGATCCAAGCAGACTTTTAGCGTCCTTCAAGTACCTAAAAGAGGTCTACTGGAGAGCTGGAGAGGGACTTTTCACCAAATTGTAGTGACAGGAAAAAAAGAAAATTACTTTAAATTGCAAAAGGGTAAATTTAGATCAGAGGAGAAGTCTTTACTGGGAGTGTGATCAGCCACTGGAACAGGTTACAAAGAGAAACAGTGGATACCCCATCCCTGACAGTGTTCAAGGCCAAGTTGAATGGAGCTTTGAGCAACGTGGTCTAGTGGAAGCTGCTCCTTGCCTTTCCAGGGCCTTAGAAAAACTTTAAAGTCTCTTCCAACCCAAACTCTTCTGTGATTCTATGATTATGTCTGGCAAAACAGAATTAAAAATTTGTTTTGCTGGAAGAACATACTTTCTCCCCACTGG
Source organism: Acrocephalus scirpaceus scirpaceus (assembly GCA_910950805.1). NCBI lineage: Eukaryota > Metazoa > Chordata > Aves > Passeriformes > Sylviidae > Acrocephalus > Acrocephalus scirpaceus. The sequence continues at coordinate 66,529,963 of OU383775.1, read as the reverse complement.
ACACCCTCTTCTTTATTGGTTTTCATAGTACTGTTCAAGATTTACATTTCTCTTTAATTGAAAAAGAACAAGTTTTTAAATGTTAAGCTAGGATTTCAACATGCTTTACACCCACTGCCTGCTCTGAAAACATGCTTTTACTTGCTAAAAGCAAGGAAAATCTGTAATTGGTATGCTTGGTATAAAAATAGTTCTGAGGTTTTAACATGAAGTATTTTGAACCTTTTATATCATCTGACTGATCCCTTCCTTAGAATAAAAAATAAAGCTAACAACATTTGGAGCTCTTTAACCAAAAACCTTATACTCTAGTCCTTTTTTTCATCTCTAATCACTAAGTAATGGATTTCAAGCAGAGGTCACACAAGTGTATGTTTGACAAAAGACAAGATTTCTAGATATCACTGATTGTTCAGATCATATCTAGAGTCTAACTAGTATAATTTAAAGGATTTTACTTGCAGCTATTTCCTATAAATCCTCAGACCTGGATTTCCTTTATTTTTCTCTATATTGTCACTGAGACTTCAAGAGTGTATTATTCTGCCTACCCACCACAGGAACTGAGAAACAGGAGGGTGTTACTATGCAGTGAAGGTGTGTATCTTAGTTATTTTTTTTTCACTCCTTGTACATATATGTTGTATCAAAATGCTATATAATATTTGAGTTCAAGTATTCGTATGAGAATAATAATTAACCATTCTTGTTCACATGTGAGCAAATGAAAAAAGTAAGCTGCCACTTTCTGAAGACGATTTGACTCTAAGGAGACCTTGTGAAGACCCCAATTAAAGACAGCCTTTCAAGGCTTGATGTCTGTACTGAAATTACATATGTAATCTCTTTTTAATCATCTCCCAGCCTTGAAGATACAATGGAGATTGGACAGGTCAGAGCCATCTGAAGAACACTCCACATCCTGATTCCTGCATACATACAGTCAGCATGTTTTGACCAGTGGAATGGTATATACAGTTAGAGCAGAAAGAATAATCAAAGTTGTGATCTCCATGCCCTAAAATGGTAAGAGAAGTCATAAATAAGAAAAGTTATTTTGAACCTTCCTTACTGCCTTGTTCTTTTTTTTTCACCTTTATCACCTCATTTTTAGCACTCCAGAACCTGGGAGACAGTTTCTTTCTTATACAGAAAAAAATAAAGCAGTGCTTTTAATAACTGCACAGATTTTACACTTTTGAAAAATATTGCAACATTATGACATGGTAATGAAAAATGAGATCCAACACTCATCTGAATGGTAAACATTCAGGTTTTTGATTTTGCTGGATCTGAAAGGTTAGTAGAAATGCCAACGTTGACCAGATTTCGAAGTTATAAGGATTGGATTTATGATATTTTCAGAAGATAACATCCTGATTTGGAAAGGCTAAAATTATATTTCTTCAAATCAATGTGTCTAATAAATATGTTAAAAATTATACAAGAAAAAAAAATAAAGTGTGGGTATTTCAGCTTTTTCATATCAATATCAATTAAAGATTGTATTTGAAGAAGGATTGGATTGGATTGGATTGGATTGGATTGGATTGGATTGGATTGGATTGGATTGGATTTTTTAACCACAACAAGTAAGGAATTTTGGAATATTCCTCAAATTCCCTGTAACTTTGTTCAGAGAATGCTTTATTTTGTGAAGGGGGATTGAAGGAGGAATTTTTGGTATGTTAATTGGTTCCATGTCTTGCAAGGTTTTGAAGGTAGTTGTTTTTTGGGGCTATTTTTGTTAAACTGTCAAGTCTAAATAACCTTTGTTGACATTTCTTTGGGAAGTGTAAAGGGATAATATTTTATCCTGTAAATTTTATACTGGAAATGCATAATGTAGAGTGTATACTGATTTCTTTAGATTCATTCTTTGTGAAGTCTCAGTAAAACTAATTTATTACATTTTTTCCCTGCTCTTACCTACAAGTCCTCCTGTTTTTCAATTAACTCAGTTCTCACTGCTTCTTTATAATCATACCTATGATTGGTTTTCCCTCAGGAGTAATGGCAGCTGCTTTCTGTTGAATGTTAAATAGTACAATTATATCTTCAAATACCATAAATGTCTACTTAATTCCCTAAATTGTCAATACTGTTTGCAAAGGATAAGTGAAAAGAAAAATATTTGCCCTCATGGTTTATTTAGAATGCAAGCTGCTACTGTTGGCTGTCTACATGTATGTAGGTAGTGGCTGGCACAAAAACCTCGTAAAATGCTATGCAATTCTTGGTGCTATGAACTTCTTCATTTTAAAAATCTAAAACATTTTTGAGTGGACAAGAGATTATGAGTGCTAACTTTTGAGTTTTAATTTTGGAAAATTGCAGATTGATGCATAGAAAGAGAAAGTCAGAAATCTTTGACACCCTTTCACTACCAAAAGCTTGTATTTCAAAAGAAATTATGAGGGTTTTTTAATTACCAATAAAATTTAACACTTTTTTCATTAAAATATTTCATCTACCATTCCATCTGGATCTTTTGAATGTGGATGTTTGTGTTATGGTTGAAATGTTCTATTTCTACTGATTCCATCAATTGTAAGAAGATTTTAGTTTCTTCAACTTCGTGACAGAATTGTGATATACTACTTGAGAACACTGAAAAATATTTTAAAGGTGTTGTCAAAAGTTATGGAAAATATTTGATGTATCCTGAAATATTTCAAATTCAAGACATTGAAATTATAAGCATTTGAATAGATTTTTCCATAGGAATAATGAAGGATATGTAAATGCAACAGCAATTAAAAAATTCAGAATTAAAATCCAATGTGCCATCCTTACACTGAAAAAGTCACCTAGTAAGAAATGGGCAGAGAAACTTGAGAGAGACATTCTGAAACTTTGGAATGTCAATCCAACATTTGTGGAAATACTCCTCTTTTTTGGGAGAAGTATTAAATTTGGCTTTTAGCAGGAATAACTCCTTAGACACAAGGAGAACTTTAATTAAATACTTAAAACTTGATGATTCTGTAAAGGTCAAATGGCTAATATTAAATGTATTGCAAAGTGATCCATGTCGAAAGTAATTTCTGAGAAGCTTGGATGAGAGCAAAATAGTCCATTGCAAAATCACTCACTGTTAAGAAAGTGAGAAAAGCACTGCTAAGTCATTGAAGGCTTCAGCTCTTGGATCTCATGACAACAATGTGAAAATTAACATTCAAGCCATTTTTAATGCACTAGAAAATATTTACAGGTAAAAAATGCAGACAAAGATATTTCCTAAAATAAAGAATTAGTGGATTAATATGGATAAGTATATCTTTATTTATTCATCTCATCTATAATGTAAAACTCATTCTGAGCAGAAATTTCATTCCATTTTGCCATCAACAATCATTCTACAGGCTTTTTCTTCAATGGAAGTGTGTGTTGTCTTTTTCACTATGAGCTTTCTTGTTGTGCCAGGGTCTAAACTTATGGGTTTTGCTGTGAACTTATCCAGGATCAATTTAGTAAGACTTCACCTTATAAATAAGTCAAATTTGTAAGGAAAAACATGTAGTACAGATTTGCAGGGAAAGCAATTTTAAAGTTAGAATAGTAAACAAAATCACAGAGGAACTGAGATTTCATCTTTCTCTACCTCTTGGAGATATCGTTTCAGTATAAGTTTCCCCTCTTGCTATTTTAATTTCCAAAACATGATCACTTTTTTCTTACAGCAAATTATTGTTATTTGATATTAAACACAAATTAAAGAACTGAAAAGGATATTAGTACAGTGTATTTCTAGTGGTTTTAATCCACAAATGCTCTAAATGCTTTGTTAGTTGTGCATAAAAGCAGAGATTAGTATGTCTTAAAATTAAATTATGGCTATGGTTTATTAATAATTTAACTCAAAATTTTTCTTCTACATAAATTAAAACTTTAAAGAATTTTTTCAAATAGACTGAAAAAAACCCATATTCCTGTATTCAAATACTTTTTTAAAAAACGTGTATTCATTTTGAAATGTTATTACCATTGTCACATTCTGTGAACATTTCACATTTGATTAGCATTTTACAACTGATTCTTCACAAAATATCTGAATGGTTCTACATAAAAGATTTGTTTCTGATGCCTGTTGGACGAGAAATAGTTGTACAGCACCAGCATTCTTACAGTATCTTTGGAAACAACAACTTGTATTATACAGGTTTTTGTAATTTTAAAGTAATAAATAATCAGTTGATGACCTTGTTACCTTTAGCTGCACAGCAAGTGAAGTTGGTTATAATCTCTTTCTTAGGTTACTTTTTGGGAGGTGTGGGGGTTTTTGTTGTTCTTTTGTTACTTGGGAAGTGTCTCTTTTGCTCATACCAGAAGAGTTTAATATTATTTCAGTCAGATAAGTACTAACATTATTGCAATTTCCAAGATTTTCTGGAAATTATTTACCTACTTGCAGCATAATCCATGATATATGAAGCCACAAAGATAATAAAACCAAGGGTTTCTTAAGTACCGATTTGCCAGCATAGGAAAATGGGTTTTTTAATTTCCTTATTAAGATTAACTTTCTCCTCAGAGTTGATGACACAAGGTGCAATGTGATTGAATGAATGCAATGGCTGTATTTTTTACAGATTTTATTTTTTAAAAGATGAATAAGTAGCTATATACTCAAGCAAGCATTTTAGTGAACTAATTCATGACTGTACAAAGCTAATTAAGGATGGAATGATACAATGATCCAATCAAGGACATGATTAAAATTGATTCAATAAATCAATACGTGAAATTATCAAATCATCAAATGAATATAGCAAGTAATCAACTAAAATTATAAGGTTTACATGAAGAATCTGAGAAAATCACATTTAGTCCAGGATATCAACTGAGTTTTTCAGGCAATCAGAGCATTGACCTAGTTTCTAAAGTTCCTAGACTTTTACGAGGAAACTTATCTGTCTTGGCTTCACTCAGAAAAGTAGCCAGTTTTTTTGGAGTCTTTTGGCAATTCCACTCAGTAAGTTTTTTTAATGTTTTGTTTTTATTTTTCCCTTTTATGAAACAACATTGTAACATAGATTCTAAATATACATGTAGAGATAAATAAACAATGTTCAACAGGAGATTTTCTATAAAGTTTTGTTTTTGTAATCCAAGGCAAGAATTGACAAAAGACCAGAAGGAAGAAAGGTTGGTATTTATATCTAGAAACACTTCTTGGAGTAGTCACTCCTACCTTAGAAATACAAATGCACTAGTGAAACAATATGGGTGAAACTTTCTTACATCAAAAACCCTTACAAAACTCAAGACAGGATACCTCTTAGGAACCTTTGTTTCCACAGAATGGAGAAGTGCATGAAGTTTACAAGAGAGGAAACTTTCCATTATCAGCAGAAGATTGAGAAGGGCAGGAGGGCATTAAATCCTTCATGCCTTGTGGAGATGATCTATCCAGAAACCAAGCAACGTGTCTCTCCAGCATTTGTGTTAATCTAGCCCATATAACATGAGCAAATTTTCCTTCTGGATTGCCCTATCTTCATCTCACCCTTTCTTTGCTTTAGAAATCTTAATTCTTTGAGATGCATTTAGATGGATCTAAGTATTGATCTCATGCTTTCACAGCAAGAAGTGTCTCAAGACTTACCAAGAGTGCAAAGTACTGCCATTAGTGACCTTGAACTTGAAATCTGGTGATATTATAATCACAAAAATTCATCTTGAACAGAAGAACCTGGGTACAGAGATACATCAGAAGTCTAGCTGAACCAGAAGAGACAAGACTCACAGTGAGAGCAAATTTTATGTTATTGTATGAAAATAGGGTCATAGTCAACATAGTTGCTAAAACACATTCCTTTCTTTGTGCTTAGTTCAGCATTCATTACATTTGTTTAAATAATTGGGTATTTACATGAGAATAATTAGAGGTGTATAAATTCAGAACTCATCTTAATAATTACAAAGCACATGAAAGATTATATTTTCTGATGATTAATTAAATCAACAGAGATTTTCTTGCCAAGTAATACTTGGAATTGTATTTCCTATAATTTAAAACCCTCAGAGTAAGGCCAGAAGAGTACCATAGCAGTTTCCCAAGTTAAGACAATTGTGCATTTGACCAAAGGCTCAAGGTCTAATCTTTAGCTATGACCAGCAGCAATGATTAATGAAAAGTATAAATCCCAGGAAGTATGCAGTGATGTACATACCAGTGTCCTTGTGTTGCAGAGGAAATATCTTTAGGTCAAGTCCTTTCTGTAGGTGAATTTAAGCATCTATGGTTGCCTATATTGAACAGTTTCACAGTTTAACTGAATGCACGTGTGTAAATTTAGTGTAGATATGCCCATATTGTTGAGGGTATTTGACCTGATACCTGACACATAAGAATATTCATTATTTCCCTACTTCTTGTTCACTTCCTCAATAGATTTTTCTATTTTGATGAGTCTTTCTTGAATTCTCCACCATCTTTACCAGACTGAATATCTTCAGTCTGGTCCATCTTCCTTCATGTGAATGTTCTTCCATAGTTTTAAACATCTTTATCCCACTCCGACACAAAGACAGAATCTTGGAATATTTTTTGTTGTTTGATTGGTTTTCTTTACTATTGGTAAATAGTCTGTTGCTAATGGATTCAGCCAATGCTAAAGCAAGTTGTATAAAATTGACACTACACATTCTGGTCATGGCAGTCAGAGATTTGAGACTTAGGTCAGGAAGCAGACTGAGAGTAGGAGTAAGAGGGCAAAGATGAGTATTCATTTATGAGGGGACAGCCTGGCATGTGTGTCTAGGCTATAAAGTCAATGGAAATATCAGAAAGGAAAAAAATATTTTTTAACCTGTATTTGACATTTATTTCCTGGATGAAGTCCAGAACAAGACAGAAAAATGCAGGTAGACCCTAAATAGAAATAAAACACTTTTTAAAGAAATGCCTTTAAAAATAAATAGACAAGCAGACTTAAAAGCAAACAAGCACAACTCTAAATTTTAATTTTGAGTCCGCAGAGTGGGCTGAAAAAGATTGCAATAGAATCGAGGTGAGAGAAATTAGATTTCTTTTTGATTACATCTGGATTCAAATTGGGTTTAAATTAGATTTGTGCTGCAAAACAAACCTTTTACAGGGAACTGATATATGTATAGTTTTCAAGTTCACATTGAAGGTCCATTTTTTTGGCAGTTGAGGTAGTGATTTAGTGAAGTACTTAATTAAGTGCCAAGTTATATGGGGTTTATCTCCATCTTGCTAAAGAAATGAAGCTCAAACTCTTCTAATGTATTTATACATCTAAAGTGAAGAAATTCAGTGGACTTTTTTTTTGAGAGGACTGGAGATGAAGATTATGCATTTAAATTACCTGCAAGTAGTGTAGGATGACTAATTAAATATGACTGAATTGTGTATGCATTTTTAATAGTTTTAGTAAATGAAGTTTTGTGTGAAAGAGGAAGAGAAACAGGAATATAGCAAGAAATTCTTTACAGTGCTTAGCTAATATAGCTGAGCTTCACTATGTATTTCATATTTCATATTTTAATATAATTTAGAAATATATTTTCTTTTTTTAATGAGCAATGCACAGTTTCATTATCAAAAAAGGAAGGAACTTTTATCTCTTAGTAGAAATTTTTAGTTTAAGAATTTAAAAAATATTAGATGATTTATGAAAAAAAAATTGGCCTGTTGTGCACTATACTGATGGCACATTATAGAGGTATGATTACACATAGTATTCTGATATATATATATATGATGGTAATCTCACATCTCTGTTCTATCTTAAAAAATCATTTTAATTCTGTAGCCCTTGTAATACTCATATATCTTGACCATATGAAGCTTTATTAGGATTAGTGTTAATAGGCTTCAGTACATTTTCTGTGAAATCTTTTCTACACCTCATAAACAGATTGTAGGTTGCTAATAATATTTACACAGTATTTCAAGGAACAAAACACAAAATACCTTTGAAATAAATAGGTCACCACTCCATCTCCACTACTAGTGAAAGAGAAGAAGAATCACACATAAAAGTACCCAGAGATGACATGCAAATATTGATTCTGGAGCTGTAGGATGTATTCAGTATTGTTTTACTTTATTTTGAATCAATAAGGTCTTATAAGTTAAAATTGCTTCTTTCATATTAAACAAAGAATTAGTGAAAAATAGAGGCATGAGGAGGGGAAAAAAAAGCCAGGACCACTTCTCTATACACTCTCTTTTCAAAACTACTTTTAATAGCAAACTTTTTTCATTATTTTGAGCCAATAGTAAAAGTTAAAAATCAGTTAGCATATTTAAAGTTTTTAATCACTCAAATATTTTAGTTTTGCATTTAAACAAGTGATACATATATATTAAAAACCTAAACAACCTCCTTCCTCATGACAGTTTTAAAGTTATTAATATTTTAGTAGAACTTCATACATACACCTGCACATGCACACACTCATATACATACACATACTTAAGTCTTCAGGGTTTTGAGCAGCCTTGAATTCAGCCTTGTTGTTTCATAAAGTGAAAGTGAAGTTCATTATCTTACATATTAGAAGTGCACACAAAGGGAAAATCTTAAAATTTTTCTCATCTAGAATTCATGGAAGTACTTGCTTGTTCTAGTGAATTGGCTAAATAAACTTTTTTCATATTCATAACTATTTTCACAAGGAATAACAAGTTGAATTCAATTATAATTTTCTTGAAAAGCAAATTAATCAGACTATATGAAATACCATTCATTCATCAAGGCACTAACCAGTGCAATCAAATTTCTTTAAACTTAGCAGTGATTTCAAAAACTTAAGAAGAAGAGAGTGGATTGTAATTTTTGTGTTCATAGTAAAAAAAAATTAAATGATCCTGAGTGTTTATCAAAATATATAGGATGCTCTGAATTCACAAAATAAGTTCTTTACAGAAGTAAATATTTTGCCAGATACTAAAACATGACCACAATCTTGTTTAAAACTTCTTTACATTTTCATGCAGTCTCTCACAGTAAATAAGTTGGTTTAATAGTTTGGATATCAATAACTTGTTCATTACTTACAATAAAAACTTTAAAAGAAATCTTTAATTTCACTTCCTGGCATTAAAAAAAAAAAAAAAAAAAAGTGCCACATTTTGTTCTGTATCCCCTGTTATGACTATGGTTTCTGACATATTCATGCAAACCAAGAATCCAGATGATGGATTTGTGGAATGTCAGGTTTCCTTCCAAAGCATTCAAAACTGCAACACTGACTGCAGGACAAATGTATGCTATTTAACAGAAATACATCAGTCATGGAAATGATCATGCTGTAAGTCCTGTTCAATACCTTACAGCCTATTAAACAGAAGAAAGTGAAGCAAGTTTGCTTAGGATACTATGACAGATGGTGAACATGAATAATAGTAATGCATTCCTGTAGTCTTAGACTGTCAATATTAACATGAAAAATTATCAATTATTAATCCATCAAAGAATCCTGAGTTTCCAAGTCTCAGTTATTGAATTCTTGTATTTGAAGGAATAGGGAGTCTAATGAAACAGGTTTAGTGATTGAGTTTAGTGGAGCACCTTACTAAGTTGTTATACCAAAAGGCTTTCTTCATCACCAATAAACCTGAAGATTTAAAACAGGTATTTCATATTAGATCACAAAGATAACGAAAGATACCAGAAGGTCTCAATATAATGTACCTCCAGGAATCTGATTATGGTAAAGTAACCATAACTTTTTTTTTCCTGGAAGGAAATAAATCATCTTTGTACATCTAAAGTTTCTGAGCTGAAGAACTGTTCATTACAAAGCATCATAAATCATATATGGCAAATGACACGAGCAAAACCACTATTCATTTAGGATCCTTGCTCTAAGTCCCCTGAAAGCTCTCCTTCGATTTCCCTTAATACCAACAGGATTTGGGTAATTCCTTCTATTGAGGAGAAAGTGGAGAAATAAAAGTGTGAAATTAATGATCTGAATGATATATTCCCCAACATTAATAAAGCTTCAATGGTGTAAATAGGGAGACAGACTGATATGCTGAAAATGCCAGTATTTATTAAAGCTGACATATCTGTTCCACTGCTTACATCTTTCTTGTTTCTTTTCTAGAGTCAACAGGGGGAGTGGAGGGGTGTTGTGATTTCTGCGTTTCTGGGAGTCGCATTTTATTCTTCCATGAGAGCCAAAAAAATGTCTCTGGCACTGAACTGCTAGAAGTCAGAAGATTCTTTTCTAACTTTATTATCTGCTGGCTACTACATGCTGAAATACAGCTGTCCTGGAAATACATATATACATTCATATATAATGATGGTAGCTGCACAAAAATATTTCCAATCTTAGCAAAAGAACCATGTATATAAGTGTAATGATGAGCACTACGAGAGAGTCCTACTGGCTGTCACAATGTCATACTTTTTCTGGGAGAAGAGCTACCTGGCTTTAGCCTTCTTTATGCCTCCTTCTCCATTCCATTTTCAATAGTTCATGTGGTACACTGCATTTAAGCCATTAAGTTTTTACAAAAACAAAGAAACAAAAAAACCCCCTCAAAGATATTTCATTATGAAAATAAAGAAGAAAAGAAATTATAACTACAAAATTATTTAAATTAAAAATGGTAAAAGGCCTGTTTTCCAGTAGCCCTGTGATAAAGGGAGTCTAAATACAGTGCCTGATTCTCTTCTTTAACTGGAGATTTCAAAATAGACCTAAAAATGTTGATGTTTTTCTTACATTCTCCTCCTCCCAGCTTCATCTCTGGGAAGTTCTTACCTGAAATCTGGCTAAATATTTTCAGCAGGATCCTATTGAAAACATACAGACTAATTTATTTGACAGTGAATATGACAAAATATGGGGATTTTTTTTAAGTTTTAATTTGTATTGGCTTTCAAACTAATGCTAATATGATCTTTAATCTTATATTTCTGCTTATTAACATTCTTTTTTAACAGTAGCATTACATTTGAAGATTTGATTGGAGCAGCTCTTTGTTTGAATAAGAAAATAGTCAGAATTGTTTTCTGTTTCACCAAAACGCGTCAAAGAAAATTGAAATGTATTTCTTAGAATGCAACAATATAACAATTGAAGTGACAAGCAATGTCTTTAAAGTGTCTTCAAGGTTGAAAGCATATTAGAGTAATAGCCATTAGTCTGCATGTATGTGCCTTGCTAGGAGTTCTGCAGCACAGTATTATATTTGATTACTCAACTAAAAACAGTCATCCATTAACCCCCGGAGAGTTACAGCTCCCTCAGAATGCCTGAGGCCACACCACCTAGTGTGTCCCCATTATTTAAAATGTTCTAGAAGGAACACTAGGACGTACAGAAACACCCTAAGGTCACTTTTTGTCATTTCAATAAAAGTTATGGAAGGAAATGTATCCCCTTTCCAATGTTACCACAGTCAGCAGCACAGTAACTTGAGGGAGGAGCCTGGCATGAATATTCAAGGACATTACCGGGTTTAAGATCAGTAGGACAAGAAGAAAAGCTACAGAGAAAAAAAAGTGTGCTTGTCAGAACAAGGCTAGTATTTTGATTTCTCTGGAAGTATGAGAGGATTTCACTATTTCCTTCCACTAAAAAATGCAGAATTACAAATTATTCCCCAGTGGTTTGTTTGTATTATTAGTCCTACTACCTAATGTTTTCATTGTATTAGAACTCAGATTTTCTAGTAAGGCTTGAATGTTGTTCATGTGGAAGGATAAATTTTGGCTTTTCCTTTGTTTTGAACAACTCTTAATAAGAAAGCATTTGCAATATGTAAAGAAAACAGTGTCAAATATACATACAAAATGTGCTTTTAAAATTTTAAAATATTCAGTAAACAAATAACTTTATTTCATAACTAACTTCCTCAGTTTTTTTTTAATGTACCCCTCCTAGCATAAAAATATCTTAAGAAAGCACTAATAAGCTGGTAAGAGTGTACTGCAGCATAATGCTACACACAGTACAGTCAGAAGCAGGGTTCTGCTGTGGAAGCTATTTTATGATCAAAAAAGAGGTCACAACCTTGGCTACAAATTTATTTTTGTGTAATAGAACAATCCTATCCTGGTATTTTTTTTAAAAAAACATATGTAACTCATGGAAATACATATGTAAAACTACCACTTAAACTTTCAATATTTTCCTATATTTTAAATCTATTTGTTTTATTTATTGGTGCTCCACTTTTGACTATCCTCTTAAAATTTTCTGGAAGCAGATATAATTGTGGCCAAAATTCCTAATTAGAATAAGATCTCCATCCATTGGTATAAGTTACAACTGCGGTTCCACATCATCACTACTGTGATGGAATTTTAGAGCTTAAAAATGCTGGATCCTCAGATATGTTGTGATCTTTGACAGAAATCAATAACTCGGTGATAAATCACCATTTTGCCCAAACTGCATTAAGTATTCTTTGTTTTGTTTATATAATGAAACCAAACTAAAAAGGAAATTGCACAAACACATCTCTAGGGAAACTGAACCAGCTATCATGATGATGTTAAAATAGTTGTTGAAACCTATGAGTATAAATTTAATCTTCGTTGCACCACTTTATCTATGTTACAGGAAGTACTGAAAGGCTTAATTAATTCTTGATTGTAAAACGCTTAAGGAGCCTTTGAAAAATTGACATGCAAGTTCACACCATCATTTTTTACTGTGGTGACTCACACGAATCTTAGTATTCTACTTGATAAAAGAATTATTCATTTCTCTGCTTAATATTTTTAGGACTGTTTTTTCTTCCCCTGTGTTAGGTTCAAATTCAAATAGCAAGCTTTCTTGGGCAAATCAGGGCAGCTGGACATAAAAGCCTGTATGCATGCTGTCTTTCCACTCAACCATGTAATGCAACACTTTGCTATCTCCATTAAAAGACCTACTTTGTACCATATCATGCATTTCATAATATTTCCATCTAAATGCAGATTTTTCTGTTCCATGTGTAGCATCTAGTCAGGTTTTCCATAAAAATACCAGCGGGACAGAACATTGAAATTCATTTTGCATATTAAAGAAATCTCTCCTAGATTCCTTTTATTTGTTTTATCAACTCAAGCAATAAACAAGAAAATTAGAGTTTCAGCAATGATGGAGAAAACATTTATGATTTTATCAGATGTGATTTCTTTTTTCCTTGCTTAGACAATTTCCAGACTCTTAAGAGCAGATAATTTTAAAATGTTGCACTGATGAATGGCATAAATCCAGCTATATCTTTTAACACAAGTGCGGTACATTTGATATACATTGCCCAATGAGAACTTTACTTTGAGTAGCACACATATTGAATGCTTTTGTTACCAATATTTACAACACATTTAATATCTGTCCCATGGGAATTAGTTTTCTCTGAAAGCATTATTGCAAATGTCATAATATTTTCTGATATAGCTCTCTGGTGTGCACAGGTATAAAAAAGTCCAAAAAAAAGCAAACAACAGAAATATAGATTAGATAGCAGAGCTGTCATTGTAAACACTCTTTTTTAATCCTAAAAAGAGAACCCAGTCAAAACTTTCATTTTCAAGCTGCAGAAATACAGCTGGACATGATTCATATTGTAATAAGTTTTTTATTAGAAATTTTTATATCGCACATTAATCAAAAACTAAAAAGGAATACAATTTAAAAAAAAACCAACACTTTAGAGAACTGTTACGACAACCTCCCATGTGTATGTGCTTATGTATAAATAATGTTACAATTTAAAAAATAGAGAATATATTTGACTTTCACGTATTGATCTCTCCTTTCTGGTATCTAACATAAATCTTTATCTAACATAAAATTTGTGGTTTAAAGTCTTTTATAACAGTTTGTGTAAAAAAATATAATAATGAAAGAGTGTTTATGTTTTATTTCTTTATTTTTATGAAGTCCTCCTACACCACGCAAAATTTTGCCAGATCAACAATACACCACCATCTTAGTGCAGCTCTAGCTCACCCTTGCACAGATATGTGTGATGGATCCAGGAGGCCTCCAAGTTTTACTTCTATTATTTCAGTGCATCTGCTGGGATACCCCAGAGTGATGGAAGAAGCTGCACTTTGGTTGCTGCTGATGTCCTCCCTGTAAGACCTTTGTTTTGATTTTATCTTGGGACAGAATGGGAAATGCTTTTCCACCCTGAACCACCAAAGCAGGGAGTACGTGGGCAGGTAACCCACAGTACATTCAGCCCTGGAGATCTTGGTTAGGGAAGGCTGGCTTGGGCCCCTGCTGCCACCAACCTTCTGCTCTCTGTCACCAGCAAGCAGGACTCCAGAGACTCTTAGCTCACTTGCTGTACCTCACCTGCCTTTGCCCCTGCCCCTGCCCCTTCATTTTCTGGATTCTTCCCGGAAAAGTTCATAAGATCTTGTCCCTAGTAGGAGAGCTTTTTCTTCTCCAGTTTTTCACACTGTACAGCCCAAAAGGTGGTATTCAGCTAAGTAAAAACTTTCAGCATAGACATGGCCATACTCAATTCCCAGCCATGAAAAAAACAGGGAAGTTTTTTTATGCTTTTATAGTTATTGGTGTCATTTCCAAGAATGATATATTTATTCATAAAATTACATAAATAAAAATCAGCAGAAATAACACTTTTCCAAGATCTAACAGTATTTTGCCATACTTAAGTGAATTAATGTCACAGTTCACTGGCTGTACAGTATTTATCTCTCTGTAACTGTACTGATATGTGTTGTGTTTTACCTTGGGGAGAATATTAGTTACATGCTTTAATCTTCATCTTGGTTTGCTAAAATATTCCTATTCAAATTTGCCATGAATGCAAACTAATATGCAATTATGTGTAATAGAGGGAAAGAGCAACTTCTGGATCAGAGCACATTTAGGTTGCAAAGCTATCATCTAAAATACCAAAATAAATATTAACTTCATTAGCATTTGCAAGTACTTCAAGGTTGCTCGAAAAATCTTCAGAAAAAAAATGAATACAATTAAGACTAGAAATATTGTGCTTTTATTCAAACACAGAAGAGAAAAAAATTCTCTCTCCATTTTACAAGAGACTCGTGTTGTTGAAATGTTATTGTGGCGTCACAGTCGTTTGAATTTTAATTGGTCAGGATATGGAGTGTTGGTGCTGATAGCAGGAATTCTTGGTGGGTAGAGAACACAGTGGTTCCAGACATACAGACAAACTGGAGTGAGTTCAGTGAGAGACCACCAAAATGGTTGGGACTGGAGTATTTGTTCCCTCAAGGAAAGGCTGAGGGATAGAGCTGGTTTAGCCTGGGAACTGATGGCTTCAGGAGGTAATGCTGGCAGTGGCCCACAGTACCAGTAAGAAGGTGGGCAAGTACCTGAAATATTTCATGGACTTCTTTAGTTTATGAACCAAAGTTACCCCTAAGGAGTTAATTCTGTCTTGCCATTTCCTCAAATCATTTGTTTCTGAAAATAATGAAAGACTTTTCATATGGAAAGTTTCATTAAAGAGGAAACATGAAGAAAAGAAGAAAAGGAATAAATTCAACACTTGACTGTAAAGGAGCCACTGTTGGCACTTGACTCCTTTACTGCAGTTTCTCAGGACAACAGTCTGCCTGCTGACTACAGGCAACATCAAGTAACAGGAAGGACTCATTGACTGAGTTAGAAGTTGGAGTACTGATATGATGTGCAGCCTCTCCTTTCCTTATCTCCATAGAAAAAGGGTTTCACCTTTTGCTAACAACACCTTCAGGGCAAATGATTTGTGCTGCTCTTCCAGGAAGACCTGCTCACAGTGCAGTGCATGCCGCAGCCCTGAGAAGTGCACATTGTCTTGAGAACAGGACTTGTTCCCCAACACACAAGCAGCCATTTCAATGAGAGGAATTTTTGAGGTGGGAAGGCAGGTGATTCACTAAGAATGACCCTGGGGGAGCTACACATCTATGCTATAATATATCTTGGGGTATAATGGCTTTCCATTATTGCCTTCAATGATTTTTTTTAATGGTCAGTTATGTGCAATATAAAAAATAAATAGAAAAGAAGAACAAAGATTTTCTAGTCATTCTTTACTTCCTCAAATTTCCCAAAATAAAAATTAATTAACTTCTTCACATTTGTTATTTAGGTATTCCTCCTCTCCCGGGACCTCCATTATTATCTGTTTAGAAAAAAAAAATCCACAAAACAACAATGAAAAAAAAAAGAAAAAAAGAATTGTGATTGTGCTTACATATTATGAAGCTATTTTTTATTTGTATTCATATACATACTACAGCTTATCATTATCTGTAATGATCACCAATGGTTTCTTTTTCAAAACTTTTTTTTTGCTGTTTTACTGTCAAAGAAATTCTTTCCTGTACAAGAGATTACAGAACACTTTTCTCTACTGTATACAGTTTTGGCTTTTTTCACTAGTCTCAGGAGTTATTTTAAATTTAAGGAGAGCATTATAACACATTCTTTTCAGTTGTATTATCAAGTATACTCCAATTTTTTCTTCTAATGAAAGACTGTTCTTTAAACTGATAACTACAAAAATGATTGACAATCTTCAGTATCCCACAGGCTTCTTTCTTACTTTGACGTGAGTCTTACGTGAGACTTCCCCACACATTGATATATTCACCATACCACCTTAGTCTGATGCTACCACTTGCTCCTTTATTATTTACATTTTATCAAAGGTGTCTTGTCACATCTCTTCTGAGTGCCCTTTAAAAATGGGGTATTTTTTTTCTGCTAAATATAGTGGTGATGTGGAATTAAAGTCAATTTACAAATTCAGCATTTACAGTGAGGACAGGATGTTGTCTAAAAAAATCTATCAAAATAAGTGGAAATCCATTTGATAAAATATTCTGAAAATGATCTATGGTGAAACAATGTACTCATGCTTACTAAGTAATTCAGCTACTGGTGTTGATTGGATAAAGGCTTTCCATTGTTAGTAATTGATTGCATTACTGGATAGGGAGATTTTAAACAAATGTAGGGTCCTCAAAATGTTTTTTTCTCTGCAACCTGATTAAATTTTTCTTATCTTGCCAAAATTTTTGTTCATAAAAGAAAGAACAAGCTCTGGATTATTTTCAAGCACTATTTCATTCTATGACACAAAGATTTAGGCTAATTCATGTACTTATGATTAAAAAATGATAAAAATCTGTGATTTTTCTTATTGAGTAACGTATTTTAAACAAAAATAAGATCCAGGAATAGGCAATCAAAGGCATAGATATTGTATCATTTTACTTGATTCAGTATTGATGAAAGCTATCATGAAAGATACTGATATTTGCAGGTTTTTAAAAATTGCAATTTTCCTTGTGCTTCTTTCATCCCTGATCAACCATTTTATTAATATTTTGATAGCATCACTGATAGATAAGATCATCAAACAGCTAATGACAGAATGACTAATCACCTTCATATGCCTTGCCTTTCCCTGACAATCTCAGGTTGATATTTCCTTTTTCACAGAAACACACCCCCTTTTTTTAAAAAAAAGTAAAATGTTCTTTTCCTTTGCTTAAAAGGATTCTATTAAGAATTTTATTACCGTTGTTTGGGGCATTTGTGTTTTGGAACAAAGGCTTGCCATCTGTTTTTTGGAAGAGATGTATCTGCATCTTTGTTTCTTCTGATGAGCTAAGTGGGAAAGAAGAAAATAAAGAAGAAAGGTCATTTCCAGGAAGAGTTGTTTAAATGGCCCTTGAACAAAATCTCTGACTTTTAAGGAATACCACGGTGTTTGGATTTGCCTTGTTCTAAAGTACAAGTGCTCACACTTATGTCTTGTCTCAGCTGCCAAGTCATTTCCACCAGTTAAAGGTTGAACTGCCTGTTCCCAGGCACTGTGTTATGTGCTGATCCACAGACAGAGCTCTGCCCCCTTTTCTCATTAACTTCTTGCAGGCACTGAACTTCAATTGCAGCACACTCAGGTAATTTTCACTTGGATGCAAGCAAAGAAATAGCAAGGGCTCAATAAAATAGTGACTTACCCATGCAGAGTCATACTTTTGTTCCTTTTTTTCTCAGGACCAGGCTGGACAAAAGCAACATGGCAGAGAATATCGTTGCCTCAAAAAGAGGATTGAAGAGTTGCACAGAGGTAGCAAAAGGAATAATTGAGAGTCAGATACCTAAGAAGGTGGCTGAATTCTCTTGTATGCTCTAAGGGGTTGTAGCAGGTTGGCTAAAGAGAATAGAGTGACTGTAGATGGAGTGCATGGGAAGAGACTGCAGAAGGAAACTCAGAAAATCTGAGGTAAAAACTGTTTGTGACAATATACAGAAGTTCTGGAATCAGTACGATACTGGTAATCATTTTAAAATTAATTTTAAAACTAGGTTTAATAAATTTACATACAGAAGTAAACATATCCATTTCTTGTGTAAACCAGGAAACTGGTATTGTAACCTAATAATTAAATAGCTAATGGCAAAATCTCTGAATATGCCAAGCCAGATAATGGTTCATGGAGATATTAGCAATTGTGTAAGTTTTCATTTACCTTTGTCAAAAATCTAAAAAATACAAAAAATCTGTTTCTCTCCATTCTCCTTTTTTTCTTTTCTTTAATATACTCAAGTTACAGTACATGAGGATTTTAAAAACTAAAAACTAAGAATTTAAAAGTTAGAGAGCAGTTTACAAGTTACTTTTCACTGCTTCATCTTGAAACAGGATTTTGTGGAAAATCTCAGAGAGAGATTGGCTATTTGTCCTTTTTGAGATCACTTTGATATTACTTTGCTCTGCTGAACTCCATTCAACAAAATATATTTTCAGATATCAGGCTGTAAATTCCCCAAATTTATTTTAATTGTTGATTTGTTTTGATTTCCCCCAGTATGATCTCTGCCTTCTGTGGGTTCACTTTTCTTTATTCAGGCACTACTAGTCTTCATCCAGTAGCTGTTCTTGGCCAATGTTTGACCCCATCTTGCTCACTCTGGTGAAGATACACATGACGAGAGCTGTATCATTGCACTAAATTCGTGATAATTCTACCATTTTTAGGATCTATTTGTAGATGTTGAATAGGTCCAAAAAAAGAAATTATAGTTGTGAAGTCAGGAAACAAACTTGACATTTCCTTTCACCTTATTAAAGCTGCGTTCACCCAGAGAGATGTTAGACCATTTTGACATATTCATTATGCAGTCTTGCCATTTCATTCAGTAATCTCTCACAGTCACTGTCAGCATCAAATGTTGCATAGAGGTCAACAAAGACAAGAAATGATGTTTATCCATCACTGCCATCAGTATCTTGAGATCTGGGTTCTGGTTTGCATCCAGATTGTGTTGAGGCTTGGACACTTGCTACAGCCTGGTTGTTTCTTTCCCCAGTAGTTTGTCATTGCTATAAGAACAAGACAGAAAATATCAGTAATGTTGTGCCCCTTGTGCAGGGGCTGCTGTCACCGAGACTCGAGGATCAATAGAAACAATGGTGGCTGGCTTCTGGTTTCTTTCTATTCATTAGCTTCAGGTTGAGAGGCACAGCAGAACTCTGCCCTATGCCTGTGAAAAGAGAGGAAGGACTTAAGTGAGAAGCAGAAATTGAACCTGCATCAGAAAATGGCCAGTCATAAAGCTCTACTTCATGGCATCTCAGGAATGTAGTAAAATGAAAATCTGTCCACTGGGCAGCAGATCAATACACAAAAAATATGGCTTTGATTTGTGAGCTGTGTCATTAACTGTGGATATAGCACCACATAGAATCCGGCTTCAGAGTTAAAAGAAAAGCTATATGAGAGGAACATTTCTAATAAAGGTCTTCAGGGTATCATAGAAATGATGACCAGCAAAAAGATTATGCCAAAATTTTCATACAGTAGCTAGCAATATTAGGACTAAATTAGCTATTCCATTGCTAAAAAACCTGAAGATACTTGGAAATTTTATAGCTGAGTTTAAAACTCTTTCTGGAATTTTACTCAGGAAATTGTGCCATCAGTGCAAAGACACAAGCTTTTCTTTTTCTTTAGAAAAAGACAATGGGAATGGAGGAGATCAGCTGAAAATATATGCTTAGTAAAGCATATTAATGTAAAATATGAGCAAAATTTTAAATTTTTAAAAATGTAGCTGTTAATCATGTGTGTCAAGGAAAAGGCAGTTTAAGAAAATGCTATGTAATTGTTGAAGTTCATTTTGCTACCTTGAAAAAGCTGGAATATAGAGTCATAACACTCCATTTTTGTTCACATGGTTCATTGACTCTTGGTCAATATGATGCCCCCATGTTAAAGAAAAGTCTTCAAAATCCTTCAAGAAAAATATCTGCTAGCTAAGAAATATTCCAAAATGTAGAAAACATGTAGCTTCCAGCAGCACTGTAGATTTTTTTTATCTAAGACCCAGGGACCTGAATAGACAATGCATCACCTACTTCAGCATTAATTTTAAGGCACACAGCTTTTAGATGAAAATGTAGAAATATATCCAGACATCCAAGTTCACTTTAAAGTCCAGAGGGCGAGCCAGGTGTGAGGAAATGTGATTCACAGCTATGGCCATGTTGAGACAGACAGCAGGGCATACAGAAGTTATTGGGACAGCCAACACAGGCAAAGAGGAATCTCATGCAGAACACCTTCATGAAGATTGTTACTGTTTAGGTATTTGAAAACTATGGCTGATAAATATTTAATCCAAAGAACATTTCAAGCCATGTCATTTTCTACCATATTAAGCTTTAGCCTAATTTTACTCAGGTCTGAGACTGTCATGTAATTTAGTCAGAGAATGACGACTTAGATGTCCTGAGAAGAAACCACATGTGGTTGTCCACAAGCAACCTGAGTAATTAGATATTATCCAGATTATTTTAACTCTCAATCCGAGATTCTGAGATGGCTGTTTTCCCCCTACAATTTTATTGACCTTTTTTCAAGAGGAAGGAAGGGTTTTTTTAAATAATTGTATTTTTTCAAAGCTGTGATCCAAACTGATAAAAGATGAATGCCAAATCATATCACAGATATAAAGGAGATTAATTTTTTTGCCATACAGTGTAAATAGCAGGCAAAGGAAGGAATAGGAACAACTAAATTATGATATTAATACAATCCCTTTGGAAAGCAAAGTGGATACTTCACATTTGCACCATGTGAACTGCTGAATATAAAGGGTTTTTCACTATCTAGGGAATTATTTTTCCTACAGTCACCTTCAAATAAAGTGTTTGTAAGTATAAAAGGATAGAGGAAACACCTAATCTCCAGGATTAAGGAATTTCAGACTCCTCTTCTACAATTTTACCTCACAAAATGGTGATGACTAGTGAAATTGGCACTAGACCCTAATCTATCCCATGTCATATGCAGATTTACTTCACCTAGCTAGAGGTTAGCTTGTCATCATAAACCCAAAAATAAAATTTCTTTACCAGTGAAAGAGATTTTACCTCACAGCTGGCATAACTAGATGTACATATGTGTGTATTCATTGCATCTCACTTGGTAGTCAGCGACTTATGCTTTAGCTATGTTCAAGAGCATAGACATGACTTCATTTAAAAATGGAAAAAATTATGCACAGCCATATTTTACTTCAAACCACATGATTTCATCATTTAGCTCCAAATAGCAAATAAATGACTTTTCAAAGATCTTTTCAACTGGCAAAGTCCTCCAATACTCAGTTTTTAACTAACCCATGTTTCCGGTTTTATGCTATATTTTTAATTTGCAGTATTTTATTTCCAGGGTAAAAAAAAATTGGATTTAAAATAAGGGTTAAGCACACTGATGTGAAAATTGAAGCTTAAAAGTACATCTAAACCTTTTTTTTTGTAGTTCCATTTTGCCAGGAAACCTTATGAGAATGCATAATACAAAGTAGGGAAATTTCCATCTCAAATGTATGGATTGAAGATATTTAAATAACAATACTACCATTTAGACATTGTCTGAGTGAAAAGAATTTTCAGGCTTTTGAGTCTCATCTTTCACTAGTCAGAATGTAGCTTCTGGCGGTTTGCATGCTGCGTTGCCAGATTAAATGATAATGTTCCTTCAGGTAAGTGCTACATAGGAGAGAAAAATTAAAGCCTTGGAAAGAGATTCCTGTTCCTCCTAGGGTCTTTTTAGGGTAGGTTAATGGCCAATAAAATGTGCTAGAAAAAAGTCACCAAATGGTGATGCAGGAGGTGATCATGGAGATGCAGGAAATGAATCTTTTAAAGACTTTTCCATAAGCTCTGGCTCAGCAGCCCTGGAGATAGGCGGATATATCAGGCGAGGATCACAGCTTATCTCAACTCATGTCTCATTTGGGGTGGGCACCAAATAGCTATTGCAATACACTAGATTGCAGCAGCCAAGGGCATTACCCTGCATGTCTGCAAATTATTTGTTTTACTCTTCGATCTCTGCTTTTCATGGGTCTGGTCATGGGGGATAGCTGATTACAAAGGTGTCTGCTGCTAGGATTCAAAGAACAGATTCCTCCAAAACTTCTAAGCTTCAAAACCAGTCTTCTTTTATTTCTTTCTTTTCAAGCTGATTTAATGGCTTTTGTCTTTTGCCATCCATTCAGCATCAAGTATTCTAGTCAAGAGATGCAGATACAGCCTGGCTACACGAACAGAAACTCAGGTCTGTGTGCTGGTTTGAAAGCAAAACCAGTGAAAGACTCTAAGTCAGAAACACAATTTAATAAGAGGAAAAGAAAATAAATAAAAGAAAGTAAAATAAAATAAAAGTAATAGTACAAAAAAACCACTGACAGAGTCAGAATACAACCTGACACCCTGTTAGGGTGGTAGTGGCATTCCAGATGAGATGGTCTTGTCAAAGCAGTGATTCCTGTAGAAACGTCTGGCAGCTCTTGTCTCCTCTGGGAGTCCAGTGGGTAAAAGCTGCTTGTGCTGTCTCAAACCCTGGATTATATCCAGGTGGGAATGCTTGGCTCCTCCCCCTGGGCGGAGCATCTCACAATGGGATGATCTCACTCTATGAGTCATGCAGTGGGTCCTTGATGGCCCATTAAACAGAGATAACTCCTGGAGGAAGTTATCTATGAGTCATGTGGCAAGGCATTGATGGGCCCATTAACAGAAGATAAGGAAAACACTGCCCCACCTTGGCTTCAACGGCTCATGGGGATAGATTACATACCTTGGGCACAATTTTACATTGTAACCTAGGACAGCCTCTTAGAGCACACAACACATCCATATCCTGATGGGTTCCAATATCCCATAAAAGCAGGCTCTTCTTGGCAAGCCTGAATACTGTCTGCAACCTAGGCATGGCACAAATGACTGTTCCAGGCATAAATACCAGTCTTACATCATGACATTGGCTTCTTTTTCTTTTGCAGCAGAGGTACTAGGGACATATATTCCAGGAGTGCAGGAAGTAGGGGGAAAAAAACTAATGAAGGAAAATATGGGACAAGGTGAAACAGTCCCAAAACTTCACTGAAAGCCTGTGCCTAAATTCTCTTCATGAAAAATCTAAGAAATAATTGTTCATTACATAATGTGAGCTTTAACAGCGCTTCAGTCACATCTCATGGCAGCAATTTCTGGTGATAATATAGTTAGGGAAGAATATCACTCAGAATACTGAGAATGTGACACCTTTCACCTATGAAAACTGTACCTAAAGTGTATGTAGAAAATATAGGACATTCAACTAATTTGAACAACTGCAAACTTTGGGATGAACTTTTGCGGGATGAACTTTTGCAGGATGAAGTTCAAAAACCAAGATAAGGAAGCAAAGTGACTACATTAGGCATGGAACATTCAAAACCTTCTTCATTCCCCTGTATTATTTTTTATCACATTTAAATGTGAGGACAAAATCTATTTTCAGGAGTCACACAGAGATATGCCTATGTCAGATTGCATAGAGGTGAAAGGGAAAGCAGAATTTTCCTTTCCTGAGGATGCCTGAGGGCATCAAAAAATTCTGGATTACAAAGTTCTAAACTCCCTGCACTGGATGAATTATATACTAGTATCTTCATTTATCTAACAAATACTAATTAGTCAGCTTGACAAGTTGTGCTTGCTCCAGCTAGTACAGATGGGTTGTATCTCATAACATATTTTAAATGATTAACTACAGAAAACCACAGACGTTATATAACTGTTAAAACGCAAGACAACAAAAAGATAAAAACACCGTTATTTTGCATACATTGCTATAATATTGTTCAACACCTGCCAGTATAACAACTTCAGATGAATTTGAATATGCATGCATATTTGCTGGTTTAAGTATTATTACATAAATATTCAAACCAGGCCAGACCAGCCAGAAGTAGGCTAAAATGAGTTATCACTCTTTCTAGTTTAATCTGGTTAGACTATAAGGCTTTAAAATGTAATTTGTGATGTACACTTGCTATAGGAGAAAGGACATTGAGAAAGAAGACAAAAAATGCTGTTAAACTTTTATATATCAACTTGGATCTACTTTACTTAATGTTTGAAAGAAAGAAAAAGCCATTACTTTTGTGAATACTGGGATACTACTAAGATTGGTTTTCCATTCGAATAAGAAACAGTGTTTTGCTAATGCGAAGCAAAGAAACTGCATGCTGCAATGCATAAAATGAAAGTACCTATTAAGCCAAATTAAATTGCCTGCCTGAATGGGTTGATGCTGCTGCTTTTATACAGGACTGAAAGATATATTAGAAATCTCCCAGATGGAAAATACATGAGATTTGAATTTTCTCTATTCAAAACAGCAGATACTACCTTCTACTGTAAATTCATTGCTAAGGCTTCAAATTTGATCTCAAAAATAGGTGTACAAATGTGCTTGTGGTACTCTTACCAAAAAGTCTAGAAGTTAGATGCTTTATTACAAATTATCCAGTGACTTTAAATAACATGATGATGTTCTACAAGACAATATATGGTGCATGGTAATCAGTTTGAAAGTCTGGGGCTAGACACAAGCACCCATCTTTATGCTTCATGTAGGCAACGGAATGGTTTTTCTAAAACTGCCACTGTATTTATTGATCTAATAAAAACCTTTTGAGCTGGTAGCCCTTAGAAGATGAGCATGAATTCAAGTATTTCTTATTATTTTTGTAATTTCTTAAGTAATTGTGAACAGCTGGTGACAAAACCAGTTATTATGAGGTATTGCTTACAAAAATGGGCATAGCCAGTATAGAATTTCAGTTTATTTAGCTTCTCTGAGCAGATAAAAGCATTTTAGTTTGAAAAAAGCATTCCTAGGCATTGACAATAATAACTTTGTAATTGAACCTTTTTTTCTTACCTTGATGTTCTCTGTAACTGCTTAAGTAGATCTACTGAAGGTAGCATTCCATGTTTCCACTACTATCACCACTTTTCTATATTAGACTTTGGAAACCTCACTCCTTTTGTTTTCGATCAGCTCATTTTAATCAGATTTCCATACAGTTAATCATCTAAATAAATACATATTGCTATTCATTTTATATCAAAAAGGCTATTTTGAAAATCTACATCATATACTGCTACCATCACTTATACTTAGCAGTAACATGCTTCTAGATGAAGCATGTCCCCTGTCCACTTCTTCTTTGGTCCTGCAGTTTGCAGCAAAGATAATCTCTGTTCATTCTTTTAAGGACCCACGTGGCCATAGCAGCTGGAATGAAAGTGCAATTTCCACAATAGATCTCTTTCACACTAAGTGGCAGTCGAAGGTCTAGATGCTGGAGATTGAACAATAAAATTTGTTGTTAATATATACCTCTTGCTGCCTGGAACTCAAAACATACAGACATTTATAGAGTTTCAGGATAATGGAAAGTGCCTGTGATTGATTTATGCTGCATATCACAATGCTTGAAATTTTTATACATGTGGTAGAAATGTGTTACACTTCAAATGGATTTTTTTCTGCAGAATTATCATTGTGTTTTATAACACCACTGATAAGCATTAACTGCTCCTAGAAACTGTTTATATAGTGATTCTAAGATAGCTTTCTGGCTTGCCACACATTATTGTAGTATTAGCTTTTTTGCAGAAGTGTTAGAACAGTTGATAGAACAGTTTCTGGTTGGGAATTTTTTGTTGAGCTAGTTTAGGGTTTGGGTTTGTTTGGGTTTTTTTCTTTTGGGGTTATCCAGTTCCATTGCGCATTGTCTTTAATTTCCTCTTTAAAATTCTTGTTCTGTTTGTTTTTCGAAAAACAGGAAAATATTCACCTTCTTTTGATTTAAGCAAAAATAATGAAATTATTATTCCCTAAGCAAATTTCATTAAATATGCTGTTTTCACAACAAACTATAGCATTTAATAAGCTTTTTTAGATTTAGTATGTACTTGTATAGTTCTGAAATATGTCAAAGTTTAATGGGCTGATAGTGCATAGAGGAATTTGTGTGCGTGTGTGTTTACAGCTTGGAATTTGATTTAATGAAGGCCTCTTTTCTTTGTTAGAAATAAACAGTCACATCTCAGAGGTCTCATAATCTTAGAAGTATTTTTCAACATAATTGATTCTGTGATTCTGTGATTCTATGAGTAAAAATACCACCACAATCTGCAATTTTTATAAACTAAAACTGAACTCAGTTGTCAATAAATTAAGTAAGATCATTTAACTAAGTTTTCTACCTGAAAGCAGTGCTGGACACCTTAACTCCTTTTGAAAATACTGCTTATGGAGTTATTTTCCCAGTAATATCCTAAAAGTGCAGACTAATCACAACTGGTCATCTACATTTGGTGCATGTGCATCATGTATATAAATTCATATGTTGACTGTTGATATATATGTACATAAGTGAAGTTGTGTGTTCTATATGTACACACACACAAGAACACACAGGATAGATAAAAATCACGTTTCTTACATTTGCAGATAAATGAGGTATATCTGAAATAAAAAAATAAGAAACATTTTCTATTGTCATAGGCCTTTATTTGCCTTTTGCAACAAATATTTTCTACCTTTCTCTGATTAAATATAGAGGAACTCGATTAAAACAACATAAACAGACAAAGAATTGAGTTTTGTGATATGCATTTAGAAGTAATCTGAAGTCCAGTTGAGGTATAACTTCCATATTGCCCCTGAATTTCTTGTACTTCTCATACTATATTTTTTATTCTTCCCAGACAGACAGCTACTGACAGCTTCTGCAGACAGACTACTGCTTGGGTCTTTGTTTGATGCAGTGCGTCCACACTTATATTACCTTTGTAACGTCAGTGGAGATATGATTACAGCACATCCAGAAATACCTTGGATAGCTCTAAATGAAGTACTGGTAATAACATCTGCAGCACATCCCCAGAACGAAGACTGTTCATGTTATTCTGTGGGGATGTTACCCTGGATCAAAGGTGCTGAACAGGATCTAGTGGTTACTGTCTACATCATGCACAGTAGATCATCCTGCCTCCTAAGCTAATGTATCTCTACTGTTTCCTGCTTCAAGTGGGGACTCCACAATCCCCTACTCTACGTGGATTAGACTTGGTTTACATGGGACTAGTGTGGAATAGGTAATTCCTTTCAAGATTATATGAAAGTGTATGTAAACTCTTGTTACTTGTGTTAAGTTTCTTGGACTTCCAAAGGAGCCACAGGCATCACCTTGGCCAAAAATCTGTTGTCCCTTACTCTTGTTACCCTTAAGAACACACTTGGCTTGAAAAGAAAAGGGAATCCCACAATGTTAATCAGAACCAGAAAAATAAATCATAAAGAAGACAGTGAGACTCTAGTTCCAGCTGCACTCAGCCGAAGTTCCCAGTCTTTAGTTCCAGTTACTCATTCCTGGTTATGACAGTAAACACAAAACTTGGTTGAAGGCTCTGAAAGATTTGTTCATCAGCTGTTTTTCACTTCAATGGACTGGTTACAGGAAGAGGTAAATAGACTGACCTAAACAAGCTCTGAATTTCAGATTTCAAGTAAATACTTCTTTCACTCTCTTAACACAGAACTTGCAAGTAGCATATTAAACAAGGTTGCATTCATTGGTAAAATCACAAGCTTTACAGCTACTCTTCATTTGACACAAGTGACCTTAAATTATCTACCCATATTTTCCTTTTGAAAGCTGAGTATGAAAAATAGAAGGATTTATAAGTGCATTCTGTTGCTACTTCTTTGTCTCTTCATTAAAAAATGAAGTTGTAAATCAAATAGTGCATGGATTTTCCTTTTGGTACATTTATCCCCTACAGGTCATTACTATGTGTGGGCAGAAAGTGTTGTTGTACTTCAAAGCTATTGTTCTGGTAGTGGAATTACAATTTTATGTCTGAATAGACCCATATTTGATTAAACATTTATCATTTATAATTGTTTTTCCACCATAAAAATACAAACAAATTGACAGTGAAAAAAGTCTGTTCTTTTAGGTTAAGAATGATTAGGGTTCTTTGGTATAGTTTCTCAAGAAAAATACACAGAGCACCCTGCACTAATATTAACATGGTGCTATTTTTATATAAGCCTTGGTTATTTTGATCCATCAATTTCTCAAAATTAAGGAAACATCACAAATTATCTTTAAAAAATTAACAAAAGCACACTTGTGGCAGTTACTGCATGAAAACAGATCACTGAACCATATGGTTGCTTAAGAAAAAAGACAAAACAATATGATACATTTCACAAAGTAAGAAATATCAATCATAGAGAAAGACAGTAAAATGAACAAATTCCTGCTTTCCTCTATAGTGGTTGTCTTATTCCCTGAAGAGTAACATTCGATTGCTCTCCTCTTTACATGGATAATTATGAATGTTATTATTAGTTATAAAATAACTAATGGTTATCCAACCATTCCAAAAAATTCATGTGAAGCATCTGCCTTACCCACTTCATTGTGGCCATGCATATCAAAGGTTGAAGACACACTGGGCAAAGGAAGAAACCCTTGCTTCTGCATATTTCCCATGCTCATTTTCTCTGATGTTTCTCTGGTCTTAAGAAAAGGACTAGAAAAAGAGATTGTTCTGGGCAGGATTCAATCCATCATCTGTAGTTTTCTATCACATATTCTTAATATATCCCCTCCTTGCCTGCTTATATCACAAAACTATGTCCAGTCTGGATGCTTTGGATGCTGCAGGGGATCTAAAACTGCTCTGGCAAATGTTTGCTTAAACAATTGAATTCCACATTTGGTTGCCTGAAGAATGAAACATCCAAAATTAAAAAAATATTCTGCTTTTTTTAGCCATCTAATTTCATTGGCATAGTCCAAAATAACACGGTATAAAAAGGAAATATGGATTTTTATCCAGTATATCCAGTATATTCAGGAATTTTTACATTCACTTAGGATGGAGAATTTGCACTAAATTATATGGAACTGACATACTTTATCTTATCATGAACTTCCCCCTCTCTTGTCATCACACCAGAAAAAATGTGTAACAAGGAGCATTTGAAAGGTACTGTGGAGAGGTCATCTGCTCTTGGAGGAGCAGTGCCAAATGAGGGCAGGCAATGGCAGCAGCCTTGCCACTGTCAGTTTCACCAATCCCCAAAAATATGGGTACCAATAACATTTCTGCAAGAGAAAGGACAAGGGCAAAACAGGTTGCAGAGGTTTGTCTTGGTCACAGTAGGACTTACACATAGCATACCCTGCAGCAAAAAATACTATGCCACCTACCTGAAGTGATGTTACTTCAGTTTAAGGTAATTTCCCCCAAGAACCACCTATCCTACTCCAGATACTCCTTTTATACTAAAAAAATTTTCTGTATCTCCATACCTGTCCTTCTATTTACTAAAAAATTAGCAGACTGAGGAGAAACATTTTGGTGTGTAAATCAAAGGTGGTGTGACACAGTGCAGAGTTTAATTTGCTACTCAGTGTGCGATATATAATTCTGTACATTGGCCCTCCATCTTTCTTCTGATGTTGGGAAATTCAGGTTTCTGAAATATATGGTTTTTAATAGACTAATACTTTAAATGAATGTAAAATACCAGAAGGGAAAATCATAAAGGAGCTTGAGATCAAAAATGTCATAAGTATAACCAATTTTTATTTTTATTGAACTGCAAATGTCTGACATTGATGAAGTAAAAATATTTGCCAAAGAATTTCCACTAATGTTTAAATTGTTTAAAATGCTTAAATGTTTTAATCGTTCCTTGCAAGCAGCTTATACTTAATCTTCAGTTGCCTAGGATATCTTGTTTTGCCTTTGACGAGAATTTTCTATATACTCAACAAGTAAGGAAGAAGCAAATTTCTGACAGCATAATAAAAAGTGCTATTCAGAAGAGAGCTGTTCAATATTTGTTAGTTTTGACCTGTTTTGAAACACAAAGCTAAGCTTTAAGAATGTACTTTTCTAACATCTAAAAAAATGAAAAATTCATCCTTACTTAGTATAGCAGTAAAAAGTTGCAGCTAAGTATTTGCTTCATTTCACTGAAATAAACAAAAACTACTTTCCAAAAGTTCAGTAAATCCTCAAGCACTGTGAAAACTGATGGCTTTTCATTGTTTGTTGAGTTTAATCAAGGAAAAGACATATGAAGCTCTGTGTTATTTTAATGGAATGTAGTGCTATGTCAATGTGTAATGAAAAACAAATGACATTACACAGCTTGCTAATGAGCCACTGCAGTAGGAGGCAGTGCAGAATAGCTGCACTCCAGCAAAGCAGTGTTTGAGGCTATTTAGGCAGCCCTTGCTCAGACACCCGGCTCATTGACCAGATCACAATCAGTGTCCAACTAACCTTGCCTGGATGTAGTTTAGGCAGTTTGATACAGCACCAATGTGAGCAGCAAAAAGTAGCTTTAAAAAGTATGTTGCTCAGCAAGTGGTCTTCTTGTATTTCTCTCATGTTTTAGAAAGAATTCCCAGTCACAGATGCTCTTTGGGAATAGTTCATTAAACTGATGAAAGAGATGGACTACATTAGCACATCATACTTCAATAGCTTAATTTGAGGCATTGTAATCACCAGAGAGAAAATAACGCATGATATGTACTTGAATATGACCTGTATTCAATAGTGTGTGTGTGTAACACAACCTTCAGAAATCCTCAGAAACCTTCAGAAGAATCTTCCGGCTGTCAGCTCTGCCTCTGCACTTGTATGTCACAAGTTTCTGTAGAAAGTTCTGCTTTTTTTTAGAGTCTAACCTCTTAGCACACTTAAAGGATAAATCTCTGACAGATGGGTCCAATCAGCTCATTAGATTATGGATTCTAGTTCTCCTAGGGTAGTTTCAAATTCACATGGTGCTCTTAATATTCCTTCATCCGGATGTGGGCCCATGATTTATTTGACCATTATACCAGCCAGGGAGGTTCATGGGTATTGTTTGTTTCACCAGCATAAAAAATAATCTACATTCTAAAAAATATGTTACTCATTCACTCATTGGAGATATTGAGTAATAGTAATGTTTAGGAATAAATAATTCTTCTTTATACAAATTTTACCACAGGAGAAAGACTCTGATCCACAGGCAGAGACCCTTGGAATTTGCTTGGAAACAGCAGTCTCAGCAAGCGCTTTCATTTTTGGACTCACAAGGTGAAGAGCACTCTAATCAAACAACTACCCAAGACATGCTCAACTGTAAGGACGCAAATAATAGCACATATTTAAGAGGAGATGAGGCCGGCCTATTCATTACCTAAAAATCTCAGTATATCTGAGAAATCTTAGGGAAGTGTTAGGACTTACAAATCTCAAAGGGAAGAAAAAAAAATGCAGGGTTTGAGGAGAAAAATTCTAAGAAATTCCTTCTTATTTTGATGTCTTTGGTTTTTTGCACAGGCCTTATCCATTACTGATTGAAAATTAATGGATGAGAAGCAAAAATTAACGTCTGGATTCTTTCCTAACATTGTTCTACCTGTTAAAGGAAAAGTCAAAATTCTCAAAAAAGCAGGGTAAAAGATGTCTTAAGGTCTGCAAGAGTACATGTTTTCATTCTTCACAAAAATGCTGAGATCTGCTAAATCTCAGATTGCACACAATGCAGGAGATGCTATCAGTAAAACTGCATTTAGCATTTGTGTTAGTCCAGAGGCAGAAGCAGAAATTAAAACATGTCATCAAGGACAGTTAAATTTGCATGAACTAACCATTAAAGCAAAGAATGCATTCAAAGGGATTTATTTTTATGCGCCTTTCAGAAGGATGCCAGTGCACAGCAGTTTTTTTTATTAAATTGCCAAAGCCATTCCAAGGATATTTTGCAACAGATAAATCTAGAAATTAGGACTTTAAGACTTCATTGGTTAAGTTGTGCTAGGAAAAAAAGACTCAGGAATTTTATATTAGAAAAAGTATTTTGGCTTCAGAAATTAGATTGCATAACAAATTGAATAAGTATTGGTGTACGTATGATCAAATTTGCGTGCATTTATGGAAACTGCAAATGTGTAATCAAAAAGGTAGTAAAGCCACTTTGTAAGAAAAGTAATCTCTAAATAAGTATTGAGGCTATCTTTCCAGCAAATACTTTTAGAACTTTTTAGCTATGCTATTACTGTTTGATCTGATAGCACGATCAACAGGAAACCATATGTGACAATATCTGTGAAAGAGGTAATTTTCCATATTAACTTCTGAAAGAATTCCAAAGCCTTATTTTGTGTTAGCTAAACATTAGATTATCCACTATCAAATTTTATTTTTTTAATATTTCTGATTAGAGAAATTGATCACAAAATGCATATTACATACAACTTGAGATCTAGCTTTCAGTACTGAGGCTACAAAAGATTTTATTTGAATTTTTATAGTTTTAGTTCCCAGAGACCTGCTCTCCCTAAACTAATTTCAGCAAACTAAAACATATAGGTTAACTTATTGTTTATTTAAGCATAACACAGCAGAGTAACTGATTTTGAAAACTGTTCCAGAATTCTCAAAGTCATTCACAAAAGAATCACTTTATTCTCTCATTTGGTGCTAAGAAGTATTTGAACAAGGTAGATTTTATCACTGTAGAAAGAAAATCTGTCAAAGAGTTATTGGAGGTGCATTTTGGTTGAATTAACTGCATTAAAATACTGGTAAATACAATAAAAGTAGTTTGTATTACTTGCCTGATGTCCAAGGTACTTTCTATCTGGTCTATTTTCCATCTGGTCTCCTCTTCCCCAGCAGATCAAAGTACGGCCAACCCTTCTGACAGCTGAGTGGGAGCAGGAGGGCTGTCATCTCCAGCTTCACTTCTAGAGGCTTTGAAAACTTCAGTGCCACAGGAGCAATTGCTTGAAAAATACACCAGATGGATATAAACTTTTCTTTACAGACTAAAAAAGTAGGTGGACCTAACTCTCTGGTTTTGATGTAAGTTTTCCAACTTTCTTTCTCTTCTGACTTTCCCTCCATCTCAGAAAGTCTAAAGAGTTGATTTTTTTGGCCTTGAAAATGTCATTTGACTCAGGGGTAAGAAAGGCTTATAAAATGCTATAATTTAGTACAGTTTGCACAGCTTGATGCACCTGGTCTGACTCTGGAAAACCTTGGTAAGTTTATATATTCTCTGATATAGTCTTCTATCACTGAGGCCTTCAAGGGCTCAACAAGGATCAACAAGGGCTATTCACGGCAATTTCTTGCAGTTGTTTGTTTCTGATTTTGCCAAAATCAAATACATACCTGCAGACACACATGGAAATATATCATTACCTCTTCTCATGCTCTGCATTTATAGAGAACAGCCATCTTCACTAATAATTAAAACACACATCAAATGGTCAACAGTAATATGCAAGTTTTCTTGGACAGTGTCTTGCGAACCACAGTGTAAACTTCTGCTATGAGAGATATAGTCAGCAGCATCTTTTAGTAAAGGCACTATTTGAAAATACTAATTGAACTTTCATTTATTAAATAAAATCAGTGAGTATTGGTGCTCAATAATTTATTAGTAGATTCATGAATTTCAAAGGTAAAGAAAAGGGGTTTGTATTTTAAGAAATGTAATATTTACCTTTTACTTCTAAAATATTAAAAAGCTTTTACTCCTAAAATATTACATTTCTCCAAATTAAAATGTAAAATTGTACTATAAATTATTAGACAACATTTTTTATTTTGTAAGAATTGGGTTTTTCTTTGCTACCAGTGAACTCTCTAAAGGAGTCCAGTGTCACTCATCAGTGGCATGGTGAGAGCGTAACCAGGCAGGCAAATTATTAACGTGGGAAAGATGATGAAACAAGATATTCTGCACTTCATTTGTCTTTAACATATGATGAAACATTGAGTGCAGTTCTCCTCACTTTTCCAGGGACATCCTCAAAGAAGCTGTCAATGGTTACACTACTGTTGATCAAATTAGGTTAACAACTTTTGACAGCACTTGAAAAATAATAACATTTAATTTAAAAATTGCTTGAAATTTACCTGTGAACTATGAGGCATTTTTAATCACACCCTGTTATTTTTTATGTCTTCTCAAATTAATTTGGTAGTAATGAATAGAAAAAATAGAATAATACCATTTCAAAAGTTTACATGTGCGCACAAGATTTATGCACTCATGGCAATGTGTGCATAAAATTGTTTCTGAAAAGACAAAAGATGAGAAGATATATTGCGGACAGATTTTGGTATTAATTTTCTGAGCTATTGTCCTTCACAT
Organism: Acrocephalus scirpaceus scirpaceus; assembly: GCA_910950805.1. NCBI lineage: Eukaryota > Metazoa > Chordata > Aves > Passeriformes > Sylviidae > Acrocephalus > Acrocephalus scirpaceus. The sequence goes on along the minus strand of OU383775.1, from coordinate 66,495,422 downwards.
AGATGTGAGTTACTTGCAAAAAAGAAAGTTATGTTTTGTTTTCACCTGGCTGATCAATTATTGGGCAAGGAAGGAACAGGGATGGCAGTCAAGACAGGTGTCAGCTGGAAACAGAAGTTTTCTGGAAAACCAAAGATAATGCAGGAAGAAAACCGTCAGGGAGACAAAGAAGTAAATATATAGCATATTAGAAGAGGTATAAAAGGCTGGGCCTGACAGACAAAACAGTGAGATTTTTGTTTGGAACACATAAGCAATTATCTGGAGTTTATTGCATCATGGAATTGCTGGAATGAGAAAAATCCTGACAGACAAGAAACAGCAGTCAGAGAGAAATGGAAGACAGTTGTTTCATTATTTTTCTTTCATTCACTCTCTATTTTCTATTGACTACCTACCTCTCTTCAGGTAAAACTTACTTGAGCTTTTGATATGCATTCTTTAGAAAAATACACACCTGAAAGCTCTGGCAGTCCTATAGCCTCAGGAATACACTAGCAGTGTTCACATCTTTTATGACAGAATCATCTAGATGTGGAGCTATATTCGTTTCTGAACATAAACACACCTCTATTCCTGGAAGATGTAGCAATCAAATGATATGGAAGAAAATACCTCTCTTTGAATGCAAAATATTTGTGGGGTTTTATTATGGTTTTTTTCCACTTTTTTTTTCAAATTCGTGTTGGGTTTTTTTGTTATATCTTTTGAAAAGAAATTAAAGAAAAAAATAAGAGTATGGTCATAATGTAATTCACAATAGGTGTTTATGGATCCAAGAATAAATGGTCCATTTCCAAGTTCTGCCTCACTCAGACATGACTGAAAAGTCCCATTCTGTACTGATCCACTAATCTTTCAACATGTTTTAGGACTCTCATGGTTTTACCCCAATCAGCACCATCACCACATAGCTGCTTGCTTACTCCCTGTCCCAGCAGGATTGGATGAAGAGAATTCAAATAGTAGAAGCCATGAGTTTAAGAATTTAAATACAATAAAATGATCATCAACAATAACAAATTGTAATGAAAAGAAAAAGAAATAAAAAAGTGAAAGAAATACAACCCAAGAAACACAAGCAATGCAAATGAACAGTTTCTCAGCAACCGATTCATATCCTGAAGCCCCTGAGCAGCAGACTTGCCCCCAGCCCTCCTTCTCATTTTATTGCTAAGCATGACCTCATATTGTATGAAATATCCCATTGTTCAGACAGAGGCAGTTGTCCTGGCTCTGTCCCCTCTCATTTCTTGTGTAGACCCAGACTACTCACTGGTGGAGTGGTGTGAGGAGTGAAAAAGGCTCTGTGTAAGCACTGCTCAGCAATGACAAAAATATTCCCTGAACTATCAAAAGTCTCTCCAGAATAAAACCAAAACATAGTCCAATGATACCTACTATAAAGAAAATTGACCCTACCTCAGCCAAAACTAATGCAATTTCTAAGTTTTTCCCCTAAAACTGAGTGCAGACTCAGTTTACCTGGGTAGTGAGTGGCCCAGATTTTATTTCTTTTTCTGCCTTTTTGAGAGCAGAAATCATCAAGAAGCTGGATAGAACTGCTTGTCCATCTTGCTACTCAATTTATTCCATGACCAAAAAAAACTGAGAAACTTTTGGTTTCCATTTCCTTTAGTTTTAGTTTTTATTTTATTGCCACAGCAATATTTTGTGGTTTTGTTCCCTAAGGAAATAAAACTTCAGCCATCACACTATTGCCTTGCACTCCCTGTATACCCTGCTGCCTGTGTGTATCTGGTTTTAAACCTGTCGGCAGATTTGACAGAGAAAAGTCAATTAAAACATTGCCTTCTAAAGATTACTTGAGCACTGCTGTCTGAGTAGAGCAGTGGATCTGCATCTTCTAGTGAGAGAAAGACTGCAGCGTGAGGGACTCAGCCACCTGGAATGCGAGTGGAGAACGAGAGGGTGAATGGAGGGCTCTGTCCGTGGTGCTGATTGAACTCATCTTGGAGCACCTCGTTCCAAAGCCACTGTCGAGAGAGGAGGAAAATGAAACAGTAACAATGTTCTGCCATTTGGGCACAATAACACAAGCAGATTAAAAAAAAAAAAAAAAAAAAAAAAAAAAAAAAAAAAAAAAAAAAAAAAGCCAAACAGTAGACAGAAAGATAGTCAATTAACTAGAAGTATTTACAGGAGATGTATTTTCTTCTTTATTGACATTTTTTTTCCATTTTCATCTGTGTACAAACAAAAGCAGAACCGTGAGGTTTTTTTCCTTTAAGCATACTCACTTATTCTGAATGTACCAAATTCTTCTCAAGAAAAATTCATAAGAGTATAAACCACATTTTTAAAGACTGTTTTACAACAGAATGAACTGGAATCATCACAGAAATTCCATGGCCCAAAAGTAGAGAAACCAAAATTTTATTTGATAATAAGAAACACAGGGGGAGGGAAGCTGCAATCCCTAGGAGCAAAGAAAAAGAACACAAAAAACCCTTGCAATAATAAACAAAACACTCCCGAAGAAACAAAAAAGCATCACTACCAACATAAAACTTTAAGCATATTTTTTCAGACTCTTCCACATACTGTACAAATATCATTTGAAGAGACCTTTTGGCTTCTCAGGGTATTTCAGAAGGGTTTTGAATTTGCTTAGACATAAAGAATTTGTCATAAACTTCATTGAAAGGCTGTGGAGTCTTGAAAACAAATACTCATGGTGAATTCATAAAAGCTCAGCCATTCTGTTATTTCTCAGACCTACTTTAAACTCAAAACTTAGAAACTGTACTGAAATATACAATCTTTATTTTTTACATGTGTTTTTTACTTCTCTTCCTTTCTTTCTTTTTTTTTTCTTTCTTTCTTGGATTTGATTTTGTTTCTCTTTTTCCAAAGTAAAGGATAAAGCTAACATTTTTATACTTTCCATATGAATAAACTATGCAAAGTGTGTCTTTAGAAAAAATACTTTTGTTGAGACATATGTTAGTAGATTTTAAAAATTGGTCTGATATTATGCAGTTTTAAGTATACAACTTGATTTTTTTATAACTTTAAAAAACTTAGAACCAATTCTACAAATGAAGACAAAATCAAAGCCATTTACTAATATCTGAGGATGCTTTGCCAAGCAATAAACCAAAAAACCACATAATTTTGAGGGATAGAAGCTTAGGTCTTGAAGAAAGATTAGACACTGAAGGAAAGTGGCTCATGGCTTTGTATCTGGTGAGAGTTTTGATTTGGGTTTTTTATCCTGTATTGTTTTGTAGGTCAGTCCACTGGGAGGTCCACAGAGTAGTGCAGAATTCCACACAGCCAAGTTCAGTGGTTTCAGGCTTTTTCATTTTTAGATTTCTAAATATTTTGATGGTTCTCCATTGATACAAACATGAGCTTGCTGATACTGGACTCTCTTGTCTGAGTTAGTTACCTCTCATATTTCCTTTGTAGAACTCCAGAATGCTGCCTAGAGAAGGCTGAAGAGGTAATTAGAAAAAATTCATGCTTCTTTTCTCAGGAATGTCTGTCCTTGTACAGTAGTTATCTGCTACAGTGTCATTTCTTCTGACTCACTGCCACATTATTGATCACATTTTGACATGGGAAGGCTGTGGCTTGAAACACACAGACACATTTACTCTTTAATTCCAGCTTGCATAAGCAAATGTTATAGTAAAAGTGAATCATTTACATGCGGAAGCTGAGTTTGCACTAACAAAATGTGGTGAATGGCAAATCTAAAAGCAGAGTTATATAATGTACAAGTGTGAACCCAAGAGATAAATAATGGCATTAGTTACGGGTGACATCCTTAACCAGGGGAGAAATGGCAGAGTAATTTGTCTCTGTCTGTTTTCTCTTTGTTACCACTCTTGTAGGGGCTGTAGCTGTCTTTTGTACTTCTTGTTAATACCTTTGTGTTTTTAGGACATAAAGGAGGATTTTTATATGCTGAATAAATTTTCTTTTTATTCTTTCTTATGCCCTAAAGCCAATTCTAGCCTGTACACCAGGTTGCATTCCTTCAGTAACCAGCAATGAGCCTTTTCTGATTTGTGTTTATAACCATGGTGCTAACATAACCCTAATATGTCTGTATTTTCAAGGTGTATGTTGTCACAGTGTAATATGAAGTACTACATAAACAACTGGGATGTTTGTAAGGTGTGGGGTGTGGAGAGGTACCCAGACCAGAGGTTTTCAACCCTGTTTCCATTTCTGCTTTTGATACCTTTGAACTCCATTGATTCTTACCCTCTTGGCTACATCATGGCCTCTCCATAACAGAATAACTATAGCAATCTTCTTGATCTGCAAGTCATGGATCCAAGCTACTTCAGACGTCAAAAAGGATAGGAAATACCCTGTCCTCTCATATGGATAAGTTATTTTCAGACACACAAATGTTGGGTATTCTTGCAGAACTTCTTGCAGAACTTTTGAGAAAAAAAAATGCCATTGCTCTACTTCGTAAGATGCATAAAGAAGACAAGGCACATTTCTAAAATGAGTAATTACAAGCCCATTACAAATGCAATAGCTTTCAAAGTACAGGAAAACAGTCTTTCATTATTATCCTGAAAAATCTTCCACTGAAATGTCAAATTTAGGAGGCAATAGAAAGTTTTTTAAAGTTTATATGATTGAATATGAAAATAATACCCCTTTATGTCAAAGACTAAATTTTGAATGCTAAAATCATATGTTTGGTGGGGTCTCTTTCTTCTTTTTTCTCTAAATGACAGCTATAAAATAGAATAACACACCAAACTCACAAACTTAAAATGGGGAATTTAGTAACAAGAATGAACATCTATGGACAAGATTCATTAGACTTGCTACTAGCAGAAGATAATGACTCACCTGCATATTGCACAATGATTCAGGTTCTGAACCTAAAATTTAATCTTTTAAACGTTGGTTAATATTATCAGCCACAAGTCTTCTGGGACTTTTAATTGTCTGATTTAAATTGAATGCTTTTTTCCAGCTTTTGTTACCACCCAATTAATTTTCAAAACCAATTAAGATAAAAATCACCCTTAATAATATCATACTTATTATTAAACCTATAGTTTTGTCAATCTCATTTAGCATTTTTGACCTACCCTTAATGGCTCCTGATTAGAAGGGGCATAGACTCCAGGACTTGTGCCTATGAACTATTCATGCATTCGGAGAAGTATGTTCTCTTGAACTGGGTATTGGTTTTGCTAACTGAAGAGGTAAATGGGAAGTTTACAATGCATAATTCATTTGACATGTGTAACCCATTTTTAGGCTAACATGATATCTGCAAGTAGATCTCATTTTTCTAACAATACTAATTGAATGTTTGCAAGGAAACTCCTTTTGTTTTTTCAGTTCTGTTGGAGAAAATCCACAGAGGTAAATGTAAAGATACTTACTGTTAGTTCAATTTTTTTTTTTATCTTTCTTGATAGAAAAGAATTGCACAAGGATATTTGGTGAAAGATTGCACAAGGATATTTGGTGTCAATAATCGAAATCTAAGTGTTGCAAAGGTTTTTTGTGGGTACATAATGCTGTTATGTCAAGTCCTAGTGAAGACAATGTGATTCATATTTGTTTTCTGGAAATCTGTTTTTTGTAAGCTCTTGTAAGGTTTCATAGAATTGTTGAATGGTTTGCATTGGAAGGGACATCAAAAATCATCTCATTCCAATACCCCTGCCATATGCAACATATCATGCACTAGGTCAGGTTGCTCAGAACTCCACCCAACCTGGCCTTGAACACTTACAGGGACTGGGTACCCACAGCTTCTTTGTGCAGCCTGTTTCAATGCTGCACCGCTCTCAATGTACAGAATTTGTTCTTAATATCTAATCTAAACCTACCCTCCTTCATTTTAAAGGCATTTCCCCTTGTCCTTTCATGCTCTTGTAAAAATTCCCTCTCCAGCTCTCTTGCAGGTCATTTTAGACACTGAAGAGCATCTATGTCTCCCTGGAACCTTCTCTTCTCCAGGGTGAACTGGCCTAACTCTCACTGGTGTACAGTTGGATATTGAGCTATTTATCACAACCCTGTGAGTTAGACCATCCAGTCAATTCCTTATTGATCGAGTTGTCCGTCTATCAAACCAACGTCTCTTCAGTTTATAAAGATGTCATGTGGGACAGTGTCAAATGCCTTGTGTAAGTCCAGACAGATGACATCAGTTACTCTTCCATCATCCACCACTACTGTAACCTCATCACAAATATGTCGGGCGTAGTTAGCCCTTAGTGAAGCCCTGTTGGCTGTCACACAATCACTTCCTTATTTTCCATATATCTTAGCATAATTTCCACTAGGATCCTCATCATGATCTTGCCAGGCACAGGGTGAGACAGAATGTATTTACCCAGGTCTTTCTGGTTTTCCCTTTTTAAAAATGAGGGTTATATTTCCCTTTTCCACATCAGTTGGAACTTACTGGACTGTCATGACTTCTCAAATACAATGGATAATGGCTTAATCACTTCCTCCACCAGTTCCCTCATGACCCACAGATGCATTTCATCAGTCTCATGGACTGGTGCACTTTCAGGACTCTTAGACAGTCTCACACTTGATCTTCTTCCACAGCAGGTAGGAGTTCTGCTTTTGAATCCTGTAACAAGGTCAGTGTAGCTGAAGCACTTGCTGGTGAAGACCAAAGAAAAAAGTCACTGAATTGTTCAGCCTTCTCCATATCCCAGGTAACCATGTTTCCTACTTTCTTCCAGAGAAGGCCCACGTTTTCCCTAGTCTACCTTTCATCATTAATATACCTAGAGAAGGTTTTCTTGTTGCCCTGGAAATCCCTGGCCAGATTGGCCAGATTTAATTCTACCAGGGCTTTAGCCTTCTTAATGTGATCCCTGGGTGCTCAGACAATGTCTCAGTGTTTCTTCTTTTGAATTCTTGTAACCAGTGAACCGAAGTGAGGCTGCACATAAGGATAAAATGGAACAATTTAAAATGTGAACTAATACCATGTGGAAATGGTCCATATTCTTTCTCCAAGCCTAACTAGCTCCACTGTTTTAGTGTAATCTACGAGTTCTCTTGTGAGAGCTCTATCATTGCTTTCCTTTATAATTAGACAGTCACATTTGTGTATAACATGACATTAAAAAACACAGAGTAAATAAGTCAGATGATCACTTGTTGTCTACCTAGTTTATATAAACACAGTTGAAAAGCTCTGCATTTCAGAAAATGAAACCTTTTTTTCTCAAAGGTCTGAAAGTCAGAATGCAGATAATTTATCATATGTTTTTCCATAACCTTTTCTTTAGCTGAGGACCAGATCTTTTCTTTCCTCTCACTTATGTTCCTTCTTTTTCTGTCATCACTGGCTAGTTGGAGCTATTTTCCTATACCTGAAAATAGAATGTACCTGAATATATGTATTTAAGAAAAGAATTTCTGTAAACCAGCAATCACTCCTTAAGAGCAATCAGCAGCAAATCTGCATGTCAATTTTATTATATATACCAATAATATAAATAAGCCCAAGAGCTGAATGTGTCATTTATAAAGCTAGTAGTTTTTCAATAGTGAATCTAGAAACTATATAGAGAAACTTTATTATTCTTGCTGCAAACATTATATATGATAAATGGAAACACTTTTCAAAAATGATTGTTGTTGACCAAACCACTGACATTAAATAAGGATTTTTATTTGGATAAATGCAAAAATAAGCAAGTGGTAAAGCATGAAAAATATTAAATTTTAAGGACATTGAAAGAAGATAGGAGACATAGAAACAACTGAACCATTGCAAGAACCATTTGACTATTTCAAATTGTTTTCTCCACGTAGAATATTTATTTTCTTCTTCTAAAATTGCCCTCGCTGAATCATAGGGTTTTCTCCTTATGGCATCAGATGAAAAAAGTTAGCAACTTCCTAACTGGATCTATCTTGACTATGATCCATTTCTTCATTAAATTTAAAAATCTGCAGCCGGAGAGAATTAAGCCTTAAGAACTACAGAGGGCTCATCATTCAAGTAAATGAATGTTCTGCATGAGTGTTGGAAGGAGTAAAAGTGAAAAGAGTGAGCCATCTGTTTTAGAACTGACACAGGATTTAGAAGTCTATATCGCAGGTATAGATCATAAGTCAGACCTGGCACTTACATTTTTCTGTGAATATTACAGGGCCTTTCTGAAATTAAACTGAGCCAAAGGCTATGCAATCCAAGATGCCCAGAGATTAAATTAGACTAGTAAGGGAATGTGGTGAAATATCCTGGTTTATTTCCAAGAAAATTCTGTTAATCTATTATTCAAGTATAGTATAATATAAATTAATCATCAAGGCAAATCCATATCCTCTATCACACCAGCTGTTTATCTGCAGGGGAAGAAGAGAAAGAGAAAAATTGATAAAATTCTTCTAGTCTAGAGAATGAGGAGGGAAATTTTACGTATCATGATTTTGGAAAGGAGACCCAGAAACGTAAATGGTAGCAAGACTGTATGGGCCTATCCTGAGATAACTTCAGCCAAAGTTTTGGAACATTAAAAAAAACCAAAGCCTCAATTTAATTGCTACAGTGCTCAGTCGCCACTGCTTTTAGATGTTTTGTTCCAGATAGAAATAAAATATTGGTATACTTCAATGACAGTAAGGAACATGAGATTTTAAACCCTGTTGGTCCATATTGTATCTATGTCTCATCTTTCAGTATGAAGAATTTGTACAGTTAGGCTCATTTATAGAAATAAGGGGTACAGTAAGAGGTGGTGCCCAAAATGAAAGCTTGGTTCAAGAGTTTGTCCTAAGAAGCTCGATGACCAGACTAAGATAATATCAATAGAAGTTATTATTTATTTCATAGAATTATGGATTTTACTTCAAATTATTAACTTGCAATATTAATCTTCTCTACAAGGAAGCTAATACATCCTTCTTGAGTTTTCACAACTTATTTATTTTCAGTGTAAGCTGTTGGCACATTAGCCACCATAACAGAACATTTCCAGCAGAGTATACAAAATTCCTTTCCACTTAAATGAGCTCAAAGACTGTAAGTTTATCTTTTCGGTAAATGGAAATTCCATACCACAAGCCAGACCACTGGAAATTAAACTCAAAAGGCATTACACAAAGGTATAAGAGAACTGTAGTGACACCTCTAAGGCATCCTCAGGATGTAAACTGCTCAGTAAAGATGGGTGAGGGTCATATGCACTTCATACCACTAACACTTCTAGCAAATTAAAGTTTATATACAAAATATTATTCTATGTGTTTAAAAATATGCTGCCTGACAGCAAAAAAAAAAAAAAAAAAAATCTACTGTGTGACAGGAAATCTGTATGCCTCATTGCCTCAAACTTCAGAAAGTTTTCTATTCCTCTTCCCTTTCCCATCACACCTACTTTCACTGTATGTGGTGTATTTTCCACAATATTAAACTATCAAATTGGTCTGTCAGATTGTACTCCTGGTGTATTTACTGCTATTAGGAAGTATTTTTTCCACATCAGAAGATAAAGATAGTTTACCTTCTCAGTTAATATGACCTTTTTGTGCAAGATATTTCATCAAGTGTTGGAACAATATTCTGCCAAAATGCTGAAAGTTCAATCTGGCTCACAGTACTTCTTATTTCAGTCCCACAGCGCATTACTTGGAGCATCGACTGATGTTAATTAGGACTTATCTGTCCATTTTTTACTTCATACATTATCCTATTCCTTTTCAGAAAGACGAGGTACAGACTGGTGTGGGTATCATCAGAATATGTAAAGACAATGTTTTACATTTATATCTAAAAATACATTGCATTTTCATTTATGTATATACAAACATTCAGTAAATTAAGGGAAACACAATCAAAAGAAAGCTAGAACTTAAGTATTTGGTGAAAGACCCGGTATATGATTTAAAAATTCTTATTAACCAAGTAATACTTACTCTATAATCCTTCATTCATTGACTCCTCATTTTATCATTACATGATTAAAAAAATCCCTAAAAATTTTTCTATAGCAGCTCATAACTCTTTATTTTTAAAACTAGAGGGTTTTTTCTTATAATAAAAAGGTGGGTTTTTTAAATGTTTTTGCATAAAAGTGGACTTGTTCCTGGTAGCTCTATGCTGATCCCTTCTATTCATAATGAAGTCAATGAATCTACATGAATAAAAAGGAGAAAACATGCAAAAGATTTGCAAAACTAAACTCTCTAATATTAATGTAGTGAAATGAAATAGAAAATCCTTAACTACTAGTCTTCCACAGAGGTTGCTGAGTCTGCAGTGTGTAAAGAGGTTTCAGTCTTTTCCATTAAAATTTTTGTCCCCTTTTCTTTGTGCGAAAGACTGAAGTAAATTTTAAAGGATATTTAGCAGGGAAGATGGTATTATTTTTAACAGTGAGATAGAGTAAAAGGTGTCTGTTTTCTAACACTGTAAGCTGTCCACAAAAACAAAGTCATAGCTTGATACAAAGAAATGTAAAACACTGAGAAATTCAGGTACTATTCTTTAGATAAAGGTTATTGTAAATATAAAACTAATTGTCTAAATTACTGGACCAAAAAGCAGAAGCATAAGTCAATCAAATGAAAGCAAGTTAAATGAGTTAATCAAATGAAAAGCAGAACAGGAATTTTATAACATGAGTAACTAAAATCTTGAATCACTGCCAATATTACCACTGACAGACTGGTATCAGACTGCTTCATCTGATTTAACCTTTGTATGTAAATGTGCCTCCAGCAGACAGGGCATGAAATCCCAAAGTCACAAGCTGCAGAACCAACTATGTGTTTTTCTGCTTCCTCATTTTATACTCCTACAGGATGAAAATTCAATGTTAAAGAACAAGTGTAATTAGACATCTTTTATCTGGTAAACAGGTACAGTCTACATATTTTTTAGAATTATGAGATGGGATCTTTGCCTTATTCTCATACTAAAACAGAAATGGTCCCTTGCTGTGTATTTCTCTGTTCGTTATTTGTGAACGTGTTTTTCAATGTCTATACAATTACATGAATGGACAGAAAAAAAGCCAACCTTACCAAAATTGTCTTAGCTTTATTTTTATTCCTTTTTTTTTTTTTTTTTTTGTCTTTCATAGCCCACAAATTCAATGCTCCTGAAAGCTTTTTTTTTCTATGGTTTTTTCCGTTCACATACAAAAATTATTCATGATTTTCTGGGTTCAGCCTGTCATGGATGAGGCTTTCAGAAAAACTAATGAAGACTCCTTCATGCAAACAATGAGCAGTGGTTTACCTTACTAGTTTCAGATATTTTCACAGGAAATTATCAGAATTCATGGTTCTCCTACCCTTGGATGGCCAATGCTCTCTTCCAGCTACACTTTCTTGCTAGTTATGTGATGCCCTCACACCCTTCTGTTTCAGTGTACCTTAATTACTAGCATTCACTCTTTCAATAATATGCAATGCTTTTGTTAAAACAAACAGCGAACAGATTTTATCCCAGTTCCATGTCCTGAGCTCTGAGCTGTTTTGGAAAAAGGACCCACAAGATCCAAGTGTTCTATTGTGGAAGATCTTACTATTTAAACTAGAAGTAAAAGCACATGAGTTGAAATTAAACATTAATGAGATCAGGTATTGACAGTACTCTCTCCAGAAATACTAAAACTGTAGTTTTCAGAAATTAGAGCTAAAGAAGTCATGACACTGTGAATTTTATACTATAAATGTAGAGCAATTATTTGGAAAAATTACCACTGAAAGGCAAGTAATCCTTCTCAATATCTTACCCAAACAAAAAATTGACCCAAACTCATCCCTGAACTCTGTTTCCTTGATGATAAAGCTCATCATACAATTTACACACATATGAATTATTTGAATTCTGGCAATACAATTCAGGGAAGAGGGAAATTGATTTTGTTTAATGTCATAATGGCCCCATGTTTACACAGGGATTTCAATTCCTGCATATTTTACAAGCTGATATTTTCAAGACATTAAGTCTTGAATTTGAATTTATTCACACCAACAAGTTCCCGTTACCTTCTTATTATGCTGCATATGGTGCATATTGAGATGAATTAAAAAATAACACAATAAGAAAGAGCATTGTGTGACTGTTTATGAGGAACACAAAAACAAACTTGCAAACCCCTCAGGTATTCTTATTAAAGTGGGGGAAGTGTGTTGATATAGACAGAATGGAGCTCCATGAACTGGAATTTGACCAAGCTAAAAAGATTAGCAGTCTTCCTTGACCAGAAAGGTACCAAGGGAACTTTAACAAGGAGACACATCTGGCAAACAGGCAGCTTGGAGGCCAAATAATACCATCCTTCATCAGCTCTTAAAATTCCACAGACCTGAAGAGTGTGGCTAGAAGAGTTTCTAGGAGTGATATTTCACTGTGCAGCAATAGAATGACTGGAGTTATGAGGCCAGGGATAAATCACATTGATGGTCTTATTGAAAGAGCCGTGCCTGGAAGCGAGGTGTAGTCTCTTCCCCAGACACAAAGAAAGCAAGCTGATGCAAGAAGCAAAAACACTTGTGCTCTGGGGACACATAAACCTGCCTGTGAATGATTATTCTTCTTATGAGGGGAACATGCTTTAATTATGAAAAAAGGGGTTTGGGGGCAGTTGATATGAAATAAAATTTCCTTTAGTATTTGTATTTATCTGCATGTATGTGTGTCTTCAGTCAAGAAAATCTCAGTGTTAAATTTGCATTAAAAATGATCATAAATGTAGTGAAACTATCATTTTCATATTTTTTCCCAATTCCAAGAAAATAAAACAATTCTTTGCTCTAAATGTCAGTTTCTGCTTCATCTCTCTAAGTGAATTATGGTTTACTGTTACAAAAGAAAAAAAAAAGGCAGAAAAAAAAAGAAAAAGAAAAAAGAGTCAGGATTTAATAATCAAGAGAAAAAGAATTTAAGCATCATTTAAGCCTCATGTAAATTTTAGGTTTAAATTCACTGCAGGCTTCTTTTTTTTTTTTTAATAAGTCTTAGAGTCTTAGATTTCTGTGAAAGGTTGCCATATGGAGATAAAAGAGCAGATGAGATAAAAAGAAATAAGACAAAATAATAAAACTGTCATTGTTTTCTTGACCTTTCTCAAATGCATTCATCATAGGGTATATGGTAAATTTAGTTAGAGCTTTGAAACTACTTCTTCTTCTGAGTGGAATGATCTCCAGCATCCACTTACCAATGGCCCTTTCTGGCAAGGTCAGGTAATATGTGACCTCTCTCTGAACTGAAACTAAAGTAACCAGTGAGTCAAGACAGGGTTTGTTTACTCTTTATTTTTCACTCTCTGGCAGAGGTAACAGAGGCTAAGCCAATTTTTGTGCTATTGTTAGGTTTGTGTGAAGTTCACATGATAACATGTAGAACGAAGCTGTGTTGTGTTTCTCAGCTGTGTGGCAGGAAAGTAAGAGGAAAGAGCAGAAAGCAAGAAAGAATCTTCCTTTCTGAACAAGGCACCCTTCCATTAGCTTCATAAATGTAGCAAAAGAGCACAGTTCCTGTGTATTAAAAGATGATTTATATATAATTAAGCTAAACATGTCCCCAAGTCTTTGTGATGCTCACTGCAGTTTCTAACTGAAATATATGCCTCTCTGTCCTTTAGGAAAGAGCTACAACAACAAGCATATGTTCTTTTCTTGTTGTTTCCCCAGAGCTGACTAATACCAGTTCCTTTTTTGATCAAATATCAATTTTATTCTCAGGTATCTTCCAACATTGATTTTGTTGGCATTTCTGTTTCATGTAACTTGTCTTTTAAACAGAAAACATATTTACTTGCTATTATAAGCAAGTATATATAAGCTGTACCTTTTAGTGCGTCAAATCTGATGCTAGGTGTGAATTCAGAATAATTAACTGCTACATACTTGCTACATACAGAGGAGCTTTTGAGGGCAATTAGGGGAAAGAGGTGTTATTTTATTGTATGTGCAGAGCTGCAAAGCCATGTTTGAGACATCTGATAGCAATATCCTTTTTTGCAAATGAAAGAACACAAAACCCATGTAGCCAACATAATTTTTATTATTTTCTGACAAAATCTAGCTACCTTCCAGGTTAGTTGGGCAGAAGATTTTGTCTTTTAATGTTTCGAATCGCTTAATTTCATGGTGTTCCTTTTTTTTTTTTTCATGGGAAAATTACTCTAAAATGTGAAAATTTCAAAGAGGTACATTTCAATATGCAACTCCTACCTTTGATCTATGCTGAACACTTTCTGTTGGTAAGAGTATTTTTGCACTCTGGAATTCTTTACAAAATTCTGTTCTTAATTAAACTCACATAATTCTTCTTGTTGCATTTCATTCATTGGCATCTTATGAGGTCACTCAAGCACTTTAAACTTATCACACCTCAACAAGGACTCTTAAGAATATGCCCATTAATTCAAATTACACTCACATACTGTATGCCTGTTGCAATATTTAGTAAGGCAGAAATTCCAAATTTTTCACTCATAATCCCTTTTGCTATTCATAGAGATTTTTCTTATTAGCACTGTCTTGCCTACTTCCTAACTGACCCTTCCAATAGGACAAAGCACATCAGGATCTGGCACCAGCAGGATATTGTTGTCCGGCCTTTATTTATGATTAGCATAGATGATTACATTTAATAGAAGAACTTGAGGAAATAAATGCCATGGCTCTCTCTGCTGCTATTTGCGTTTTTGCAGTGAAAAGGAGGTAGAAATACCCAAGAGGTAGGGAACTTGGAATTTAGCACACCATCTGCATTGCAACAGCACCAAGTTGTTTCACCTGTCAGCAAGTTCTGTCTGATCATGGGTCTGTGTTCTTCCCATGGCAAAGGGGAGCTGAAGCTGGAGAGAACCAAGGTGTATTCACACTGCATAGATAATTTGTAACAATAAAGAAATGGTGGTTGACCTTTTTGATTTTGGGATCAAAAGTGCCTGTTGGCTGACAATCATTAGAAGAAACCTTCAGTATGTTATATCCACCTCTCTCTGAATACAAGTTCATAGCTGGCCCAAAAAAAATCAATGCTGTTGCTTTGATTGTAACATTCTCCACATTTACTTTGCCCTTTTATGGAGAGAAAAGAGTCATCATGGAAAAATAATGCTTCATTAATTAACTATGGATCAGAGTGTTCTGACAGATAATTTAAAAAATTGCAGGTTTATACCTTTGTATTGCAAAGGGTCTGTGATGTGATTTCATCTAAAGAAACCCTACCTGCACCGTTCATTATTTCCTGTATTTTTAGTTGACATGCTGGAAGATGAAGGATGGATTGTTCATTCAAGCAAGCTTCTCCCATAGCACTTCCATATAAGTTACAGGAACTTTTTATAAATCTGTCTGCTCCTGCTCTTACACAACTCTATGATAAATTGCCCATTTTACTGCTTGTAGATGTCACAGAGGCCTGCACTAGTGCAGTCACTGTTCTTATCAATAAATAGGCTATTTAAAACAAACTTGTGTGCTTTGGAACAGGACTTGTCACAAAGTTGTGATTTGAAACACATTTATTCTGTCTACTGCCATGAGCCACACAATTCTAGATTAATAAGCCATTTATCTGATTACCTTCAAATGTGAAAAAATCACCTTTTCCAGGCAACAATTCACTGAGTTTTCTGTGATTTCTCTATAAGGCTTAGAAATGGAGTATCAAATTGGTTCTGGAGTGTCAAGGGAGTATCAAACGATCCACATGGTCCTGGTGTAAATGAGCTACAAGTAACTACTCAGTACAAAAAGATCACACTTTTTGCTCTTTGGTTGTGTGATTAGTCCCCATTAATATTTGCAATAATTCATAGTGGGAACATATAGAATCATATGACTGAAACAAAAGTCCCTGGAAATCTTTTTTCCTCCAATTTTTCTGGTCAATCTTTCTTCTAGTTTATTTTTTCTTAGCTATACCCAGTTTATGAAATCAAATATGGACTCTCATTTCAAAGATGAAGTCTTTGCTATAGTTATTGTATGCAATGCAGCAGCTGGTCATACTTCCTAATTTTGATATTTAGAATGGGAGCAAGAATTATCACATCTTTCCCCCTACCCTGGCTGAGCTGCAATATTTAACAACCTGCTTTATCTTGCTATAAGAAATTGAAAATGTCTCTTCAGACAGGATATGACTCACTGTAATGACCTTTGCATAAATACCTAATGCGGTAGCTAAAACACAGCCTGGCATTTATTTGTTTTCTTACCTTATGTGAAAACTGAATTTGTGACTTCCCAGTTCTTTACCTCCTATATTTCCTTTTAAAAAAATCAAGCTCTTCTCTGCACTTTTGCCAACCACCAGTGCCAAGATGCAAAGCCTCCCTCTGAAAATGCCTGGCCTCCACTGTGCTCTCTGCTGAAATTTTATTAGCACCACTCAATCCCTTCACTTTAGAAATTAAAGCTCATGTTTACAGGTCAGAGGATTGTATAGCTAAGAGGACCCTCAGTATTCACTAGTAGGATATTACTGTCAAAAGGATAGTGCTGAGGACATTGTGTAAATGGCCTGTGCCAGTGAAAGACATTGGTTAGTAAGAGTAGCAGAACTGAAATGTTTTTGTCACTGATACAAATAATGATATATTATAAAGAAGCAGGTTTATTATAAAAGTCATTTCATTCACATGTGCCAGGAAGCAAGATAAAGGCTCTGTGATAAGGAGGCATATTTCTCTTATGTTGGAGTATGACAGTTGCTCTGAAGCAACTGAGAGAGAGAGAATGAGACTTTTACGACATGTTCAGAGGTCAGGTACTTGACTGTAGGGTCTAATAGTCATAATGTGACAATCATCAAATAACAAAGGTTTGTGTTTGCAGAACAATGACCCCGGAATTATGTGCACATATTTATCTCATTTGCATTTGAATTGGCAAGAGAAAGCCACATCAGTTTTTTCAGAGTTGGGGAGATAAAAAAGGGCAAGAATCTATTTCCATGACAGCCTGAGTAGTTATCCGATTAAATCAGATTCTGGATATATGAACTATCATGTCAGTCAGATCTATCAGTAAAGACCTTTTAAGGGATTTAACAACAAATAAGTAAACTTCAAACTCTTGCAAGACTTATTATAATGGTATAGAGGAGGTACACAGAGGAAATCAGACTTTTACACAAATGTTTCTGAGATCACTGTACAAAAGGATATAGGTACTGTTTTTCAGGTTTAAAGTTCCTGCAGGAGTCATTTTCCTTAGGAGATTAAATCTGTAAATTCAAAGAGGCAGAGTCAACGGCCAGTTATTGAAGAACAAGATTAAAATTATTAATACGAGTAAAATTCTTGGCAATGTGTGCAGAAGGCTAAAACACAACAATACATATGTTTTTCTTCATGTGTTTCAATTTTGACTAGCTTGATGGATTTTATTTGATTGAGTTACCACAATAACACAGAGAGGAAGTTTTAGTAATTTGTTAGCCACAGCCACACGGGTGCTGGCCCTATTTTTCATCAGTACATATTTTAGTACTTAAGGGACTTAAGGGACTTATTCTGGACACGTAATAGAAAAACCTAATTTTCTGACATTTTGAAGTAGTCTCAGAACTAGCGTCTTCCAGAGCCTGTATTTTGAGATGTAATATCAAATCTCACAATTTTCTATATCCCATGGGCTGGAAGATACAATATTTGGAAGCAGCTAGAGGTAACAGGCGTTTGCCATCTGCCTCAGTGCCACTGGCGAAATCCTAACAAAATCATTCTTTAACTGAAGGATTGAGCAGCATCAAGCTGTTACATGCAAAGACACAGTTTGTCCCCAGCTGAATTCCCTCTTTGGGCTTTGCAACAGGAATGTCCCTCTATTCCACCAAACACTGAGTCAGGTCACCATGCAGTATCTCCAATCGGGCTGCCAAATCTTACACTGCAGACATGGAAAGAGGGACCTGGTGGGCAAGTGACAGCAGATTATGAAACCTGATTTTACATTAAGTATTTTGCCACTGCAGTTTCCAGAAGGATGAAGATTTCTTCCAAGTGTTAAGCACATAATTACTTTCCAGAAACTTATTCAAGCAATAATCTTGTGTAAAGAAGACACTGACTAGTATTTTGCTAATGGCTATGAGTTGTTGCAAAAGAAAACAAAAGGTGATACCCCTAATTGTACAACATTACTAAAATACTTGGACTGGTTAACTTCAGAAAAACATTAAGTGATGACTAAAGCTGTTGCTTTGTTTTTAGTTTAAAATCCTTTAGTTAAGTCCCTGCACTTTAAATCTATGCTGTATTCTTCAGAAGTCTCTTAGTTATATAATATAATAAATTATCAAAATACAAACAAATTACTGGGCTATGTAAACTTTTTTTTTCATCTTTTCTTAAATGCTTGTATTTTTGAAAAATTAAAAATCAGTTATTTGTAGTTGTGACACAGTGGCAAGTCTTAGAGATCTTAAATAATAGTAATGAAAGAGAAATGATGTCATTAAACAACAGAAGCTATGTTTTTTTTGCAGTGGTGACCAAAAAGCAGCTAATAAAAGCTGAATTTCACACTTATATGGAAAAAGCAAGCAGAGGCAAGCAAGGAATAATATCTTGTTGAGAATCAACAAAGCATCTGTAATAAGATAATCCAGTTACAAATATTCACCCAAGATGTTAAAACATATTTTAGCTTAGCACAGTGGAGAAACCTCGATTTTTGGATGTCAGCAGTAAGTGAGAGGTGCTGAACATCGCTGCATCCAACCTTAGCTTTGTTATCTTAACTTACATAGATTCAAACATGCCACATCCTGTCAGCCAGCTCTAATTGGGGCCTTATTTCATTGATTTATACAGACCATGAGTGCTTGCTTATTTTGACAACTTTGGCAGGGTGGATATTAAAAAAGTGAACTGCTTTGTGAAATATCCTTTTTTTTAGTTATCTGTTACAAACACAGCAAATGCAGTATAGATACCTCTCCCCAAGTCAAAATCTAAGCTAAAAACCAGGAAAAAAAAAAAAGAAAAAAGAGGGAAACATGAAAGAGAAGGTGATCTGCTGAGTTATTAGTAATTATATATACATGGAATCATTGGAACATAGCATAATGTGTGTTGAAAGGGACATTCAACACACGGGAGTTTTCTGGTGCAAGCTCCTGCTCAAAGCACAGGAAGATTAGATGGGTTTTTTCAGGCCTTGTTCAGCTGAGTTTTGAATTCTTCCAAGGGTGGAGATTCTAGAATCTTTCTTGGTTCATTTTCTGGTGTTTGACTTCCCATATGTGATTAGTGTTAGTTTGGGGCTTTTTCCCCCTTACAATGATATGTCTCATTTCAGCTTATGACTTTGCCTCCTTTTCAATTGCTCCTTATTTTTGTGTATGTGGCTCCAACTTATTCATATTGTGGGTATATGAGGTAGCTGAGGAGCAATAAGACCTTCCTTTAGTACACACTTTTGAGGCTGAACAACCCTGACTCTCAGCCTGTTATTACCTGTCTAGTGCTCTAACCCCCAATCAGTCTTTTGGCCTTCCACAAGACATATTTCTGTACAGTATTTCACGTATATAAAAACAGGATTTTATGTGTATCTTATGTGGAGAATTAAAATAGAATTGAAACTGTATCACCTAAAGAAATATGTTCAAACTCATTCAGCTTATTTCCAAATAGGCACAAATGCAAACACACATATACACATATACATATAATTTTACACACAGTATAGAAAAGGTATTTTTATATAGAAGATCCTCTTTCTGCTGAGTTGCAGTGCCACGTGCAGCCCCTACTACAAGTCCACCACACCGTGTTCTTGGCAATCAAGAATATTTTGTGTAAGGTTCCATCCAAGGATATATTTAAGGCCTTCCTATTTACTTGTCTTTCTCATGCACAATAACTGAAAACTATTTTTAAAATAATTATTTTCAAGATGGATAAGAACCTACAGATGTTTGGGCAGTGTGCAATTGGGAAACTGTACAAATAAAATTAGTTTGCAATTTCTGACATATTTCTCCTGCTAGGTGAAGTTTTTGAAATGCTTTACTGATGACTTAATAACTGATTTCTGAAAAATTTGTTTTGTGCTCAGAAGATGCTCTCCAAATAGCAGAATAGTGGGACGGAAAAGCAAAAGATCCCATACAACTGTGGCAGTGCTGTTACATTTTCCAGCATGATTGTTTATATTTTCCTAATTTTAAATATAACTCTCTCTTCTCTGAGTTTTTACTAAAAATGTTTCTAAAATGTTACTAAAAATGTCATCAAGGCTCCATTTCCCATGATTGGACAGGATGATCTTTCAAAGTCCCTTCCAATCTGATCCATTCTGTGGTTCTACAATACATACTCAGATGTCTGCTTTAATAAAGAGACATGGCATTAGTTTTAACTTTAGCTTCTTTTAAGCTTTCTCTGTTAACTCAGTGAAGTTTTTAACACTAAAAGTAGATCTTTCCTTAATTGGGGGAAAATTTGCTATTGTACAATTTAAATGTAGTCCACAGAGAGCAAAAAATTTGATGGGGTTTTAGTTTGTTGTGTTTGGGTTTGGGTTTGGGTTTGGTTTTTTTAAAAAATGAAGGGTGCAATATCTCCATAACTGAATTTTGTTTGATTAAATTTTGAGTCTTCAGTGTCTTGAAAAAAAAAAAGAATTTGCACTTACACTAGTTTATTGTAAATCAAAATCCTTCCAGTTGCCAGACTGTTTTGTGTCAGTTGAAGTGTAATCTTTGCTTCCAAAATGTCGGTTTTGGAGCTGGAACTCAAGATTTTATTCCAGTCCTTTTTTAAAAGTAAGGTTTCATTGTTTATGTAACTATTCTAGACTCAGTTTCATGGCAAGCAAAAGCAAAAACACATGTTGTCTTAGATTTAGAAACTAAAATATTTTTATTCAGAGATGCCAACATATTTTAGTTTTTGGCAAATGTAAATAATATTCTCAAGAGGGTTATTTTTATTCTATAGAAAGTAGATTCAACATTTGCCTAAAATAAATCAATGTAATATTAGTTATTTAATATTTTAGCTTATTTAAATAATTTTTTTGAAAACAAATACTAAAATATTGAAGCATAACATTTAAATATCTGGAACGGGAATAGGAAAAAATAATCTGATGTCTTCATGCAAGCATTGAAATGCTATTTGGAGGGAATTCCCTAATATATTTTAGTCCAGGCTCTCACTGAAAACAAGACTATCACTGACACCTGTCTGGCTCAGCTTTTGTTTTTGTAGTCCAGGCCAAAAAACTTCAAGAAAAGAGAGGCAACGTGTTTCAGTGCTGCAGCACCCTTTCAGGTACGGCTGAGGCCATAAACAGTGCCTTGATAGCCCTTGTTAGAAATATTTTTAATTTCTCTTCATCCAACTCATAACCTGGGAAATTCAGCTCTAGACATGATGTTCCTTGTGCAGCTCAGCAGGCTGGTGTATCTCTACCAACAACAGACTCCCAGGACCCAGCTGCAGGAGTGGTTCATGTTCCTCACAGCAGCAAGTCTTGATAATCAAACTTTTGATCTCCCAGTCTCTAACAGAAAAATCAACTTCCTTGGAAGTTAACAGTAAAGTCTAAGGATTTTGAAGTCTTTATCCATCTTTAAATTTCAGTAAGTCATTTTACAGTGCGGCTTTTTTGTTAATTTGTTAGCAGTTTTCTTCATAGAATTTTTATGGTGGTTCTTAGGTTTTTATTTATGCCACTGAATACCTTTTTGGTATAAGAAACCACAGAGAGTTTTCTCCCTTTCGTTTTTTACATTTCCCTGGAAGTTGTATTTGAATAGCTGTTAACATGCTTAATCTAGCCATGACTACTGTGAGTGAAGCATATTTCAGCGGTCTGTGGCTGCCAGGAATTGACTTCTTACACCATCAGAAGTGAGAAAAGTCATAACACCTAAACTGAGCAGCACAGCTGAACAGAACAGATTTTAGATATCAAAATCATTTTCTCCATTGCAGTCCTATGTAGTTGAGCCTTGATCTTTAGCATTATTAGTTTTGTGACAGATAAGTTAGATGCTCACACATGTCAGTCAAAAACGGATCATGAGCACTTATGAATGAGAGCTGCTTGTTTACAGATATGGATAATGAATTCTTAATTTATCCCACCTTGTTGAAGACCTCACTAGTAAGAAATAAAAAAGTGAAATTTCAAATTGTATTTGTTTCCAATTTTGGCTCATGCTTAGAATGATCACACACAATGGAGAAGCTGCCTATGAGATTTTTGGTGAAAAATTAGTGCAGAGGGTATTTTACTGGGAATTTTCCTACAGCAAATTCCAGATAAGAGTCTCCTGAATTAGTCCATTATCTTTATTTTTTTCAACTTTTTAAAACTCAAGAATATATAAAATGATAAAGTGTGAAAACTATTATTTATTCAAAATAAAAATAATTCCAATTAAGAAGCTATAGAAATCTTTATTTAGAACCTGTACGGTGGCTTAAAAATACATCAAATGAAAGAAGAGAATACATATGGTAAAACACTGAATTTTCTTCTCAGTTTGGGCAAGAAATGCATAATGGCGTTGATCTCAGTGAAGGGCCTGAATTCAGTTCAGGATTATCCCCTAAATTTAAGTGTCTAAATGGAAGTGTCTACATGAGCACTGAGTGTGTGAGGCCCCTGTACAATCTACAGAGATATGGTCAGAGCTGTCTATGGAGCTTGTTCATCTAATAACAATAAAGATACTCGGCCCAGATTTCAGTTACATGAGCACTAGTTTCTATTACAGTGTAAGTTGTTTAAAATTTCTTTTACTGTTCCAAGCTGTTCCAAGCTGTCAGTCATAGCACAGATCTTGCGGAAAATCTGCACACTTTAGGAGAGGAAGCTGGGAAATAGGAGGTCCCTATGGTGTCTAAGGCATAGAAAGGTTTAGATACCTGTTTTAACAATAGTATTGATCCTTACCCATGTGTCCCTTCCAACTTGAGACATTCCATGATGCACTTGGCTAGTTAAATTCCACTGACTTCCATTGACAATGGGTGTAAGTTAAGATTCTCCAATGTTTAATGCTGTTTGAAATTATAAGTCCCAAGAAAGTTGAAATCCAGTAGTGCCTGCTCATACCTGCAACCTGCATCTCCAAATATCTCAAACAAAAATGGTTAACTCTAGAGGAAGTGTCAATTTCAAGATTTCTCTTATTCTATGGGAACCTATATCTATATGCATGCATTTACGTTTCTTAATAAAGAGCTGAATCTCACTCTTGGGGCTTTTTTTTTTTTTAATATATTTTATCTCTGCTTTAATCCATCATTCAATCTCAGGGTGTGCATTAAGCCAGTGGGGTGAGAGTAGCTATGTAGACAGTAATTTATCTAGGTGAAGTGACTTGCTACATGAAGATATTAGTTAGCATGAAAAATTAGTGAAGAAGTACAATTTAATCATACTAATACTTTTGTTTGATTAGCCACTTGCTCCTCCTAGTAGATACTACACTTAAAAAAACCTAAATTAATTTACTAATTAAAATCACATATTTTAAGCAAGTCAAATTCTTAAAATTTTAATGACTTCATTTTTCTCACAGTATTCATTGTGAGAATCAAACAGAGGAAGAGTTTAGGAGGAAGCCAACTTATGTGCAGCATTTCCAACAAAGCCATTGAATTTTCTTCTGATACTACTTCTTATATTTTGGTAGTTGCTTTGGAATGGCTTTATGTTCAAGGTAAACAAACAATGAGAACTTCTTTTAATAAAAAGCAGTTTCCTTCCTCCTGAAAATGAATTTAAACAACAAAGCTGTAAAGGATGCAGGGCGGTCGGTTTTAACGCTTTTGAGTACCATAATTTCTTCACATAATAGCATGCCTACCAATTCTGTGATCCATTCTCTAGTAATAAATAGGAAAGGTTAGGCCTTAGCAGTTCTGTGGTTGCAGATGATTTTTTCTAGAAAAAATAAACAAAACTGAAATTTGACAATTATGGAAGCCTATTATAATTTTAATGTGACAATGATCAAACAGAATTTCAATTAGTTCTAGCCAGCCACTTTTGGATTACAAGAACACATGTAGGGACAAAAAAATCTGTTTACACAGGGGTAAAATGAGGTAGGACTAAATTATCTGGGTTGTAGTTCTGCTATGAGATGAATATGTTGTATGGAAGTTAACTATCAAAAAGAAATACAGGTTGGTAATATATGCATTCTGTGTTACTGGACAATGGTTGTTAAATTAGCTGAATTTTGCACCTAGAGATTCTAGGCTTGTGTGATAATAGAAATGAAGAATCTGGACCATACAGACTACAGCTTTACAAGCTACAACAGGTAAATAATTTATTATAATTCCAGCTTCCTAGCTTGATTTTTCATTAGAAGCAGAGACCAGTAACATTTTTTGAAGATTTTTGTTTTCTAAGGTATTGTGTAAAACTGGAAGTGGAGAAGACAAAACAGCAAGCACATACTAATGGAATTTAAGATAAATAGATAAATAATGTAAAATATTTTCTTTTCAGGAGATTAACATCCTAAAGACTATCCAAACAAAAGTGTTTATAAAGTTAAAGAGCATCATAGCATGTGGTATAGAATCTGCAATATCTTTTTCTAGTTTTTTGGGGTGGCGGGCTGGAATTTGAACCCTTGCGCCTTTATTAAGAAGTGTTATATAGGACAAAAAAATAAAAAAGACTTTACAAGACTGAAAATCTCTCTCTGCTCTGGATGTAATGACCACTTCTAACCTGCCCAGTGACTCTAAGTCTGTCTATATATGCAGTAACAGTAATTTTACACCTTTCTAAGTCACATAGTGTTGGGGGTTAGACTTGTTTGGTTTGTTGTTTTTTTTGGTTTGGTTTGGTTTTTTTTTTTCACCTGTAGAATTTTTTCCCAGGAGTTGCGGGGCAACTGATTGCTGGGTGTTTGTCGGTGCTTGGTGGAACAAAGCATGGAGGCTGGGTGTAGACTGGCACTTGGCTACACCCTTTGTCTCCAGGAGTTCCCCACCCCCCCCACGAGGGGGGCGGGGGGGGGGGGTGGAGACGAGGGCTGGGGGGGGCAGCTTCACTTTTGGTGTGGTCTGCGTTGGGAGCGGACTGGGCTGCCCTTGCTGCGTGAGCTTCTCACTGGCACCACCGGGACCTGATCCTGGGGAGAGCTGCCATCATCTGCTCATGTGTCCAAGAGGATCCTGATTTCTCCTTTTCCTGCCCTGCTGGAGCTGTTTCAGCCCTGTCCCACTGCCTCGGTGCTGTTTTAGAGCTGCTCTGCACCGCGGGCCCGCACTGCCCTCCCTGTCGAACATCCCTGCCCTCCAGTGACCACCGACAGAGCTCCGAACTTCACCCAATCCACCAGCCCGGGATCCCTCACCGTTCCAGCTTGGTACCTTTTTTTTTGGAGTCCCCAGAGACCAGACTGCCCCGAGTTTTGTGGGACCAAGCTCCGTCAAGGTCCCTGGTTCTGTTTTCGCTATTAATTGCTGTAGTTGTTGTTGTTTGTTTGCCTTGTTATACTATTAGTAAAGAACTGTTATTCCTATCCCCATATCTCTGCCTGAGAGCCGTTTTAATTTTCTAAATTATAATAATTTGAGGGAAGGGGATTTAAATTATCCATTCCAAGAGAGGCCCTGCCTCTCTTTAGCAGATACCTGTCTTCTTTTAAAACCAAGACAGATTCTGGCGCCCAACGTGGGGCCCGAGGGCATTGAGAGATAAAGGAATAACAGTTCTTAAGTGACCTGATTTCTTGTTCACTAGATATAGAAACCTCGATAGGTAACGCCATGTGGTCTAACTTATCCTGGTTCGGGTGGCATGTGGTTGTGGCTTTATTTTGCCCATTTGCAGGCCCTTACCTAAACATGGGCCCTATAACAAAAGCTACTGTGGCTGTTATCCAGTTTGTTTTATGGGCTGATAAGGTGAGGAATTCACTGATTTTTAACTTGCTCTGGACAGCAGGCACGTGGCTACGTGGCTACCACATACTAAGTGGATGTATTTGGGGTTACTTTAAGAATGGTACTTTCTGTGAGGAAATGACAGTGGGGGAAGTTTTCCAGACTTTTAGCCAGTTCCTTATGCCTGCTCTACCAGCTTTTGAAGAGTTCAAATTTCCTCTAGGAACTAACCAAATGTTGCTGATGATCCTAGCTTACTTAGCTTTCAAAGATAAGGTGAGGTCAATTTGGAGCACTGCACAGACTAGGGATATTGCTGTAGGGCCTGATACTGTCCCAGAGGCTAGAGATACTGCTGTGGGGCCTGATACTGCCCCAGAGACTGGGGATGCTGGCCCACTGCCTG
Source organism: Acrocephalus scirpaceus scirpaceus (assembly GCA_910950805.1). Taxonomy (NCBI): domain Eukaryota; kingdom Metazoa; phylum Chordata; class Aves; order Passeriformes; family Sylviidae; genus Acrocephalus; species Acrocephalus scirpaceus. Next base: position 66,469,163 of record OU383775.1, on the reverse strand, counting down.
ACCCTGCCCCGCAGCCCACCCCAGAAATGAACCACCCCGATTGGGTGGGGGTTCTAGTGAAAGAGATACGTGAGATGGGCCAGGTGCTGAAAGAATACACTTCCCCAGCTGGTGGGAAGCCCTCCCCTTGCCCTGAAAAAGGAGAATCCGATGGTGCAGCAGTGGAACCCACAGAGGTTACAACCGTCCAGGTTCCAGCTGAACCACAAGACCAGTCACAACCAGCTGCAGTTGCCCCTGTAGAAACAAAGAAGTATAAGATGAAATCAGAGCACCCAGGTAATAAGGATAAGAAAGGAGGGCCCTCACAGCTCACAGGGGAACCAGAAGTTGAGATTGTCACCGAGTCCCTGACTTATGAAAGCTTTGGTCTCATGGACGAAGAGGAATCAGGAACAAGTGACACGAGCTGAAGAAGCACCACCGTACAACCAACTGCCAGTGGAAGTGTAATAAGTATAATAGATAAATTCGTGTGGATTTAAGCTACTAATAAGAAGCTACCCGAGAATGCCTCCAAGATTCCAAAGTTCCTAAGCACATTTACAACTGTAACAACAAGGCAGAGCAAGAAGATGGCCCAGCCATTAAGGGTGGACCCTCACTTCACAGCTCTTCAACATTCGATACCGATCTTGGTGGAGATCCTGGACGATCAGACCACCCCTCCCAAGATGAATTTCAGAAGAAACTATCTAGCAACCTTTTCATGCAGACAAGACTCTTTTGGAAACACAGCATAACTGGACTTAGCCTTAAGGTAAAAAAACTGTATAAAACCCACAGGCTGAAACATAGCAGTGTGGCAGAATTCGGAGGGTACCTTTGTACCACCACTCTGTCCACCCAACTCTCGATCGATTGTTGTCCCGTTTTTATTGTGGCTTTAATTTGGTGTTAGAAATTTCGCTAATAAACCCTGTTATTTTTAAATTGGCTTATACTCATTTATAACAGAAGCGACACAGTATGCTCTTTTCACTGATGGTTCCTGTCGCATTGTAGGCATGAACCAGAAGTGGAAGGCAGCCGTGTGGAGCCCCACACGACAGGTTGCACAAGCCACTGAAGCAGAAGGTGGGTCGAGTCAACTTGCTGAACTCAAAGCCATTCAGTTAGCCCTGGACATTGCTGAAAGAGAGAAGTGGCCAAAGCTCTACCTCTACACTGATTCGTGGATGGTGGCCAATGCTCTGTGGGGTTGGCTGGAAAGGTGGAAAAAGGCCAACTGGCAGCGTCGGGGAAAACCAATCTGGGCTGCTGATGAATGGAAGGACATTGCCACTCGGGTAGAGAAGCTGCCTGTGAAAGTCCGCCACGTAGATGCCCACGTCCCCAAGAGCAGAGCTAATGAGGAGCACCGAAACAATGAGCAAGTAGATCAGGCTGCCAAGATAGAGGTATCAAAGATAGACTTAGACTGGCAGCACAAGGGAGAGCTGTTCCTAGCTCGATGGGCCCATGATGCTTCAGGACATCAAGGCAGAGATGCCACCTATAAGTGGGCACGAGACCGAGGGGTGGATCTAACCATGGACAGTATTTCCCAGGTTATCCATGAGTGTGAGACATGTGCTGCCATCAAACGAGCCAAGCGGGTGAAGCCCCTATGGTATGGGGGACGATGGTCTAAATATAAGTATGGGGAAGCCTGGTAGATTGACTACATCACCCTTCCCCAGACCCGCCAAGGCAAGCGCTATGTGCTGACCATGGTAGAAGCCACCACTGGATGGCTGGAGAGCTACCCTGTGCCCCATGCTACTGACCGGAACACCATCCTGGGCCTTGAAAAACAAGTCCTGTGGAGACATGGTACCCTTGAGTGTAGCGGTGCGTGAGCTGTGCTCACAAGTTTTGGGTTTATGTTATTTATGTTGGGAAAAAGGTCTTTTCTAAACCCCCCTATCTATCCATGTTTATCCCCTCCCCCGGAGCCTGCCAGTCATTCAGGAAAGCCTCTCCCCCTTCTGGAATTCTCGGGGAGACCGGGCTTCTGATTGGAACAGGTTCTGGGAATCCCCTCCCCCCCTCCTCTCTAGAGATTGGCCCTTTTGTGTGTCAATCTACCCCCCAACTCCTCCCTTTCTATCCCTCTATTGGTGGAAAGTTTATGTACACGCCCCCTGGTACCTGTCTACTTAAGGGGGGCTTGGGCGGGGCTTTCGCTCTCTCTCACCCACCACCGATGAGGAATAAACATCTCCTGTGAACCCTCAGAAGAGAGCCTTCCTTTCCCTTCGCCATTAGCCACTAATTTACATCTAGTGCTAGCCAGCCAGAAAGCCCACCGCGTGGGGGCTGCTGCAGAATTGTCCAGTGGGCCCTACCGACTGCTGCCAGAAGCCGGGCAAGGCAAGGGATCACTGATCAAGTGACCCACGGAGGGCAGAAACGCCATACTTGAGAGAATTGAGTCGGACAATGGGACCCATTTCAAGAACAACCTTGTAAACACCTGGGCAAGAGAACATGGCATCGAATGGATATATCACATCCCTTATCATGCACCAGCTGCCGGGAAAGTTGAACGATGCAATGGCCTGCTTAAAACCACCTTGAAGGCACTGGGTGGGGGGTCTTTCAAGAACTGGGAGATGAATTTAGCAAAAGCCACATGGTTAGTGAACACCAGAGGTTCCGCCAACCGAGCAGGCCCTGCCCAGTCTGAGCCCCTGAGAACAATGAATGGGGATAAGGTTCCAGTGGTACACATGAGAGGTATGCTGGGAAAAACTGTTTGGGTTAATCCTGCCTCCAGCAAAGACAATCCCATCCGTGGGGTTGTCTTCGCTCAGGGACCAGGTTGCACTTGGTGGGTAATGCAAAAAGATGGACAGACCCGATGCATACCTCAAGGAGACCTTGTTTTAGGGTGAACTACCCATGCCACTGTATCCGTACCCATATCTGCATGTATATATGTATATAATTAAGGTAGTGCATGTATGTATATAGTTTAGAAGTTTAAATTCAATGTAATATGTTGGTATGGGAAAAAATTCGGGGTGGATTGATGTTGGGGGTTAGACTTGTTTGGTTTGTTGGTTTTTTTTCGTTTGGTTTGTTTTTTTTTTTTTCACCTGTAGAATTTTTTCCCAGGAGTTGCGGGGCAACTGATTGCTGGGTGTTTGTCGGTGCTTGGTGGAACAAAGCATGGAGGCTGGGTGTAGACTGGCACTTGGCTACACCCTTTGTCTCCAGGAGTTCCCCACCCCCCCCCACGAGGGGGGCGGGGGGGGGGGGGGAGACGAGGGCTGGGGGGGGCAGCTTCACTTTTGGTGTGGTCTGCGTCGGGAGCGGACTGGGCTGCCCTTGCTGCGTGAGCTTCTCACTGGCACCACCGGGACCTGATCCTGGGGAGAGCTGCCATCATCTGCTCATGTGTCCAAGAGGATCCTGATTTCTCCTTTTCCTGCCCTGCTGGAGCTGTCTCAGCCCTGTCCCACTGCCTCGGCGCTGTTTTAGAGCTGCTCTGCACCGCGGGCCCGCACTGCCCTCCCTGCCAAACATCCCTGCCCTCCAGTGACCACCGACGGAGCTCCAAATTTCATCTGATCCACCAGCCCAGGATCCCTCACCGTTCCAGCTTGGTACCTTTTTTTTTGGAGTCCCCAGAGACCAGACTGCCCCGAGTTTTGTGGGACCAAGCTCCGTCAAGGTCCCTGGTTCTGTTTTTGCTATTAATTGCTGTAGTTGTTGCTGTTTGTTTGCCTTGTTATACTATCAGTAAAGAACTGTTATTCCTATCCCCATATCTCTGCCTGAGAGCCGTTTTAATTTTCTAAATTATAATAATTTGAGGGAAGGGGATTTAAATTATCCATCCCAAGAGAGGCCCTGCCTCTCTTTAGCAGATACCTGTCTTCTTTTAAAACCAAGACACATAGTTAAAGCTTCAGAACATAACAGTCAATAAGATAAAGTCTTGATCTAAACTCCTCAAAGGGATAGATGTCATAGCATATTGCACTGTGATGACTGACTGGTGTGGCAAGCTTTTGGTACAGAAGGACTGCAGAGGCGGCTTCTGTGAGAAGAGGCTGAGCACTTTCCCATGGCCCCCACAGCCAGTTCCACCCAGCTCTAGAGATGAGAACATCAGTGATCCTGGAAGCCTCTCTGATATAACATATTTAAGAAAGGGTGTAAAATGCTGTGCAGCAGACATTAGAGAGATGAGTGGTAAAAAATTGATAGAAACAGCCTTGTAGATACCAAGGTCAGCAAAGAGGGAGACCAAGGAGGCACCCCAGATGCCAGAGCAGAGATTCCCCTGCAGCCCATGCTGAAGATCATGGTGAAGTGGGCAGCCCGTGCAGGATCACATGCAGCAGATATCCCCCTGCAGTCCCTGGAGGCCTCCATGCCAGAGCAGGTGAACATGCCCTCAAAGGCAGAAGCTCATAGATAGCCCTTGCAGGAGTAGGCAAATATTCCTTTTGATTTTTCTTCCTTGTTTTACACCTTGTAATTATACCCAAGGTACCTCAAAAGTTATAAAATCACCAGTAAAACACCTTTACCTTTTTTTTCAAGTTCAAGTGTGCTTGCCACCATGTTACTCTATTTTATTAAACTGACCTTTCAGGAATTAAAGAAGATCCTTCTTTCAAATGCTTATATTCTTCTTTCATCATGTTGGTGATGATGTTTTACACATGTAATCTTTCATCTCTTGTCCTTTATATCACACTCCACTGGAGCCATATAGTTAATCTATGAGTCTGGATTTTTTACTAACTTCAGTAGAAGCCAAATATACTCCCCATATTCTACACAGAAATGGACAATAAAGAATACAGAGAAAATAGTAACAGTAAATTTTTGAAATTTGATCACCACAAAATAAAAATTGAATTGTCAGACATTATTTAAAGAGTTATATCTATGCATTGTTATCATGCATTCTTTATATATCACTCAGACAGTGAGTAAAATGTCATGTTATTTCTAACAACAAATAAAAACTGAATGGACAGCATATCTTTGTTTTTGCACATTCAAGAGAATTTTGCTAAGTCATAAAAAAGTAATGAACATGTGTATCAATACCCTTATGTGTGTGTGTGCGTATTAATAATTAATCATTTATAACATATTATTATGGTATAAATTCTTTTAACATTTTCATTTAAATAGATAACAATGGAGATGACATTTTCTGTGTTACATTAGTAAAATAATCAATGTCAGATATTTTCTCTGGACTCATTCTTAAAAGAATATCACTACCTGTTAGGAAGTTGAATCTGGCTTACCATGAGTTTTCTTTAGCTCCAACTTTTTTACAATTTTTTGCAATGCTTAATGTTAAGATCAATTTTAGCAATAGTAGGACCTAGTACTTAGGTACTAGATAGTACTCTTTTTTTGGTGCGAAAGCTGCACAAAGAGTACTGTTTCCTATTCATAAACATCACTGAGTCCTTCTAATAGTCTTTTTTACTTATGCTTTTATAATATGCATTTTCATTCTTCATTTGAATTGTAGTAGCAAAGTACCTTGTTCTTACTCCTTAGGAGCAAATACAGATATATGTTTAACTGGTATCTATTATGTGCTCTTACCTAAGTTAAGCAGGTTATTATGAAATTACTTGTGTTCCCACTGCACTATAATAAAATTTACAGATGTGTTGATTTCTCAAGACACAGAGAACTCATCCAGAAATGATGAAAGAGGCTTATGGTATGATTTCCCATTAGCAATCAAAATTATTGATGTTTACTGTATTATAGCATGACACCATAATAAATATAAGATACATTTTTGGAATTAAAATGCTACTTTATGAAAGAATCTTTGTTTCAAATGCAAATGTTGAGATGCTAATTGTATTTTTCTCCATAGACTATGTTAAACACTAATTTTTTTCATATAACATAATTTTTAAAATATGCATATTTGAGAACATAAAAGCTCTGCTGTGTTTGAGTAATCTAACAGATGAAAAGTGATTTTGTTAATCACACTGACCCTTGTTATTGGAGCAATGATGTAAGAAATAAGAATAGCTCACAATATCCCTGAATACTTGATGGAGTTTATATTGAAGGAATAAAAATGCTTCATATCCTCTCCTATAGTTACTGTTTTCAGCTTGTGTCACCCAAATACTGTATTAAAATGACATGCTTTATAAAGAAAATGTCTGATTAAAACATTGCAAAGATTTGAAACAGCAATACTATAAGTTGTTTACATCCATCAACACAGAATAATGTGATTTCCAATTGCACTCAGAAGACACTAAGAGATAGGATAAATAGCGGCCTATAATGATAATCTTGCATAGAGTAATTTTAAAATATAATGACATACAGGTATTCAGGATCTTGTTTTTCCTTTTCATTTAAAGAAACAACATTAGAAAAACCTCTTAGACAAACAAGTACTTCAGTGATTAAAAATTAAATTGTAAATGACTGAATGTAATTGCAAAATTTGTCTTTCACAGCAAAAATATTGGGGTTCCAATTGTAGTGCACAGCTGAAAGAGCTTCAGAGGAACTCAAAGGAATCTGCACCTGATAAAATGAGTTCTTCTGAAGTAACAGGTGCTCCACAGGTTGTTCCAGGCATGTTGTATTTCAACAGAACCATCTTAAAATGATGGAAGTGTGATGGGATCACTCCCATGCCAGCCACTAGGAAAAAACCTAATCTGGTGACAAGCTTCATATTTCACAAACTCTGTGTTTTCTGTGAATGACTTTACTTCAAATAATCATGAAATATCGCTCTTGGTCTATAGTAGCAGATGAGGTCAAGGTGGTTTTCGAGCAAGGACTACATGCCCAAGCATGTAATGGATACATTAACTTTCACCTTTCCAGTTTTTTTATTTGTTGATTCTCCACAGGTTGACTCTGATCTATTTCTGAGTCATCTTGAGTTGTTTTAATCTGTTGACACTACTGTCCAATACAATTAGAACTGGTGGGCAGGTCCATTCTGGACCCACTCTAAAAACCAATCGGATAAACATCTATCCATGTATCTCTATCTGTCTATGTCAGGGAACAGCAGTCTTTTAGAAAATTTTATAACATATACAGGTGTCACAGGAGGACATGATACACAAGGACACCAAAAATCCTCAATTTTTCATTAAATTTCTTAAGAAAATAAGAACTTATGGTTGTGTTTGTTTTGGAGTTATAATTGCATTTGAAAACATTTCATCCAACAAGAATTCATAAAGTATTAGAAAGAGATATGCTTTATGATTTGTAAAGGGTCACGTATTTCAAGACAAATGGGTAAAATACTCAAATATTCACGAAGGCTTCCAGTGAAGTTGTGTTGCTCTGTTTCTTTTGTGGTGTCTACATTAAGTGGTCTGTTTTCCTACCACTGGAAAGTTACTTTGCTAGAAATACTTTGAATGCTGAAAGTATCTGATTGAAGAAGGACAGTAATACAATTTTCACTTTCATGTAAATTTAACTCATTTTTTCCTCACTCTATTAGGTAGTCCTTCCAGTGAATGGAATAAAATAACCAGAAACCTGCAACACAACAAATAAACAGCTTTTTCTTCTCTGAAAGTCTGTTCCTAGGAATGACAGACAATGGGAAAAATTATATCTATTGATTTATAGAATGAAGACTCATCAAGTGTCCTTAAAACTGTTAGTCTTGCAAAGGCATTCACACTGCTTAGTAAATGTATATAGTGCCTTTTATGAAATGAGAAATTCATCTATTATACACCCTAGAGATAATTGCAAAGCTCCAGAGACTTTAATGAGATAGAAATTAAGTCCTCTGTGAAACTTTTACACGAGTATGTACACCTCTGCGGATCTTCATCTTCTTTCTAACATTTTCAACTAAATAGATAAGTGTTTTGTTTATCTACAAATAGACATTTCTAGCTGAATTTATATTTTGGGGTTTAGTAGAACATGCAGAATATGATAGTCTAACCTGAAGGTGGAGAAAATTTTTATTGAGTTCGCTTCAGTTGCAATAGTAGAATTTATGTAGGAATTTGTGCTGCAATCATGCTGAAAATATTCCACTGTATATAATTTGAGAACTCACTGTATATCTATAATCACAATTTTCAGAACATTTTCTATAAAGCATCTTGGAAAATTTCTCTCCCTCTAATCCTGCCACACTTTGTCCCATGGACTTTTTTTTCCCATTCTTTTCCTTCAGTAGTCCATAAAATTATGAAAGTACCTCTAAATTTTTGTAATTCAATTCTTGTTTGGGTCCATTAAAGTTTAATATATTTTAGCAATAAAAAATTAAGGGAAAATAACCCTTATTTGTGTAAAATGTGAAGTGTCATAAAAGAGACTTGTTGTGGTAGGGGTTCAGGGATTTATTACTTTACTTCTGCAAACTTAATTCTTATGGTGTGATAAAAAAATACTTTCCCAGTTTACACATGAAAGGCAAGCCAAAGCACAGTCTTGGAAATGGCAAATCATTCCTTATTTCTAAGAACTACAGAAGCCAGGTCTGCTTTCAGATTGCAGGTGCTATGTATGTCTTGTAAAATCAAGAATTGTGCATGAATATGCAAGTATGATACAGGTTTTTGAGTCAGTGTTTGGTTTCATTTTATGTCTTTTTCTATATTGAGTAGACAAAAGGCAATTCATAGAGCAAGAAATTAAATATCAGCAATGCAGTAGATCGTAGGTTAGAAAAAACACTGGATCAGAACATTCTCCCTGCAGTACCAACAGAGCTGTGTCCAGCAGTTAGAGAATTGCAAATTGAAGTAAAAAATGTAAATGCATGTAAAAACACACAAGCTCCTTTTAACTGGGGTCAAAAATGGGGTTTGAATGGAGTTACAGAGAAAATGCACTTTAATAACGTAATATCTGAAATAGAAATTAGTTGTATTACAGAACCAAGAAAGGCAAACATATTTAGCCTTACAGGCACAACAAGTCTCTTTTGATTTATTCAGAATTGCAGGACATTCTATTTGTTGGTGAGGAAGATAAACACTCATTGTTCACATCAGAAGCACTCATTCACGGAAATACTTTTGTGTACAACTCTTACACTGCCAAGATGGAAATAGTGAATGAAAGTAAAACACTTCAAAACACAGTAATTCTCTAGTATTTTGCCTAAAGAATTTTAGATGAACTAGAAAACTTCCCATGTATCATAAAATTAATGACCAGAAGGATAGGGGTGAGGATTTTTTAACTTCTTCAAATACCAGTTCTTAAATTAATATGGAAAAAATTACAAAGACACGCAGCACAAAATTACTAAGAAGTCCTACAGAATCTGGACTCCTTCTCAATAGTGTTGTTTGGCAATCACAAGTCTGTCTTGCAGCTGCCAGGGCTTTGTAACTAAAGCTAATGCCTTACAGAAGGAGAGGGCGTTCATCTTCGGCTGCCCTCTGCACCAAGTACGAGGCTGAGAAAGAGCTGGTGCAGCCTCCACAGCTCACAGTTTTTATGGCCTTATAGTCTTATTTATTCCACTTATTGCTTCCACTGTTGCCATTTGATTATATAAACTGTATTAAGAAAATAGTGAACCTTAATAGTTGACATTAGTAGTAGTCATGCTAAGGCTTGGTAGGCCGCATTTAACCTGCAGATGAACTATCATAGTAGATTTTGTAATGTAAGCAGTGTAGTTAAGAAATAATCACATATCTTAAGGTGTGTATCCAGTTATCTAAGGAATGTACCTTTTGGCAGAAGCTTAAATGTCAGAGAGATTAGGGTACCAGGTATTGAAAATTAAGTAAGAATCTGTTGTGATGAAGAAATCATGTAAAGAAACATATAAAAACCCTGTAAATTTTCTGTGAGAGGGGGCTCTGTCTTTGGACATTAGTCCACAGGCTCCCGGGCCCTCAATAAAGCACCGCATAAACGACTTCGGTTGTTTGTGTCTTCTTCAGATCGGGCAACAGTTTTCTGGCGACCGCGGCAGGACCTCCGGAGGTGGCTGGGGCGGTTCACGTTCTGATCCACTCCACGCCGGCACCGAGTGATTCTCGGGGAGTCATCGGTTCGTGCCCGACCCCTGCGCCTGGCGGACGACTGCGAAAGGTAAGCCCGAAGGTGCTTTATTTTCTGATTTTGGTTTGGGTGCCTGCCCGGTAAGACGAGGCGGCGATCCTCGCAGGGTTGGGCTAAAGACGTCTGGTTGGTTTGGGTAAGCCTAGGCGCCGGCTGTCAGACGCGGCGAAAGCTGCGCAGGTCCGGCACTTGCCCCTCGCGGCGTCGAGAAGTGGCAAGTTGGATTGGTCTGGTATTTATTTGGTATTTATTTATTTTGTTGTGTGAGTATGAGTATGTGGTATGTGTGAGGCCCCGGGGTATAATTGATTCTGTTAAATTGTCAATATTGATTGTGGTTATTATTGTTTTGTACGTTGCTGCATATTGGTTGTTGCGATCGGTTGTCGAGTTGTTGTATAGTTGTAAGTGAAGCCGGCTCAAAATGCCACTCAAAGCACTTAAGTCTATGGTTCAGTTCTCTAAGGGTATACCCGGGAATACTCCCTTAGGATGCTTGTTGAAGAGGTGGAAAAGTGAAGGGTTTTTCCAAGAAATGAGTAAGGACAAGATGATCGATTATTGTAATCATTGGTGGCCAGAATATGAGCGAGAAGGGCCGTCATGGCCAGAAAATGGTACTGTGGATTATGATACGCTGAATTCACTGATGCAGTATTTAAAGGAAAATGAAAAGTGGGATGAGGTACAGTATCTAGACTTGTTTTTCTTACTGCGCCGTAAAAAGGAGTGGCAGACTGAATGTGGAATAATGGTATTGGAGATGAAAGAATCTGGGTGCGGGGGTTGTAAAGAGAAATCTAAATGTGTTCAGTGCTTAGCCTTAACCTCTCGACCAGAAGAGGATTTGTCATTAGTGGTGTCACCTGGTGCGCCTTCCGCTTTACCCTCTCCTGCCGTCTCAACCCCTCCTGCTGTCTCACCCCTCCCCGCTGTCTCACCCCATTCCTCTTTGTATCCACCGTTGCCGGAGAGCAGTGCAGATGAGGAGGAGGAGGAGGAGGAGGAGGCGGAAAACATAACAGTAGTACCGGGGAATGCTAAAAAGGTTGTTGTGCGTTCCCCAACCCCTTCCCCTGCTTTTCCCCAAAATCGGCGAAGTACCCCGCTCGCGGCACGAACTAGACATGGACGTAAGAATCATGAGGAACCCCGGCTTATTGCCCCTCTAAGGGAAGCTATGGGACCCCACGGAGAGAAGGTGCTTGTGAAAGTACCTTTCTCCCCGGGAGATCTGGTAATTTGGAAGCAATCAGCAGGTAGTTACCGTGAAAATCCTGAAAGAGTGGCACGGGTGGTTAAAATGATTATTAAAACCCAGAATCCAGACTGGAATGACATGCAGGTTTTGTTAGATACCTTAATGGATTCCACTGAAAGGGAGATGGTGTTACGGGCAATGAAAGAGCGTGCTCGAGAAATGATTAGACTGCATTTAGTCGGAAGAACTGTGAGTGACTTAGTACCGAGTGATGATCCAGGATGGGATCCGAACAGGGGTGAAGGAAGGGAATCTATTAGGGAATATCAGGAGTTGTTGGTAGAAGGAATTAGGACTGGAATGCCTAAAACACTAAATTGGTCAAAATTGTATTCAGTTAGACAAGATAAGAATGAATCACCTTCGGCGTTTCTGGAGCGACTTAAGGAAACTGCTAGACGTTTCACTGATTTGGAAATTGACAGTGAAGCAGGAAAATTGCAGCTTGCTCTAATCTTTTTAGGTCAGACACAGGAAGATATACGTAAGAAACTGCAGAAATTAGAGGGACATGATACTCGAGACTTGGACAAAATGCTGGAAATAGCTTGGAAAGTTTATAATAATAGAGAAAAAGAAGCTAACAAAAGGCAACAAGCGAGCCTTTTGGCAGTGTTGCAACAAACAAATGCTAGCAGAGGGAGGGGTAGAGGTGGTTTTGGGCGAGGGCGAGGGCAAGGAAGAGCAGGGTTTCAGAATATGGGAACAGGAGGAAGAGGGATGGTTTCCCCAGGATTCCAACAAGGAGGACTTGCCTCTAATCAGTGTGCTTTTTGCCGACAAATAGGACATTGGAAAAATGAGTGCCCTGTAAAAGCTGGGTTAGGAGGAGCACCTGGGCTGGCCATGAATAATTCAGGGGGTTACCCAATGAACCCAGAAGGGGTCGCCCAAGCATTGGTGTTGGACAACTATCAGAATCAAAGCTGACTAGAAAAGGATTTAAAGGTGAGAATGGATGTTGGAGGACAAGAACAAGAATTCACTGTGGATACCGGAGCAACATATTCTGTTTTAAATAAGCGATTAGGGCCAATTAGTGACACTATTATTCAAGTGGTAGGGGCCACAGGACAGTTAGAAGAAAGACCTTTCTTACAGCCATTAAATTTAAAATTAGGGAGAAAAGAGTGGGATCACCAATTTTTGTACATGCCAAATTGTCCAAATCCATTGATGGGCCGAGATTTATTATCATTACTAAATGTGAAAATAATTTTTGAAAATGGAAGAGTTAAATTGGAATTCCCTGAGGAGGAGATTGCTAAATTATTCACTATAAAGGAAGTTGATCCCTCCCCTATTCCCATCGAAGTGGATCAAGCTGTAGTACCTTGGGTATGGGAAACGGGAAACCCTGGAAAAAGCAAGGCTGCCCAGCCAGTAGTAGTAGAATTAAAAGAAGGAGCTCAGCCAGTCAGAATAAAACAATACCCAATTAAATTAGAAGCCAAGAAGGGTGTTGCTCCTTTGATAACTCAGTTCTTGGCACAAGGGATTCTGCAGGAATGTGAATCAGAATTTAACACTCCTATCTTTCCAGTTAAGAAACCAAATGGTAAGTATCGGTTAGTGCAGGATCTAAGGGCAGTTAATAATATTGTCAAAGACATTCACCCTGTGGTTGCCAATCCATATACCCTGTTAACATCTGTGTCAGAAAAATTTAAATGGTTCTCTGTCATTGATTTGAAAGATGCTTTCTTCTGCATCCCTCTGGCATCTGAAAGTAGAAAATATTTTGCATTTGAATGGGAAAATCCTGACACTGGAAGGAAGAGACAGCTCACCTGGTCCCGGCTGCCTCAAGGTTTTAAAAACAGTCCTACGATATTCGGAAATCAATTGGCAAAGGAATTAGAAGAGTGGAAGACTGCTGAGGTAAGAGAATCACCTTTCTCTTATGTCATCCTCCAGTATGTAGATGATATTTTTCTAGCAACAGAAGAAAAGGAAACGTGTCTGAAATTGACTATTGCATTGTTGAATATGTTGGGTCTGGCTGGTTACCGGGTGTCAAAAGAAAAAGCACAGTTAATAAAAGAGAGTGTGATTTATCTGGGATGCGAAATCATGCAAGGACAAAGGAGGCTGGGAGTCAATCGAATAGAAGCAATATGTGCCATACCCCTTCCAAGAAATCATCAAGAACTTAGGTCCTTTTTAGGAATGGTAGGATGGTGCAGACTGTGGATTTTGAATTTTGGACTCTTAGCTAAACCCTTGTATGAGGCCCTGAAGGAACCACAGTTACACTGGGATCGACAAAGGAAAAGGGCCTTTGAGGGCTTAAAACAGGCCTTGAAGGAGGCCCCTGCATTAGGCCTCCCAGATCTGAACAAGGATTTCCAGTTATATGTGAATGAAAGGCAAAAATTAGCACTCGGAGTGCTGACTCAGAGACTCGGATCCTGGAAACGCCCGGTGGGGTATTTTTCGAAACAACTGGATCCAGTCAGTGCTGGATGGCCGTCATGCTTGCGGGCAGTTACGGCCACAGTGATCCTCATCCAGGAGGCCAGGAAATTGACTTTGGGGAGGAAGATAGAGGTATTTGTGCCTCACATGGTACTGGCAGTTTTGGAACAAAAGGGGGGTCACTGGCTTTCGTCCAGCAGGATGCTACAATACCAGGCAATCCTGAGAGAACAGGACGATGTGGAACTGAAAATGACTAATCACGTTAACCCAGCAGAATTTCTCCGCAGTGAGCAAGAAGAAGGAAAATTGGCACACGATTGCATGGAAGTGATTGAACAGGTACATGCTAGCAGAATCGATTTAAAGGATACCCCAATGGAAAACCCAGACTGGGAATTGTTTACTGATGGATCCAGTTTTGTGGAAAATGGAACCAGGTATGCGGGGTACGCTGTAACAACAGTAAAAACAGTAATAGAGGCAAAAGCCTTGACTCCCGGAACCTCGGCCCAACGAGCAGAAATTATTGCATTAACCAGGGCTTTGGAATTAAGTGTGGGGAAAAAGGTAAACATATGGACTGACTCTAAGTATGCTTTTGGAGTTGTACATATTCATGGAGCTTTGTGGAAAGAACGAGGGTTATTGAACTCTCAAGGGGTTACTATCAAAAATAAAACTGAGATTCTTGCTCTACTGAATGCGGTTCACCAACCTGAGAAAGTAGCAGTGATGCATGTTAGAGGACATCAGAAGGAAGATGGAAAAATCTACGAAGGAAACCGGATGGCAGACTGGACAGCTCGGGAGGTAGCTAGAGAAGTATGGACTCAAATGGCCTTGATACCAGTTAAGGTGAGCCCAGTAACTCCACATTTATTACAGGAACCAAAGTATTCACCAGACGATGAAAAACTGGCATCTCTGCTGCTAGCCCAAAAGAATGCAACCGGATGGTATGTAACCGGAATGGGACAAGTTGTAGTACCTGCCAGGATCATGAAGACAATTCTGGAGACAGAACATAATAAATGCCATTGGGGAGCAGAAGCATTGGTGAAATTTCTAAAAAGGGAAGTAGTTTCTAACCAGATGTTAACATTGGCAAAACGGGTGAATGCCATGTGTCCAACTTGTTTGAAGAATAACCCAATAGTTAGGAAACAGATCCAGCTAGGAAAATTACAAGTGGGACCAGAACCAGGAGATTACTGGCAAATAGATTTTTCAGAATTACCGAAAGCACAGAACTATAAATATCTTTTAGTGTATGTGTGCACCTTTTCAGGCTGGCCTGAAGCTTTCCCTTGCCGAACAAATCAAGCAAAGGAGGTAGTCAAAACACTGTTGAGAGAAATCATTCCTAGATTTGGGGTGCCGTTGGGATTGTCATCAGATAGAGGCCCACACTTTGTAGCAGGAATAGTACAGGAGGTGGCTAGGATGCTAGACATATCTTGGGATTTACACACTCCGTGGCGACCTCAATCAAGTGGCCAGGTAGAGCGGATGAATCAAACAATTAAAGGACAAGTTAAGAAAATTTGCCAAGAGGCAAAAATACAGTGGCCACAGGCATTGCCATTAGCATTGCTCAGAATCAGAATCAAACCCAGAGAGCGGTTGGGAGTTAGCCCATATGAAATCCTATATGGGAAACCATACCATGCCAATGTGTTAAAAGGGGATTTGCATGTGCAAGGTGATCAGACAATATTCAGTTATGTCATGACATTAAATAGAATTCTTAATGCCTTAAGGGGAGCTCTGCAGTGGAACCGGCCTATGCCACTGGAAAATCCAGTACATGACATCCAACCAGGAGACCGAGTGTATGTGAAGAATTGGTCCGCCCACCCCTTGAAAGAAACATGGGACGGCCCACGCCAAGTGATCCTGACAACCTACACGGCGGTAAAGGTCGAAGGGATCGACTCATGGATCCATTACACTCGGGTCAAGAAAGTTCCTGTACAATGGGAGACTCAGCTAATCTCTCCAACGCGGATGATTTTTCGCGAAAAATAGCATTTTTGATTGTATTGTTACTGGTACTAATGAAACCAATTCTTGTTAACAGTTCTGTTGTAGTTGCAGTTACCGAACCAGTGGTTGGTGTTATGGAAGGAATGGATGTAAACCTGACCTGTTTTATAACGAATAACCAGAAAGCTGAAGTCCAGAATGTGCAGGCAACCTGGAAGAAAGGTGCCGATTACCCAGAAGCAAACATTACCACAGTTTGGGATAAGGATGCACAAAGAGGTAATACTACATTACAACTGAAGCGAGTCAGGCAAGAAGATATGGAAAGATACATGTGCATTGTAAAATCCCGAAAAGGCTTTGATTACAAGCAAATTAAATTGAGAATAGTGCCCTGGAAATTGAGGAAGAATGCTCCATCCCAGGAATCCGTAGAAATAGAAACCCCTTGGACTGTACAAGATATGTGGGATGGACTTCCTTTGAAGGTGAATTGTTCATTTGTGTTAAAACAAGAGTGTAATCAGACATTGCAAGTCAAATGGTGGAAAGAAAACAACCGAAAGTCATGGGCTAGAATAGACCAAGGAATTAGCTGGTGGGAAAAATCTGGGAAAGGTATAGGATGGTTAAATATTAGTAACCCCAAATTTGGCTCTACTGAGGGAAAATACTTATGTTTAGTGATATGCGAAATCGATGCTGACTATGGAATAAGAATAGTAGAAGCTGGACAAGGAACCAAGCCCACCCACCTAGTAGCCTCAACAGAAAAGAAGCATAGAGAGCTAAGAGATACAGGAGTAGCTGTACATCAAAGTCACGAACAAGAGAATTTAGTTGTAGGGTTGATTAGAGATTTTGGGATGGTGCAAAATGTATCTCGAATTACAGCATGCTTGCCATTTCCACAAGCGGCGGGAGAACCAATTCCATGGGGAATAATTCCCATTCCATTACCACCCGAAACGGTAGAGAACACATCTACTGTATGTCAAATAGAAAGAAAAGAGAAGGAAATAACAACTACTAAAAAGGAATTTTCCCCCAGATGGAGATATTCATCAATTTGGGACTGCAATAAAAACGGGGGCAAATATGTACCAAAATTTTCATATGGAAGGTCAGGTAACTATGGGTGGTGTTATGACGCTCAAATAAAAGAAATTAAAACAAAACAGCCTTACCAAGAAATTAAGTGTCAAAATATAAGCCAGCAACATGTAATTTGGGATGATTGGAAAACAGTGTGGGGTCCGAGCTTATTAGAACATTACAGTTATATTGGAGCAGTGAACTGGTGTATACAATGGACAGGAAGTCAAAATAAAACGGGTCCATTGGGAGTCTATAAGACAGACACTTCTACAAGAGAAATTAAAGAAACTAGAGAAATTTGGAACTGCACTAAAGTTATTACATGTGACACCCCAGAGAGTCAAATTAGTCTAGCTCCTCTCAGAGTGTTACTCAAGTGGGGATGTGAATGCAGGAAAATCAATCATACAATTCAAGGACAAGTAGTTGCACTTAGCAGGAGCAATGGAATTCAAAGAGCTGTAGGCTGTAAAGAAACTACAATCAGAAGTCCAGGAAATTTAGTTTGGGTAATGGGACATGGACAATGGACCACACATATTCCTATAGATGGACCGGTAACACAAATCACTCTAGGAGTCCCCACCCTTTGTCCTCTATGGAAACAATCAAAGTTGAAATCTAACCGGAAGAAGAGAGAAGTAGACGCATTCACTGAGTTAGAAAACGAATGGCACGAGCCTGATGGTGGAGTTAAATTTGGGTGGGCCTTAGAATCACTATTCGCACCTATAGCCACCTATAGGAACAGAGACATGCTGTACAAATTACTAGGGCAGACTGAGAGATTAGCAGCAGCCACTAAGAAAGGATTCAAAGACATGAATTTGCAATTGCAAGCCACATCCCGAATGACCTTGCAGAATAGGATGGCATTAGATATGCTCTTGCTAAAAGAGCATGGTGTGTGTCAGTATCTAAAAACGAAAGTTGACCATTGCTGCATCCATATTCCAAACATGACTATCGAAGTGGAAAAAGATATCTTTCAATTAGCAAAAGTTGAATCCAAAACAAGAGATATTGAAAAAGAAGCACAACATGATTGGATTGGAGAAATTTTTGAGTCTTTAGGACTTCAGGTTTCTGGATGGGTTTCGTCTGTAATACAGTACATTCTGTTGATTGTAATTTTATTATTAATTGTTTGGTTAGCATATAAGTGTGTTTTAGGAGTTATTGACAAAGAAACAAGACGCACCAGAAGAGTGGTAAAAGCCTTGACAAGAACCAACGAGATGCACCTGTCTCACCTGCCTCCTCCGAAGTATGAAGTTGCTACGGGGCAGGAAAATCCAGCATTTGAAAGATCCGATGACAACTGAGAAGTTGAGCATCCTTGCAGAAGACTGAAGAATGCTCAAAAGGGGGGAATTGTTGCCATTTGATTATATAAACTGTATTAAGAAAATAGTGAACCTTAATAGTTGACATTAGTAGTAGTCATGCTAAGGCTTGGTAGGCCGCATTTAACCTGCAGATGAACTATCATAGTAGATTTTGTAATGTAAGCAGTGTAGTTAAGAAATAATCACATATCTTAAGGTGTGTATCCAGTTATCTAAGGAATGTACCTTTTGGCAGAAGCTTAAATGTCAGAGAGATTAGGGTACCAGGTATTGAAAATTAAGTAAGAATCTGTTGTGATGAAGAAATCATGTAAAGAAACATATAAAAACCCTGTAAATTTTCTGTGAGATGGGGCTCTGTCTTTGGACATTAGTCCACAGGCTCCCGGGCCCTCAATAAAGCACCGCATAAACGACTTCGGTTGTTTGTGTCTTCTTCAGATCGGGCAACACCACCTCTCTGGCCAAGTTACAAAAGACACAGATGGTACATATGGCTACTGCTGCCACCTCTTGGATATTCAGACACTGGGAACACAAGATCTACAGGTTAGCTCATAATATGCAGAGTATTGGAGTCTAGGTAGGGTTGGTTTTCAGGTTTGTTTGTTTGGTTGTTGTATTCTTATAGAAGCAGTAATTTTCTGGTTTCCTTGGTAAAGAAGATGTATGATTTCAACAGTTTGCAGGCAGACTGCGTTCTTCAGTTTGGTGGCTTTCAGGTAGGTATTTTCCACTATTCCTTCACACAAAATTTTTATGGATTCAATTTATGAAAACAAGACTATTCCTATAAAACATTTCTGAACAGAATATTGCATTTCCTAGATGTTCTAGATGTCTTCAAGGTTTTTCATCTTGTCTCCAATCTCATTTCACTCAAGTGACAGTCTGAAACAAAACTGTATGGGGAAGAAACACATGGCTCTTTGCAGCTCCTTTCTTCTCTTAGACACTCATTACACAGAGTCAAGGTGCAGAGTTGTCAGTGTACTTCTGGTTCTGGTGCTGATATTTCCTGGAAATTCTCCTAGTTCTATCACTATAAACAGAGACTTTGTGACAGTAACTTTAATTGACAAGGCAAAGTTGAAGATGAAAATGTCAAAGAAAATGGGATAAAATTGAGTTATTTCTGCCATGGAATTTTTGTATGTTTTCTGAATTCTGACTGCGATTTCATTTGTCAGAATTTTCTCTAACCTATTTCATGTACAGTTGGGAGAAAGAAGAAAAGTGGGCAGTGTCTGACAGAAATTCTTCCATGACACATATGCACCAAGATGAACACCATCTACTTATCAGCTCACACAAAACTGTTGTTTGCTGTCTTATGCAATTAATGAAGCAGTCTATTAAAAAAGTGGGAGAGCAATTTATGTAGCACTCAAAATTTTCAAGACTCTGGACCACTACATTTGAAAGCAAGGTCTACAGAAGAGGCATACTGATTTCTTTCTGAAAAGGTGAGCAATGGTATTTATAAACGTTGAGAGGTTTGTTTTGTATATTACATGCTTTGTCATTGTGCCAATTGTTACTAGAAGAAGTTAAAGCATTATTCCTGAGTTATTTCTGTTTATATCCTTCCCAATGGTATCTTGGTTCAGTGTGCTTCTTCTCAGCTGATCTATGCACCTTAACATTGCCAAGATTGACCTCATCTTTGTTAATAGTGTATACAAGGTTGTTTGGTATGTTCACAACATACTTGAAATAAAGGTGAATCTATGTTTTATAGGTTCCTTGAATCAGATGCAGCAACATTGGAAGAATGAATAACCCAGTGTAGGAATGAAATCAGAGAACACACAAAGCCTCACTGACTTCATTCATTACAATGAGGAAGGATAAAGAGTAGTGAAAAGTTGCCACCCATGATAAGAGCTTCAGATGTAGAATTGCAAGTATAACATCTGCCAATTCTTCATTAGATTTGCAACGGGATTTTGTAATATTCATGCATCTTTTGAAAAGATAAACAGCAGCCATGGACAGAAATATACTTCTATTCTTTCATTTTCCTCTAAGTAGAATTTTATGGGTTTTTTCTGATCCCAAACATATTACCATCCTAGATATTGTATTTGGTATTTTTTTATTTCTTCTCCACACAGGCTGTACACTGGTTTTATTCATAAGCTTAAGAAAACTAATTATCCATTTGTTAAGAGATGAATGGTGAGAAAGACATGGGACTCCATTAAAGTTTGGGAACATCTGCAGGGGCATGGAGGAAAGTTCATGTTGCCATGAACTTTTGAAGAAGATGAACTACTAAATTTTTTGAGCACACAGTTTACAGCTAAGTAGATTCTAAACTGCTTTTTTTATTTTTCCAACATAATTAGTGTGACACACTCCAGATTAAAATGTAATCTGAATGTCTAGTATTTGCAGTTTTTTAGTTTATATTGACTATCCCATGCAAAGTGTCTTACAATCATAATCCCCAATAACATGAACTGGAAATATTTCTTTTAGTATCATGGATGATTCAGGCACAGACGCCACTATGTAAGCTCTAAGATTGAAAAGCTGGAGTATTTACAGTTTTGAACAAATAAGGGAGGACATGATAGAGAGAGAATTCATCTTTTATCTAGGTCTTTAACCCGGTGGCCACTCAGCAACACTGAATGCTGACACACCTCAGAATGATAAAATTGGTTACATTTTTACAGAAACCCATACCTCTGTGTAATATCAGTATCAGGAGTTTTGTAAGGAAGAAGCAGAGATTACAGATGTGTGTGGATAGCCTGCATATTTGTCATCAGGTGGTAAAGAACATTCAAGAAACCAAAGTTATGCTTAGTTATGTTTATGGAGGTAAGCTATCCATTACCAGCTTTGGACAAAACAATAAAATCATTCTCTACAGATTTTTACTGTGCTTGAGTTCAATCCTTGGGTGAGGTTCCACAATCTCTGGGTTCCGTGGCAAGAATTAGCATTCAATGACTTCAGCAGCTGGGTTTTCAGTTGGTGTATTAAATAAAATGGAATGGATTTAAATTCAACAAATCTCTTTCTGCTCTTGTCTCTTGTGGCAGCACAGTCAGTTCTGCCTAAATTCAGGGAACCATTGATTAGATCAAATCAATGTACATGGGAAAAGGAAGAAAGAAAAGGAGCACAAGTATAATCTGGGGAACTGAGAAGTTGATACTATTTTTAAATCTTATTTAAAAAATCTAAGGCATATGTAAATTCGAGATAACACACCTCCCTTATACCAATGCCTCGAAGGAATTTACTTCAGTAATTCATATCTAATTCCATAATTATTAAGCTGGATAATTTATTTTCAATATTTAATACCAGAAAAGCTTAGGTGTTTTCAAAGTAATCTTTAATTTTTGCCTTCAAAACTAAAGCCTCGATAAAAATCTCTTAATATGTTTCCTATTCTGTTTAGTGATAACTGAATCAGGCTTTCTTTTTTCCTTTCAGTGTTTCAGTACTTTTAGCCACCTGTCAGCCAACCAAAATTAAAAACAGAGGCTGATTAAATGGCTCTCTATGGTGCTGTTCAGGCAGCTTCATTAGTGTTTCCAGCTTATGGCCACTGAGTGAGCCCCACTGCTGTAACTTCTTACAGTTTATGGAAGCCGATTTGAAGGCACAGGATGTGGGGTTTGCAATTTTGCACAGTTGCAAAGTTTTGATTGCATGAATTATACATGAAGTCCATTACTGTCGATGCTCACTGGTGGTAATAGCACTCTGAAGGTGTAAAACGGCTTTTTCTCTGAAACAAGTAAAACCCAACCAACCAAATACAAGCCACATAAAGGAGGAAAATAGAGAAGAGTAACAAAAAAAATCCCAAACATTCTTTATTTGTCTATCCAATCACTAGATTGTATGAAAAATAGCTGAGAGCCTTCCAGCTTGTTTTGCAGATTTTCAGGTATGTTGAGAACTAAGGTGTCGGGAAGGCGAAAGGTGATGGAGAAATAAACCTTCAAGGCTACTGCTGTAGATTATTGCACGTAAAGAATTTCTCCAGTGTGAACACAGCAAGCATCTCTGAAAGCTCTCAATGTCATTTTGCCAAAGATGTCTCCTCTTTTCACTAGTTGTCTGTCTGCACTGTCAAATGTAATGCTTTATTAAAGCTTTGGGGTTTCTTCTTTTATTTTTCCCTTTTTATTTCTCTCTATGTGCCTTTTCAGGAGACAGGAAAGTAGTTTTCAATGGCAAAAAAATGAGAGATAGATAAAAATTAGCTCTAATTTCCAGTATTCTCACTTTACTCATATGACTTACTACCTTTTTGCTATTTTTTTTTCATTTTGTACAAAAAGGAAAGCCTTCATTTTAGTGAAGATTTGATGCTAGTTGTTACAAAAACTCTTCTCAGTGCAGTTCTATATAGAAGCCTTTAACCCTTCCCCTAGCACCACCTAAACAAATTAATTTATCTGTGTCAGAGCATTCA
The DNA here is from genome assembly GCA_910950805.1 of Acrocephalus scirpaceus scirpaceus. Lineage (NCBI taxonomy): Eukaryota > Metazoa > Chordata > Aves > Passeriformes > Sylviidae > Acrocephalus > Acrocephalus scirpaceus. The sequence continues at coordinate 66,446,575 of OU383775.1, read as the reverse complement.
GTAATGTACCAAAAGCGTACACCAACACTTACACAGATGCTCCCATTGACACCAGTGGAAATATTGTACCAAGGAAAACTAAGGAAGAGTAGAACCTCTACGTACCGATGTAGAAAATAAGCCTAACTGATCAGGCAGTGAAAGCTTTCAGTTTCACACAGAGACGATGTGTGTTTCCTCTTCCTCTAGCATTGGCCAGAATAAGTAAAGCTGCACAGGTCATACCATGGATCATACTTATATTTCCTTCCACTGTAGATTAAGGCAGTTTCCTCTTTCAAGGATTCTTAGTACTCATTCCACATGTCTAACATGCCCTTTCTGTCTGAGGCTAGATGTAGAGCACTGCTCATGACTATTCATTGCAATGTCTTGGCAAGATATTCACAGCCTTAATATGTCAAAAAACAAATGTTCATGGGGTGATACTTGTACCTTGAAGTACTTATGTTAAGAAAAAGACGTTGGCAAATTAGTGTAAGGCAAACTGGCTAACCCCTCAAACCTTTTTTTCTGGATTCTTAAAAACACACGTATTGGCTTTCTCAGCAAGTTCAAAATTTATTTTCGTGTGCCATGTGAGACCAAAGTTTCACACCTTTTCAACTAAGGGTCCTCCTGTAGTGTAATCCTTGTACATAATTTCAGTTATGAAACTTCTGAATTAATTTAACTGTGGATTTTTGTGGAGAAGCATATTCATCTCTGTTGCAATTTCTTTCCACAGCTGGCTCTGAGAAGCCATGTACTTCTCAGTACATGATGCTGTGCTGTTCCACAGTCACCAATACCAGACTTTTGCACTGTCACATTATCAGGCAGTACCAACCTGATCTATATCAGACATCAGCTCACAATCACATCTCTTAGCCAGCATACATGATGTGGAATATCCCTCAGAGTATTTTGTCCCCCTGATTTTATACATACTTTACATCACCTTCATTTCTCAGAAAACCCACAAATATTTTTTTAAGAAAACTGAAGAAGAAATGCAGCTTGTCTCACTCTGCAACAGAATGCCTCTGCAGCATTTCTCAGCCCATGCTGAGACCTATGTTAGTATTAGCCATTTACTATATTACTGAACCATGGTCTGAGCAGACCCATAAGCAGCAACTTATATACTAAAATTTGCACAAGTAGTGCCAAGAAAAAATTTTCTCTTTAAGAAGAAACAACCTTTCAATATATTTTCACACTAGGCATGGAATTCTATCATTCTTAGCCCTGACATTTTCCCTATCTATTCAACTGTAAACATATTAACGTATTTTTATCTGCTTTTATATAAGAGTAAAGTTCTGTAGGAAATTAGATTAAACCATAAACACACTGTCTGTGTCTGAAGCAAGAGTTTCTCCTTAACTACAAAGTATAATTTTGAGCAAGTAATGACAAAAATACCAAAGCAAAGTCCTGTTTCTACAGCAAATATACATGTTTGGAGGCTAACAACACAGTTTATGTGGTGACAACCCACCTCTCTACGCTTCTGTAAAGTAATTCTGCAAATGTCATTCATAATACAGTAGATTGGACTATCATGAGATCAGTCACAACTAACCTGTTGAATATGACTGCATTTTATAAGCAAGCATATTCCTCCTGGAAATCTGACCAGAATCAGCTATTCACTTCCTGGGGACATTGATATTGATCTCTCTCTGCTTTTCTTCTCTTTCCTTCCTCCCATCTATTCTTTCATTCTTTACATGGCCAAATTCTATTTTAAACCCTTCAAGGCAAGCAATCTCTATCAAAACTTGTCTCTGCTGCAAACACAGGGAAACAGAGTGCATGATATCCCTCTGCCTTGGGTTTACACAGCAAGCTTTTGTAGCAGAGGAGCTACAGGGGTGGCTTCTGTGAGGAGCTGGAGGAGCTTCTCCCATGTCAGAACTAATTCCAACTACCTCCAAGATGGCCCTGCTGCAGGACAAGGCCAAGCCCATCAGTGACAGTGGTAGTGCCTCTGGAATAAAAGATTTAAGGTGTGTGTAGAGAAGGTGAATCAAGGCTATAGAATTTGCAGCCAGAGAGAAGCAATGATACTTACTGCAAGTTTAGTTTCAAATATATTTGATATATGAGCATGAAATCTGCAATTTCTCTCCCTTTCTGATAGTAAGAATATGCCCTTCTCAGAAAACCAGGTCGACAAGAGACTTTGACACACAATGACCTGGAGACTTAAGACATAAAGCTTCCTCTGTCTCCTAGAGATGCAAGGCATCCATACCTGGATTGTGCTGATTTGGACCATGCTGTGCCACCTAACAGGTCGCATTGTGAACTTCTGAGTGTTTGGGGTTTTTTTGCAATATGTAGAAACACTCATAAAAAAATGAAATCACTAACCTAAGACTGCAGGCAGTTAATATTTTCTCTAAAAATGGGTGTAAATATAAAGGATGATGTAAGGATAAGAGAAAGAGGCCAGTAAAAGGGGATGAATCAGAGAATCAAACCAATGTGTTCAGTCTATTAATCTTACCAAACAGAAAATCTGTTAACCTTAACTCAGGGAAATAGGAACATCTCTAATGAGCACAAAGCAAAGACATGGCCATTTCATGGAATTATGAAGAGGCAGATATATATTTTTCTGCATATTTTGTTTTGAAGTAAAACAAAATATGTTGCGGTTTTGTTTTTTTTAATTTCACGGGGGGCTTAATGTCTATTTTTAGATGAGAACATTTATCTGCTTTCTCTAAGTATTTCTAATTATATACATTATATAAATGCAATATTAAAAAAGTTTATTTTAGTTTAACTGTGAAGAAACCAATGCTACTTTTCCACTGCCAGGAGTCATAGTCTTAGCACCTGCTATGACTTTCATGGGACTCTATTTAATCAATGGCAGTTCACCAGGATTCCCAAGTCCTTCCCGCAGACTTACTTCCCCAATCAGTCAGTAAGAGTTATTTACCCACACTGTACTTTTTGGTCCACTACTGGTGGAAGACTGATGAATTTAATAAGGTTCCTGTCAGCCCTTGCCTTCAGTTTGTCTACATCTCTGAACTGTGGGACTGCCTTCAAAAATACAGATTGGTCATTCAAAATTGGTCTTCTAACTCGACAAAAGAGTGCACTTCTTTACCTCCTCCAGGTCACTGGTAAAGATGTTAAACAAGACTAACAGCTCCCAAGAAAGAATTCTGAGGAATTACACTTGTAACTTGCCGCCAGGGAGATTGCAAACTGTTATCTACTACCTCCTGAATCGTGCAATCCAGAACAGTTTCCACTCATTTTGTAATAAATTTGTCTATGTTATCATGTCCAAACCTGTTGACAAGGATATTAGAGAAAACTATGTTGAAAACATCACTAAAGTCAAAACACTTTTCCTATCTGTGACTAAGGGAAAAATCAACATTCCCCTTCCCCTCTAGATCCAGTAGTTTTATCCCACAAAGTAACTGTAAGAGTCAACCTGCTGTATGTTAGTCCAGATTAGTTTTTCAAGTCAGTTTCCTCATGCATGTCAAAATTGCTTCCAAGAAGAGTAATTTTCACAACAGCTGAAGTGAGGCTGAAAAACTCATATTTATTTCAATTTTCCTCAGACTGCTTGAATGTGGTTAAAGTATTTGTCTCCTACTGCTGTTCTTCCAGTATACTTGAGTGCAACACACCTAGTCCTATGAATTAGTGTGAGTGAAACTGTCTTAAAAAAAATCCCTGACTCCAACTCTCACATGCTGCTTGTTGGTTCTCTCCTTCTGCAACCTTGCCTCCAGAAAGGCCCAGGAGATTTTGTTGGTGAAAATCAATGAAGACATTGAGTACCTCATCCTCCTCTGGTATTTACTATCACTGCATCACTCACCTCCTTCAGTGGTCAACTTTTTCATTGCTGGTTTATTTGCTGCCAGTGCAGTCACAAATTCCTTCTTTTTACCCTGGGCATCCCTTGCCAATTTCAAGCCTACTCAAGCTTTTACTTTTCCATCAGCATTCTTGCATGACCGATGTTTCTGTATTTCTCCATCTTACCCTATCCTTGCTTCTATTTGATGTGTTTGTTTGTTTGTTTTGGTTAATCATGAGTATGCCTGTTTATTCATGGTAAATCTGCTTGTCTTCTGGAACACACCATGCCTGTGCTTGGAAGAGGTTTGTTCTCAAAAACCTGACAGTACTCTTAAGCTTTTCTGCCCTTCAGAGCTGCATCTCACAGGATCATTTCTACCACTTCTGAATAAGTCAAAGTCGTTCTAGTGAAGATCAGATAGTCTGTGGTCTTCCTCTTGCCTTCCTCACTTCCCTCAAGATTTTGAACTTGCCTGTGTCATATGTATTATGTTGCCACAAACAAGGACAGGACGTCAGAGCAGAGCACTATATGCAGAACTTGATGTAAAACACTCAGTTTTATCCTTATTTTGAAAAAATGTTAGTCCAAGATTAGTAAAGTAAGTGAAGAATAGAAACCATTAACTTTGGTATAAGGAAATTTTTGTCATTGGGATTATTTTGCCCAGAGTAGTTGAAGCAAGTATTCAAGGACCATTATATAAGCCTAAGTGTTGAAAAGATGATACAATCGTGAAATCACAGCATGTTCCCTTCTTCATAATGTTCTTTTAATCATTGCTCACATCTTGTACATAAATGTCATCTTGTCTGTTAATCTAAAATTTATTAAGAATATTCAGGTCCTCTAATCATCTTTTCTTATGAAGATTATTGAACTTAACCTTAGAGGATGTTCCTCCCTGGGAAGCATGGATCACAGATACATAATAGCATCAACAAATTATATATGAAAGGTGCATATGAGATCATTGGGAGTGTCAATATTGACTTTTCTCCAGGCTGTAATGGATGAGTCATACCTGATCTAATGATTTTTCATTGTAATTCTAACCACCACATAAGTAAGAGGTGGAAAAATTAAAATGCTAGACAGATGTAACCTTTACTGATAAAATATATGTATTATTAACTTCATTACATGCAGTTCTCTTCAAAGGTCTTTGGAAGCTGCTAATAATGTTGAAAGAAGTGATAGATAACAACCCAAACTGTCTTCTCACTGAATTTTCTCAAAGTGATAGAAGAAATTCCATAGGATTAATTCAAACTACTAACAAATATTATTTTACTATTAGATTTTTCTGCCTCAGCTGTTTTTCCTTTTCTATAGGAAACATCTGTATCTTCTCAGCTGCATAATTTTTAATTTTCTGAATGCTTTTTATTGATTAATAGCTATTTAATTTGGGGGAGTGGTCTTTTCTGTATTTTTTCAGAATGGTTTCTTTCAATCAGTGTTACCTCTCCTTTACCACACAGTCATCACATCCCTTGAAATAACATATAATAGTCCTCTTTCTATCATAACTCAGAATTTTTTCATTTTCAACTAGACTGTTTTGGCTACATGTAGCTCTATTAACTCTGATAGGGTTCTACAGAGACCCAGCAATCTAGTCATACTCTTATCAGTTCCTGAAGTTTCTTTCAATTTCTTTCAGTTTCTTTCAGTTTCTAACTAACCTTTATTTCAGTTTTCTTTTGCTGAAAACCAGGAATGAAAACTTCTCTTTTTCTCTGCTTTTTTCCATAGTTCTTATTGTACAGTTAGACCCTTACCTCAAAACATATATGTGCTGTGTGTTTATACATGTACATTATTTTTCCCAATAGCCTTTTTTATAGCTTCATTAATTTACTTCAATATTTTGTCTAGTTAGTTACCCAAATTTATTTCTCTTTGGCACAGTCCAAGTTCCTAAGGAGGACAAATTTACCAAAGTTAAAATTACTGTGAGAGATAAAACCACAAGTATGTGAGCGGAACATTAATGATACAATACAGTCTTTCTGGAAAGCATTGATAAATAATTTCAATTAAATTTAAAATTTTTATTCTCACAAACAAGCAAAAAAATTCCAACATCTAGGATAGGCACCTGTATGTCATCTCAATTCCTAGACTTCTGTTAAAGGCAACGGAACTCTAACACGTCTGAAGGACTCTAGAGGGCAATTCAGTTGTACCACAATAAATTTAGCCAGATTTGGATATGCTTCTGCCAATGGGAAGCAAATACCTTTAACAGCAAACACTTAGACAATTTCCTGCTATTAATTTGACTTAATCATGGACAATTCATAGGATGGTCTAGCTATTAAAATGGTACAGATTACCATTACAGTAGACAATTTGTAGTTTAAACCACAGGACACTTAAGGGATCTGGACACATCACAGTCTCTTCCAGGTGACCTCAGTGCCTAGAATCTGCCTAGGCAGGTTTAATTAATGAGTGGAGAATTAGGATTGTCAGCATATGAGCTTTGAATATATTGGCAAATCCTCTAGTGGTTATAATCTCTTCTTAGATGTCTACTCCATGCACAGTTACTTCCATGTAGGCACTCCAATTTATGTGTCTTACACCTGAGGAGCTTCAGTCCTTTTTGCTTAAGTCTGTATAACATTCTACAGCATATGTGGACAAGGAATGCCAACTGACCCAGACTTTCTCTTTGATATCATATGAAAAATGTAATATGCATGTACATTCTTTTTCATGGACAGGCATGATCAGATGGTTGGCTGCTTGATAGGGTAATTATGTACATAAAAGTCCTACATGCTTTTTAAACTGAATTCTTAAATCAGCTACATTATGTTGATTTATTCTTGGAAACTTCACTGACAGACTGCTCTACTTCCAAACAACTATGAATTTTTTACTTCCCATATATTTACATCCCAGCTGTTAAATGACAGAATTCAACATTCATTACTGACCCGTTGTCTTTCATTGGTGCAGTATGGTACCCATATCCTAGCAAACTAATCAGAAAATTTTTGTTTATCTTCTGAATAAATGTCCAGCCTGTCTCTCTCTTCCTCTTTTGCACTAGTGAGAAAATACAAGCAAGCTACACACCCACAAGAACAGGTTTTGCTTTCCAATAAACACCGCAATAGTATTTTGATCAGCTCTTCAAAGCTTTTGAAATTCAGCAAAATAATCTTAGTTGCACCCATAAAGTTATTGGCTGTGTTCAAGAGTCCCAGACTGTAAAAGCTCCACATTATTAATCACCCTGAAATTCAGCAATAAGGAGGTAGTGAACCATTCTTATCATCAGTTATGAACAGTGTTTATGTGCTGTCTAATTATGAGACATAATAACATTACTATGTAAATCAAAAGTCCATAATACTAATGAAAAATCCCAAAACTTATGCATAATAATTAGGAATTCAATTAATAATAGAATGTACCTATTAATATTATTCACATTTATATGTGCAATAATTTAAAAGCTTTAGAGCTTATACAGATATTGTAGCTGTAGTGGGTGACAAACATTAGGCTAATAAACACAGCCATTCAAAAAGCTATATGGTCTCTGGTGAATATTGCCATTTTATTTGTTTTCTTTATTATTTGTACTAAAACCAGTTCTGAAATAAAATATTTATAAATTAATTTCAATTGCCTCAAGACCAAAAGTAATTTGATTGTTTAAAATTTATTTTAACATGTATTGGGAAAAAAAAAAAAACAAACCCAAAAAACAAGAAAGCTAATACACAGAAGACATATGGATATCAGATTTTAGTTCTACAGATGTACTTAAAGTGAAACTCCATATATTAAAACAGAGTCATCTTGAATTTAACATGAGAAAATCTTACATTCAATTAAGCCTAAATACATTTATAGTAAATTCTAATTAGTCTTGTTCTTCTAAATATCATCTGCAATTATAAAATAAACCTACCCATGGAGATTCATTAAATCTTGAAATTTTTGAACCTCAGCTTCGATGATCTTCATTTAAGTGGCCTCCCACCATCTGACATAATTTTCTGCCCTGTTCCTTGAGTTTACTTGGCACACAAAACTCTGAAGGGAATATTTCAACTTTTTCTCTATCTATTCTCAATTTCTCCTAGAAACACACATGAACTGGTTGCTTTATCCCTAAATTCCATTGGAAAGATATGGGGAGAAAAGGATCATACAATCCTTCGATCTACAGCTCTCCTTATGTAGAAAGGATAATTTTTGCAAGTCATTTTTTTTTTTCCCAGATAGTTGTGTCTATGTGTCAATGATATTTCTGGAGTAGCAGAGAGGCATCCAAGTGAAGGTGGAGGTGCACCTTTAGAGGTGCCATGGTTCAAGCCCTTGTGCAAATACACACTCTGGGCAGAACTCACAATCTTTCTTGCTCTCTTACTACAGCCTTTGCTAGACTTCTGTATGTCAGAAGAGCAGGCCTTGTATATGAGGGAGGACAATGTAGAAGCCAAGAGTGCCTCTAGCTCAGTCTTTACCCTCACCAGTTGACATCATCTCACAGGGTCTGAACACAGTAGACAGACTGAGTGGCTGGTAAGAGGGTTTATTATCAGCTTGCAACACAGAAATGAATCAGCTCCAGGGTACATCCAGGAGATATAGCCAAATACAGTGCTCGAAACCAAGCTGCTAATTAGGTCTGAGGTCATTCTGGGAAAACAAGGCCAGAAAAAAGGGATGAAGACAGGTACACCCAAAGAAAAGAACACCAGTGCTCATGACCGAAGAACAGCATTAGTAACTAGAAAATAATTGTATTTTCTGCCCCTGTTTGCAACATTTTTATCCCCCTAGTCCATCCCACTGTCCATCCACCTTGCTGTTCTCTGATCCATATCTCACTATATGGCTACCAAGAAATTATGGCTACTCTTTCAAAGGCCTTCCTAAATCCAATGTACAAAATCCACTGACCTCACCTGGTCCACAGAGAGATTATTCTAATTAAAAACAGCTATTTGATTGGTAATGCAAAACCTGTCCTTGATAAAGTTATACCAGCTCTTTCCAGCTATCTCCTTATCCTGCTTATATTCAGAAGGTGGTCCCCTCAGTATTCTCAATTTGTAGAATGAAAAGTACAACATTTGGTCAAACAAAATCCCAAAAAGTCTGACTTCTCCTTATGAGAACATTTCAGGTTCTTTCTGAGATAAAATGGCAATAACTCACTGCACAAAATGTGACTTTTCCTAAGAGATCCTTGAGAGATTCATTCTGGTCACAGATTTGAAATGAGTTGAAGAACATAAAGAGCTAGTGGCATTAATGAAAGATTCCTTAAAAAAATAAATTAGAAGTCATTCATCCGGTCTAAAAACAATAAGCTTTCCTCTCTGGGGCAATGAGTGTGGATGATATTATCCAGTAACTATGGACATCTAAAACCTGTTAACTCTTCCCTCATATTCTTTTAAGTATTTTCCATATATATTTTTCAAGTATAGCTAGGGAAAGGAGGTGATACCTTCTGGACTGTGATCTACAGTGCTGTTGTCCTAAACAGCCCCAGTGCAGTTAAACACTGAGTGCCTGGCTATGTAGTAGGACAAAGAGATGAAGAGTCTGAATTTGGAGTGCCATAGGAAAGGGGAAGAATAATTAAAAAAGAAAAAAATAAAAAAGGAAAGAAGAAAAAAGTGGTTCTGCTTCACAGAGTGACCTTGTTTTAATGTTCTCCACGCCATTCACCCTCCATAGCTGATCAGCCAATTCCATTTATCATTATAATTAGGCAGCATCTTGCCAGTTCAATCAGGCTCAATTACTTAGGCCTCATTAGTGACTGACATACTATAACAAGTGCATCTTTGAATGAGCAAGGTCAGATAAAGAAAGTGCAGTATGCAGCCAGCAAACACATTTATAGACCATGACAATACAATGCTTTCGATGTCAAATAACTTTGCATTCCCCATTTTTAAGAAGGCATGAAGATAATGAAGCTAAAAGTAACCTTGCTTAGCTTGCATTATTGCAGCTCCTACAAGTTCCTTTCAACTCCACAGCTGAACAGTAGTGATAAGAGGCAAATTTTCCAATAGCTCTGGAAAAACTTAGGGCCTGATAGCAAATTTAAGTTTCAGGTTCTGGAGAATGGCAGCTTGTCTGATGCTTCAGAGCACCATAAGAACTTCAAAAGTATGCAGTGGAAGAAACTGGACATTGAGTCTCTAGAGCTACAAATCAATCTGTACTAGTAACAGCAGCAAATGGCTCTGCTTGTAAAATGCGGTGGAATGTAAATGGAACTGACTGGCTTCTGCACAAATTAATATTCTAGACTTTAAAATAATGATTAAAGTATGTTTGAAGATATTATTGCTCTTTATAATTATCTTGAGAAGTAACCTCCAGAGATTAAATGTATTTGAAGTTAAATATGCATTTTTAGATACACACATGTACATACACACACACATATACATACACACACACACATACATACACACACACATATATATGTATAATATTAAAGGTATGACATTAAAGAGATAAAGAACATTCATAAACTACAAATTAGAGTTTCTTCACACAAGAAAGTGGTAGTCTTCAACTATTTCCCAGTATGAATGGTGGAGAAACACATCCACATTAATTAAAGTTTATGTCTGAAATGTTTATAAAATTTTTCTGTCACTTGGATCTCATGGAGCAGGGAACATGAATTATGAGTCTATTGGTGTGTCTCAGCTATATATCTTTTTAGGTATGACTAAAGACCTCACTTATAATGGAAATGATAGAATCACACCTATTGCTATTCCATAATTAAGCATAAATGAAATGTAGTTTTACATGGCGAGAGGCTCCTTTTTATCCAACTTGCTTCATTGCAAAGTCTATTGTTTGACCATTTGCTTTTATGCTCATTCCTTAGCAGAAAGCAATAATCCTAATTTTTTTTCTTTCCACTCCAGAGCACATAAATAGGACTCACCTTAATGTAGTTTTATCCACAGTCATGATACTTGCAGATAAAAGAAATTAACTTTTCTTTTTACTGAGAAACTAGCAAAACCTGAAACCAGATACAAATGATGATCATTGTTGTGCCTGTGTTTACTTTTATTCTGATTTATTTTTTTTATTATTTTTAGAATTTTTCCCTTTACACTGAGTGATCACAAAAGCACCAAAAAGGTTCCACCAGTTTTCTGGGCTATCCTTTTACACTCTCTTAAAATTCTGGTAAATCTTGTTTCAAATATCACCTATATCTTATGTTACATTTTTTGTATTTTGCAATAGTGTATCTAGTTTTCCTCCAGTCATAATATTTAAAAGGTATATGAAAAATGCCCCAAGTCCACATAGAAAATTCAGTAATATATTATGCATTAGAAAAATAAAGTAATGTCTCCAGTGAAGTGATCAGTATGCATCCAAAAGTACAGGATTTGATTATCCTAACAGATATATTCTGAGTCATTATTATCTGGTTCCCTTTTATTCTTCTACACAGTATTTGAGTACATTATACCCAGAGGTATTTAATTTCATAAACTGGCAGTGTGCAATGTGAAGTGTTTCTTTCATTTATTCTTATCTAATCTCTTAGTTATTTATTTATTTTTCTAGGCTACTATTAACTGTAATAGCTAAATATTAAAACTAGAAATAACAACTTTCCACTCTTACTTTCCTCCCTCCTTGAACTTGAATCAGCTGAATCATTTCTTATGTTTCTGAAAACTTCACTGAGTAAAAGTGAAGCAAAGATGAAAATTTTGTAAGCGAGTGAAAAGTGGTTCAATTCTGGTAATTCTCATCTTTTGCAGCAATGAATTCTCCAGTCTTGGCTAGGACTTTAAACAATTTCTTTAGATATTCATGAGATAAAGAGACTAGAGGATGATCTCACACCTCCAGACAGTGTTATTGCATTTGTCCTTTAACAGGTTTTGATGAAAGAAAAAATATGACATATGCATACACATGTATGAGACTTATACATATGTGCTATTCTGCATAATATTCTGGACTAATAGGTTGTTTCTGCAACGACTGCTGGAAAAGGCATTACAAATCACAACAGTTTATATTCCCAACACAAAGTTTGCCACCTTCTTGAAAAGAAATGCTGCTATTTAACATGAACAGTAGAAAAATATTTAGGAAGTATTCCACTACATTTTATACCATTAGAGAGAGAATAAGAGAGAAATTTGTGGTAAGTATTAGATGTATTATTAAAGAAACTCCTGAGAAATGTTCATTTCAATAGTTCAGATAGAAGTGAACTCAATGGGGTTATAAAAAATTGTCTTAGAGAAGGAGTGAAATTATAAAGGCAAAGTTTTGGTGGGTATAGAAGCATCGTAACTCACAACAGCTCTCATGGATCCATGCAAACCGGTTTTGGGGATCCTTGTGTAAAGCCAGCCATATCCTGAGTTGCACAAAAAAAAAATGTGGCCAGTAGCTCAAGGGAGGGGATTGTCCCCTCTACTCCGTTCTCATGAGAACCCACCTGGAGTGCTGAGTCCAGATCTGGGGCACAGCACAAGAAAGACATGGACCTGTTGGACCAGAGGAAGCCACAAAGATGACCAGTGGGCTGTAGCACCTCTCTTACAAAGACAGGATGAGTAACCTGAAGTTGTTCAACCTGGAGGAGTGAAGGCTCCTGGGAGAACTTATTGTGGTCTTTCAGTATGTAAAAGGAGCTTACTAGAGGGGGGAAAAAAAAATTACCAAGGTCTGCAGTGACAGAACAAGGGACAATATTTTTAAACTGAAAGAGGTAGATTTAGACATTGAAACAAGTTGTTCAGAGAATCATGTCCCATCACAGGAAGTATTCAAGACCAGTTTGGATGGTGATTTGAGCAACCTGATATAGTAAAAACATCCCAGCTCATGACAGAGACATTAGACTAGATGGTATCTAAGGCTCCCTTCCAACCTACACTTTTCTATGATTCCAAGATTCCTTGCTCACTGTAACCTCTCCCAAGTAAGGTGCAAGAGTTTGGTGGTTATGTGCTGTTTCAATGTTTTACAGAGGGCTCTCTGTACCATGTTCTGGTCAACAACTCACTAAAAAGTACTTGGGAATTTGACAAGGGATGTATCATAATTATTACTTTCTATAGGCTTTTTCTCAAATATTCTTGAGTGTCTTGCATGAAAACAGGGAAAGATTCACCTGTGGCTAGCAGTAAAATTGATAGAAGTTATAGTAAAGTTCTTAAAAAATGATACTGCAAATTTTTTACCAGTCTATGAACAAGTCAATCGAAAAGCAAAATAGAAACAACCCTGGAGCAGAACACAGCAGCAGCTGAAAACAAATTAGTTCAAGTTATGTTTCAAATTGTGAAAAAAAAGTTATATTATACATAGAAAGACCAACATTTAAAAGTAACAAACATGGCCCCCTCTTAAGCATTGCACATTACCACTTTAGGGATTGAGCTAAATTGTTTTTTTCAAATGTGGAATATTTGCAGGATTCACAGCTTTCGGAAACTGTGGCAGTGTGATTTACAGTGTTGCCAGGGATTAACATGCTCATGTCTCCAAAACCTTCCAGATCATTAAATTTTCCTTATCAAAAGAGGCATCAAGAATTTATGTTTGGAAAGTTTCTGTATGCCCTTTATTATCTCTAATTGCTCAGGTAAAACAGAGGTCAAATTCATAGCCTCTGAACTGTCAATGATTATTTTCATCTGGTGTAAATGAGATAGGTACCTCAAAATGGGGCATTTGATACACCCTGAATTTTATGAAAAGAAAGGTAATAGGTGAATAGTGGTGAATTTCTTTATGAAAATAATTTGCAATTCTTTAGAAATGGGATGCTTTGTTCTTGCAATGGCAGTCCTGGTTTGCAAAGCAACAAATAGTTCAGGAAAATTGTGGGAGGGATGAAATTTTCTGCCATTATTTGCATTGTGCTTTTCTTCCTTATCAAAGCCCACCCACAGTCATATTTTACATCAGTTCTCACCATATCTGCCTAAATCTCTTTATTTTATAATTGCTCAACAATGCTATTGATTTCCTTCTCCTATACACCGGATGCTATGCACACACCAGATAAAATTTGAGATTCTAAGTGAAGTGAATTTAGTAGTTTTAGCTCAATCTCTAGCCAACAGCAGATAAAAACATATGCAACACTGCTCAGTTGACACAATTTCTTTCATCTGTGCTGAGGAAATGCACTGGAACACATCCAACACTGACAGTAAATTGATTTGCACCCTTGAGATGCTGGCTACTCCTGTCAGAATTGAGTTTGTTGACAGATGGCAGGCAGCATGGAGAAACTTTCAGTGGAATTGCTTATATATTACCCAGAAATGGGTAAAAAATCAAATAGGGGTATGGTGGTGGAAGAAAAGCTGGATAACTGGATTTATTACAACCTCAGATTTCATCACTTTCTGATGAAGTTTCTGGTTGTCTAAATGGAATGATATTACAACACTTTTTAAAGTTATTTATTGTTTTTCTCTTTTACAGTGTGGCTCTGGAACACTTTTTAAAAGCAGAAATTAAAAAATATGTTTGACACACAGATATTAGAGTATACATTTGTCTGAAAAAGAGCATTGTGTATACTTAAAAAAATTAATTTTTTTAAATTGATAACATTACTGTAGGAATATTCTTGTATCTGAGATAACATCTAAACAATAGACACTGAGCTCTCTACTTCTGAATTTAAAATTAGGTCCCAGATTTTGTGCAAAATCTTTCCTCTCAGAGTGACGACATATAATTTATTTTACTTATTTTCTAATCAGAGCCTAAAGACTAAAGTCTTAAATTTCTTTATTACCTAGGACATAGCTACCATGTTTCATGCTCACACAGAGGTTCCATAATTCAAGAGTTAGTCTTAAAGGTGTCAAGGGCAAAATTATGACAAAACATAATTTTATCCTTATCCTTATCCTACCTAATTTTTCATGTTAAAAATATAAGAAAAGTTATCAGACAACTTCCACACAGTTCTACTGACATCAAATTAAATTCTGAAACCCCTTATTAAGGTTATTTTAGATTTCAGCTAGAGAAACTGCATAGTAAAAGCAAGGTTAAATGACAAGCAAATGTGACAATTGTGAGGGGCTATGAAATATTCTGCCAACACTCAGGAGGAATGAATTGTCAGTTGACTTTATTTTACTTACATTGATAGCTAATAGTGATATGAAAAGAAATATCCATACCTCACTTACTTGCCTACCAAATAAATTTTGTGGTTTTAAAATGGTTGAACCAAGCTTGGACACTTCAAGAGTGGAACAGCTAGCTACCTAAGCAAAAGAAAACTTATTGGCAAGACACAAATAAGGGACAAAGAAGATAAGAGAAAAGAAAAAGGATAAGAATGAAGGAGCATAGGAATAATGAGATATGACAGCTGTGAGAGAGTCTTGTCCATCTTCTTAGCTCTAATAGTGTTGACAAAAATTCATATATTCAAATAATGGGCTTGTTAAGCACTAAGTTCTAGGGACAGATGGAACGGAAGGGCAAGGCAGAAACCTTTGAATCAGAGATCATATAATGTGTGTATATATATATATATACACACACATGTATATGCACATATATATAAACATATTCTGATGAACTACTGTCAACTCCCTTTTGTTTGGTTGGGGTTTTTTTAATATAGATGGAAATCATACAGGGAAATAGGTTGGTAAGACCAACTACTTTGCCTCCTGCGCAATTCTCCTGACAGTTAGCTGCCTGAAGAGTAGACTGCCAATCTTTCCAGGACATCTGATTTCCCAGCTGTTCACCTGGTGAGCTGCTGGCCTCCCAGGCTCTCCAACTGGCTGCTCCACAAGCTCTCCAGCTGGGTGGGGGTTACCTGATGTCACGGAAATCAAGCTCTCTAGCTAGAGTCTGCACTGGCTGGGGTATGGAAGGAGATTTGTTTTGTAAACTCAAAAATGTTCCCAGTGTTTTGGCAGCCTGGACAACATCTACATTTCACTGCTCTGAAAAGAGTATCTATCAAAACCTGCAGTGCCACAATGAGAATCCTGGTTTTGTTGTTTCTGGCATGCTGATTTTCCTTTAAAAATTGCTAAATTTTGTTCCACATCAGGATGAAGAAAAAAAAGGAAAATAGCCTGGATTTCTTGTCAGAAGGTAATATCATTTCCTTACCATGTCAGTGGTAAAAAGACATCCTAATTTCAGAGAGAGGAGAAAATTATAAGCGTATTGAGAAAATGCTTCACTAAGGCTGGTCAATTTTTATTCTCAATAGATTTAATTCTAGGGGACATTTTACAAAATTTAAAAAAAAATAAAAATGGAATTTTACAAAACATTAAAGTCATAGTCTCCTTATGTGAAATTAGAACAAAGTAGCCCTAAAAAATCACATATCTATAAGAAAGAGGTATAAAACTATCCTTGCAGATTATCTTTTAGGCCTTTTCTTAGGGATATGACAAGGAAAGATGTTTTTTAAGATGTTGTCTTGGTTTTGAAAAGACAGGTATCTGCTAAAGAGGGGCAGGGCCTCTCTTGGAATGGATAATTCAAATCCCCTCTCCTCAAATTATTATAATTTAGAAAATTAAAACGGCTCTCAGGCAGAGATATGGGGATAGGAATAACAGTTCTTTACTAATATGTATAACAAGGCAAACAAACAACGACAACTACAGCAATTAATAGCGAACAGAACCAGGGACCTTGACAGGGCTTTGTTCCACAAAACCCGGGGCAGTCTGATCTCTTGGGACTCCAAAAAGCACCAAGCTGGAACGGTGAGGCATCCCAGGCTGGTGGATTGGATAAAATCCGGAGCTCCGTCGGTGGTCACTGGGAGGGCAGGGATGTCCTGGCAGGACGGGGCAGTGTGGGGCCACAGTGTAGCAGAAAAGCCTCAAAGCAGCGCTGAGAAAGCAGCGGCGGTGGGACAGGGCTGGCCCAGCTCCAGCAGGGCAGCAAGAGGAGAGCTCAGGATTTCCTGGGCACACGAGCAGAATGATGGTAGCTTTCTTCAGAATCGGACCCGGTGGTGCCAGTGAAACTCCTCCAGCAAGCAGCAGCCTGACCGTCCTCTCCCTGATGCCGAGAGCAAGAGAGCGAAGCTGCCCCCAGCCCCGTCTTTTTCCTGCCCCCAAAACCTCACGTCACCCTCCCCCTCTGAGAGAAACTCCCAGAGACAAAAGAAAAAGAGTAGCCAGGTGCTATGCTCTATCTTTTTGTCCCACCTGAGTACCGATATGTACCCAGTAGTTAGTTGCCCAGCAACTCCCAGGAAAAAATTCCATTGGTTAAAAACAAAAACAAAAACAAAAAAAACAAACAAAACCAAAAACCCCCAAACAAAAACAAACAAACAAACAAACGAACGAAAACCACAAAAGAAACCACCAAAAAAACAAGAAACAAACCTAACCCCCAACAGATGTATCTCTTAGTGATTCAGGTCATTTGCTGGTTTAGATCAATGTCTGACTCTCCCTGGGAGTCACACTGGGCACCTTCTCCTGCTGCCAAAACAATTCAGAGCATACTTGGAAGGGGTGAGATCACTAAATGCTGAATTAGGTCATACTTCCTCCAGAACTTTAAGTTTTGCACAGATGTGTTCCTCAGAGTGATAGTTCATATTGATTTCTGACTAGAAAGGGCAGCTGCATATGAAGAAAAACACTAATAAAATTTTTAAATGTTACTCTACCAGCACAAACACTAAATAAAGTGCTATTTTCTCATACTTCTTAACTTCTCTTTTCTCTTCTTGTTGTTCCAGTAGAAACTGAGGGGAAGAAATTTCCATTTCCAAGTGATTTCAATACCTGGTTTTCCAAAACAACAGAAGGAGGATGGGAGCTACTTATGTATGTCAGGTTGCATATTTAAACATATTCATTGGGGCATTTTTTGTTTCATATCATTATCAACTATCTGGATGAAGGGATCAAGCCTACCCTAAGTCACTTTGGAGATGGCACCAAGTTGGGTGGCAGCATTGTTCTGCTGAAGAGTGGAAAGGCTCTGCAGAGGACCTGGACAGGCTGGATGGGCTGAGGCCACAAGGTTCAACAAGGCAAAGTGCTGGGTCCTGCACTTGGGTTACAAAAACCCCAAGCAGTCTTACAGACTGGGGAAAGAGTGGCTGGAAAACTGCCCAGAGGAAGAGGACCTGGGAGTGCTGGCTGGGAATGTCTGCCCAGGTAGCCAAGAAGGACAATGGCATCCTGACTTGTATCAAAATTCCTGTTGACAGCAGGGCCAGGGAAGAGATTCTCCCCCTGTACTGGGCTCCACAGCTCTAATCCTGTGTGCAGTTCTGCAGCCCTGACTGCAGGAAAGACATTGAGGTGCTGCAGGAAGTCCAGAGAAGGGCAATGGAGCTGGTGAAGGGTTTGGAGCACAAATCTCATAAAGAGCCACAGAGGGACAAGGGGTGGTAAAGGAGGCTCAGGGGAGAACTTCTTGCTCTCTACAACTACCTGATAACTGTATGTATGTTCCCTCATCTTTCAGAAGGAGCAGAAAGCAGCCAGGGCTTCCTTGCAAAGAATAACAGATGCCCCTCTATGGCTAGGCAACAGAAGTCTACTAAAACACTATTTATCAAAATAGTTGTATCATACACTTTCTTCTTGCCTCCTATTCTGTCTGAATCCTTAAAACGGTATGTTTGGGTTGTTTAGATCACAAACATTTTCTTGCAAAATTGTGCTTCTTCTTTTAAGACTATGGTATGATATGTTATGGTCTTATATGCCCTAAAATCCATCTACAGAAATTAAACTGAAAATTTCCAAATCAATAAGTGTAAAAGGGATAATTAATGAGACATGAGGAAGGGATGGAAATTGTCATAATGGCTACAATTGAATTTATCCTTCACTGTGGGAAGGACTTTTCCCAGTTATGTTTTGATTTCTGTAGCTCTCCACCCTCATAAAAGAGAGATGATTCCCAAAAGAAAACTATGCACTCAGGTTAACTAATACTGATATGGATGTATACTGTTTGGATTTTTGAATTGATACAATTTACATAAACATTAAAGCTAATAAGTAAGGCATGAAATCCTCAGTGTTAAAGGAAGACTGCGTAGTCAAAAGTTGTGATATGTATTTACAGTCAGTACATTTCAACAACATCAAGTAAGCATTAATCACACAACAGGTGGTTCATCTGCTCAGATTTTGGAACTCATTTTAAAAAGTGAGCCAAGCTTCAGCAGCTTTGGGATAGGAAACCCAGCTGGATGGAAAGCTTCAATCACCTCAGCACTATGTTTATTAATGGGCTAATAAGGAGAGTATCAGTTTGTACTGTGCTGTGTGTTTCAGAATCTTAGAAAAGGCACTTGCTTTCATGGAAGGAGAAAGGCTGTCCTTGCAAATAAAGCACAGTGTTTTCATCCTTCACTACAATGCATCTCCCTACAGAAAGGTCTGGAGTGCCTTGTGTGAGCACAAACAGATGTTCCACAGCAGCACAGTACAGGTGAATGAATATCTGTCATGACAGCTTTCTGTGAAACACAGTTCCCTTAAGGTTGTTTGTGTACACACACACGCACATGTATATATATATATGAAAATATTTTAAATGGTTGAATTGATAGCTTGAAAAATGCTCTTGATTTTGTCATTTTCCTAAATTAAATGTAGTTTGATATCTACAAGGACAGAATAGTGTTTGCACTCAGCCAGCATAGACACCGAGATGTAGAAATTGTGATTTCAGGAGGTTGTTGAGGTATCTGTGAATGGGTACTTTGGAAAGAGTTCTTTGCAGAAAATTGTCTCAGACTTCCTTTCTGATTAAGAATAGCTTTTCTAATTTTCTTCTTGAATGTACATGCATGCTTCATTTCAATAACATGTCTCTGTGAGTTCTTAGGAAACCATTTGTTTTTTATTTATTACAACTCCTGAGTATTCCAGTGCTGAGTTGAAAAAGTAGCAGGCAGACAAACAATTTACTCTGTAACAATTTACATTTAAATTCTTTGCAACGAATGCCCTTTGTGTGAGCAAGAGGTTTCTATAACTGATGACATTCTATTGTACAAAAACCACACAGCAAGTAGTTGCCTCATGATGTCCAAGCTGAATCATAGGTGGTGGCTATGAATATTCATTAATTCCTCTGCCTATTTGAAATATCATTTTATAGGGTACCAAATAGCTGCAGCATCTACCCGAGTCCCAGGAAACTGATAAGAGCAAGCACTTTGCTGAACTGGGAAATATAATATCAATATTAAAATCAGTGCAATATATGGCACAATATTATATCCCTTTAATTGCATAGTGAGGAAAAAGAATTTTCATTAAAGTCAATAAGTGGTTTGGATACTGAGAACACTGAACAACCTTCAGGTAGTCCAGTTCAGCTTTCCCTTTTTCTCACCAGTTGCACAGTATGGAGACAGGCAATGATTACTTTTACTATTATTTCCTTAATTTTTTAAAAAGTATATTAATTAATTTTTTTTAATTGCAAATATTTTGACCAGCAGGAACATTTCCATTTAATTAAGTTTTCCTATGGCTTCTCTTGTGACTGAATGTGTTTGTGTGTGTGTGTGTCTGTATTTTTCCTCCTATCTAACAGTACATTGTTTTTAATCACAGAACACAGAGGGGAAGGGGAAGCTGTGCAATTGATTCTGTGGGAGGAAGAAGAAAACCTGAAAGAACAACCAAGGAACAAATGAAAACGTAATGAGACTACAGAAAACATGGCTGTGGTTGGAGGTGCTGGGGGAGAAAAAAGTGGGCTCAGGTAGATTGATTCTGTGTGATGGACTGTGGAGGGCTCTGAGGAAAGTAAGAGTGTGAAGGAAGGCCAGATGAAAGTCAGAAAGGAAGAATGGAACAAACAAGGACAGAAAACTGAGAGAAAATGAAAAAAAGGACTGGGAGAAAGCCAATATAACCTTGATAAATGGGAGGAACTTCACTGCATGTTTTTTGGCTGTGGGGAACATTGCTAAGAGGTCAAGAATGACTTTGGAAGCAAGAGCTATCTTAAAAAATTATTCAGCTAAAAAACTAAGAACTTTCACAAAAATTTGTAGAAAGAAAATATACAGTATTTTTACTTTGCTCATCTGGCAGTCATTGAACTTTGTGACAACTAATTAGATCAAATCTCTGTTAATACAGAGGACTGTCAATCCATATGGTTTTATCTTGGAGAGGGCAAATTTATCATCTTTCAAACTGGTTATATGACATTTTGAAGACACAGAGTACCGTATGAGCAGTGATAGGTTTACAGAAATAGCTTGATCATGGTGCTGAAGGATCTCCACACACTCTCTTAAAGGGTACTCTGTTTCTGCCTCTAGTTTTCCATGAAGGGATAAAATTTGCAAGCAGAGGCTCAGGGATAGAAGCAGGATATTTTCCACAGACAGCACTCTTCAGCTGCACCTGAGCACGGTGCTACTATGACAAGTGGGCAACTATTCCCACTTCTAGCTAGATTCAGAAGAGTTTTCTCTTACAGGCTTCCCCTCCTTGAGGTCACTCAGTGCAAAATCAAGGCAGTCTGATCTGGGATCACGGTAGGACCCTCCTTCCTGAGCGACCACTCATCAGGACTTGAAGCCCAGATTAAAGACACACTAAAGCCATAGGTTTGATTCATGAGATGCCATGTAGCTTTCTGAGTGAATGAACACTCATTTATTTTATGTGGGCTAATATCCTAATGAGTGGTCACTCAGAAAACAGGGTGGAACTATGATCCCAGAGAAGAGAGTCCCAGGTGCTCAGAAGGTGGGTCAGGCGTGTGTCACACTGTACAATCTAAGTTACTCATTACTGTGTAACCCAGTGGCACAGGTTTTTGAGAACTGTTTGATTTTTTTTTTTTTTTTTTTAACATAGATCAAGTTTTTATTCTCCTAAAAGTCTGCACCACTGGGATGAGGTACTAAGGTACAAAGCGCTTGTCTGACAGAAAGCCACACCTGTGAAAATATACCTTAAAATATACATTAAATGATTTTTCTGTATTCTTATATAAAACAATAATATACTTGGCTCTCAAATGCCATCTAAGGATAACTTGGAACTCAGCTCAGACAAATTGCAATTATTTACCTTTAACGGTATATGCAAAGATCATAATGTTCACTTTCTATTCATACTTGTCATTTGTACCTTTGTTCCTTTCCCTAAGTCACAGTCATAATTCATTTTATTACAGATTCTGTGTAGTTCATCAGACTCCATTCCCATTCCCTCCAGCCCCTCCCTCCTGTAAGGAAGTTCAGCCAGACTTGTTGCAAGGACTGATTATGAATGATTATGTTAATTATTATGTTTAAATGAACTGATTTTTCAAGCTACAGGTCATTCCAAAATTAGTATATTTATATTTTTATTTTCCTTCAAATTGACAGTGCTCTTAGTCTTCCTCTCAACATCTTTTTCTTTTGGATTTGAAAGTTATGTGACCCATAGGTTACTGAGTGTGGTGATTTCAGCTTGGGTTGTTAAATTTCTTCACAGTAGCTAGTAGGGGGCTGGTTTAGAATTTGCGCTGAGAACAGTGTTGGTAATACAAGCATGATTTTGCTATTATTGTGCAGTGTTTACACTGAGTCAAGTTCATTTCTTCTTCACATTCCACCCCACCAGCAAGGAAGCTAGGGGTGCTTAAGAAGCTGGGAAGGATATTCCATACCATATGGCATCATGCTCAGGATGTAAAGCTGGGGGAAGAAGAAGGAAGAGGTGGACCTTAAGAGTGATGGCATTTGTCTTCCCGAGCAGCCATTAAGCTTAATGGAGCTCTGCTATCCTGGGGATGGCTGAACACCTGCTTGCCCATACAAAGTGGTGAATGAATTTCTCATTTTGTTTTCCTTGCAGGTGTGGTTTTTGCTCTAAGTATTAAACTTTCTCAACCCCTGAGTGTTGTCATTATTACTCTTCCAATTCTCTCCCCTATCCTACCCAGGGGTTGAGTGAGCAGCTGTGGGGGGCTTTTTTGTCAGCAGGGGTTAAATCACAACACTGTCAGATTCAGAGAGAAATAAAAATTATTGCGTGTTAGGACTACATAATTTTACTCATATTGAGGCTTAATCAGAGGTTGCAAATATACCAAGAAAGGCAGGAGGTAACACACCTTTTCTAACTTAGATTCTGCTTAACTTTAGCCTCTTCTCCTTTAAAGCAGCATGGCCTTGCCCAAACTACTGGCTAGAAATGGTCATTATTATGTCAACATGCTGACACAGTCTGAGTGACTGTGGGACTAATTATTGCTGCTCTAGACATTGCTCTAGACCCAGAGCCATTCAGGGTTCCAGCTGGATCAGGCTCTTGTCACATATGGAAAAGTATTGCACAAACAGAACAGAAGCTCAGTACCTTAAAAAGCAATCACATTTTTTATATCACTGCATGAGAAGTATGTAAGATCAGTATAAAATCTGAACTATTGCACGTCAAGTGTTCTTCAGGAAACTCTACGTAAGCTGCATGAGAATAATGCACACTTGCAGGTGCTGAAAAATACTATAGTTCACAGTCTACCTCTCCTTAATCTGCTTGTGATCTCATAAGACAGGAAATACACATTTAGACAAAACAAATAGGTTAACAGGTCTGTAGATGTAAACAGAAATTATACAGCTCTGGTCACCGTAATAAGCTATGGTCTCAGTTGATGCACCTGGCCCTTGTGTTTCCATTGTTTAGAAAAAGGAAATCCAGAAAAATGGGATAGTAATTGGGAATTTCTATCAATAAAAGGAAGGAATCTTCCAAGTTCGAGAGAGGGAGCATTTGAGACAGCTCGAAGATGTTTATCTGAAAACATACCATGAAGGCAAAGGGTATCAGTGTCATTGACCAACCAAAGAGAAAAATGTCTTAACAGTTTTAAAATTGATAAATAAACTTACTTAAAGGGTTAGGATTAAATTTTAGTAAATGATAGTATGAGTAGATGATGTGTTAAGTAGTCCACAAAGGGCATGGATATGATAAAAGTAGAGGACTTAGTGGATACAAAGAATTAACAAGAGAAACACAGGATAGAAGATACAATTATATATTACAAATGATACAATTACATGTACATACAGTTACCAGGAATAGATACAATTATATTCACTGCAGAAAAAACATCAGCACATTTTCATTTTCATTTATTTTATGTATTTACACAGATTGAATACAAATGTATATACGTGTATGCATATAAAAATATAAACACCCATAAAATGTAAAATGTAAGGCATAACCAGATATATGTAGAGACATTAAATTTTCAGACATGAATGCCAGTCTTGCGTTTGGTAACTTATAAACAGTTACTCTAGATTTTGGCAAAAGCCATGCATATGAGGATAGAACTCAGCTGCAATTTTCATAGCACCTCACAAGCCCATATTTTCTAGAAATAGAATTCTTCTAAACATTATCATACATTCCAAAAAAGCTTTTTTCTTTACCATGTGCATCAAATATTTCAAAAGGTAGTTAGGGCCTGAAATGCTTACATTTAATTGGGAATGGTTTTAGTGCTACAGTTTTCACAAGTTCCCAATTATATATTCTCACTGCATTTCTGTGCTGTTGGGCTTTTCTAATTCCTTACATGTACACTTCATACTGCACTGAACACTAAACAGAATTGAACTAGAAAAATCATAGCTTTAGGTCCATCGATGTGGCTTGTTGGGATTCTTTCCTTGACAATTTGACACTTGTGCACTATTTTTTCATGAAAAAACATGTTTTACATATGACAGCTGGAGATGCCTCTGTAAAATGTTTTTGGTTAGAGAATGGAAAGTGAAGAGACCCTGGGGAAATTGCATGGAGGACCATAAGCCTAATTCTTGAAGTTTTAGCTATAAAGAGTAACATAACCTGCTGTATAGGAAATATGATTTTTCTAGGACTATACACTCACTCATTTCCATTTGGTGACTTTTCTTTTTCTTTAATTATTCACTCTATATTAAACAACATTAGCTTAAATTTATTTTGATGATGTATCCCAAGGAACAAATATTCTAAAGTGAATATTAAAATATACAATCTGTATATGAAACTGTAGCAAGGCATTTTTGTCCTATTTTTACATGACAGCAAGCTACAGATTTTAACGTGAAAATCAGAAGTGAAGCAAAATTGCATGTAGGCATTGGGCCAGAACAGAACTGTGAAAATTAAACTCTTGTGTAGGCTGCAAGATTACTTTCTTGTCTTGATGGTGTGATTTTCGGACTCGATGTTTCTTCTCACTGTTACCACAATCTGTATTTCAAGAGACAATAAATTTATTAAGACAGTGTTTTCGCTAACATTCTTATCATTGTAAAAGATTTATTGTGTTAATAGAATAGCACACAGAGATATTGATTTGCTGAAAGTTCAGATTTACCTTTGCCCTTTCCTGATTTTGTCATGTTTTGTTTTAACATTCTCTTTCCTTCTGTTCTGGGAGATACTTTTTCAGGTCAACTGTCAATCACATGTAGGTCATCACCAGAAAATAGAAACAAAAATTCAAACACAATGAACACAATGATTTTGGCTAGAAACCTGAAAAGCTATAAAATTTTCATAATATTACCTGGGAGTAATTGCATCTTGGACAGTGAGATCTTCACATAAAAAATAGTGCTCTGGTGACTATATACTTCATATCTAGAATTCCATTGAAGTTAATTATTGAGAAAGAAGAGTGATTAAGGGATGTGAGTAAATGCATAGTCTTACAATCCTTATTTATCCTTTCTATTAAAATGACGAAATCTGCATCTTTTAGTCCTATGTATAAACTTACTCATAATAACTGAATACATAGATAAGACCCGAGTCAAAAGCTGTCAGAAATCCAAAAATTAGTGTCTCTTTTGGAGTACTGCTTAAACAAACAAAATTAGTACAAAACCATTATTTAAATGCAGCACAAATTTACAACAAGCTCAGTAATTGCTAAAACATTAAATGGAAAAAAATCATATTCGGTACTATATTGTATAAACCAGTTGCATGACTTAGTGTGTGTGAAAGAGAGGCAGAAACTGTTAGCAGAAATTCCTACTAGTAAAAATAATGTGTAGAATTCATCACAGTCTCACATGGGTTACCAGCAGGTAATGCCCATGGCCATGTAGATTTACTTTTTTGTCTGACAACAGGAGAACATAATCTGACTTTGAGGTGATCTTTTGACTGCCTCTTACATCTCCAGATCTGAAGTTTGACCTGTGCCCCACACTCCATCATCACCTTTTATGAGATCCAGAATCCCTGGATTTGCAGAAAAAGTGCTTAAAAAAAAAAAAAAAAAAAAAAAAAGTAGCCTTTTGGTGTTCTTGGCCATGGCTGCATTAGGCACCAAACTGTTTCTTTTCTTTATTTTATTGGTGATAAGCTTAACTGATGCACAGTGGGGTAGGACTCTGCAAAGTAAAGACAGCATTGTTTCTGCACCTCAGTGGTGCGTACAAAGGGTTTCAAGGCAAACAACAGGAACCTGTATTCATTCATTCCTGCACAACAGAATGTGAGTATTCATGGCAGATGCAGACATTTTTTAATACGTGATTGAAGAGAAACCCCACAGGCAAAGAATATATTCCTAGCTAGTGAGTACAGAGATCTTAGAATGATAGGTGCTACAAAAGGTGTTACAAGTGATAAACAGAACAAGCCAGGACTCTTACAGAGAAAATAATTACAAAATGTTCATGAGTAGTTATTTCCTACTATGGTGCCCAGTTGTAGTGTAGGCACTTAAGGTTATTCATTGTTTATTGAATATCTTCAGAATACAGGAACCTTCACTGACTGGCAAACTTTTTCTGATTGCCTGGGAGGGTTTAGTCTCTTGGTTCTTGCAGTCAATGTCCTTTAACTTAGGCACCATGCAATGACATGCTCATGCTTCCAGAAGCATATATTTAATTAGTAGCTATCACAAAAAACCTATGGGACAGTGTTCAGCTTTCCTTCTCCTTGAGAGGTTTAGATTGATAAACTGACTAACATAAATAAACAGGTCTAGTAGAACACTGCCTAAGGGATAACATGGGGGCTAATTAAGAACAAGAGAAAAACATAAGGAGACAGATAATATCAGTAAAATCTTCAGAAAAAAAAAAAAAAAAAAAACCAGAAAACTTTTTCCTGTGAGAGAAATCAGCTATATCAGAGTTCCATCTATTTCATGACACAGAGTACCCAGTACCTACCTGTGAAGTCATGAATGTAAGGCATCAACCAGTTAAGTAAAAAAAAATAGAATCAATGCAGGCTGTTATGATGATGAATACCTTTAGAAAACTTTACTGTGAAGTTCAATTCAACAAAGACATCCTGCAGAGAGCCTCTGTATTGATAGGGTCTGTTGTGGTGTAAGTTTGAGCAAAAATATGTTCTGACATTTTAAAACTTTACTTCTAAAACTTCCCACTTCTCCTTGAAGAGAATGTCAGTTTCCTGCAGGTGCCCTGAAGATGTAGGTTTAGCTTTCGTTACACTGACAAGCTTAGTTAGGCAGACCCACACCAGCCCACTTCTGTACCCATTCCTGTATGCAAACACCCCACATGGCTGATGAAGATATAAACAGTAGGGAAGAGATATGTGCCTCCCCCTTGATCTATAGATGTGGCAGGAGGAGGAGAGAGCAGTGTGCAAATGGCTCACCTGGAACGTGACTGCTCTCCAGTTCCTCTGGCATGGTCTACAGTTTGCTATGGGATGGATATTTTTTCAAAGATGGAATTTTTCAGTCATACCTGATGTGACTTATGAGTTATGCCAAGGCTCCAGTCCTGCTCTCTCTGCCAGCAGGCTCCTCATGGTGCAACTCAGGAGTCTTCCCACTGCAATACTACAAAGGCAGCAGGTAGAGGTTTTATCTCAGACACAGAGGCATGGTGCTGCTTGGGAACAGAAGCAGTTCACATGAAGTGATACATGAGAAAAACAATTCTTCCTAAAACTGAGAGTGTGGAAACATCAAGAAAAAATTCAGGTCAACTCCAAAAGAAGTTTCATCTGCTTAGTAAGAAACTTTATATTACCTAAGGTAGTCCAATACTTATTAGCTCAGAGAAAAGAGAATTGGCTTCAATAAATATTGTGCTAATAAAACACTATTAGTTGTATTACTCTACAGATGTGTTTGAATGACACCCTTGACTTCATCAAGATAAGCTCTAGCACACCCACAAAACAGTGTTTGACTGGTCTACAAAATGCATAATTTTACACCTAATCAACTCTAGTATTTCATGCTCCCTGTAGTATGACGCAGCTAGAAAACTTACACTTCAAAAATAAGTGAAAGAGATGAGGATATTCCAATATGAAACAAAACAAGATTATCAAGCTCTTTTTTCACCTGTGATTACTGATTCGCTGGAGTTTTTATACTGTCATCCATGATGGATACAGTTAATTTTTGCTGTTTTGTATTTATATTGCAGGTTGTCATTTCTGTCATTAATCATAAACATAATTGTAATAGAGACAGAAATGTCTTTTCCCAGACATTTAATTCTGAAACACAATTATCCAGACTTCCTACTGTTAATGGCCTAGAATTCTAATTACTTCAAAATGAAGCCATTATTCATAAACTTCAGGCTTGTAACACACATGTTTACAGTAGATGGA
The DNA here is from genome assembly GCA_910950805.1 of Acrocephalus scirpaceus scirpaceus. Classification (NCBI taxonomy): domain Eukaryota; kingdom Metazoa; phylum Chordata; class Aves; order Passeriformes; family Sylviidae; genus Acrocephalus; species Acrocephalus scirpaceus. The sequence goes on along the minus strand of OU383775.1, from coordinate 66,418,090 downwards.
AAATACTATAGAATTCATCATTGTGGAGCTCTTATTTGCCACAGGCTTATTTAACTACTGCCTTTGTCCTATCCCATTAAGGTATGATAAAGTACTCAACTCCCTGTTTACATAGAAACCTATGAACAGAAGTCCTCCACAGACAATGGGCATTCAAATTTTCTGCCTTTAAATAAAGTACAGCTGTGCTTTTCTGTGGTAGAAAGTCACTAGAAGTTGGAAATGGCAGTAATTTAATTAGCAGTCATTATTTCAGAATCAGATCATTCTAAGAGTAGTTAATGTGTAATGAAAATGGAAAATATATTGGACAGTGCAACATTAGATTCATGAGGTGAAAAGAGAAAAATTATGAATTGAGTAATTTTCCCAAATTTTCAAACATAAATTGTAAAAAAAGTGTGTTTGACAACTGGTTTGTTTTCATAAAACAATGTTCAAATTTGAGAGCAAATACCATTATTAGTATGTAAAGAAGATGCAGAAGAATATACCGAAAATGTGGAAGATGCCTCAAATATAAATTCATTTGGGCTATGAAATTGAGCAGTAAATGGTTATTCAAGTGCAATGAAATTTTAAAAAATATATATATTAAAAAAAGGAAGACACCCATTCCCGGATACATTGTATAAAACAATAAAGAACAGAGAAAATACTGAAGACTTCAGCTTTTTTGTCACTAAGATAGACAGGTCACCAATGCCCTTGCAGAGGTTCAACAAGACCTGATAAGAAGGAAACAAGGTAAGACAGGTAGGTACTTCCAGGGAATGGCTGAACCCATTTTAACAAAGATAACTAAGGCAGGAGGTAAAAATCACCTTCTAAAAGTGTCGATCTAAGTAACTGTTGAGAAAGTCCAGTTGAGTTGACCAGACACTTAGTTTAAAATGGCAAGATGACCCTTATATTCTTTGACAATGTGGACTACAAACCACCCACAGCTACCAATGTACCAGAACATCTCAATTAATGCCATGTGAGACATGTGAGCTGGCTCCCAAAGACCCTAGCAGCTTTGAATTATTTCTTCTACTGTTCCACAGAAGAAGGAGGCAGTGATCTCAGAAGCCATATCCAGTTCTCAAAATTTGAAAATAAAAGGTTGATATTTGTTAAGTGCACTATGCTTGCAAAAATGTCTAATTGTACATGCTGGAATATGAGCTCATTCATTGTGTTTAATCTTTTCCCTTTTTGTGTCCTAGTCATACCTGACATATCATGAATGATAGGCACATATTAGTGCTGATTTTACTTTATTTCCCCTCCTATCTTCACATTCTTATCTTGTTTATCATTCTGAAAGATCACTATTTCAACTGAATAGTAACATAAATGATTAAAAAGCTGTTGACTACTCACACACTGATGTAAATGAGGACCAATGGCTAAATAACTAGTAAAAGGCAGTGAAGGTAGACATGGGATCTTCATTTTCTACCTTATTTTCATGATTCCCTTGTACATTCTGCAAAACTTGAAAGGCTTTTAATTAATAAATTGTAAGGGATTTATTGTTCCCCTACATTTGTGTTTGTTTTTCATTTTCACATCTAATCAGGAGTTTCAGTGCTACACATAGTGACAGGCATTCACACAACATTGCAAAGGAAGCTGAGAACTATAATTAGGTCAGCCTCTACCTTTCCTGACATTCAGTGCAGTTTGATTTGGGGGATTTAGATCTATTATGTTAATGTCAATTTTAATTTGATTGCCATTACTGAAAGCTTGAAAAATCATGAAATAAGATTAAAATACAAGGAAAATATGTTAGTATAGTATATTACAGTTGAACCTTACAAAAATATGTAATCCCACAGCTATATTCTATTATTATAAGGAAACATCATCCCTTTCCCAAAATTACTGTTATGAAAAAACATAGCATATTTAAAAGTACAGATTCCAAGCAGTTCATAGAATTTGAGAGCAAAACCTCTTCTTGAATGAGCTCTAGCTACAACACTTTTCTGACATATTGCTACGGTAAATTACATGTCCTTTGTAAAGCTTTGATTGTAAAATAGGAGACTTCTAAAAACATAGCAACATTTAGAGAGATGACATGTCACTGAGATGTTTGCTCTAAGTGGTTTTATATTAAGGGTTTGAGTAGCTGTGCACAATGCATCAGCTTTAAGGAAGCTTAGAATAAATGGTACAGATGAAAAAATACAAAATGGAACAGAGAAGAAGTCACTTTAAAAGTTTATGTTTGGACTAGGCACATATAGCTTGGCTACACTTGGGCTATGTTTGAACTTCAGGTCGGTTTATCTTAATTATCTATTTGGTTTGGCTGGGATGGAGTTAACTTTCCCATAACAACATTTATAGTGCTGTGCCTTTTATTTGTAGCTAGAATGGTGTTGATAACACGTCTGGCAGCCACCCAAGGTCAACCCACCACAATGTAAAAAGCTATTTGGAAAGGTACTTAACTTTTTATTTCCTCACCTACATTTTTCAATAATTCTTTTATTCACAGCTCAGACTTTAAAGCCAAGTTAGTAGCAGACAGGGACATCTATGGATTTTGGCTTGGTTTTTTTTTCTCTAAAACTTGTATATTCAGAGTTCAGAAATGTAACAACATTCATTAAAAATATGAAACAATCACAAGTTGATCATAAATGTATTTGAGTTAGCTTCTTACTTGAATATTTCAATACATTTATAAGGTCGGCCTGGAGAAAAGGAAGCTCAGAGGGAAGACCTTCTCACTTGCTACAACTACTTGAAAGGAGTAGCCAGATGGGGATTGATCACTTTTCCTAAGTAACAAGATGGAGAGAAAGTGGCCTCAATGTGTGCTAGGGAATGTTTAGATTAAATATTTAGAAAAATTTGCTCATGCAAAGAGGTGCCAAGAATTGGAACAGGCTGCCCGGGGAAGTGGTGGAGTCACCATTTCTGAAAATACTTACAAGTTGTTTCAATGTGGTATAGTTTAGTGGTGGGCTTTGCAGTGCTGGATTAACAATTGGACTTGAGGATTATAAAGGTCATTTGCATCCTGAATGATTCTATCATTTACACTACCTGAAATAGGTAGTATGTCTCCACTGTGCCCACTGTAGGCACTATGTCTTAGAATTTCCACTCATGAGAAATAATACCCTGGACATATTTAAAAGACTCCAGTAAATGTGGTATTTAGGTACATGGTTTAGTGATGGACTTGGCAGTTCCAAGTTTATGTTTGGATTTAACGACCTTAAAGATTTTTTCCAACCTAAATGATTTTATGATTATTCTCTAGTGAGAAATCTCTGCTTTTCCTTCAAGAGAAATGAATTTTAAAAACTGTGTTCCATGATGTCTCTGGATGTGCACAGTCAAAGTAGGCTATTTTTAATATTTACCTATAGTTTTAGTTAGAAAACAGATTCAGTCCTTCAAAGCTGCTGCATAAAAGCTAAATAAAATTTCATCCTTTGTAACTGATTTATAGCTCCCAATTAAATCTTTAAGACAGACTTTTTGGGTTTATGACATTTTTGACCTGATTTGTCATTCATCTGTGCAAATTTTAGTAAATTCTAGTAGGATTCCTTCATTATTTTATCTCTGACAACTGTTCTTTAATCCACTGTTGCAACACTCGCCACCTCCAACATATAAAAGTATATGCTGCAAAAGCCAAACTCCCAAAAACAGGTTGCTACAAACTATTTTCTGAATTATACTTATTACTGTTATCACCAAAATCATGATGTGGAAATGCAATTGATAAATTGCAACTTAAACTTATAATTGAAATAAAAAACTTCATACCACCTCAAATTGAATGATTTGATTTTAGATTCTTGAAACAATTTTCAAGTTAGTGAATAGCTAGACCAAGAAAAGAAGTAGTAATAAATAATAATAATAATGATGATAATAATAACAATAATAATAGTCAATCTATTGCTCATTATCACCTAGTGTGGACATAACCAGGCTGTCCAAAAGCCTTGCTTAGTTTTGACTGTATTTCAAATCCGCTTGGAGCTTACAGACATAGCACCTATTGTTTTATAAAGACATAGGTAGTCACAGGCATGGGACTGGAACATCTCACTGACAGTGTAAATGACATAACAGCTATGCTACAAACTCATTTCTTGGAGTCTGACTCTCTATTTTATTGAATATTTCAGCAGCCTGTGCTGAGTGAACTGGAAAATCAGTAGAGATTGATAGACTTCTCCCTCCCCTCAGAACAAAGCCTGGCACAAGCAGGGGTTGAAAGATGCATTGAAAGTCTGCTGCTGGGTGAAGCTTCTCCTTTAGAGAATGCTCTTTCTGAATCTTTCCCACAAAAAAAATTACTCAGTGAAAGAATTCCTACTTCATGAACAATTTTAGGGTTATAGCAGTTGCACTGCTGGATAAGAACATTTTCACCAAAAGTGTTCCCAAAGACATTATTGCACTCCACACAGTTGCTATAGACTTGACTCTAGACTTTTTGCTTTTTTATATACAACTTTCACTTAGAAGATTTATGATACTGAGTGTCATTCTATCTCATATTATAAGCAGTTGATACCCTTTACACTTATAATTGACTTCTTTAGTAATTCTTATTTATTCGTTTTCAGTAAACAAATACCTGAATAGGCAGTTCCCAATGGTTGTGGTTTTGTTGGTTTGGGGTTGGGGTTTTTTTCCTTCAATCTATTTGAAGGTACTTAAGAAGCATCTTAACAAAAATCTTTGGCTGCCTCATGATCAAGTGACTTGAAAAACTGAGCATGGTTTTAATTCTGCTTCTCCTAATATTTGTCAGATTTCTTAAATACAACATAAGAAAAGAGGAAATTCTTATTAATGACTTTTAAATTCCTGAGTATGGATGTTTTATCTAATTTTCCACAGTGCTTCTATCCTCAAATTTCATGGAAAACAACTTCCAGTTTCGTGAGTTTGTGTCTTTTGCTGCCTCTTTATAAAGCATTGCCTCCTGAAAAGGACGCAATCTCTGTTTGTATAAGGCCAAGATCATTATCTTTACTCCACTGGAGCTTTGCCATTTCATCCCAGTTGGGGATCAGTCCTCAGATTTGTAACCTGAATTGAATATTACATGATACGTTTTCCCACAAACTTTTTGATCTTTTCCACCCTAAGAAAAACACAAATTCATTTAAAATATTCAAATATACTGTCCACTTGGATGATGAGAGAAAAATTAGTGTCTCCATTTTACTTTTGTCAAGACAAAAATAATTTTGAACTTCTGCAAAAATTTGATGTATAAGCAATGTTATACATGTGGATAGGCACATACATACAGAAACATACATGAACAAATACATGGAAAGTAATTTCTGAAATATTTATATTCTTCCTAGAATAAAAAAGGCTTCAGGGAACATTAATGCTCCTAACATGAATATGGAGCTTAGATATTAAAATTCATGAGGACCTGTCAACTGAACTGATGCAAGCTCTATTTGCCAGAAATACATGATGACATTGCAAGCTGGCAAAGATGAAAGCAGCTCAAGAAAGCTCTTCTTGGTGCTATTTCATCCCATTGAATGTCAAACAAGCTGTCTTTCACCGATCTGGAGCTACATACAGAGCACAGTTCTGTGCTGTTTGGTGAAGGTGTTCTCCTGAGCACATGGGATGTGCCTCTTTCCCTGCTTCCCAGACACCAGACGGCCAAGGGTTTGGAATGACAGTAGACTGCCAACCAAATTCTGTATTTACTCAAACATACGTTGTCTTCTCTTCCAGATGACTTGTAGTGAAATTTAACAGGCATCATCCATATGTTCACATTCATATTCCCCACAATACTTGCACGGAATATCAGCAGGTCCCTTTCAGAAAGCTCTAAATGGCTTCCCTAACAAGGGAGGCACTATGCAATACAAAAATTACCTGACAGGCTTATCATCATCCTGCTAACAGGACTTTGTTAGTCAATATAAGGATTTGATGCAATGAGCTACTCAAATATGTTTATCATGGTGAGCAGCTTAAATTGTGGACCATTTAGAGTTAATACCTTACTGGGGAAGTTTATTCAAAAGTAATTTAAGGTCTATATCTTTGTTTCTAAGAAAGTTCTTACAAAAATCAATAAATTGTTGTTCTCTGCTACAGCAAATACTGAGCATAACATGATACATTATGTGCAAACATCTGGAATATCTAAATTCACAGATGGTAAAGACACTGGATGAGAAAACCTGGAGTATTTTTAATATAAGTTTCATTAAGTTAAAGTATTACTTCTCTCATCTAGAGATTTTACTGTTTTGTTTTCATGCAGTGAACCACACTGAAATTACTTTTTCAAAGGCCTCAAGTTATTTCAAAAATTTCTGGGTAATGTTTTTCACTGAATACTAAGTAGATACTTGAATGAACCATTCTCTGAAAAAGTCATTCTGAGGCACAAATAAGAACAATATATTTTCCCTTTTTCTGTCTCTTCTAAGCATTCAGTTACACTGATAATTTCAGATAGCTCATCTGATTGCATCAGCAGCCTGGGTTAGTAGCTTTTCTTTTCCCTTATAGTCAGTGATCACAGGTAAATTTTATGGCCAGTGGAATACAGTTTTAGAGAACCTCACCATCCTGAGAAAGTCACTGAAACCTTTAAGAAAACTTCATGTCCTCTCAATGCAGGAGAAAATTCTGAATAGGAAAGACATTATTTTTTTAGGTCCATAATAATGAAAGACCAAGGAATGGATATCTGATAAGATGAATGGCTGGGGCTGAGGCTGTGAACTCCCTTCTTTGTCATGTGGAAAAATGGTTAGTCATATTAGATAATTTTCAGTGTTTCCAGTTCCCTTTTGACATGAATCTACATCTCAGAAAATAATGGTCACTGAATTTTCCCACCTTATATGTGAAAAGTTTCAAATTCCTTTTGAAACAAATTATTTCTGACCTTAAAAAGGAGCAGTGGAAAGTGAGTTTTATTAGACAAAGTTAAGTCTCTTATTCCCTAGCATGTCACTTATTATTCACATTTATGAAATAAGAGAGGAGACTGATGTTCTTAGACTATCCTTACCAGTTTAAACTTCAGAATCTCTGGTTTTGAATTGTATACATCCCAATTCACAACAAAGATAGCATAGGTAAGCAAAAGTCCTTTTCTTGGAGCAGATTTTAATGTGGCAATGTGTGGCAATGTCTGGCAATGTCAATGACTTTTCATAAGAGAATCATCTTTCAGGTTGTGCTGTGAGTGAGGAAGACCATATTTGCACACGAAACAACAGCTGAAAGGATTGATTTGCCCTTACCTAAAAGGATGTAAATAAATAAATTAATAATTTATCTTTGTTAAAACTCCTTTGATTTGTATTCTGTGGCACTTGTGGATGTAGGGAGGACTAAGATGCCTTGGACAAAGGTGCCATATAAAAATAGTAGTGGCATTGAAGAATTTGCAGTTTATATTGCAGACAACAAGAAATGATCAGCAAAGTCTGATGGAAAGAACAAGCAGGGAGGACAAATGGACTGGCACTTCACTACTCACCCACTGCTTTGTCACGTCCAGATTATTTGGATAAACACAGATACACAGATGTGACACCACTCCCATGAAAACATTTAGTTTATCTATTTCCAGTTCCTGTGTTCAGAGTGCTAATTTTCTGCCATTAGCTATATTTTCTATCTACAAATGTCAAATACCACAAGAGCTCACCAATTGTTCAGTGTTCCCCTGTGCATAAATTACACATTGTAGGTGCTCAACAACTTCAAATATTTTCTTGTAAAATCTGCTGAAGTTAGAATATTTCTCTATTCAAATCTGTCTCATTGTTCACTGAGAGAGTCATTTGGCTGTGAACTTCTATTGTTCCAACTACCAGATACACCCTTGCCAGCCAGTAGGTAGAAAGGAGGCCCTGAATCTTCATTAGAAGCAGACATATCAGAATCAAGCTCTCAAACTCTTTTCTCTTTTTTTCTTTCTTTTTTCTTTTTCTTTTTTTTTTTTCCTTTTAACACAAGAGGAAGCATAGTAGGACAAAAATCGACAAAGATGGTTGTTTTTCTAACCAAAAGTTTTAGTCTACTTATTAGATTTCTCTGACAAATAGAAGGAGAGAAATAAGCAAAGGCTGCTCTGTAGAGCAATTCAATGCAGAAAACTAAACTGAAAGTGGAAGCTCCTCAAACAGTTAGGTATCCTAACTTACAGTATGTAAATATTCACTTATTCCCAGAAAAAAAAACAATTTGCCTCTTATTCCAGTTCTCTGTACTGGAAAACAATTAATTAAAAAAAGAGAGAGGAATTGTGAGAAGGAAAACAGGATGAGCATAGTCTGACTAATCACAGGTTACTGTGCTGTTCTGATACATTCATGCAAAAATTATAAAGGCTACACATGTCTATAAATGCAGACATGTAAATTTAGTTATGTATACATACAGGTATGTATTTGATTCAGTGATACAAAGTAATATATTCTGTGATTTCAAAATAAAGCCAGGACAATTTTGGAACACGAGTATTTATCTACATGGCTCTTTCGTATAATAGTACCTGAGAGCTACATGTGCAACCCTGGGACCTTGTGTCCAGCTTTTAATTATTTGAAAACTAGGTTTCACAGTTTCATTTAAAATTTTCACAGACAGGGAAACTTAGTCTAGAGCAGCAGAACTCATGGTTAGTATTTTACAGATGAATAAAGAAACAGCAGAAGGTGTTCTCTTTCAGGTCAATTTCTTTCAAAGAAGTGTTTCTGCCCCAGTAGTTCCTCGTATAAAATCAACTGACATGGCATCTTGAAAACATGCAACCTCTGCAAATTTACCTGGATTATTTAGCTGCTTGCTGTTTCACTTTTAAACAGGGTTTTCAAGCAGAGAACAATATTATCCAGAAGGTCCAAGAAACATGCTTCTGCGTCTTCCTTATGACCTATAAAGTCACCCAGACTTCCTTTCATGAAGAAGTAGCCTTTCACATTAATGAAATGTTACTGAAACGTCACACTGCAGAGAAAAGTCTTGATTGTCACTTTACACATGTACAACTATCATGGTTTAACCAGAGCTGCAAATAAGCCCCACACAGCTGCTCACAAATTCCCCTCATTGTGGGATGTGGAGAGAACCAGAAAAGTGAGAAAACAGGTAGGTTGAGGCAAAGACAGTTTAACAGCTAAAGCAAAAACCTCACACATAAGCAAAGCAAAGCAAAACTTTCATTCGCCATTTCCCATGGACAGGTGTTCAAACATGCCCAGGAAAGCAAGGCTCCTTCACATGTGATGGTGACATGGGAAAACAAAAGCCATAATTCTGAACATCCCATCCTTTCTCCTTATTTCCCCAGCTGTATATGCTGAGCATGACACCCTGTGGTATGGAATATCCTTGTGGTCAGATGGGGTCAGCTGTTCTGGCTCCATGTGCACGTCCACCTCTCTGGCAGGTGGAGTGGGGTTAAAGGCAGAAAAGGCCTTGACTCTATGGAAGTACTGCTCAGCAATAATGAAAACATCCCTGATGTTTCTAGCACAAATCCAAAACATAGCCCCATACCAGACAGTATAGATAGTATGAAAAAAATTAGCTCTACCCCAACCAAAACCAGCACAGCAACCAAATTTGCCAGCTATTAACTCTGTTTTCTGTAAGTTATGCACTTTGGAAATAGGCTTCAGAACATGTATTCATGCAGATGTATGCAATCCATTATTCTGGCTTTCCAGGATCAGAGAAATGTGTTACTGTGTTCCTGTACTGCAGAAAATAAATAAATAAGAAAGCCAACACAAAACAAAAAAACCCTCATACCCTTCTGCAGAGAAACTGTTATTACTCTTAAGTTAAGCAAACTTATTATTATTATTAGCAAAATTATTATTACTATTAAATTTAATTTCATTAATAACATGGCATCTCCCCTGGATTTGACACAGTTTGGCTTCTGTTATACTAAGTATCATAGAATTCAAATTATAAATCACAAAATATGTTCCCCTTGCAAAATTCATCTTGCCATGGGAACTGTGACTCAGCAGGCAAGTCTGGCTGCACATGCCATGATTTGGCTGGCTATGACCCACTTTCTGCTGAATGTCTGGGCACTGATCCTCCACTAGTGAATTCTCCAGTGATCAGGACATACTAGGATCTTGGAGAGGGAAAGCTTGGCTCTGCAGCTTTTGGTGGGTTGAGAATACAACCACTAAAATTTCTCAAGATTGATTGCGACATGCTGGCAGACAGCCCCCATTCATAGATATCTCAGCTTGGGAAACATGGGAACTGTGAGGCTTCCTTGTTAACTCCATCTTGCAAAGCCAGTGTGAAGACACCTAAGTAGCAGAATTTTATACTTTGTGTTTGAATCACACAGAGGGAAAGTATTTAGAAAAATAATTTCTATTTAAATGATGGTAGCCTTAAGTTCTCCTTATTTTGAATGGTTTTCAACTGCCCATGTGCAAGAGCTCATGTGCTAGATGATGCAGAACTTCATAGGTCCTTCAGCTCATCCTAGTTGTCTAAATATTTTCTACTCCATGTTACAAACCTGTGCAATCTGCTTTACATTGTCAAGAATTAATAAATTATATAGATAATAATCTACATATGACTGTAGATTTCAACATTTGCCAGCCTTGGCCTGTTAATTATCATTGTTGGCTTCAGTTTTGTAATAAATAACTGCTGAATGAATTTCTGGCAAGCTTGTTAACCATTTAAATAATTATTGTATCATATAATTATTTTTACTGCATCCCTAGAATTCACATTGCTATTGCTTGTTATTAAAATGTCAATCCCTCTTCTTTTGTCATGACAGATATCTCTCCGTTAAAATAGAGCTATGATTTTCCTACAGAAATCTGATGTTATAAAAACAATTATTTATCAGATGCTGGTTTAGAAAAGACATTTCATAATAGCAGAAACCCTGGAAAAGAGAGACTTTTTTTAGGGAAGAACAAAAGAGAAGTCACAATTCAAAACTGCTTGAATTTTGGTAGATATATTCTACTTTATAAAGCAAAATCTAACGCTGTGTATTTGAATACGGAAGCTTAAAGCTTTGCTTATCAGTTTCGTTCAAATTACCCATAATATTTGTGTGATAACATTCAGGAAACAAATCTCTCAAATCACTATCATAGACACAATCTTAAACGAAATTAAACTAACTTGCTTTACTTTCATGGAAAGCTAATTCAGTACTGAGAGTATTTTTTAAGTCATTGTGACTAATGTTCCTGTCCCTTTAAGTCTCCTGCAAAGAAGTAGAAGAAATCCATTATTAGTTTTAACCAGTTTTCACTATAACAAAATGCATGTTCAATTGAAATACATTCTCCAACAAATTCCTTATAATTGTCTATGCTAAGCATGGATCTGATAGTTATGTTGTTTTCATACAGTAGTGTAGTGTAACGTTATAAAACATATTTGATGGCTAGATTACCCTTTTTGGTCATTAATCAAAAATTAATCCCAAAAATTTAAACATAGTCCTAGAAATATTTTAATTTTACTATGAGTAAACAGAATGAATGCTTCCCAAGCAAAATTATGGCCATCAGAAGAAGCATTTTTTATCTGCTTAAACATTTGACAAAAATTCAGAAACCCTTAGATAATGTTTCCATCAATAATTTCCCTCTTTGCCTGATTAGGAAATGCCAGAGTTAAGAAGAGGCATTGGAAAAAGGAATATAGGAGATGGCATATCAAAGATATGGGTATTTGAAAATTCTATACTATCTTCCAGCTCTCTTACAGTGAAATGGGAAATCACAGTTATAGTAACTTCAATGTTCTTAGTAAATCTTAATATGCTTTAGGTGAACCCAGAAAAGAGCGAGGTGTTAGGATGGTACAAAAAGACAGCTTGTTTCAGACATAATAAAACAGATACTGGGTGCAGGCAGCAAGCAATCAGAAGGTAATGCCAGCAGCAATTCACAGTAAGGTGAAAGTGATTCCATGGCATTATGAGCACAATGAAAGAAAATTGTGTAAAGAATGGTTATCAACATATTGAGTTTAAGCACAGAAAGAGCAGCAGTAATGAGGCTAAGAGATGTGCAGAGGGGTTTGTCTCAGTTTATTCTGCTGAGCCTTTTCTTCTCTATGATGTACCTCTTCATTAGTAATTAGAATCAAAAACTATCACAGAAATTGCAAATAATGGTTCATGTATTCTTAGGTAAAGAAAGATATAATAAAACTTCCAGCATGAAAACTTCAGAAAACTCTAAGCCAGGCCAAAAAGGTGACCGTGAAGAGGTACTGAGAGCTAAGATATCTACCTGTAGCTGACATCCTGTTTTTCAGAGCTTTATCATATAACAATAATAAGAAGAATTACATAAAAGTAGGCCAGCACTGACATCAGTTAAAAAAACCAAGTTGTTTTAAACAGCAATCAAATTTTCTAAAGGCCTTTACATGGGCACCTAAATATAGTTAGAGTTTTCTGATGTCCTCAGTAATGCAGATTTTGCAATCATTAAAATCCATATTGGATCTCCAGGAAAAAAAAGGGCAAAAAAGCCATTTTGGCTGCCTAAAAAGTGGCAAAAACTAGTAAGAACCTGCAAATGCAGTATGAAGAGTATCTTTGTTGAATTTTGTAGTACATCAAATATTCTAATAGCAGACATTAGCAATGTCTTGACCTTGCATTATTAAAGTTAAGAATCATTTCATCACTGGATTCATAAGTGTTCACTGTGTTCACAGAGCAGTGAAACATAGGAGAGCTGGCAATTAAATGCAGAGAAACTAATTAAAAATAATCAAATGGGACAAAATGAGAAAGAAGTCAAATGATAGTAGAATAAAACAAGATTCCACACACAAACCCAGTCTGTCATTCTCTTCTGCAGGAAGAGCAAACATCCAGCTATTGCCTTATAATGTATAGTGGTAGGACATAAGAACGTTCAAGAAAATAAAATAGTAAAAGGGAAGTTAGCCATCTGCTTGCTATTAAGCAGGAAAGAACTGGCTTTCAAATGGCATAGAATTATGGATCAGCCTCTCGTTTCCTACTCCTCTCCCTTCTATACAATTCTTGTATATAAAAACATCACGAAGTGAGATACTTTTATGCACAATCAGCAAGCAAAAAGTGCACATCATAAAGGAAATTATGGGTAGAAAATAAAGAGGAGAAATGTAAATGTAGAATAAAAAATATCTTGTTAAAATTCCTAGAGTGAGTTTTTGTCTCAGACTAGACACCACATAAGAATAAGTCATGGCTTGGAGACATCCAGCCAGCACTAAGACAGTCTACACAATAGTCATAATTGGAATATGGGTATACAGAAAGATAGGAGAGAAATATGAGGGTAATTTCAGAGACGTCAGAGCAAAATCTCCATCAGGATTTATGTCAAAATCTTCTCTTTCAACAAAGAAAATCCCCAAATTGACAAAGTGATTCCTGCTCACACAATCAGTTTACTACAGACTGAGATACAATCTGGATACTTCTGAAGTCTGCGAGTTCAAAAAATTCTGACTAGAAAAAAAAATCTTCCTTCTTCCTGAGAAGAGGAGAATAGCAGCTTGTATTTATGCCACAAACATATTTTTTGGAATAGAAAGTGTAAAATTTTTTACATTTTTAAGCATAAAAGATTAAATATGGTCTCCTCCTTTCCTGGTGAATGTGGTTCTTTTCTCTGAGTCTAGGAAGTTTTATTGTAAAGCTGGGAATAAAACTGCAGGCTGGGAGAAGAGGGAAACTAAACCTGACAATTGCATTGTTTCCCCAGATGCTTTCTACTAATATCTATAAATAAGACAAGAATCAATTATTCTGAACTTCTTATCATAGCACAAGCATGTTCTGCTGGAACACATGTACACAGTTTGGGCTTTACCAACTAAAAGTGTCAGGGATGTCAGTGGAAAGACTCCAAAGCTGCTTCTCTGAAACATTTTCTAGTGTCATCTCAGTGGGTCTTGTTAACTATGTACATAAAGCCACAAGCAAAATAAGTAATTTTTTAGAGCAGCTAACAATCAGAATAACAAAGATGCAATAGTCCCATTTTTACAGTCAGGAAAAAGATTTGTTTCTCTTTTGGCTACTTTTTTAATAGTCACTATCCTATGGGGTTGAGGAAGAGGAAAGAGCAAACACAGAGAAGAGGAAGAGGATGGCAGATTAAGCTAAAGTGGCAGGGATGTCTGCAGAGGACTGCCAGGGTTCATCATTTTGTGATATAATGGCATGGGAGCTTGAAGACATTTTTCCATGTGGCATGGGAGGTTTATGTTGGACATTAGGAAGAAGTTCTTTGCAGAAAGGGTGGTCAGGTGTTGGAATGGGCTGCCCAGAGAGGTGGTGGAGTCACCGTCCCTGGAGGTGTTTAAGGAAAGACTGGATGTGGCACTTATTTCACATGGTGGTGTTGGGTCATATTTTGGACTCAATGATGTCAAAGCTCTTTTCCAGCCTAATTGATTCTGTGATTCTGTGATTGTGTACTTCACTGTGTACTTTAGATCTCCATATTCAGATTCAACACCCAGGAGAAATTTTGCTGTGCTTACTCAAAAACTCTATAAGTAACACTAAATGAAAACTTAACTGCTCTGTAAACTACACTGGAGACTCGGCTCTCTGTCTGTGATAATTTTACAACTGACAGAGTTTTAGTACACACAATTTCCAAACATATTTAGCACCACATCTCTTTATTGCTAAATAAGTCTGTATAGCTACCATTTTTTGTTAGTGAGAATCCCCACTGGTAAAATATACAGGCTCCTCTCTCATGCGTGCTAGTTTAAGTAGTTTCTGGGTGCATACATATTTCTAATAATGACAGATAGAGACTTGAATTTTAGATCTCAATGGTATGTTCAGTAGAAGTAGCAATTAGGAAAAAGGGAACAGATCTCCTGTGAAATAACTGAGACTGTGAACATGGGATCCCTATGGTTTTCTTTTTGCTGTCACTTTTCCAATCTGAACTGCAGTTTAATGAGACCAGGTTTAATTTTCAGACATGGAATCTGATTCAGCTAACTGATAAAGGAGTCTATGTCATATATTTCCAGTGTCCCATTTGGGAAGCCAATCAGTCAACTGTTATTACATTACACACATTACAAAGATATTGACATCGTTCTTTAGTCTTAAAAACTTATGGCAGCAACAGCTAGGGATGCCTCATGTACCAAAGGGAATTTTTTCTGATCTGGGTCTTGATCATATGTTTGTCTCAGGCTTATTTGAGAACTCCACATTTTTCATAAGCCTTCAAAATGAAAATCAATTAATGTGAACAGAAAAGAGATTGATATTCATATCTGTAGCGTCATTTAAAACTTATGATGGTGAGCAAGATTTGCTAGCTAAACAGATAGGAAAATTATGATCTTTTTCATGATACATCTCTTGATAAATTTTTCAAATTTTTTTTCAACTGCAGTCAAAGCTCTTCTATTTAATAAGTGAAGTAACTTTCTGAAGTCCTTCTTAATATTTTGTGCTTTAGCTGTTTTATGTATAGCTACATATGACACAAATGTGGTACACATGATCTACTAGAGTAAGAAGTGTTGAATGATTTTTGCTACTCAAAAAAATTTTAGATTGTGTCTTTCACAAAGTCCTGTAAAGAAAATGGTCATATTCAAAACAAAACCCTGGTAATTTGTTTTTTGAAATGGGATAGAGTTATCTTCTCTGGATTTCTCTTTCTGTGAAATTTTGTGTGAACATGGGCAGGAATGTCCTCACGATGAACTGCAGGGAGCATGAGGATAGCCTTGGTTATAAATTGGAATTGTTCCTGTCTCACGGTTCTGTGCTGCCAACAGTTCTCCACTAAGTCAGTCTTGCAGCCTGTAACTAATAATTTCACTTCTGCTTAGAAGATCACAGAATCTTCTGGGAGGGGCCACAGTGGGGTTATTTGGTCCAGCCTCCTTGGAGATGCTGATACTGACACGCTGAAACCCTGATATGAAAACAGGTAAGGAGATGTATCTTCCCTTATTGTCTTGGGTTAGGTAACCAAAATATGTGTATTCTATTTCATCAGTTGTAAAAGCAGATATTTCTTTATCTCTTGTAACTCCAGGGGGGTAGGGGGGGACAGATGCCTTCTGATAATGGGCCAGCTGTTAAAACCAGGTGTGGCAGTGTTTCTTATCTCCTTCACCACCCGTCCATCCTCCAGGGAGATATCTTCTGATCATGGGTCACTAAGGCTCACCAATGACATGACACATTACATCATCCCATAGTGAGATGCTCCACCCAGTGTGGGGGGAGCCAACCATTCCTACCTGGATGAAAACTGAGTCTCAGGAACCCCAGGCATCTGGTTTTTCCACCAGAGGAAGACTGGGCCAATCTTGCTGCCACTGGACCTTTCTACCAGACCATCTCTGCTCCACAGAACCACATCTGTTACTCCAGAAGGATTCATTTGGACTGCTACCAACACCCTTACCAACAGGATGTCAGGTCGTATCCCTGACTCTGTCAGGGTTCTCCAGAACTTTTTGTTTTACTTGCTTGCTTGTCTTTGTACTACTACATTTGTATTCTTTTCTTTTTTTTTAATCCTATCAAAGAACTGTTGCTCCTATTCCCATATCTTGGCCTGAAAGCTCCTAATTGCAAATTTGTAATAATTTGGAGGGGACGGGGGTGTCATTCTCCATTCCAAGGGAAGCTCTAGATTTCCCTGGCAGAAAACTGTCTTTCAAAACCAAGACACTTCTATTTTTTTCCTTCCATTTAAATTAATAGATATAATTTCAGAGAAAGTCAGGTTACAAGATGAACAACAAAGGCAAATTTTTGAACTTCCATAAAGTTTCAGAACACAAATCACCCTTCTCTTGAGCCCTTTGCCTCAATATCTCAACAACTTTTGTTATTAATTCTAAGAAATTTATCAGTATGCTTAAATTTATCCTCCAACACCAAAGGGTCTACATTCATAACATCAAGCTTTCTAACCCTGCAACACATGTAATGCCCAGGGTGGATCCTGGAGGCCTTTAATAAATACCTACTTTATTCTCTAGCTCTATCCAGCCTCTATTTCAGGTCAGCCTTCCCAAGGCATCACTGGTCACACACAAACTGCTTGTGGATAATGGTCTCTGGCCTGCACCCATTCCCTACTATTGTCCAGGAGAGGCTGGTGCAAGTGCTAGTTGACAACAGCAAAAATGTGCCACAAGTCACTCTAACAATTTAACTGTATAAAAGATGATTTCTGGTGGCCAAAAAAGCACTTCCTGGCAGTATTTCTTTTGCTAGTACAGACACAGCCTATGTCAAATATCAGGTTTGCCTATAGACCATGCTATTAATTTGATGAGAGTAATATTAAAATCTGACTTTCTGAATGAACATCACATGCTACATGTACATAGATATTAAATACAGCTGGGAAGATATTAAATACAGCTGGGAGGCATATGCATGCCAAAGGATTTGTTACTCTGTGACTCCTTGACCTGTTCTGTTTTCTTTACATTTGGGTCTTGGAAAATATAGATCTAGGGCCTCTTTGCAAAGTCAGGGTTTTGCTGTTTCAATTTTTCCTTCAAACTCAACAAATTTTATCTTACATGATTTCCTACATCACTCCTCACATTCTTCTAATGATAGCAAAGTTTTCTCCTCAATGTTAGCACTTCTTCATGGTTTAAACTATCATAGGCCAAGTCTTGGTTTAGATGTATTTTCTCTTTCTCTGCTAGGGAAGCAGCAGCTATGAATTTTAGGACAAACACAAACAAACATGAACACACCCAAGAACTTATTGGGAGTTCAATAGTCACATAGTGACTGTGCATGTTTCTATCACACTGTAAATTATTCAGGGATACACAGAAACAAAATAACCCTAAGGATTATTAAAAAGAATTAAAAATTTTAATTAATTAATTAATTCATTAATTATTCATTTAAATTAATAAAAAATGAAGACATTTGTTTCTGGATATGACACAAATGTCCTAAGATACTTTAAATAAAGTCAGCAAGGTAAGGAACTAGGTGTGATTGGGAAATGGCCATTAATACCAATATGTTTTTATTTCACATTTCAAAGGGATGTCACAATACTTTTACTTCCATGCTAATACTTTTTTCACTCTCCACAGAACAGACATGCACAGCAAAAAAGACAACACATTCAGAGTGAGCCTGAACTTGAACACTGAAATATAATGCAAGAATTGAAAAAATTACTTATGTGGTTCTCCATCCCATTATATTGTAGAGGTTTTCACATTACTTTGTAATAGCCTCAATTCAACAACACTGTTTTTTTACTGTGAAGGAGAATGCCCACAGTTTTAGAAACCTCTTATGTGTAAAAGAAAGGGAGTGAAAGATAGCTAACATACAGTAGATACAGTGTCTGTATTAAGTCTTGGCATTATCATTGCTGCTACCATTAAATCTAAGTCATTGACACTACAAAGCAAAATCTTTCCTCAGGAAGTAAGCCTGTAGAAAACCTTTTGCAAAATTGTTCTGTTGTAGGGAAGAAAGAAAAAGGAGATGGAAGAATTGCACTGAAGCTGGAGTCAGAGCAAGATATTTGTGCAAGATCTAAACTGATGGGAAAATTTCTGTGGGTTAGGAAGCTTACTAGTTTCTAACTATTTAAATGACAATAAGGAATGAATCTAAAAATTGTTGTTAACCCCTTGTGCAGCAGGAAGTCAGCTGGAATGTAACAGAAAACAAAGAGAATTGCAATCAGTTAGAAATATCTTTAATTTTTGCTGTATTTTCCCTCCCCTCGCCAAGTGAAAACAATGAATTCACCCAGTGCAAAGCGTAGTTACCAATATAAAATAGAAAGTTTTATAGACTTAAGTAGGTGCATACTGGAATTTAAATTGAAATGACAATACTTTATGTACTATATCTGTGACACACCAAGAATGAATGCTACACAACAGTGATTTTTCAGGCTGAGAGTTGTAACTAATCCTTAGAAGAAATTAAAAGTTCATTATCCCTTCCTCAAACAGCACATAGTACAGTAGCATCAGCGTTTCATTGCAGCTGGATCAGTTTATTTGGAAACCATAAAATTCTTTTGTACAAAAACACAAAACAAAATGTTCTCATTCAATGATTATTTTATAGCAGGCAATAACAAAGATAAACTAGTGCTCCCCTTTGTAACACCCTGACTTTAGTCATTCATTACTTTGCCAAACTTCAATTGATTAGGTGTAATTTTCCCAGCCATGTATCTTCCAATATTCCTTTTGTTTCTGCCTTTGTTTTTATTTCCCTTTCTGGATGATCTAGTGTTGTGCATTTTTTACTGAAAGCAAAGAGCTCATTTTGGTTTAAATTTACGATTTAAATGGGTTTACCATTTAAAAAAATATTAAAGAAATAGAACCTTATTTTACTTTCATAATGCAAGGATCTTTTTTCTTTGTACATCATGATTGTACATTTGTGCACTGTCTTGTATTTGCCCAGAAATTTTAGCCACTCCTGTGCAACAGCTCCCCCAAAGTCTGATATTTTAAGCTAGCTTATGTTTTTCAAAATATTTCACATTGCACTTTCTGAGTAGAATTTCTATCCTTCCCGTTTTCTGAAGGCAGCAGATAATAGTCACAAAATTTGCTCAGCATGATGCAGTTCCTAAATGTTTTGGAAAGTCATGACTCAGATGTTTCAAAAAGGGTATACTAAATAAGTGGGTACCTTGTCCTGTGCCAGTTCTGCCTGGGCCCCTGCAGAGAATCAATATTGATTGATCTTATTGTACTGTCATGAAAATACATTCTTTAATGTCCAAGAAAGATCAAGATATTTTGTATTCTGATGAAACCACAATTAGTCCATTTGGGGATAAATTAATAACTCTATATTGGATGGATTTGAATCGTGAATAACTTTAAGCTACATAAATAAAAAATATTGATTGAATCAATTGATTTCACTCAATTGATTCAGGCTCTTATTAAAAAAGCAGCACCAGTGTAAAACTCTTTTGTAACTTGTGCACAAGACAATGTATTAACATTTTGAAAGAGAAGTGTAAGTTTACCATCTTCTATACTTTTGGGTGGTTAACTTTGCCGACTTAACAAACATCATACTTATTTATATCTAGAGAGCGATACACAAGAGCGATTCTCCAGATGTCAAACAGAACAGCCTGAGTAAAGATGAATGGAGCTATTAGTATTGAATTCAGTAGAACAGAGTGTAAAAAAAGAACAAATTTATTGGACTCTTCTGCAAGAACAAACAAAAAGGATCAGTGAGGCTTGGGAAGAAGAAACCATGCAGTGTAAGTGGAAATGTCTATTGCATTAGAGATAGATGACAAAAGAAAAACAAATCAGCAAGCAAGTTTTATACTGCCTCTATATGCTGCAAATAAACTTACACCAAAGGTTTTTCCAGACTATACAGCAATCCATCATTTCCACTTCTTTTATGGATCATCTCTTATTTCTTTAGAGATAAGGGAGAAAGAAAGTTTTCAGAGATGGCACCCCTCAAAACAGAAGCAGCAGATCCATGACACCTATTCAGTCCAGCTCTGTATTTTGGGCTCTCTCAAATCTTCTCAGTGCAGTGACCAATCCTTTTTGTTCCAGTCTAATGGGTTTTGACAGCTTTGTGCATGGAAAATAGGAAAACTACACTGGCATATCTAAGCACTAGGTCTGCATTCTTAAATTTTCAATAGACTTTTTAAGCTTTAAGCTATAACTGATTATAATTACTGCCTTTTGACAGAGTTAGTTTACCTCTTTAAAAAATCTAAAAAAAAAAGCACCAAAAGGACACACACACAAACAAAACCAAACAAGCAAACAAAAAAATCCCCTATTACTTTCTTTTAAGTCCCCTTTTTCTTTCTACTTTTCCTGCAGGTGCCATAGTCAATTTGAAATTTGTCAGCCTAAGTCAGTCCTGAGGAGTTGGCACAACCCCACCAGTACTGGGGAGGCTGCCAGATGCAAATTCCATGGGCAATTGCACCTGTAGTTCTTAATTGTCCTTAGAGTTGGTTACGCATCTATAATGTCTTTAAAGAGTTTGCAAGGTGAATTTAACAACTTAGGGTGAGCACCACAGCCCTTGCAATACAAAATTAGTGAAGATGATGAAGCACATCGCTTTTCTCAGTCATGAGCTGTGACCTACAGACCTGTGGGATGTCAACATCCAAAGTCTCTTCAATTCACAAGACAGTGAAAGTCAAATTTCAGTTTCTGGTTGCTGACAGACTCACAGAAAGAGTAATAGGCAGCTGGAAATCACAGCTTCTACTCTGCCTGAGTTTCCAGCACATGATTTCACTAACTGCAGTGATCCTTTTTTCTTATGTGTAAATGAGTGATCTTTTGTTCTGATGTCACAGATAACTCCTGGAGAAGTTCATTTTTTACAGTTCTACTAGCTTGCTCCATGGTGGAACAATCACATATATCAGAAGAAATAAAATACAAAAAATAAGTAGGAGCTTTTCTAGAAACAGTTTATGAAAGGGAAAAGAAATGCTGTGGGATGCTTAAAGCTTTCTCTTTTTCCAGTGTTTATTTGGTATTCTCAAGCAAGGGGTGAATATTTCCTTGGTGACCAGAATTTACAACCATGTGGAAGCAGACATACATAACAGGTTATCTGGTGGCAGAGGTGTGGATATTGCATGTGTTGTCGACAGCTGAGTGTCAGGCCAATTGAAGATGAGAAACCACAACAGTAAAGACTTACTTTTTTTTTTTTATGTATGCACTGACATACTAATCTTACTTAAAATTTATGTTATATTTGGAAATACCTGATAAAAAAGATTCTTGCACCTATGTTATAAAAAAGATACAGTATTTTCTTACTGCATCACATTTACATGCCTCAAACAACAGGATGAATTGGAAAAAATTGGTGGTATATAAAATACTTTTGTATACTCCTATACAATATAAAAATAGTTCTATGGAAAAAAAAAGAAACTGTAAAACCTTGGTATTTCAGTTGAAATGATGATTTTACATATTAAAATGAAAATTCCATTTTTTAACTGATATTATAGAAAAAACTGATTCACACTGCTGGGTAAAGAGAAAAATCTGTTCTATTTCCCCAACTAAAACATTATTTTTTAAATTTAAATTTTTAAAATTTTTTAAAATCAGTATTTCTTCCAGAAATATATAAATAATTTTATTAAAATTTGCCTTTCCTGATCTGAACACTGTCAGTTAATTCAGATGGATTTAGATCTGAGCATTTCAGCATCAGATCCCACCTGCTTGTGTTGCCTTATTAACTCTTAAGGAGGGGTTTGGTTTACTGTTGGTCCTTTCCTGAGGAAAGGAGTACCTGCACAATTTTTAAAACAACATAAACAAGACCAGAATGTATTATGATATTTGAAACATAATTTTAAGACATTAAAAAACTCACAAAGTTTCAGAACGTACTCTTGAAGACAGTAGTTTTCCTATAAAGATGTAAAACTATTTGTTCCAGCTGCCTATAAAGAAGAAGGGAAGGGAAGGGAAGGGAAGGGAAGGGAAGGGAAGGGAAGGGAAGGGAAGGGAAGGGAAGGGAAGGGAAGGGAAGGGAAGGGAAGGGAAGGGAAGGGGAGGGAAGGGAAGGGAAGGGAAGGGAAGGGAAGGGAAGGGAAGGGAAGGGAAGGGAAGGGAAGGGAAGGGAAGGGAAGGGAAGGGAAGGGAAGGGAAGGGAAGGGAAGGGAAGGGAAGGGAAGGGAAGGGAAGGGAAGGGAAGGGAAGGGAAGGGAAGGGAAGGGAAGGGAAGGGAAGGGAAGGGAAGGGAAGGGAAGGGAAGGGAATTCTCCCAAGACCAGTTTAACCCCTTAACCCCTCAGGAAGATGATCTAAGTGCATATAGCTCATGCCTGCTTCTATGCATGTTCTTAAGTTTGCAGTAGAAGTGTCTGCATATAGTAGTATTATGTTTATACTCATATATTTGCACTTATACAGGACAGACAATCAATGGATCCTGTGTGACCATGTAACTGAATATTTTTTCTTCTATTATCTCACTGCAGCACGTTTTGAAGAAAGACACTTAGCTATTAATTTCCCAAACACTAAATGGACTACCAAATAGCAGCAAAATGCAATGAGTTTAGATATAGAACAACTAGACAATTTCTCAGTCAAACTGACCATCAGGGATTTATAGCAAAAGGCTACCAATAATCTGATAATGTTCCCTACATCCTTCAATGGTCCTGACAGAACTTGACATGTTTGTACTGTGGGAGGAAAGGTTCTTTGATGGACATGGTGTACACTTAACATGTAACTCTTCAAAAACTTTTTAAAAGGGCCATGAAGTGAGAGGAGACTCCTGATTTAAGCTTTTAGTTTTTTAGTGCAAATAGTATCACTTAAAATATGTAACAGACATTCTTTTAAAGAGCACCAGAAGGGCAAAGCTAAATTAAAATATCATTTACATAGTTAATTATTCGGAAACAAATAAGAAAAATTATTAGTCCATAAATAAAATAAGCTTTTCAGCATCTAATAACCACATTAACCAGGCTCACCTATAGATAAATTTTAATTCTTAAATACACTGGAATCACTCCTTCCTCTGGACTGGTATCAAAATAATTTTAATTATATTGATTTTTAATTGGTTTTTTTTATAATTTTACTTGAAACCATTATGGACTAATAATCTCTGAAGGATTTAACTACTCTTATGATAGAAGACTTTTTAAATTTGTTTGTAGCATTTACAAAGATTTTCTGCTTAAAGGAAATTTACTAAACAAGCAAGATTCCTCAGCTTATCAGATTTACACCTAATGAAAATCTTGCAGAGAAAACATCATATCACCATGTAATTAAAGACAGTATGATAAAGCATTTGCACAAAGGAGAATTTGGATGCAAATTAGGTTCAAACATTTTTAATCTTGATGTTATTTAATTCTTATCATTATAAGTTCAAAACGAGCTTTTATGTTTATATTTTTACTGTTGTGTACTACATTTATGTGAGCACCATAAGGATTCGTGGATCACAGCCCTTGAACATGAAGTCCCCTGAGGACTAACAGCACTGAGGGTGGCAACTGACTTTATCCATCTTCCATTTTTCCACTAGGAGTTAAGATGTAATCACTTCAGAAATGATAAGTGCTACTGAAGCATTCTTTGGTATTATCTGGCTGTCTGGTGTAGTACTTTGTAAGAAAGACCTCTCTCACTCTCTGGGAATTACCTTAAAGCCAACCAGTCACATTATAGGAAATTAGGGGATGATGTTATGCATTACCAAGGGATACAAATGTGTAATACTGTGTTGAACACTATGAGAGAGATGGTCAATATGACAGTTACTCATTCCTATCTTGGGTTGATGGATTTTTTCCTATATCACTGCATTGATTTGGCTAATAGGGTGATGCTGATGGAAGCAAGCAGTGGAGTAACACAGTAGCCACAATTACCTCCAAACAAAGACTCATAAGTAATTACAGGGCAACTGAAGAAACCAGCAGTGAAAAAACATGTTAAGAGTGAGTTGAACATGGGAAAGATTATGATCTAGAGTGAGGAGCTTTTAAATGAGATACTCCCCAAGAATGTAGAGGAAAGGGATTTGTAAGTTAAGTGATAATGAAGACTGAGCGAACATTAGTATTTGTAGAAAAATTAATAGATATTTGCTAAATAACTATGTAGGAGGTGGATGTGTTCATTTTTTAGCAAAATGTTTTACTTCTAAATACAATAAGATTCTGGTTTGGAAGTATCAGGTTGAATGGTAATACCTGTGTCTCTCTCTGGAAAAGTACAATGCCAAGTGGTACAATCACCATAAATGCACAGACTCTCATGACCTATTTCAAGAGAACCACATCATTCTGTGTAGACCCAGCTCATGGCACAAGGCTTAGACAACAATAATCGAAGTTGAGGGACTTAGAAAGGAACTGTAGCTG
Organism: Acrocephalus scirpaceus scirpaceus; assembly: GCA_910950805.1. Taxonomy (NCBI): domain Eukaryota; kingdom Metazoa; phylum Chordata; class Aves; order Passeriformes; family Sylviidae; genus Acrocephalus; species Acrocephalus scirpaceus. The sequence continues at coordinate 66,393,128 of OU383775.1, read as the reverse complement.
ACCCACCAACTTTGACACCAGCATCAGAAAGACTTCTTTTATCATGGGCTGGATTTGACCTAGCAAGCTAGAGGTGAATACTATACATCCCATTACCAATCTCCAGAGATCCAGTGCATCTTTTATATCTTTTATTGGAAGTTAATGGCCCTGTAGGACACTTAACAGATTTATAAAACCTCCAGGAATTCTTTATTCAGGCTAAGGTACGCTAGCTTGAACTTCTGGCCTCCTAATTTTGGTTTTCTCACTTTGTGTGACTTTCAAAGGTGTGTCTTAATATGAAAAGATTCAAGAAGCTTTCCAGATGAAGTTTTAACCCATTCTGTAGTTTCTGTAACAGTGAATTAAACTCCTCTTTGAAATACCTTTTAGCAGTGGAAAATTTCAAGAAACTTCACTGCCACGCCATTTCAACTCCCCCAGTGAGATTCTTTCTCCCGCTGTGGTAAGTTTAGTAATGAGCATCAAATTTCATTTCAGATCAAAGACTTTATATAAGTTTATGGTAAATTAATCTTTCACTTTTTACCTCCTTATTGTAACACCATAAGCTTCTGGAAAACAGTTTGTGTTGTTATGAAATACTAGTGTTTATTGAAGCTGAAAGAATACCTGATTCTTTCAGGTGAATGCTTCTGAGTATCTCTTCACTGGTATGACTTTTACTGTAGTTTCTTTGGTCGATGCAGTCATCTACTGTCCCAGAAGACCCTTGCAATCTATTGATACTCACCATAAAGTAGCAAACTAGCCTTTCATTTTAGTATAAAGTGTGTTGGGTTTTTATGATGGTTTTCAAAATGCTTCCAGCTCTACTTGTGAAGATTCTTTACTGTAAGAATGGGTGAAAAGGGAGAAAACCACTGCATACTAAAGATGCAAGAGAGAAAAGATAGGGAAGTATAGAATCAGGGTTTCTCCTTACCTGCCAACAGCTAATACAGATCCCTTTCTTCTACCTTTTTTGCACTGGCAAAATCCTTGAGCAAGATTATCTGCCCTGGATAAAGACTGAAAACAAAACTAGAATAGCTGAATAGTGAAAAGTGAAATGAGACAACCATTCTGTTGCAAGAAACTCCTCTGCCAGTGCCTTCACCTTCCTCTTTGGGAAAAGAGTCCTCCTCTATCACAGCATTATCATTGCAGAAATTAGAAAAGGAAGATGACCTTTCTTTTCACTTCATAGCTGTTCTTCGTGCCTGTTCTACAGAGAGGACAAAAGTCAGTGTAATGAAAATTCATTCTTCAATGTAGGTGATCACGTTATGATTTGCTTGTTCAGTCCCTGCTGTTAATCTATGATAAAGATGCTCATACAGCCCTCATTGCTCCCTTCTCTGATCTGAGAAAGGTACATCTGCTCCCACCAGGCAGAGAGCTCCTGTTCACTGAATGTATCTGGCTTACTCTGTATTTCTAAGGGCTTTACTTTCCCATGGTCCTACTCCCTTACAGTAAGGGAAAGTGCTCTGGCAAAAAACAATGAGTAGGTTTAATATTTTTTAGGCCCTGACCCCTTTAAAAACTGCCTTTTAGGACTTTCTGGGAGATTTATCTACTTGTTTATTTTTCCACAGTGTTTAGAAGCTCTAGTTTAGCAAAATGTTATTATACAATTTTTCTGAGTAAAAGCTGACAAGCTCCTGTGACCTCAGTCATGAAAAGGATCTAAATAAAGAAAAATACACTATAAACAGAAACTCAGCATATAAATAATTAAATATTTATGTGAAGGTGCTGTTAAAATACCATTGGAAATATTCCCTAGAATTTTGTTTGTTTCTGGAATCTCTTTGGATGTATCATCATCATCATCATCATCATTGCAAATCCTATCATATTATCCATTGACTTCACTGTAATATTATCAATATTAATTCACAATAATAACCCAGAATGCAGATCCAGATCTTCAAAATAAGTAATATCCTAGTTTAAACTCAAGAGCATATTTCTTAAGATTAAAGTTTGGATAATAGTTTATACGCTAAATTTTCACTAAAAATCTACCTTATTATTCAAATCAATTCCGGATGCTTGTTACGACACTGTTGCTACAATTGTAATACCAATGTACCAAATTATAAATTGTTTCCCTTTTCCCAGTAACAGCTCTACAAGCCAGGATGTTGCATTCATTTCTAGGCAAGTAAAATCTTCTGGGTGCATATTTACAAATTCCAGAATTAAAAGTGTAATTGAGTTCAGGAGGTCACTTGGAATTTTTTTCCCAGTGTGCCCTATTTCTCCTTACTATTCTGTTTAGAGACAATGAAAAGTGAATATGTGATGTTGACAAATTAGTGAAAGCTTTTAAAACCTCTTACTCTGCTTTGGCTTACTCCTCTGAAGTGGAGTAGGCAGTAGAATGACAGAGCCCATAATGACATTTAATGAAAGCAACATTTTTCTTCCTGATTGGTACCTGAGAGATAATATATGGGTCAAATTGAACAGTAATAGGCGCAAGTTAAATTATTCACGGTATTCACTGAGGAGTGACTAACCTACTATTTATATTCTTTCTGAATATATCATTATGTCTCAGGCTCAATTTGCAAGGTTCTATTTGAAGTCAATGGACTCCAGAGTATACATTTTGTTCATCTAAAAGGTCTGATAATTCAAATTATTGGGTTATTACATAGATTGGGGAATAGCCAAAGTAGATTTAACTACTATCAGAGCTAAGTTGCAAGAAAATGTGTTTATATGACGTTTGTATTCAACAGGTATACACAAAACATTTAGACATATCTATATTCAACAATTGGACGAAGGCTGCTTGCATTAATGAGTTCTCTCTAATGAACATCTAGAAAATAAAGACTAAGGGACCAGATTTGAAAAATAATATATGTTTTACTCATTTCATTATTTTAAATACAACTCCTGGAAGGAAAACAAGCAAACAAAACATACATTTAGTTGTTTCCATTTTTATGCGTTTGCAGCCATAGAAATAGGATTTGAAGACAGCTGACATCGGATTTCAAAAGGTTTCTTCCTTGCAACTGAACAAAATTAAATATTTAGCCAATTCCACCCTTATTTTTATTCAATTGAGAGTGTTTCCTGAAATAAAAAAAATGACAGCTTTACAACTTAAATATTTACTTTAAGTATTTTGATATCTGAAAATTATTTAGAAATAGAACATACTGCAATGATAACTTTGACCTTGCTACCAATTACATTAATATTTAGCTTGGATGTAACAAGAATGCTTTTGTGTGTTGCTGAAGTACAATATAAAGTGTTTACCATTTCAAAAATCAGTGTGAAAATTTGATATTCAAGATGAAATTTATTTCCTAGGGATTCTGCTCTTTGCTCCCCAGTGTTCCTTTTCCTGAATAATGTCTAGCTAAAAGGAGAACAATATTTTTAATTAAATACACCAAAAGGGCTTAAATTAGTTTTAGAACAAAGTCTTAGAACAGGGACATACAATATAGAGATTATTTAAAGATATTGTTTAACACCTGATGTCTCTTTTATTTAATTTAGAGTAGGGATTAAAGTGATTTTATAAGGAAAGTGCAGTATCACAGCCTCTCCTTTAAAATGTGCCTTAAGCTGAGTTAATTGGAAATCTTCAAGCATCCTAACCAGAGCTAAATCTGGTACATAACATGAGGGACATCTTTCCCCACCTCATGGATCAGTCATTCCCATTTCTGCACTGCTCACTGCAGAGGACCAGACCTAAGCATGCTTTGTCTCAAACATTCTGAATATTTCTACAGGAATGGAGATTGGAGGAGAGGATCCCATGGATGTGAGGCAGTGATCTTCTGAGCCTACTTCTGGCTCTGCCTTGAGACTCCTGCTCAGGCCCATCCTGCCTCTCTCTACTCACTTCCTGGAGAAGAGTTGGATGTGCTTGCAAGAACAAAACAGCACAGAAAATCTAGTTTGCATAAGAGATGTGCTCCAGGTTAATGATGAAAGGGCGCAGATTGGGTGCCCTCTCTCTTTTCTCAGGTTCTTTCTGCTCTCTTTCTTTTTCTTGGTCTCCCAACCCCAGCTCCAGAGGGTCCATGTGGCAAGATCAATGCAGGATCTAAGGACTGATGATATTCTTTCTTTTCTTCATTTTTTTACCTGGGCAAACACAACTACACAACTACACAACTACCCTATTCTACCCCACAATTTTTTTGTGTGAAGATGTGTTGACTCTTGTGAGCCAGCACCTTTTGAGTAGTTTGTTGTGGGAGCTGACAACTTAATGAAGTGCCCTGCACCATATTAAGGGCTTGCTAGCCAACATCTTTTCAGTCTAAATAGTGGGCTGGCTGCTGGAGCTATGGTGACTGTATATTAAAAACACAAGCATTCTGACATGTGGTCCAGTGTCTTTTTTCAGCCTAATGAGAATTTACAAGGGCCATCACAACGCTACTGACTGGTGGTGATACATTCCTGCAGTCCGTGAGCTCTGGACAATGAGGGCGAGGCAAAGAAGTGAGTTGAATATCCAGAGGCATAGGCTGGCATCCAGTAGTTCATCTTGTCTTTTGATCTTGTCTGATGTCTCCAAATCAGAGAGAGAGAGAAAAAAAAAGTTGTTAAAGCAAAAGGTCTTAGGCAGCATCAGACAGCTTATATTTCTAATCATACAACCAGAGAAAAGAAGTGCTGCATTTAGTACCGAAAATCCTTTACGAAAGTATAATCACATAACATCACTGTGGGCTGTGGCATTAGGAAAATACATGAGATGTCTTTCATTTAAAAAAGTTCCATAAAACACGTGCTCTTTTGTATAGTCATTTTTACATTTGCTTCATTTTTATCTCAAAAACAAGTTATGCTGCATATTAAGGTATTGGGAAAGATAACATTCTTTAAATAATGCAGTCAATTAACAAGTCCTTCTTTTACCTGATTACATCTTTTCTAATCTCATTTAAATATATTAGCTGCTCAATTATGATGAACTAGAAATGTTCCACCCTCTGGTACTGCTTTTTTCATCTTAATGTTAAATTTCTGAATTGTCCCATTCAAGGTCCTAATACGTTTAGCATCAATTTTTCTTAAAATAACAGTTGACTTCCTAAATAACAGCTGGTTCTAATCTTATTGTAAGTAAGAACTGGCTTGCAAGGGAAACTATGCCTTGCAAAATATAGTCCTTGGTCCTACATTAGCATTGGTGAGTGCTGTGCATGCTGTAGGACTACTAAATGTAGCTGAGGCTTCCCAGGGGATTCATCTCTCCCTGGCTTGGTTTGTATAGGTTTTAATTTGTGGCCAAACCTTGACTACCTGTCTACAGTTTCTGTAGCTGGCAATAGCCCCCTCTTCCTTACAAACATATGGATGATCCTATTTTTAATTAGTATTTAATTCCTGTTTAAGTTTTCCAGCTATTCAATTTAAACTGGTCACAGATGATATGTTCCTTACAGTGTAATTCTACAACCTGTACAATCAGAAATTTTGTCTGAAAACCTACCATAGACATAAACCTCAGCTGGAAGAGAACTATCCATATTGTCTTGACACACTCAGCTGCTTTCAGCACAGAAACAGTATACATGAATCACAAGTTATTTACTTATATTTTAAGGTCTTGGAGATGCAAAAATACCTTTTAATCTGATTCTACAGCATATAATACTACATGTTCAGGTGTTTGGGTAGACCTGTTTTATGTTATTGTTGCAGAGTAATAAATATTAATATTATCTAGGCATTACTTAAGTGCTCTAGCATACATACACACCAAGGGAGAAAAAAAGAGGAGGAGAGAGGAAAATAATGCAAGTCTTATTAGGAAAATAAAAATAATGATAATAAAACATCTTGTCTGGTGAAATTAATAATTAGAAGCTGAAGCATAGTAGTACCTGGTTTGAGTGTCTGGAAGTTAGTTTTCAGCAGAAATGTTTCATTTCATTTCCTATTTCAGCTACAGTATGGAGCTGTTTTCTTTAGCTCTGTTCTCCATTAAAGATTACAACTAAATTCCAATAAAGGAGGCAGCTCTTTAAAGGTGGACTATTCACTTATTTATACTTATCCTTTTTGCCATTTTTCCTTGTTTGTGCTTCATATTGAAAAAATAGACTCAGGCAAAAAACCACACAAACAGACCAAGAGAATTGGACAGAATGAAATAGTAGGCAGTTTTACTGTAAAGCAGAGAGCAGAAAGATATCATTTTTTCTGCCTCTTCTGTTCCTTTGAAATGGTTCTCCAAAATGGCTTTCCTGAAGTCATTTTTTTCTTTAGAGCTATAACTGTGGGTATTCTGTCAGCTTCCCCTTTCTTTTGTACAGGTTTATAGTTCTCTATAAGCAGAATGCTAAAAGCAAGTACAGTAAAATGTACATGGCTGCAGTCATTTCATAGCTAAGGTAAGTTGACAGGTTATTTACACATAACTCTGAGTATTTGCTAACATGGAAAAATCAGTCTCTCCATGCCTTTAAAAACATGAGTAGTTGCAATATATAGATAACAAATGGATGAAAATAATATTATTCAGTGATTATGCTTTATCTAAATTAGATAGGCTAATATTTTTTTCAGTTTATATTTTTTTGGAAGACTTTCTATATGCATTCATAATATAACATTAAAATTCCATAATTCAGTTGTGTTTTCTTTTCCAGATAACAAATGAAGGATTATCTCTTCACATTGGAATAACCTAAAACAGGAAAACATTATCTGAATTGATAAAATGGATGTTATGAACCTGAGCTTCACAGAGTACCCTCTAAAAACATCACTTGTCTGAGACACCAGATAAATATCACATATCCTTCCTCAGCCAGCATGGGAGCACAGGTCTATCTTGTTCAGAAATAGAGACTTCTTAGCTCAGGTGGGTGGCAGCAGTCACACTGTTCTGAATTATTGTCATCTGAATTATTGTGATAGCTCAAAAATGCTTAAAAATTGGTGATTCTTATCATGTGGACAATAATTACTTGTACAGTATTCTGCTCAGGTCAAAATTACTAGTCATAAGTCTATATATAGTGGGGTGTAGATCAGCAAAAGTGATTAACCAGAAACTCCTTTTAGCAGAAAAACATAGTAGTTCTGTTTCAAGCAAATAACAATTATTCCAAGCCCATTTGATACTATTATAATAAATGTTTAAAAGCTCAAGTAGTTAACAATAATAGTTAAATTTCTTTCCCTGTCTGAACCAGTAGAAAATTAATCCAAGAGCCTCTCTCTAAAGATGTCTTGTTCCCAGTATATGAAACTCAATGTGGAGGTTGTAGGGACAAATATCTCATGAAGTAAAAGTATAGAAAAATGTCTTGAAAATTCCAGCATGAAATCAGAGGTTAAAAGCCACTATAAAAATGATGCTATTATAGTAATGTAATTGTACTTTTCTAATGTCATAGTCACATCATAAACTCCAAGATAAGCTGAGGTTTCATTGTACAAGCACTGCAAAAAATAGAGTTGCGCCATGATTACCTCAGTTCTGCCACAGCACAGGCAGACCTGTGTTTAAGCAATCTTTTTCTCAACACAATTTTTCCTATTTATTGCTTCCTAGTAATGCCTACCTGAGAATGCAGTAATTACCTTGATGTTTGAGGAATGTTTGAGAGAATATGGTGATATAGCAGTGTATACCTGGCAACCGGGCTGAAAATGTATTCAAGCACTGCCCTGTGTAACTGGAAAGAAGAAGAAAGATAAATGGATAAAATGGATATCCTGTTTTTAGAAATAGCTCCATTCGAGCCAACTTGCATTGGGGCTCGCACAGCCATGCTGCTGCTTTGGTGAGGAGAGGGTCACACAGTTGTCAGGAGCTGTGGGTATCCCAGCCCCAGCAGAAGGCTTGGCTCTAACTGCTAGGTCTGGTGCTTGCCCCTCCTCAGCTCACATGTTCAATCCCTCTCCTGCAGCTAAGGCTCTCCAGTCAGAGCTTTCCAACCTCGAAGCTTAAATTTAGTTCCCAAGTCATCTTTAGGCTTTTACATGATTAACAAAAGTGCTGAAGCCTGAGAGTTGCTGCTGTAATCAGGTCAATTCCTACTTCCTGATGCTGCTAAATCACAATAAACATCCCTTTTGCCAAAACTTTTTTGCTGACAGCAGGTGATGGGAAGAAGGAATATGCTTATATATATTCCACCTTCTCCCTTTATATGTACATAATGCACTTACCCATAAACAACACTCCATTATTTCTCTGCTAATCCCTCTCTGGGAGCTACACTGGGCAGTCCCTCCCATAGGCAGCTAGATGACGCTGAGATGGGCAATATTGCCTCCTCCTTGGATGGCAATTTTTTTATTCTTCTTGTGTTACATCACCTTTCATGACTGCAGCTAACACATGTTGAGAAAGCAAAAGGTTCTGTGTCTATTGCTTTTCTTGGTTATCCATTCATTGGCTCAACCTGTCCTCTCAGACAGGCATAACTGCAGGAATGCAGCTGCTCTGTACCAATGTAATTACTTCTAACTTGTAGAATTTGCTTTTTGATCAGTAAAGTATATCATTAAATCCATGTCCACATTTTCCAGAATAACTTTGATGTCATTTTTCTTCAAAATATGTTCTATTTTCTTGCTCAAAATGTACAATAAAAAGTGCAATTATTATTAAACAAATAAAATTGGTGACAGCAGCATATTACTTTAAGTAGATCAACTCTCTTTAGATAAATAATCTTTAGAAAAGTTTGTCATATGTTAAACAATTTTATGTGAGAGACTCTAATGAAAATATGAAAGCTCATCTATGTAAAAAAATCCTGCAATGTTTAGGTTTTCTCAAAATCTTTTAGGTAGTCAAATAGTTTCCTCAGCACTTGTCAAGAAAACAAATATTGTATTTTGCAAGTGTAAATTCTATAAGAATGAAAATAAAAATGAGAAAAGCATATTGACATCTTTGCAATGAATGAGATCCTGTTCGCTCTCTTTTTCCTGGTAATTTGAGAAATTATAATATTTAACTTGGAGGCTTAGGAGAAACTTGTTTCTTGCAGGTTCAAAGAATTAACGAGATTCCAACTGTTGCAGTTTCAATGGTGTTCCTTTAGTTCTACACATCTAAGACGACAGACCAAGGAAAATTCCTGTCTTTCCTTTTATATCAGTGAATTTTCAGATCAAGGTATGAGCTTAGATACTTTCCAGTATAAGAGGGAAAAAAAGGAAGAAAAAAAAGAGGAGGAATTAAAGTTTTAAATATCAGTTGTTTATAGCAAAAAATTTTACTGACAATACTATTAATCATGCTTTTTTTGATTCACTCATGTCTAATTCAAGCACAAGAGAATGGGATACATTTCTACAGCCCCATTTGGGAACACTGATGCTGTCAAGGTCGACACCACCAGAATGTTTTCCTTGCCTAGTGGAACTCAACATTTATTTTCTTGTTCAAATGTGTGATGAATGGAGCCTACATATCATTCTGGAGATGAAAGGTTTGATTTAAAGCCTGTCCAGGGTCTTTCTATCAGGTTGGGTGTGCTTTGCTTGGATCAGGCCCCAGGTTTTTTGCTTATCTCTGGTCAAAGAGAATATGACGAGGTTTTCCCTGCAGACACTCTCCCTAGGGAGGGAGGTGTGTTCTGCCTTTGGGTTGACCTTGACAATTGATATGCTCTTTTCAGGAGCAAAACACAAATGCACAGGACAATTGATACTTCCTGGAAGCCCCCAGTTGGAAGCTGAACAATACATCTCACATGTATACATTCAAGAGTTGCCCGCATCTCCCTTATTCTGAATGGAGTTTTTTTCAGAACAAGGCAAAATGTATTAGTTGGTTAGCTTGAGGTTGTCTTGAACAAGAACAGGAAAATCAAGTCTACCTTTATGTATATTTTTGACTCTTTGGTTGGTGCATCTCTCATCTCATGATGTATTCCATAGGAACATTTCTCATTATCCACAACAAAAATGTTTTTTTACATTTGTTCTCACTATTATCCAGTAGTACAGAAAAAAAAAATTAAATCTTTTCTTCGTAGTATCTTTTGTATCTCCAAGAAAACTCATTTCAGACATCGAAAATACTTGTATCTGTACCAAACAAGTCATATAAACTTTTTCTGTCCCAAAACATCATAAAAGCTTCATATCCACTGGATAAAAGCACAGTTAAGGAAATTGAATATAGTTTCAAGCAACCAACACAGAAATTTGCAAGTTTAGAAATTTGCAGAAGTTTAGAAACTTCTAAATTGAAGGTTTACACCTAAGTTTCTAAATGGGTAAGATATAGGGGCAGAAAGGATGCAGGGTTAAATTATGGACAAATCTGTTTCATTGTCCCAGAGACCCTAGCATCACAGAGTGGTTGATCCAGCAGGCACTTCATTGCTGGGAATCCAGTGCAGCACCATGGGATCTTTCCACACCACACCTATTTGATGCAATGCAAGAGGGAGAAAGGATACCTTGTAGTGACAGCATTGGGTGTTCCTTTAGCCTGAAATATCATGAAATACAGTGGCAGTTGGACATGCCACAGAAAGGGTATCATCTGAGCCAGAGCAGGTACAGCTAGAGCTTTGTTAAACAATCTCATTTCTTTTTTGAGCTGATGAGCTTTCCACTATATATCAACCTTAAAAGATAAAATATTACAACAGAAATTTCAGGACTTGCACATATATAACCATGAATAAAAAAAAGAAAAAATGTTTATCAGCTGAGATCTTCCATGATTATATTTTACATCTAAAATAGCTCTGAAAACATCATCTGCACATAATAACACATAAATAAAATAAAATTTAAGATATTTGCAGCTACATCCTCACCAAAAAAAGTAATTCTAATTCTTCTTACATTATTTGAATAGGACTTTGGTCAACCTGGTCTGGTGGAAGGTGTCCCTGCCAATGTCAGGGGGGCATGAACTAGATGATTATGGTCCCTTTCAACAAAAACCATTCTGTGATTCTATGATAATTTTACAGGGCACATTTATTATGGTTCTCCTCCATTTACAAGAAAATTCTTGTTTTATGATTTATTTCACTTTGCATTTTCTTAAACCCTGGGCAACTTTTGACCAACACCATAATTACCAGTGATGTTTAACCAAAAATTTTTCTGACAATGTACATCACTCGGAACAGCTCATCTGTTTTTCCTTATCTACAGCCAACGTAGTCACCCCATGGAATATTAAGGCACAGTCCATGGCTCCTGTTTTTTGACTCTTCCCTCCTATGCATGCCCACTAATGAGAAAAGAAATAAGAGGAGAATAGAAAAACTTAGCTATGAATACACAATTCCTTCTTGTGGGAATGTCATGGTTAAGGAATGGTTTCCCCAATATAACTCCCACTCTTTCAAGTGGGAATTCTATTGGCAAAACCATTCTTACGCCACAAACCCCTACCCTGCTCGCTCTGATGGGAGACAAAAGGCAGAGGCTGAGATAAGGACAATTTACTGGAAACAGCAACAAGATAAGAAAATGAACAGTAACAGCAAAAATGCCAATAACAAAAATGTACAAAGTTAGGGTGATTTACATGGAAAGTGCTTACCAAGCCCAGGACAATGAAAAAACAATGACAGAATCTCAGTTCTCCACACTATCCCACAACAGGAAAAGCATGTTCTTTCTTCCAGGAGGTGAGAGAGAGGGAGTCATGTTTTCTGGTCTCTGGAAATGAAGTAAGATTGGGATCTTGGTCCCATTAGCGTGGCCCCACCCCCTCATGGTTACAGCAAAAACTTAGCCCTGTTCTTGGCTAAGTTTACTATGGGCAAATCCTACATGTGGACAGCCAACGACAGCTTTAGAGGTTCAACTAATTTTTCAGCTGTGGAGGGACATGAAAGACATGGAAGAAGAGCTACATCAAACTGCTGGGGCATTCAGCGAAGTTTGACAAGCAGAGCCCAAAAAAATCCCCAGCCTTAGTTTGTAAGCTTATTGCTATTCACTCAACAGGGGCACTCGGTGCAGCAGTCACAGCCCTGTGAACAATGTGGTACATTAGAGCTAAATTATGCACCAACACCCTGATTTATGGCTGAGAACTGTACTAAATTAAGTAGAAATTCTAAATTAAGGAGAAAATCGGAAATTAAAAGGCGAGGCTAATTTATTAGGAAATCATTTGCTAACCACCAGTATTATGGAAATAGATCTAAAAATAAAGCCCCAATGGAAAAATATATAACTAATGCACAGGATTTTTGAAATGCAAGAACTCTTGGAAAGTTTAAGGACTCCCTAGGGCAGATGTGCTTCCCCACCCCCAAATACTGGATAATTAACTTAAACTTTTACAACTAAAATTTTAACAGAGCTGAATGTTAAGACCTTTGGATAAATCTTGGAATACTGAGGAAATTCCAGAGTATTCAAAGTAAGCTAATTTTCTTCCAATATTTTAAAAGGCTACATAGTAACTCAAGTAATTATAATCCTGTCATCGTAGCATCTTTTATAGGCAGAAGGATGGAACAACGGGTATGAAGCTCAATTAATTTAAAAACTAAAGTAAGATAATAATTTAATTTATGTCCATCAGATCTTGTCAAAATAACATAATATGGGGTATTTTTTTTAGCTATCTAAAGAGGCTGATAAAAGCACTAGTTTTAATTTAATATGCCTCAGCAACCGTGTATTTTTACTTGGTACCCAAAATTGATATAATATAGAAGTAATGGAGCATAGATTAAATAGTAAGTGAAATAAAATCAGGCCAGTACATCTCTAAAAATAAATGTATAAGATAGAAAGTTTATAACTTTTATAGAAAGATTGATACTTAATTCTATTTTTTTTCTTTTTTTTAACCATTTGAGAGAAACTATACATTTGTTTGTGATCCAGTTGGCAAACAGTAATATTTATGATTGTAAATAATAAAGCCAGGCTACTGATATTGAAAAACAGAGATTTCTTAATAAATTTCTTATTAAGCATATGTATTAATTAAAAAAACGCAGGGTCATATAATCAGGAACAAGATTGTTAACTGTACTTAAAGGTTTCTGAGAAATTTCAGTGTTTCTCATCAATAGACAAAATTTAAAGAGTAAAATAAAAATGACTAATTTGGCACCTGAAGACATAAGCAGAATGATAAACCAGAAAAATTAAGTTATGCAATTTCCATTTATGACATCATGTCTTGTCTTTTTGTTACCTTCAGATTTGATGCTGATAACTAAAAATGTGTGTTCATAAACTGGAGTTTTTGAGAAAAATCACAGAAAAGCCAGAATAACTGGAAACAAATAATGATTATTTCATTTTTCAAATACTAATTTAGTAGCTGGTTTTATTATTGTGTATATATGTATATATACACACACACACACACAGATAGGGGCCAGGAAAACACTGTCTACATCTTTTCCTACTTATCATACCTCTTATATAAACATCTCATGTCCACAATTTGAAACAAGAGAAATTCATATTGCTTATGAGAGACTTTTTTTCTAAAATACTAAGAACTTTATGAGTGTTGGAAGCATGGCATGTAAAGAGGAGTAGTTCATTAATTATTTTTTTGTATTCAGAATATTTTTTATTAAAATATATGAAGTATTTCAGAAATTAATTTAAGAAATTTCAGTGATCTGGGTGATATTGATGAAATTATGTTCAAGGAGCTTTATGGTTCACCATTAAAATCTATTAAATTAAATTAAATCTTATAAAATCTGAGGAAGGTGGCTTCATATTAATCTTCCATTGTCTTGCACTTCCTGTATGGCTCACAGGATTTAGTAGGCTTCTTATGCATAAGAAGTTTCAACATATGAAAAAACTTCACTAGACCTAAGATTCTTTCTTATAATAAATAGCATTTTCTAAGAGTAAGCCCATTTTTCTAGGGAGAAATGGGGATATGATTTAACCATCTGGAAAAAGTACATTGCACTCCTATGATCTCCACAGCCTTTCTTCTGTTTTCTGTGGCCAATTCTAGGGCTATTTAGCTCTCATTTTTTTAATGGGAATTCCTAATAAACTTTCCATTTGCAAGAAGTAGTTATACTTTTCCACTCCAGTTATTCTAATTTAGCTTTCTTTTTTTTCTTTTTTTTTTCTTTTTTTTTATTCTGAGACTTTCTCCTGTATTTAGAATAGTTCAAAACATAGTGAAGACAACAGGCTCTCAGAAATGGAAAGCTGCAATACATACAAAACAAGATCACATCTATTAGATCACAATCACATCAATCACGTTTGGTAGTCTAGATAAAGGTGATCAATAACAAGCTAAATGTATGCCCCATAACAATTTATTAAAAATACAGCATATTGCATGACATAATCATGCATAACATAACCTATAAACAAAACTGTGGTGCAATTGTGTGCAACTCTGAAAATACCATTCAGCCAATCAACACATAACACGTGCCTGGATAGTCAAGAATAAAGATAGTGTCACTGAACATGGTCACAGATTAGAGGGTCTCTCCACTTATTGCACCACCCAATGTCTCTGTACTTGTTCACTCTCTTTAGGGGAAGACTCTGAGAGGATCTTTTGGACAGACATGTAAGCCCAAAGGCTCTTGCACTGAGTAGGGATTCTGTTACCTTCAGAAGGAAAGCTATGGTGGAGCAGCAGATTGCAGAACAGGATGCTTCCAGAAGGGAGTTAACATAAAAAGGACCTGCATACAGGTGACAGGTAGGCTGCATCTTAAAGAAAAGATAGTCTGGGTACTCTCACAGGCCATAAAATTGTATATGGGGCAGAAGAGGGGTGTTCATGGGATTGAGGAAAAATGAAGTGCATGAAAAAACATACTGAGAAAATGTGCTCAGGTCCCCTACTCTTGAGTAATTTAAGGGGAAAGTTTCTAAACCAGAGGTATACTTGAACATATTTGTTGAGCTACTCACACTTTGTAGAGATTACAAGACCAAGGTAGACCAAGGTGACATGTAAATTGTGCGCATTTTCTTTCATTTCCATTTTATCTGTGCTTTCATTTGACTGGAGTAGCTCATTCCCCCACTGTGAAAAATTAACCATACTGTTATGTTTATGCAACCCACAAAGTCAGGCTAGACAAAACATGACCCCTTAGAAGATGACCTTTCTTGGGCTAATATTTCAAAAAAGAAAATTGCATACACTAGAAATAGAATAACTAGAAACAGATTTGTCATTTTGATGTATTTCTTAGAAATAAGAATCACAAAGTTCACTAGGAACTGAGAAGAATTGTTAGCAGGCCAGCAAATTATTTAGTCATATGAATTTGTGTTGGAAACAGGAAAATTGTTTCTCAGCTTGCTAAATATGGGTCTTTGCAATCACAGAAGGAAATACAACTTTAAGTTTTTGGGTCTGCACAAGAGTGGAAATGAAGCTTAGGTTGGCAGCACTACAAATCAGAGTGAAAGTCATATGCTGGATGAGGTTGTATTTTCTGGGAAATAAATCCATATTGGTTCATAGATCTGCAAATACAAATATGTTCTTCTAGAACAGATCTCTTCCTTTTTAAAGAACAGGTCTACAAAAATACCCTAAGCATTAGCAAAGTACCTTAAACTCCAGTGTCTAAGTCATCTAAGAAGTTATCAGAATGTCTTTAGTGTTTTCTAGCAGTGCATAGGAGAGCTCATTTGAGCAGTGATTCAGCTTTGAACAAGGGGTCAAGCTCAGCCACAAGATGTGAAATCAATTTGTAATAAATTTCCTAGAGAAATGGGCAATTTCCTAAAGGGCACAAAACACCAACTTGTTAAGAAAAGCATTTTAAATATCCAGCGAAGGATCAAGCCTGCCCATTCTGTGAGAAATGACGTGCAGCACAAGGACACTAGGAAAAAGAAGAAGAGAAGGTAGCCAATATTTTGAAATAGTTTGGCTGTTCTGAGTAAAAGGAATGAGGATGTAAAGCTGGAAAAAATGGACAAGATTACGCGTTTTCCAAGGTGTCTGACATGGTATGTCTTATTCCTCTGTGAAGGCTGGCTGCCAGTCTGGTCTACAGGTGGTCAAGTAAATTAGAGGACAGACTATCTAACTATTCAACTGTTACTGCTTACACACCCCTTCCCCATGTTTCCTGGTGTAGAGACCACATAAACCATAACTTGCAGTAGTGAAATTGTTAACTGTCTAAATACAATACTTTACTGTGTAAGATGTCCCCTTCTATGTCTTCGTGAGAGGACCTTGAAACAGGACATTTTTACTGTTTAAACAGGGCTTAATTTATGGTCACCAGTCATCTACCTCTCTGAAATGCAAGGAAAAAGGTTTTAAGAGAGTATGAAGCAATGCTGTACAGAAACAAAAGGATTGTATAATATTTGTTTACAATCCTTTAAAAAGCTCCATATTAAACTGAACTTCAAAAGGAATTAAAATGAGACTTGAGATAAAAATCAGTTCCAATCTTTTCGGCTGGTCTGTTTAACATTTTAGTCATTTTGACTATGCAGTTTTTAATTTAAGATTAAGCCCTGTATAGTTTGATGTGTATTTATTAGAAACAAGATTGCCTCTCAAATGGACTTTACAAAATTAATATAAATGTAAAATAATTCAGAGTCAACGTTCTATGTAGGAGTATTCTGTTTTTCCTCTACTGGAAAATGGCCATGTTCTTATTGCATCATTCACAAAAGTTTTGGTTTATATCTTGATTACCATTACACTTACTTTTCCTTTAAATGTAGGCTATGTTTATTTATAGAATGAGCAGTTTTTTAATTCTAAATTAAGTGTGTTCTGAATTCTGAGGCTGAATGCAACAGGCCATCCACTAGTACATCTCTCGCCTCTCTTCCACAAAATTCTATTTCAGAGAAAAGATGTAGAAAATTACATCTTTTTATGATTTTTTTCAAGAATAGTAATTCAGGAAAGTCTTAAATATTCCCCCTAATAATAATGAAAAGTATTACCCTTTAATCATTGCTTGATGGATTACAACCAACATGTCTAGACAAAGTTCATGTTTATCTCCTAGTAAACTAGCAAGCAACAATTATCAACTTGTCCATTTTTAATATGCATTTATTTATTTGTTTATTTATTTAACAAGGAATGCTTTGAGAAGTCAGAAGCTCACAAAAAACATTCTCAGATGACAAACAGATCAATAGTGCTACACAGTAAATTGCTTGGAGATATCAGGGAGAAGAAAGAAATTAAACAATGAGGTAATTAATAGGATTTTTTACTGATTTTATTGTATCTGATTCTCTTATCCTGTGTGGAGAAGATTTAAAGAATTCCCTTCTACATACAGAGAATACAAAGAATAGAGAGAATAGAAATATTTTCATATTTCTTGCACTCATGTATTAAATTTATTACCACTGCTCCCCTTACACTTTCGTGTAGAAGCATAGGGCAAGACCTAGCATAAATTCCAGTTATATTTTATTGATTCCTCTCCACACAACAGCTTTGCACAGAGAAATAGAATGAGTCCAATCTAATGTAATGTAATAGAAAGTTTATTTCTAAAGGCAAATGGCTTCTTTTACTGGTTATGACAAAGAATCAGAAATAAAACCTCTAACAGTTACTCATATCCTGATATTTTACTAACTGTCCTATTTTGTAAATCTTGGACCATTTACTTCTTCTTGAACTTCATTAATTTTACAGTGTTGAGAAAAAAATCAGAAGACATTTGTAGGTGTCTATAGCTAAGACTTTGCACTTGATTTTTTTCTTTTTTTTTTAATCTGTGGAAATTTTTAAAATTTTTTTTATTTATTTTGTGGTATTTTTGCAGTATATGCAAAATAGATGATTAGACAAATATGCAATAGATGAGTAGACAGAAAATTTAAAAAATAAAGTCAAAAAGCAAGACTGTAGTTTGAGTGTATGTCTGAAGTTTGGTCCGAGAGTACTTGACAAGTTTCTGTCTCCTGAGAAATGTCCTTCTATTTCAGCAGAGATATTATAAAGAAAATATTGTGAGGAGCAGCAGAAGGTATGCCCTTGCTATAGCACTAGGACATACATAAAACTGATAGAATCATCAATTTGTTAATAATCCTCTTCCTTGTTCATTTAATTAATAAACCTCTCTATATCCATGCTCTGCTGGTGTACTGTTTAACAGCTAGCATGTATTGACCCTACATCAATCTGTGTTTTGAAATACAGTATGTGAACAGCTTGCATAAATCACAGAATGATTGAGGTTTGAGGTTTTCTGGTCCAATTCTCCCTGTCCAGGGCTGGTCAGCTTGGCAAGATTGTACAGGAATATGTTCTGTAAGTTTAAATTTACATTTTGAGTATCAATATGATTGGAAACTCCATGATGTCTCTGGAGAACCTGCTCCAGCACTTGATCACACTCACAGTAAAGAAGTGGGTTTTTGCATTCCAATGACATTTCCCGTTTGTTTTTTGTTGCTGTTGTTATTTTGTGCCCAATGCCCAATCCTGTCAGTGGCAAGAAGGCACTGGCTTCTACCAAGAAGTGTCTGTCTCCCTCTTCTACACTCCCTTCCATCAGGGATTTATCTTCTTTCCTTCAAGCCTTTTCTTATCCAGATTGAACAGTCCCAGCTGTCTCAGCCTCTCTTCACATGAAAGATGTTCCAGTACTTTAAAAAAGAGTGAGGGAAAAAGATGACATCTCAATATTAGTGGTAGAAGAGCTGGATGGTGTATTTGTTTATTTGTTTTAAAAGATTGATTGTAAAGTCTTTTTCTTTCCAGTACTATGGATTGGAGAAACCAAATGAAGGTTAAATTTGCTGTTTGTGCCTGCTGCTCTACTTACTCTAGTCTAACCAACATTTTCCCACTGCCCATGTTTATGTTCTTAGTAAGTGATTAAATGTTTTCAACAAAATATAAGGAGTGTTTTTGTGTGTGCATTTTTTTTTAGTAGATCTGAACCACTTTAGCTGCATTTTTGGCAAACTTCATTCACTTCATCTTCTTGGCATTTCATTATATTTTGTGTGATCACAAAATCAACTCTCCAGCAACAAAGCGAAACACGACTCTTTGAAATAAATGTTGTCATTAACAAACCATGCCAGGCGCAGTGACAGATTTGCAGCTGTAATGAATAACATTTCCCACAAAGTTCTCCTGTCTGACAGAAAAGCTGTGACATTACTGCAGGCAACAGTGTTGGAAACTAAAAGATTGATTGATGCAAGTAGATAATTGAAATCTCAGCACTGTCACATGGCTGCCAACCTAACAACCAAGCTACCACTCTACAAAAACATTTATCATACAACAGCCTCTCCATGAGTAACACACACACAGAGAAAACATGGATTATTTCTTCATGATCATGAGTTACTTACTGCTAATTTACCCTAACTAATTGATTAATTAAATCTCGATCTCTAAAAGAAAAATTGGTTGTTACTTCTGGTATCTCAAGTTCCCAAATTCAGTTCACAGCTGTTGAAAAAGCCAAGAATATCAAGCAGGAATGAGGTGTTATTGCTACCTTTGAGATGGTAAGCAATAACATCATTGTCATGTCTGAGTTCCTGAAGTTAGATGCAATAATCCATATTTACTCTTGCCTAGATAAGTCAGTGACTGTCAGAGGTTCTGGGATTCAAAAAGTATGACTAATTAGTCCTTATGCAAAAATGTTTCATGCAAGGCATCTAAATGATTGGATGACAGTTTTATTTTTTGTTTGAATGGATTTCAGAACACTCAAATTTTGTACCATAACCATAGTTAATTTAGATTCCAAAATCATATTTGAGCATGTTTGTAAGGATACTTAGGGTAACTTGCATTTTTTTTTCATAATCCCATTAAAACTCACCATAGACATTTGCTCATTTAAGATAATTTTTCCTCTTTCACAGCCAATGTTAAAGAATGCTTTTATTATATGGTTTTCTCTCAAAAAAACTTTTAAACCAAGTAATATCTAAAATATATCATCCTTGGAATAACAGGGGTACAGTGGATCTTAGTGAAGCCATTGGATCTAGTAGAATCACACTGATTTGCAAAATTAAACAGTAATTTACAAGTCCACCTAATCTTAACAAGTAACTGATGAAAAATACAAGGATGTTTACAAAAAGACCACTGAGTATGTGGCATTAGCAAATTATGACATAGCAACAGATCTGATGTGGCAAATGTCACTGATATAACTACCAGGTAAAGAGGACAGAAACTGCACCTGCAAATCAGAAATAAATTTAAAGGAACAGTATTTTTTTAACTTTCACAGAGAATATTCTAATTAATACTAAGGAAAAAAAAAAACCCCTAAATATTTCAACCTGTTAGTTTCATACCAGAAAATATATGTAATTCCCCTAATAAAATGTGGCCTAAAATAATAGTCCAGATAAGTTGTATAGTTTTTACCCTGCTACTGATGTTAAATGTAAGATATTTTACCCTTTGCCATGATTCTATAATTTATTTACCACTATTCAACACACATGTCTGATAGGAACAGTCCATGAGATGGGTTAAATTGTCAGCCTCTGCTGAGAACCTGGCCTACCTCTTTCTGGTTTTGTCTTTTACTGATTGTCTCTGTAGACATTTCTTTCCTCACGTTCCCGTTGGGCTTCTTTCAATCTCCTTAAGATATTTTTCTTGCTCTTCCCTCCATGAGTTTTGTTTCAATTGTTCCAACAATCTGTTGACTGATTCCTGCAGTTCTTAAGCATTAGTCATGTTCTAAGAAGCAGCTTTGGCTGACTTCAGCAAGGGCAGCACAATTTTGCCTGTGGTTATTCACTTTCCCTTACATCTTGTTTCCATTTCATTTCATTGACTGGAAATTTGATTCAATTTTTTTCTGCTCTGGCCAGGCTTCCTTCATTCCTACAATACTTTGCTGATGTCTTTATCCTTTGTTGTTTTCCTGTCTCTCTCCTTTCCTACTGATAGAGTAAGAGAAGAGTAATGAAATAGGAAGCAGTCTTTTGTTTGGGCAGGACTTCTAAAAGACTGAGACAAATACTGTCTGGGCTTAGGAAAGAATGAAGGGTCATAGAGAAATTTCTTTCAATGAAATTTCTTGCTTCCTAACTTTAAAAGCAGTTAAGCCATTAAAATGCTCAATAAAATGTCCAATGTCCTTGTTTTCTTTAAGGACTTCTTAATTTTTATACTTGTTTTGGCTCACTATCTTTTATTACAAGCAGGGAGTTATATTGCTATTGTCTTTGACTGTTTAGATTTAATTTCATTCAATATATTTTAGTTCATACTCTGCTAAAAACCTCTTTAAATTTAATACAGATTTTAATATTAGGAAACTAAATTTAAAGATGCTAAATTATTTTGAAAAAACCCCACAAACTTCTTTTTTTGATCAAATATTCCTTTAGCTATTTTATAATCTGATCAATTCATCTGAAGTTCCTATATGTCAGAAAACTGTCAGAAATTTGCTTTGTGAGCATTATACGTGAATTAATTCAGATTAAGCCTAATAACCAGATCAAGGCACAGTTGCAGGGCTCAGTCTCAGCTGGCTTTGATGCTTCCCTGGACACAGCTCCAGGTTCCCTGTTCAGTCCTATTCTGCAGCTGCAAATCTGCAGGTGGAGCAGGAGCCATCCTCCTGGGGCCTCCAGCTCCCAGCCTTGATCATCATGGGAGTCTCCATTTTCCAACCTGATAAGCACAGACCCTCTTCTTCTCCTTCACCATGCTTGGGGGTTCAGATTCTTGATGCTGCAGGGTCCCAGAGGAGATCCATCTGCTCTTACTCCTTATCTCTGATTGTTGCACAGTGTGCTGACCTCCCCTCACAGTTTCTTTACCTGGTGGCAGAGATCCCTCAACAGCAGTACTCAGTCACACAAATTTGCTGGGAAGGTAAATTAGCAGCAGCCGAGGCAAACAACTACAGGAAATGCTACATCTTTTTCTCAGGAGAAGGTAAAAAAACTTGCCTTGAACTCTCCTCTCCTCTATAAAGACTCATTAACTTGACTCACAGGATGTGATGTGAAATATCCTCTCTCTGTGAGTGTACTTTAATTTCTCCATTTCTATGCAAAAAAGTCTTCATATCGCAGCAATACATGAAACTGAGAGCATGATTAGTAGTACATATTTTTAAATAGGAGACTGCAAGTATAAAAATAGAATTCTACACGATTGCAATGAGATAATATGCATGCTGTATTTATAAATAACAATTTGAATCCATAGTGAAATTGTCATTAGAAAAGCCCAATTCATGATGTGTTCCTATAAAAGACACAAACTATGAAAAGGTGAGAGCAGGAATCTCTTCTCTTTGCCTTCCTGCCAAGAGGCTGTCTTGACGTCAGTCTTTGTATTTTCCTTTCACTTCAAGTGACTACCCAAATCTTCCACCATCTGCTCACGGCCAGCCCTCAAACTGGCAAAAAGCAGACAGCTTTCCTAGAACTAAACCATAAAATGCCAAATGCCATATGAGACACAAAGCTCCTTTTCAGAAAAATGCAATGTTATATGCCAAGCAAAGTAATACAATAAATAGATAGCTAGATAAATAAATAAATAAACTGCGCGAAATTAACTCTTAAAACCATTAAAGTAATGAGGCGTAAGGTCAAAGGAAAGGAAACGAGATTTTAAATTAGTATTTTCACTGTGGTGATGAAACCACTGCTGAGACCCCTAATCCATTCATGCTGACAGACCCATTATCTGCAATTATTCTTTATTCAAGTGTAAACTGCCATTATGCATGGAGCTGTTGCTACTGCAAAGAAAATTTTCAAAAGCCCTGTACTGTACGTAGCAGCTGACTTCACCAAACTGCAGGGGCCTAATGTAAAAAAAAATCCTTCCATTTTCAATCATAACTTGAGTCTTATTGTGTCCTTTTGAGTAAATGAAAATAAAATATTTAAAGTCTCTGCTTGAATCTTAAACTTGCATCAAGGCTTAGAGCCAAGGTTTATTTACATATCATCCATATCTCTATTCATGTATGTATTTGTGTGTCTTCTGAAACATGTGACCTCGTGAGGCTCATTTTTGAAAAGTAATAAAGAAAGATGGGTGTTGTGTTCTGTTCTAGGCACAATGTTTTTGAGAGTTTTCTTTTGAGAAGAGCTGGTCCTGTCAGCTTCCGTCTTCCTCAAACAATTGCAGGTTGTTTCACAGAATGAAAATAGCACTTCTTCAAATTTTCAGTAATCTTATTCCTTTCTAGTCTTGACCCTAAAAAGATTATCTAAAAATAGAGTGAAATCAAGAGGAATATTTTGCAAACCTAGGAGAGATTGAAGAGGCTTGCTTTCAAAGAAATCATTTGCTAAAGTATCTAGAGCTACTGCCAAGAACTAGAAAATAACTGAAATTAAAAATAAAAGAGACATTCTTGTTATTAAAAAAAAAAAAAAGCCTGTTCTATGCCATTGTTCACATCAAGATGCATTCTAACTTCTCGTCACACTAGAAAAAATTATTTAGCTACATTGGAAAAATTAATAAGCTTATGTCAGCTTTCTCATTTCTGACTTCATTTCTGTGAAACAAATAACAATAACAAAATTAAGTATGTAGATAATATGGAAGTGTAGAATTGTTACCAGGGCTAAATAGATATAGATATAATTATTGAAAATTAAAAAAAGACATATGTGCTTAAGGGTGTAAAGTAGACAGGGAAATGTAAACGATGTCAGAAAAAACGCTCATACATAGCTGATACAGTTTTTTTGATCTCATGATGAGTATTCTGCCCTGTATTAAAATCTATCACAGCATCATTATTACATTTCTAAATCTGAGCCCAAATCCTCTAATAATCTATTAGATATAGACTTCCTTCCTGATACCAGAGAGGTCTTGTCTGAGCTCAACTAGTTCATATCATGGCCATTGTGCAAAGACATATTGCATCAAAATTAATATATGGGAGAAAGGATTATAAGCAACCCTGGAAAAGCAATAAACTGAAGAAATAACAGTCTCTTTTCAAAATTCCTGCTTTATGACACAAAGTTCTTAACTATACAATCTAACGACATAGCTTTTGTCTGATTTTTATCTCATTGAGTCTGCTTGAACAGTAAGGATGCCAAGAGTGAGACCATCTCCTAACCTTTGCTGTGGGTGCTACCACTGGGCAAAAGAAACAAAGACCCATTTCAGTGACAGAAAGGCACCAAGGTACCTCTGTAAGGAAGACAGCAGTCACACATGCATGCAGAGCTTGTCTCTTGGGTAGATATGGTGGGGAAATGATGTGGGCTTCATGCAAATGGTTTCTCTAAAGATCTTGACTTACATGTGTCGACAAGTCTGGTCTGAGCAGCTTAGTCATATGCAGGCACATTTTCACCTGCTCAGCACAAACCGCAACCAAGTGTCGAAGGCATTCAGTTTCCTCTGCCACATCCAAATACATTGGAGTCACTAAAGATTTTCAATGAAATAAGTAAGAATAATTTAACAAGCAAAGCAATATACTCTTCTCTAATTATATACCTAAAAAAATCCCCTGTTTTTGTGGAACTGCTTCTAAAATGCTCTGTTCTGAACTGAAGCTAATCACGGAAGATTTCAATTTAAGTTTAGCAGAGTTAAAGTAAAGTAAAGTAGAGTCTGCACTGTAAAGCATCAGGCAGCCTGAACAGGCTGAATCTGCATTTCCTCTGCCAAAACCATACTGTCAAACTAAGAGACGAGAAGAAAAAACAAGGGGGGTTAGGTATCTTCCTATTTTTATACTTCTCAGACCTTTTCTTGAATATATGGCTCAGAGCATGACAGAGGAATTTGGACTTTAATATACATCTTAAAATTATCAATGTCACCTAGTTAAACTTTTTCATCACACAACGGTAATGGACAGTGGAAATAGGCAAGCTATTCTTACAGCATTCAGTATAATGGCTTCAAAGTATCTACAAACACTGTGTTAAGCATGATTTCTGTTTAATTGGTCTAGGTCTGAATCTATCATACCCAAGCACCTTTGCTGCTGAGCAAATTGCTTGTACAGTCTTCTCACTGAAAACAAAGAAAAGCCATTGCTACAGTAATCACACTGACGTGAGATATCATTTTAAAGGGAAATAGCCTGTACAGGAGGTGCAGTCTGAATTCTTCAGTTTCATTTTTTCTTACTTTTTCAGGTGATAAAAGAATTTTCAGGTGTGTTAAATGTAAACCTTTCAATAAAGAGATATGAAATTCAATTCCTTTGGGGATAATACGATATGATTTCACAATTCTTTAAGCGATGTGTAAAAGGTCAAACAAGCATGAAAATTGTAATGGTAAAGTATTAGAAATAGGAATAATGACCAAATGTGAAAACAGTAAAGAGAGATAAAAGATGGGTAATTTATACAATAGATGTGATATCTGTTACATTTATTGAGTAATTTATACATGCAGTTCTGTGAAAATCCAGAATAATCATTCTGTTAACTTAAAATGTTCTTAGGACTTTTGCATTCTGTGCCTTGCTCCTTTCCCTTCCTGTCTTGAACTGGGAAATACAGAAATATACTTTTACACAGAGGAGTTATACTCTAGAAATACAATATAACATTTCAGAATATTCATTTCTTACAGGATTGTTTCTGGTTAAAGTGCTGCACTCTGTCACCTCTGGAACCCATGGTTCAATTCTGGACCCTACAAGGTGTGGCTTCACCCAAGAAGTGCTGGTGATGATTGCTGGGAGACATTCCAGTGAGAGCCTGATGAAATCATCAAGTAGTGTTTGTAACACAAAGAATGTAGAATAAACAGACCAAAACTAAGACCTAAAGCAGTGACAGGTTTGATGACAAATAATTATGAGCTTTCATATTTATTTTTCTTAGAGTCTTTTCTCTCTCCCATCATCTCTTTCATTCACTGTCACCACTTGGCTATTTCCCTATCAATCAAAACCTCTGTATTGGCTTTGGTTTAGTGTTATTCATTTTTTCCTTGTAGTTTGGTTTGATCTTCCATCCCAAGAAATAGTCATGTTAACCCATGTCATCTGCTGTTAGATTTGTCTCAAATATATTGTAGGAAAAAAGAAGGACTTAATATTTTAGAGATTTTATTCTCATGATGTAAACTGGGAATATTATGTTCTTAGGGAGCCAATTGCTCAGTATAGTAATTTATTACTTGCACACCTATGATTTATGGTGCCTTCTTATATCCACTGCACTTTTATTACCAGTCATTCTCAGACTACAGCTTTTTCAAAGTGTTTTAAAGCAGGTTGTTTTCTGAAACACAGTAAGCTGCAGAAGCTAGACAATCAAACATGCACAAGATATTTTCCAAATTTACCAAGGCTGAAGTATATTCAATTCCAAACCAAGTTAGACGTTACTGCAGATGATACTTTCATTAAAAAGGGTGTGATTAGTCTGTGACAAGAGGAGGTGAGTGAGCTGAGTGATGCCCTAGATGATGTTTTGGTGCACAGTTTAAAAAATTCAGTGTTTGGCCTTTCCTGTGCAAAGCTTTCATTGCCTTGAACCACTTGGGCTCTGCATGCCTTCAGGAACAGCTCTCCCAGCAGATTCTGCTGGGACTGCCAAACTTCAGCTTTGCCTTCAGCTGTTTTTCACCTCATTCATGTGCCCTGCTGTAGCGCAAAGCTCTGGAAGAGCACCAGCATGCTCTAAGCATCCTTCTAACAACTTCTTGTTCAGCCCATCTACAAGGCTACTTGGAGTTTCTACAGCCTCTGCTGCTGCATCAGGGGAGAGGGCCTAGGGTGAGCAATTCTCCCCCTTTCTTGGCAAGAGGACAAAACTGCTGAAAATGAACTTCTTTCCACATCAATGGCCCAGATTGTCTGACAGAAAGAGAAAAGAGGAAGCAACTCTCTGCCAGTAACCTAAAAGAGCTAAAAAACCTAAATAGCTAAAAAAAGAATTCATTTTCCAAACATGGAAAAGCAACATGAAAAATGTTTATTTTCCAAACATTGTAGACAGAAAGAGAAAACTATTTGACAACACTGTGATAACTCAGGGGATTCCTCTGATAATAACCGTTCTGATAAACTTCATACACTGGTTGCTCACCCAACTTACCATAAATACACATTTTGTCTATGTAACTTATAGAGAGGTGACTAAAAACTACAAATCTTGTAGGGCAAAAAAAAAGTGTATGTTTAAGTGAACTAAATACTGCTTGGCAAGTATTTGACTGGCTCATCCTGTAGCTGATCCTGGATCTGATATCTTCTTTGAAGGAAAACACAGTCAATCAATTTACTTGGCACCCTGAGTCATTCCTCTTCTCAACTTTTGTCTCAGCTGTTTCCACTAGTTGAAAGAATAGAAATTGCAACACAGTTGTTTAATGCCCAGCACAAAAAGGGTGGAAAAAAAATTTAAACTTTTTTTTCATTCCTTTTCCCCCCTTAGAGAATGAGGAAGCCCTACAGGTAACTTCTTTTTGAACCAATAGAAGCAGTTATATAAAGTCAACTCACAGAGAGAAAATTACTCTCTACTCTTAGAAAGTATGGAAATCCTACTGCACCTTCTTAAATGGCACACCCTGGAACAGCCTCTCTTTTACGAGAATACTATCTCACAAGCATTTACTTTCTGAAATTCTTCATTAACCTAGCTCTCTCTCCCTTGCTGCAGCTCATGCAGCAATTGCTATCTAATACTGAATAATTTTTCCAGTTACACATTTTCTCATTTGGAGTTATGTTCTGCTATAATCTGTGCTAGTTCTGCAAGACACTACTGTATTAAATTGCAGCTGTGACACAGTCCCTTTCTTGCTACATGAAGGTCAAGAACAGACTCATTTGTTTTTTTCTAAATGACTCTACCTAATTGCTCTTCCTTTCCTCATTGATTCTGAGAGGGGTTTCCAATTACATCCCCGTATTGTGGATAAATGCAATGGGTGGCAGAGCCTAGCTTTGCGGGTATCCTCTGGATTAGTGGGTCCTCATCAGTCTGCCTGGGACACAGTTTTCTGAGGTATAGTTCAGATTCATTAGTCCATCTTAATATAAAGAGAAGTCGTCCTTTACGAGTCAGTTTCTTGTGCTCTCAAATTCCTTTTCACCTTTTTTAAAACTGTCCTTGGAGCAGGAAGAATGGACGGCAGAGAGGCGAAAGTGCTATTTCTTAGATGATCATTGAAAACCTAGTGAAACAATGAGATCAAAAACATGGATCAAGGCTCTGGCCTCATAAATTTTAGGGTATTTTAAACAGAACACATTTCAGACTTCATAGTAGTATAAGTTTTTCTAACAAATAAAAACAAATCTAATTTACAGCAAGGTCACAGATCAGGGATTGAGCTTTTGAGGCATTTTTTAAGTCATCTCCTTGCAAATTCCTTTACTTTTCTGATGAAACAAACAAGGAAATTGACACTGAGGATTGCAGTTAATAATGGATACTCACTGCAGAGCCTTGGATTAGGGAAAAATCTTCAGTAAAGCTCCCAAGTAATGTGGTTGTCAGATTCTCAACAATAATGGTTTTGCCTTCAGATTTTTTGTATTGCACCACCCAGCTTACTAATTTAGTCAGATATCTTCTGTGCTGCAGTCTAATAAAACAGTTAACCTTAACTGTTAAAAACAGAAGAACTACCTGAACAAAGCTCACTGTATTTTTTCCATCATGCTTTAAAATGTACATAGCAGCATCTGATAAGCAAAAGAGAAGAACTAAAATGGTGGAGATAGAAATTAAGAAATTGCAGTGCAGTTCCACCTTTACGGTCCAGGCAGTTGTTTCTCTTTGTGCAGAGATCTGTAAGAGTTTTATTTGTAACATAAAATTACATCTAAAATGTCTGATAGTCTGTGTGAATAAGAAAGTAACCTTATCTCAAGCTTTACAAGTAAAGGAGACCAGAGGACAAAATGGAGCATTTGAACATGCACACAACTGTGTTGTAAGGAAATAAAGAGTAAATGCTAACAAGTACTTTATATCTTTCATGAGCTATCTAGTCCAAAATCAAAACTCTTGCAGTGCTTTAATTTTAAAATGCCATGTTATTTTCTAGATCAGTACTGCTCATTTACATTTGACAGAAACATAGGAAAGAAAAATTGGAAACATAGATATACAAGAAAGGTGGTTGCTGGTCCTTTTTCAGCTGAAAAGTGAGTTTAAGTTCCTACAACAATCAACTGTTCAATCAAGTGAAACCTCTTTCATGTGGTAAAATCCTTATAAATGCAAATCCTTATCATAAAATCAGACAGTAGGAGTGAGTGTCCCACAGGGAACTTTAAATACAGCTTTTAATAAATGCTATATCCAAATTGCTAAAACCATAAGTCATTGTAGTGTCCCCACTGGTCTGATTAAAAGAAATGGTCAACATCATGAATATTTCAACGGAGATTTATTTCTAAATCTTGCTCACTTTCTCTCTCCACAGTCTGACAAACAGCACAACAAACAATTTTAGTCCAGAAATACTTTTGTGAGTAAATAAAGCAGTAAAGACTAAGGATTCGTAGCTGCTCTGAAGTAAAGGTGGAATTTCTTAAGGCTATAGGATTAATACAAAAGCCCTAAAGATGAAGTCATATAAGGATTGAAAAGGAGAGAACTCCCATTTTCACTGCCTGGTATTGAGACCAGGTCTGTGTATACCTGGTCTAATCTCTTTTGGTTATTCTGACAACTATCCTATGGGCATGTTTTAAAGGCTGTGAAAACTATTTGAAAACTTTCTTATGGGTGAAGTCTCAAAGAGTGTTTACATCTTGAAGGGATTCCCTTCCAGCTGTAAAGGATATTTCTGTGATAGATTGGCTCAAATGCCTTGAAACTGCCACAAGGTAAACAGTGAAATAATATAATACTTATAACATATAACTAGTATGTGTTGTTGCACTCATTTTAAAATAAATCTATTTAAAGATACTCCTTTTTTATATGAAATCTTTGTTTTTCTTTAAACAGCCATTAAATGCACCCAGAACTTTGTGTGCAAACCTATGAAATAGACAGACTTTACAGCTTGAAGATCAACTGCCCTGATGCCAGCCTCTCTTTTCAGCCCAACAGGTCCCTGGCATTACCTCATTAATCCTTGCCTACAAGGTTTGTGTCACTGTACATTTTTTGTGTATTACATGCCTCCTTACTTATTATGCCCTTTACAATAATTTGTTTTCCCTGACTAGATAACCATAGGGAATCAGATTAACTTACTTTCCACATACCCTTACAGAAACGTCATCCCCAGGACAACTGTCAGGTAGAGAACAGCCCATCAGAACACAGCAGAACCTCCTCCCTCAGGTCTCCTCTTTTTCTTTGGTTAGGCAGAGCTCTGATCATGATATAGCCTCCTTGGATAGTTTTGATATTTGACCCTTGAGACCAGTAATGACCACTGCATCAAAAGACACAGGGCATGCTCACCAATTTTCCTATTTCCTCTTCCTGCTCTCTGCCACCCTCTAATTGTTCTGCCTGCCTGGATGTTTGAAGCCACATGAAACCTGGTAAGAAACTCTCACAGTGGGGTCTGCGAGACAGGGAAAGAATTTTCAGTTCATCAGCAAAAAAGAACAATAGGATCACTAGTTAAGAACATAATTATTGTTATAATTAAAATTAAATTATCACAAATTTTCTACTTTTAATTTAGATTTTTGAATAATTACACTAGATTTTAAAATTGGCTGTTATGCAACAGACACTAAGAAGATTAGTGTAGTTATCTAAAGAAACTTGTAGATCCTGTTTTGTTTCAGCTTTTCAACAAGGATAAATTTCAACTCTTTTAAGTGGTGGCACTCACTCATTTTGTGAAGCACCATTTCATTAATAAAGGTTAGTATTTCAGGTTCAGACTTGTCAAAAATTCTAAAGACAAAAGCTCAGCTCTATTACAGCCATTATTGTTGCATTGGGCAACCCTCTGAGATGGCTTTTAATGAAATCTGTAGATGACACTACAGACTTTTAGGATTCCTCATAGCTGCCAATTTTCAAGGTTAAAGGAACTTCATTTTAATGTTAAGGGGGTTTGACAAAGGCTTAATTTTTACTCAGTGCTTCAATTTAAAACAGCAGTCCTCATTTATCACTAATTACAGATGATTCTGTTAATATTTTATGGCACTTAGAAGAATGATGCAGATACTGATTTTTTTTTTTTGACTGTAGTTATGTTCATTTGTCACATTGTACTTCAATACTGAATTTGTAAGCACTGTAAAAAATCTAGCTTGGCCATAATCTTTCTTTTCTGTCTTCTTTTGCACAACTGTTTATGCTGTGTTTGTTTGCTTTTTCTGAAACTGAGCACATGCTTCAAGCTGTTGCCACAAAAGATAGAGAAATTGCAAACCATATTCTACTTCTTTAGCACTGTACATCAAAATCATTTTAACTTCTGTTGAGATTCCAAGTTATGCTATTAAATCTTAAAATTGTTACATACATTTTATATTATCTTGTCCTGTTTTTCTCTCTTTTATGGGTTTTTTTTCACTTTGGTTGGTTGGTTTGAGTGTGGGTTCTTTGTATAATTTCTTGTTTCTCAAGTTAAAAAACATTTGAGAGAGATCAGGAACCTTTAGTTCTCAGGTCATTGTCACAAAGGCTTCAAAGTTACTGCGGATATCTGGAGCTGTAAATCTTGGCTGTTCTTGCAGAGTGTTTGTTATCTTTCAAAATAACCTTTCAAAGTCATGATAGGATTATGTTTTAAGCACCCTTCTAAATTCTCATCAAGGTGTTTTATAATTTCATTGGGGAACCCAATATTATGTCAATAAGCAGCACATATATGTTAACAGAGGGTTAGCATTGCTAAGCCTAAAACTCACAAAACCTTTAAAAAGTTCAGCATTCTCCAGATTTTTTCAGTTAAGTTAGAATAGAGAGAGCAACTATTCTCTTCCTTTTTGTTAAGGATTGCCAGATCCAGTAGCCTGACAGAGATGAGATTGCTACAGCTCCATATCCCCAGGCCAAGACAGTATTGAGGCTGAACATGTGTTCCCAAGAGGCATTGACACACACATACAGGAATAAACACAGGAGAGGCCAATCTTACACGAAAATGAAATACTCAGTGCTACCACAAACACAGATATCACCAATGGCTTCATCCCATTCCCCTCTCTGGTCAAAACCAGTGAAATCTAGTTGTGGGAAGTATCTACATTGTCTTATCCACTGACACACATGCAAACAGGTTTCCCCAGCAGCTAGCCCAGACTCATGACTTTAACAGTAGGTGATCAGCAGATCCCATGGTTTCTCCAGTATCCAGCATGGGCCTTGTGTCACACAGACACTCTGCTTTCTACAGTATCTGGGCCAGCTAGAGAGGTGCTCTGGTATTTGGCTCCCAAACCCCTTAGCTGACTCACAGGACAGCCTGTGTGATGCCTGTCAATGGCTACACACTTGTCTCTGGCACCCCATGGCTCCCTGAACCTGACTCCACACAGCATTCACAGTTCCTTATGACCTGATCCCTGTTCAGTGGCTGCACTCAGACCCCCTTAACAGACATGCAACACATGCAACACATGCCTCCAGAGCCTCTCATCCAGGCAAACCAGTAGAAATGGAGTTCAAGGAGAAGCCAGGATCAGCTGCAGGCACCAGGCACAGGGCACAGCTGTGTACACAGAGAAGTGTATAATTTTTTGCTGTTTACACCAAACAACCCCCTGTTACATCCTGTTCCCTCTATTCTCCCTCATTTTTCCTTCTCAGTCAACTCTGATCCCTCCCTTCCTCGGCCTTTGTAATCTGCCTAAAATTACCATAATTATTGTACAATCCCCAAATGCTTTGCCCCCCGATGAGCCTGTATGACCAGCAGTGACACACACACACACCCCTTATCCCACTCTGTTGGTCATCTCAGGAGAGCCTCTCCTAGAGGCTCGCAATG